>JAGSMT010000085.1:1200000-1843459 GCA_029286875.1 Lamproptera curius | reverse complement strand
TCCCCCTTTTAAACAAAATTTGCCCAGGTAGTTTTGGGATTTAATGGGGTTGTTTCCTTTAATTTTATTTTATTTGGTTTCCATTTCCTATGGTAAGTGTTACAGGATTGGAAAATAAACATAGAAAATAAAAGGCTTTTTCTCCCTAAAAATTATTTTTTTAATGGGTTGGTTGGTTTAAAAGATTTTTTTATCTTAGGAAATTTAAAATGTTCATCCCAATAAGCCCTTATAAAATCTTGGAGATGGGGCGTGGGGCCTATACTCCTCAAAGTCTTCCATAAAAATTCACAACATCAAGGGACACCAGGGACTCATCCTACCATCCATCTGTCGGAACATCTTTCGCACAATGAAACTAGCGGATGTTGGCAATGCTTTAGTAAAAATGCATATTCTATTGAGATATTATTTCCTCAACTTTCTTGTACAATATTGATGCAATCTTCAATAGGTATAGATTAAAAAGATTGTCAAACTAACCATAGTTTCATTGTCAGAAGAAGAGTTCTACTGCTAACAAATGGTATGATCTGAACGGTTGACATTTGTCCTCTGAGTGGTGAGGAGTTTTCTAAATGTTGAGGCCAATTTATAAGTGGTGAGTCATTTACTAAATATGTATAAAATAAATGCAGCGCTTTGTTGGCCATTACTCACGCTTAATTCAAATTGAAATCAGGCGTTTGGATCTTGTCGTGAAGACGAAGTACAAGGTGAAATCCTCGGCAGGTGTTAAACGTCATCTGCTGAATACATGCAGCCAGTATGTATGGCACCCTCGTATCTTTGTAGGCAATTCACGTAAAATATGCATTTTAGCTCCGTGGTCAAATCTTGGTTAAAGAGCAACGCTGTGGATCGATGACGTGAACCGCTGCTGAAGGCTGTAACTGTTAAAGCCTGCTGCGCACCGGCTAAAACGTGAAGGCAACGTGCGCTGACATTGCTGTTCTTCCTGCTTGTCAGGACTGACGACGTTGGCGGGCGGCGTCGTCGAACTTACTGCCAGCTGGGCGGTCATTCACGCTGTCAAACGCTGGTGTCAGTCCTGCAAATCGGTGTATGCAGATGGCTGCTGACCCCAGAACAAGACTGACGGCGCGGAAGGCTGTGCTCAAGCATAGAAGACTAGTCGGCAGTGCTCGCAGGCCGTCATGGTTTGATCGACCACAATCGCTCAGGCTGATCGCCAGACCGAGCGCTCTGTCAAAGAGAAGATGGTTGGTTCTAGACTGATATGAATTAAATGGTGCAGCAATACCACTGCTGACTAAGATAAATCGGTTCGTTGCATAGATCAGGGCAGTAAATATGATGTGTAAAGTGATCTGGAAACCGCTTCATCGCAACGGCTGGCGCTGTTCATTCTCGACCGCGCTAGTGTTCGGCGTCGAGGTTAAAAATAAACGCGATCATCCGTAAATTTTTACATAATGTATAATATTCGCGCAAGCAATAGAAATATTATGGATGGGTTTTACCACATACTCTGGATCCTATAATTACCAATTTAAAATATTAACCCAAGCAAACCACCACTTCTTGGCATTTACAAAATTCTTATTTCATAGATCAGAGCAATAGTAAAATAGGACAAGAACTTCTATCTGTGACTGCAATTGACACAAAACAACAAAAACGAGCAGAATAAATTAATTAATGTAAAGAATCGCGATAATATCGGTATAAGTATGTTTGTGAACAAAAAAAAACATTTAATAATGTAAATATAACCAAAATATTGTTTAACAAATGTAGTATGGTCCTAAAAACAGAAAAAACATTAACTGCTTTACCTGTCACGTAGGAATATTTTCCTGTTAGAAGAGCAGAGCGTGTAGGAGTACAGATGCAATGGCTGTAATAACGTTCGAGCGCAACTCCTGTGTACGCCAACAAATCAATGTTTGGAGTCAGAACTTGATCCGATCCATGAAAGCTGACATCATCCCAACCCTAAAAAATTGTTACATATTAAGTTATTTAAAGCTTCTTCTTTAATGATCAGTAAAACGTCAATATAAACATTTCATATTTAATATTAATAATAAATTTTGTTGAAACTCTTTGCGTCATTATTACAGTTGCGTCAGAGTGTAGGGTCGATTTTAACATGGGAAAGGTATTGTGGGAATGCTATAGTGTAAATATATATATAAATGCATTTATTAAAAAACGAGAAGTAAAAATATGTATTCAGCAGCTCTTTAATTATTTTAGTGGCTTTGCTTAGTTCGTATTAGATGGTGTGATGCCCCGATTTATTTTTTATTTAACTATAATAATATGCAGACACTGTTTATTTTGCTCTGGACCTACCTTACCATTACGTATACCTTTTATATTTAAAACACTTATTACGTAACGCAACCCCTTTAACCCATGATATTAAATACAAGAAAATAATCTAAATTTAAAATGTTAAAAAAATTGATGGTCCGTGTATTGTACGACCAGATAACGCAAGTTCAATTTATGGCCAAGAATGTTCGAACCATGAATTGTTGTCCAAACGTGTGCACCAATTCCTGGGACATTATTTGGCCGCGCATTATTTTTCCGTACAATACAGGGACCCAAAATTGATACAAACATTTGATATTCTTTTTTTTTGTTATTATTTGACATCCACTGGGAAACAAGAAATATGTTACAGTGTTAATCGTATATTCAAAAAGACACAAAGTAACGTACCATGTCGTCGGCAATTATAAGAACTATATTTGGCCGATCAGGCCCTCCCTTAATGATTCTTGCTTGATTAACCAATATCAGCATAATTAAAAGCGTTGATGATATTTTAAACTTGCTCCACACACATCTAAAAAATATTAAAATATATAACACTGTTTTCAAAAAGTTTTATAATAAAATCTTTTAGTCTGGGTCTCCATGACCTATCGGTACTGGCCCTTGCTTTATAAACCGGAGGTAGTGGGTTTGAATTCCGCGGGGAAATTAACTTAGTGTTATAGCTGTTTTGGCCGATCACCCAATTGTTCCAAAAGTAAGATGATCCATGCGTCGGATAGCAATGTAAAAAGTCGGTCCACCCACCAACCCGCATTGGACCAGCTTGGTGGGATAAGTTCCAAATGGAGAAAATGTGAATTTGAGAAGGCCTATGTCCAGCAATGGACTAACAGAGGCTGATGATGATTATGATGAGTCCGGGTCTATTAATAAAATCGATCCCTTCGTAAGCCATAAATGAATGGCTAAAAAAAATGCCTAATACTTGTAAAAACATATTTTGAAACGGTTTTATATAATAAATTAAAATTACTAAAGAACTAGAATCTATATAAAACGAAGTTCTATGTGGTTTTTAGTGATAGGAAAGTATGTCAATTTAATTCCCTTTTCTCTATAGCTTTCTCGAACGATCGACCAGTCGTAGTATTTTATACCTAGTATTTTATAGTGTTAATGTTATCTGAGCTAATTTAATATTGGCAATATTCATTTAGCATAAACAATTCATTATATTAAATATATTATGAATATATTTTATTGCCATTTAATTCTGTATAAATGTAATGTTTTACTTCATGAGTCGCGCAATTCCATATCATCTATCAAACTAAAATATTTTACTAAACTTATTTTCAGATATTATTTGTGACAAAAATCTTGATTAAAAATTTTGAAAATAATATTTATTAAAAAAAATAAAGGTTCAAACAATAAATAATTGAAATTTTATCAAAAAATATGACCAACTTCTAACAGCGTATAACTATTTTATGCAATATAAGCAGGTAACAACGTGCTCTACGTACAAAATCGCGTCTTCTGTCACTGCATTTTAAATCCTTGATAACTTGTAGGATATTAATTTCATCAAAATATCATCTATGACACGTTTTATGTACATAGAATGAAGAATTATTACAATGCAATAACTTTTATGTGAACTTAAACTGTATATATATGTAAATAAGCTTTCAATGTGATTAGTGTAATGAGCAATTTTTGAAAATGTTTACAATAACCTCCTCCACCTCCTCTATTTGGGAAGCCGGTGAAAATTCAAAACGAACTTATAATATACGAAATGCAAAAAGGGGAAAATATAAAATTTGTTAATTTTGTTTTTTTTTTTTAAATATGGCCGTTCGGTCTAGTCTACTTTTACCATACAACTATATAATTTATGAGGAAAAGTCAAAATATAGCCTTATTAAACTTAGTTTGGTGGACTTCTATACAAAAAATATGTTTCCCAAAAACTTTGTATACTGTGCTCTACATTGGCCCCTACTCAAAGCAGTTGTAGCATCATAACAAAAAGTAGCGAACAATTTTGATTACATTTTTGAATTTATGTTTAGATACGCGGTTTGTAGATGGATTTAGTCGTTACTATATTAGCATTTATTTATTTACATGTTAGCATTTATTTATACATTACTGCAAAACTTTAAAATTCAGTTTTGCTAGAGGCGAACTTAATCAAACAACCCGGGCATGTTGAAACAAAATCTTAGATGTCTCTAAAATCAAAATTCCTAATTTCAAAATATCATCCTTAAACATATATTTATTAATGTATATAGTACTGAATTACTAAATCTTATAAACAAAACGAGATAAATGTTATAGAACTGGGAAGTAAATATCTTAAGGCTACTGGTTATTGGCAAACTTGCGACATTGACTGATAAATAAATTTTATATGTATGTGAATTATTGAGATAAAATTGCTCAGTCCAGTTTTTGATGTTATCTATTTTAAAGCGTGTAGACTAGTGTCAATATCAGTTATTGTATACAATAATTTACAGTGTCAAATTGATATGTCAGTTGCACGAATTCTTTAATAATTAAAATTGAAATAATAGACAACCTCAACCTTGACATTGGCAGAATCACCGAAACATCCTCGGTGGAGCCATTATAAATAAAAGAAGAAGAAGAAGAAGAAATAATAGACATGCGTCGCAAATTGTGTATATGCAATCTGTCAAAGCTAACATCTTTCAAAATTACTGTTTAAAAGTTTTCTAATTTTTAGTTTATATTTAAATTGAACCTATTAATAAAATATGTTGTAGAAACTAATATTATACAAAGAAACTACAGTTACTACAAATAAAGCTAGATTACACATATTATGTATGTCTTATAATTCTATGACAACATTTTGTCATAGAGTCATAGAGTTATAGGACAAAAATATATTTTAAAAAATACACTGAAAATACTTGCCCAATTATATGATTAATATTTCTCATCTTTAAATCTGTCCTTTACTGTGCTTGAACTATTTTACTACTTTACTATTTGTTTACTCCGTCGATACGTACTGTTATATGACGAATGTAGCCGATATCTCTCAATTATATTCATTTAAAAGACAAAGAAATTGATAACTGATTTATGGAGACACATGACAAACTCGTTAATTACATTAAATCACATACATATATCGTAAACAACTGAACAACTTTTAAACAAGCGCTTCGTTCTTTAAAAATAATCCATGCTGTAGAAATTAATTATTTGATATAACGCTATATTATTGAAAAGGTGTCACTGCAACGACACTTCGAAATGTACTGGTTTAACATACTATTTCAAATAATATGCTAATACATTTGCTCATATAATACAAGAAAACTTGCTAAGGTGGGTTTTACGTAAAGGCTCGATTACGTGAACTTGTATACAAACACAGACAGACTCAACCAGTCTCCACGTAAGCTTGTAATCTTAACTCTTGCGAAACTTGTGACGATATCAGATAAATATTTCAACCTTGTAAGTCGTCTTCGGCATTTGGTGTTACGTTATCGTTAAATTTAGTTTTACTTTTAACTATTCTATAGAATTAAATTGTTTTAAAAAAAGTTTCATTGGAGTTCTATGGGCAGTAAAATTCGATAGATAGTTTTATTGACTGACTTCCCTTAAAAATGGAGTATTTAAGACTAAAAACCCTTAATTTTTAGTCTTAAATCGATCTCCAATTAAAATTACCGAAAGTACATAGCTACATTTTGAGAATAACCCATAGTAACTATTCACAAGTAAAACATTAACAAAAATATGGCTGACTTCAATCAGCGTGACCGACTTTAATTTTAGGTAACAACGTGCTCTCTGTAAAAAATCGCCTTACGATTTCTGCCACCGCATTTTAAATCTCTGATTTTTTTAAAGGCATTCGTCTATGACACGTTTTGTGTACATAAAATGTAGATTTTTTCAATGCACTAACTTTTATGTTAACATAAACTTCATTTTTTTAAATGAGCTTTGAATATTCCCAAATCCAATGTTTTAAAACGTTTGTATTAAAATGCTTATTGTGGGTTGTTCTTTAAACATAGAAATATGCTTTTACGGACTTTCGTATAAACTATTTTAAGGACTACTATAACGTTAATCATACTTTTCTAATAAACTACTTCAAACATAAAAACGGATCAAATACCTGATCAGAGAACTAGAGCAAGCTAATACCTATCATATAAAAAGAATGAACAACATCGAGCACTAGGTAACAAAATTAAAAAGAAAATAATAAACATACCCTCCGAATTGAGTACCTTTGTTCGTGAGAGTTCTTTTGGAAAGTCGGTCAACAAATAGAATGACGTATTTGTAAAGCTGATTAAAGATAATTATACTGTTATTCTTTATGCTTACGAGATAGATTTAAATATTTAAGGAATAATACAAAGAAAGTACATACACAAATATTCGCTAATAGTAAGTAATTAGAATAATATATGCTTAATATGAATTTCCATATAAAGATAAATTGAAGACCATGTAAACATTAAACGAAACAAAACACTATTATAACTATTGTGTTATGGCACTTATTGCTATAGAATTCAAATATAGGTTATTTCACTTCTTTTAGTATTCAAACTAGCTGTTACCGGCGACTTCGTCCGCGTGGAACAGGGGAAATACCCGCGAAATGTAATGAAATATATTGTATAGGATAATATCAAATGTGGAGTTAATATTGCACGTGCCCATTAGACACAAAGTCTTTTGGCTTTGCTTTGACGATGACGAATTTCCACATTGACTTTTACAGCTTAAAACTACAAAATAGCTTAAAAAAACACCAATTATGGCTGAGTTTCAAATATGTGGGCCAAAAAAATTCATCGTCTTCTGTTCAATAGAGACGATTTCCTTATAAACTTTCATTCCCTTTTTCAACCTTTTATACCAGTTTTATCGTAACAATGAATTGCCCTTGTCATTTCTTGAAATCTATTCTAAGTATGAACCAAATTTAATCGAAATCGGTTCAATGGTTTACACAGGTAAGACACAGTTACTTTCGCATTTATATATTATGAATTATATAATTCTTAAACTTTTTTAAATTCCTCATTGGATAAAACCAATGAGGAATTAAAAAAAGTATAATTTCCATAGGAAGTTAGTAAGTACTTTGGTATTGTTTATGATATTTATATTGTATTATTAAGTAAGAAAATCATGCAGTAAATTTGTATGTATCCAGCGCTAATCACGCCAGAAAATATAGCAAAATTGTAAAATTGCAGTATTGTAAGATCTTTTTTTTATTATTTTAAATACATGAATAGCTGTCATCTTATCAGTACGTCCTTAACATTACGTCTGCATCATTAAAAGTTTGAAGGTGACTTAGATAACCCCTCCTTAATAGCATAATAAATAAGCTGCATGTATATGTATACCATAAATTTTAGAGCACAATGATTCGTTCTTGAAAGTGCTATGCAGAAAATTGTTAACGAATATATTTTACCTAGGAAAAGGTTACGTAAATCCAACGTCGACGCAGCGGTCCAGAGGAGAGTTTTTTTCCGGACTTATCGTCTTCAAATTTTAAATAAAGTATCAAAATCGTTCTAAACATAACAAGGCTGATTTGACAGCAGATGTGTAAATTTCTAGTAAGAATTTTCAGGCAGCCGATCTATATCAGAGTTCTGCTCTGTTCTGAGTATTATAAAGCATAAATGTACGCATAAACACAGGTGCACTCCTTATTTCTGCACTTTCATAGTCCGGAGACAGTCAAGGTGCAGAATCCATTTTTACATGCCTATCCGGCGCATGGATAATCTTACTTACAGGTTATCGGAGTGATCAGCCCGAATTGTCCTAACCAACTAGGAAACAGGAATGAATAGTTCTAGAGTCCCCGCAGAATTCGAATTCATGACCACCGGTTTCGAAAGCATCAAGCCTTACCACTGGTCCCAGACATCCTATCATTGCAATGACAATATTAAAATTAAAATAATAATATTATTTAAAGTAGCTGCTCACTAATAAAAAAATAAATATTATTTGTATTATTTTATGACATAACCATTGTGCTGTACAACAGTAAACAATGTAGTCACATTTTCATGATCCTGTACGTGGGTGACACTAAATGTTCTTGAATTCCCTTGAATGCATCGCTGTATTCAAGAGAACCACCGATAAATAACCCTGACCCCTCGTCCTTAGGGGACTCTTCCATGGCGTAAAATAGAAAGGGGATCCAATCGAGGACGTTTCTCTCTCACTTTTTCCAAGACATGTGGAAAACATGTGTTACTATATCACTCTTTTACTTTTTTTATAATTTTATATTTTACCTTGGACTTTCAGATTTTAATACTTTTTTTAAGAGGAGGAGGCAATTGAGTTGGTTATCCTGATGGTAAGTGATTACCGGGGGAGCTGCAAACGCGTTGCCGAACTTTTAAGAAGTTGAAGGCTCTTTTCTTGAAGGACCCTAAGTCACATCTTTACATCTTTTTGCGGCCTTTAAAGAGTTTTTGATGATTTTTTTTATGATGTTTATTTGTTATTGATTTAATCAAAAAAATATGTGATATAATATTTCAAAAAATTTTTGTAATTTTTATTTATGAAAATGATTATGTCGGTGAGAATTTTATCTAATTCAAAGTCAAACTATTACGAAACATTAAAAAAAATTATGATCTTCAAAATAAAGATATTTTAGATGATGTTATAGTTGTGCCTGCTATACACTGAATGTTGTAATAAGTTCTCTTATCAACATAAAATAGTGACAGAAGTTTTTATATAATATTGTAAACAATAACAGGGAAAAACAGATAAACCTATCTCGAAAATAAGAATTTAACGATGATACTTAAAAGTGCGCAGTTTTGGGAAGGGGCACTAAAACTCCAAACGATAAGGTTTATATAGCCCATAAAGTACGGCAGTAGGCACCAACTTATTTTCACTCTCTAAAATTTGAACGGAATTATGGAAGGTTCCAAGGTATCATGGGAAGTTTATGCGCCTATGATAATAATTGCGCCTGCACGTTAACACTGAGCAAATATCCATGAACGGAGTTTTTTTCTTGTTTCATATTCGTATTTCTAATTTCACATTTTGGTCGCTGCATCACCACCTCTGTGAGTTAGAGGAATTGGCCCTTTCTTGTTGTGGAAGTTTGATGCCAATCGCCCTCTGTATTAACTGTTATTCAGGTATCGCCAGATGAATTCAAAGCCAACCCCATGTAAACTTTTAAAACTAGCTGAAAGAAAATAAGAATGTCTACATATCACCCAAACGATTTAAGAATTCTCTCGTGATGTTAGTTAGTTGTTATACATTTTCTTATTTAAATAATTATTTTGTGAGAGATGTCTATTTGATAATGGATAAAAAATATTACGACATTTTGAAGAATTATACTTTAGGCGTTATGAAAAATGATGAGAGTGAAATTTTACGATTGTGACACAAATTAACAGTTTATAATGAAAACGGTGAATGTAATAAGGTCCATATTATCATAGTAATAAGGTTGATTTGTGTAGTGATATGAGTTGTCGTTTTATTATAGTTGTGCATATGTGCTCATGAGTTAGGGTTAAGGTCGTTTGTATATATATATATTCGATTAAAATATATTTAGATTATTTAAATTTATATTAAATATATTATTATATAAATATATTAATATTTGTAAGTGATGTTTATTCAACTCTGATATAATGGTAATCATTTTTTCAGATATATCAACATTGTGATTTATCTATGTAATACTTTTAGATAAGCGCCATCTAGTGACACATAATCAAAGCTTCTGAGTTTATAGTACCGCTGTAAAGTAATTGCCAACATTCTGAGGAATTCTAACATTTGAAGCAACATATGCGCTGAACACCAGTTATATGATATATCAGTATCGTCTTATGAATCCTAAATTTTAATCAATTATTATGATTAGTTCTTGTAAATCTATCATCTTTAATTGTCTTAATTATTTTGATTGATATTACTTTACTGATTGCATATTAGTGAAAAAAATTTATTACAGGTACTTTCATGCTCGATATAATTGAAGTTAACTATCCGTATGTATTTTATTTAATTATTCAAATTGAAACTGAACTTTGCTGATTATCGTTTCCAAATCCTTCTATATTTTATTGTAATTAATTATTTATGCAATAAAATATTTTTAATGATGCCAAAGAAGTATATTTTAATGCGTACATAAGTATACGCACCCATTTTTTTATATTTTGAACGTACTTTTAAGCATATACATTCACGTTTAGAGCAGCTGAAGTATCTTGTTACAAAGTCCAAACAAAAAAACCAAGAAGCCTAGAAGAAAAAAATTGCATTAAAGAGCGATGTATATGAAGCTTTAAGCTCGTGCTCTTCTGAAATAGGTAAAAGAAAAGTCTAAAAACCTACTGCTCCATCTACAAGTTGATTTAAAATCGGTGTAATCGGATATCACACACTGCCAAACGTCGACACAACTACAGAAAAAGATGTCTACTCTTTTTAAAACTTGTACTGTTGTTTTATATTAAGGCACCACCCTACATTAGTGTAAACTAAATGTAGTCTACGATGTACGTAATGACAATTCCACGCAAAGATCATTCACATAATAACTGCTTTAAGATAAAAAAATATATTATATCCTGGAATAGTATTACAGCCAATTTTCGGGTTAATTTACAAAATAAAACCAATTTTCAACAATGTTGACTTTTTTATGACTACAAAAATGATAACGTCTTAACCAATAACTTTAACAATAACAAACAAAATACTAGAAAACACTTCTTAAAAAGCATAAAATGTTCTTTATAACAGTAGCTCCCTCGCAATCTACAACAGCGGTGACCGGAATATTTTTATTTATGTTCTTCTGGTAACTGTAACTATCATACGACTTTTTAACATTATTCTTTTTGACATCCGTTCTTGGATTATCCTCGCTAGAAGTTTCATTAGTATTAACCCAAGGCATCCATATATAATTGAAATTGGCTGGATCTGCTTCTATGCTTAAAGCTAATGGACCTCTACTTTGTTGCATTGCCCAGAGACTACTGAGTCTACTCGTTAATGTCAGAGCAATATTTGTTTCTTGTTCCCACAAGTCACGCCTTTCACTAGGGTCTTGTCGTATATTATAAAGGCATCCTCGATCTAAAAAATGTTATTAACAGTTAATTAAAATCTTTAAAACGTAAATAAAAAAAGCCATTTCTGAGTTTAAATACTTACCTGGTGTTGGTTCGCAAAGCGTAACATTTGTTACCGGACCTTGAGATCGTATTGTACTAGCTTTTCTGGTGGATATTATCTCCTCTCTACTAAGATAGGATCCCATTCTTTCAAATATTCTAGTGACCTGACAAGTTTTCACCGCCGATAAATAATCCGGAGCTTGATCCTTAACTGCCAAAAATTGCTCACCATAATAGGAATTGCTTACACCTGTAACGTTTCCTACAACTATTTTGTAATCTCCAGCCCTGTAAGCTGCATAGACGTTTCTATCGCTGTCTTCTACAGCTATTAAAACCTCATTTCTCTGTGATGAAGAACCTTGAATTATTGAATCCCATTGATTAACACCGTCTATTGTCCTGTCGACCTCTCCACCGGCTGCAGCTATTAAAGTTGGCAACCAATCGCTTATATGCATTAACCCATTCCAAACTCTAGGCCGAAATGATGCATGCCAAACAAACGCTGGTACTCTAACTGCACCCTCCCAGGGTGTGCTTTTCTTTCCTCTAAAAGGTAGATTTATTCCCCAGTTAGAGAACTCACCGACAGTTGGTGCACCATTATCAGATGCAAATACTATAATCGTATCCTCTAACATGTTTGCCTCTGCTAGAGTATTTACTATTTCAGCAACACTATTATCAATGTGCCTCACAATTTCTGAAAGATTTTACAGGATTACTATAGTATAGCTATAAAAATAAAATTTTTTGTTAATGATTGATGATAAATAATTTCGCATACCTGCGTACAATCGCCTATCGGAATTAGCTATGTGTTTGTTTTGTACCGATTGATACAATGGGGTCTGTAGGGCACCACCATAATTTCCAGCATGAGGGCGTTATGTGCAATGTGCAGAAATAGGGGACATGATGTGTTATGCTGCTTGATTACTGTAAAGTTTTTTTGTTCATTAAATATAATAAATATGATACATACTATAAAGATATTCCACCTAGAATTTTACGATGTTGGAAAATGTTTTGACTTACTATTTTTCGCTCTGTCGGTCAGAGCATCAACTACATAACGTTCTTCATTGATTTGCGGTATATTACCATCAAAAAAATCAAAACCACTGAAAATACGTCCATTAGGCCACTGAAATAAGAAAATGAGTAATAAACTGATAAAAATATCAAGGACTATTAGGTATACAAAGAAAATTAGGTGAATCAGTATCATATTGGCCTAAACCAAAAACAACAGTTAAATAAAGTTGTTACTTCGCAAAATTTTCTACTAGACCGCAGGGGTGGTTTTTTCACTAAATACAATTACATTACTTTATTTTTTACAAATTATTTCGTTTTTACTCAATAAAATAATCAAAGCTACATATATTTACATTAAACTTTTGCTCGTACAGTATAGTAAAAATTTAAAAAGGATATCGCTGAATGGACTCAATTATTTAAATATGTTTTTCAGTTATTACATTAAATTAAACAATATAAAAAGCTATATCAATGTCAGTCAGGTGCCTCTTTACTTGTTTTAACTACAGTTCTGGACTTTCAGGCATCCTTATTTAGAGAGATAATGCATTCCATAAAAGAATAGATTAAATAAAAATAGGGTGAGTGCTGCGTGAATTTAGAACTTTGTTTTGGATTAGTGTAGCAGTAAATAAGATTATTCGTCATACGTAATTTTTCCTTACATCATATTTATATTTAAAAGTCAGGTGATACTTATAACTGTATAGATGATGAACTAAGAAAGAATGGTTTATGGGTCAAAAGTAGCTTCGACAAGAGTAAAGTTAATATTATAATAGTTATTTAATAACATTTGTCACGTAAAAAAATATATCTTTATTTTCTCTTAAATACCTGTATTAAAATGTTTAAAACACTTACTGTTTCAACTTTATCGTAAGTATAGTAATCTATGAAACCACCTCTCATTCCATAATGTGTATCGTAACCCTTGCCTCGGGCATGTATCTTGGATCTGACATTCCAACATGCCACTTTCCCACAAGGTGCGTCGAATATCCTAGCTCTTTTAGATACGTGGGCAATAGCTTCTCGGTTAAAGGAATCCCTCTGTCTTCCGAGTTGAACAGCGGGAAGCCGTACATTCCTGTTAATAGTTTCGGATAAGATAGTAAAACATAAATTGCCTTGGTGACATTAAAACTTAGAGTATTATTTATTATTAATATAATTATTAAATATATATTAAACAAAACTTGTCTGATAAATTCACAAAGTCTTATTAATATCATTTAACAATATAACAGTTATCTTGTTATACCCTTATGTTTGATAAAAGCAATTATATATAATTGCCTAGTAGATTCAACTTGAGTATTATTTTTGATTATATAATATGAATATTTTGAAAAAATAATTTCTGAAATTGAATCTTATTAATATCATTTAACTAATAATGTTATTTTAACTATAAGCGAATAAAAAGAATTATATACTAGCTACTCAGTCGAGTCTGCTCTTTCTTTAGATTTTAAATGGATTTTTTGAATGAAATTTAGAATTTTGAATAGCATATTATTTCTATACATATCCGTATATATTTGTAATATACGCTAGAATAAGAGCAAGATTGCGTGATTGATTGAACCGTAATACACTCGTTACCGCGAAGTGATAAATAAAAGGCCGTTATACCGAATATCTAAATATGTTTGAATATTCTGTATATAAGCATCTCGAGTGCTAAAGCCTTGTTTTGGTCAAGATTGATTCGGAACGTACAGAATAAGTTCGATTCAGTCCTGAAGTGTAAATAAAGGCTCATTTATAGCACGAATCAATTTAAAATATATTGAATATAAATACAATGATATCTTTCTGAATCACTCTTGCCACTTTGCTGTTTGATGGCAGGTGAGCTTCTAATCAGCTAATTTACTTAGATAACTTTCTTCTTAGAACTGTCAATTAACCTGAATCAAATAAAAACTCTAAAATGGATTAACTATACACTTCTTTTTCTTCACTAGCATTTCAAGTTATCAATTAGGCATTTATCCAGCTGAATTGGAAAGAATTTCGAAACGTCAGGAATAAATTATTTAGAACCTGAAAACCTAAAATTAATGATTTAGTATGGATTAGTTGTTAGTAAATTTGAAGACACTAACTACCAATAAAACTGCCTAAGATGGTCTTGACAACCGGGACCGACTTATGCCCTCACGACGCATGAATCATCTTACTATATCTTTATGTTCAATATTTAAACTTACCATGTCATCAACCATTATGAATACAATATTTGGCGAGCTGAATATTCCCGGTATTTTGAATGCGCCTGTTACTGTAATAACACTAATAACCGCCCAATAAAATTTCCTGAAAATAAAAAGTAATTAATTTTAAATTCCTTCAACATTACTTCTTTAATAGTATGCATGCTAATATTTTTATGTTCCTTGTATCATAAGATATTTAAATTATTTCCTGACAAAGGATAAGAGCCCGACCTGTATAGCAGGTTTAAGATAAATTTCTGGTATGTTATTTTTTTTTTTCTAATCGCAAAACTTGAAAAAATATATGAATATTGTATTCTATGTGAATGATGGTCATTTCAAACAAGGATATTTTTATTTAAACTAAATCTCAAGTGATTATTGTGTTATTAGTTATGGTTAAAAAATTACGTACGGTAAATCATAATATTTCTTCAACTTCCTGCATCTAAATCGAAGTGGTCATATATAAAAGTTTGCTACTCTAAATTTAAAAATAACAGTCACTTTTTATAGTACATTAATCTATCAACCGAGCAGGACGCATAAATACCTCAAACAGAAATCAGTATAATTTCGCTATTAAGAGATAGTTAATAGTCTTTTTATTTGTTTTAATAATAGATTAAAAAATACACGATACACGATGAAATTACTTTCTCCGGACGTGAGGTACTGGCAAGTCCTAGTGAAATAGTTCGCACACGTTTTATTCACGTAATTAAAAAGGGAATTCCAGTTAACAGATTAATAACTTCATTGAAAAATTATAACTTTCTGTTGTTTACGCGTATATCATACATTTTAAATAATAGTTATAATATAGAAAGTGACCTTTGATCAGTGGAACCTGAAAAGAGTTTAAAACGTTAAATCAGGTATGATTTTAATACGTATAACTATATTATTTGTCATACATTGAAAAAGATTAATATAGCTCCGTCCTTTTTTTCACGCTTTGGATGTATCTTTAATTTTATTTTAATAAAGTAAAAATATTAAGTTAATAATATATAATAATAATAAATGTCACAAATAAAATTAGAAAGAACGCAATGAAAACCTTAAGTTAAATTGCTTCCTGTCTGTGAAGTAACTTGAATAAATTAATATTTTTTCTTTAGATCGCAAAGAAAAACATGATATAGACTTTATTATTATACTAATATGTATGATTTTACTACTATTTATAATAATAAAGTCTTCTTAGTCTATTTCGACTAAGGCGGTTGATCTATATCATATCTACATCTCTATTAAATCTAGATCAAGAAACGACGCAGGAGATATTAGTGCACACGTATATGCGGACACAAAGTGCACTCCTTCCTCTTTAACTCCAATAGTATTTAGTAGTCCTGATGGGACGGATTACCGACTTGAGCGGAGAGGTTTCAGGCGCAGGACCGACTTATTACATCTTCATCCAACGCTGGAAAGGTTATTTAAAGACAATCGACAAAAGATGATTAGCCCGAATTTACTTAACAAACTAGAAAATAACAATGTAAAATTGTTTAGTCCCCGCAGGATTCCAACCCACGATCCCCGGTTTTAAAATGTGAACTCATTCCACTCGTCTGCAGAGGTAATCAATCTCATATTTATAAACTTTATAGAACGATAAAGACACTTAAAAACTAGATAGTAACCTTCAAATAATAAGGAAACGTTAATTAAAATATGCGTATACAAAGAATGGTAGCAATTTGTTATTCTCTCGGATAGCTCGAAAGTTGATTTCTTCCAGTTTATACCGATGTATGCCTTTTAAAATTTAAAAGGACCTTCAAAGATACTGGTTTTTAAATATTTTTATAGTGGAATAACATTTAATTGTATTTTTTATATTAATTTATTCTGTTATCAAGTAAGAAGTAAAAAAGATCGCTTTTACAAGACTAACTCAACTGTGTTATATAGCTACTTTGTTATATAGCTCTATGTATGTTATAAAACTCTACTGTATAATTGTCATAAGTAGTTCTATAGATATGTGAGAAATAAAAAAAATTACGGCACCAAAAGTCACAACCTCGTGCGATTAAATTACAAACACTGCTAAAACCGTAAAAGATAGGCATAAAGTATATTTTACATAATTATACTACTTGAATTGGTCTACACTAAATTCCGCGAAAGCATATATTTATGTTTTAAGAATAACGCACAATAAGCATTTTGATGTAAACGTTTTATAAAATTACAATCAGGCATATTCAAAGCTTATTTATTTAAGATAATACGGTTAAAAAAATCTTCATTTTATGTACATAAAACGTGTCATAGACGTTATTTTTGTGAAATTAATACGTTAAAAGTTATCAGAGATTAAAAATGCGGTGGCAGAAAATGCGACGCACTTTCGTACGAAGAGCACGTCGTAACCTGCTTATATCGCGCAAAATAGATAAACGCTGTTAAAAGTCGGTCATAGTTTTTTCTTAAAATTTCACTTGTTTTTAATATAATCTTTTCGAAATATCGTAAGTAAGTTATTTTATACTTTTTTTGTAAAGCTTAAAACTGGCTATTCGTTGTACATACATTAGTATATTTGAATTGAGCTGGCTGCAGAAACAGAATGAAAAAATATACGAAGACCTTGAGACTGAGCAAAAACTTTTCACTTTCTTCAAATTAAGGCTCGCATGACAGAGATAATGCTTACTGGCACAATTATTCTATTTGCATGTTAATTGTTACAGAAAAAAATGGCTTTTGGAATTAGGTGCATCCTTACGTAACGGTGGTTTTATTGCGCGATAGAGTCATTATCATTTCTTATTAGATAATAAAGAGTAAAGACAAAGTGCGACGTTAATCGTCAATGCCATAAAAGTGTAATTGATTCTCTTATTAGGAGTTTAATTATATAGCATAAAAAATACTTTACGATTGTTTACAATACAGTTAATGTAAACATTATGTACCAAATATGGTCTAAAGATGCAGGCAGGCTAAAATTGCTTTTTCCGTTAAAGAAATTAGTTATAGAAACGATTTAATCGACGTAATACATTCTGCCCCCACGAAATGCCTTGCAAATAACTATCAACTAAAACTTGCTTCTTAATGAGAGTTGTACATTATTTCCTATTTTACCAGCATTAAACCGACTTCTCTTTTCTTCATTTCGTTACTCCGCTTCTTGAGGATCATTTTATATTTTTTTGCCTAAATGCTAACGCCACTCAAGTTATCTCTTTTCAATTTATTTAAATAAGATATGTAAATTAAAACGTTCGAAAAATAACCATTATATTTTTAAAATTAAAAATGTGCAATGTATTAGATAGGCGAAAACTTTGTTATTTTCTACAATTTCTATAACAATCTACAACATATTTAAAACTCAGTGATTGACCAAAAGTAAGGATTAGTTATTTGTCTGTTTGAGTAGAGTAATTTTAAAACGAAAAAATATTCATAACAATTTCCTGCATTTAAATTATATAAGGCGTATATATTGCTAGATCAGTGTCAGTTTGTTTATGATCAAATTACAATGTTAAACTAAACCTAGGCGTCATTAGATATAGCATCTATAGAATAAATTAGGCCATGGGTGATGCCGATGGCAACTAAAAATGGTTCTTAAATATTTAGTGTTAATCCCAATACAAAGACGCTTTAATTACTGGTCTCAAGGTTAATTAAGAGTTATAAAACCCAATGTTGAACAAGGAAGACGTGACGTTGAAGCTACAAGGGCGATATAAGTGGTCACCAGAACCAGCAAATAACCGTTAGATTTAATCGTAGAATATTAAGAGACCAATGAAATATTAAATCAAATAAAACATTCTAAAGATAAAACAGTCTACATGTTACTTATTTTGTTGTTTATTTAAAATTGACTATATTTAAAATTTGAGACGCGTTTCCAAACTTTGGCAGTCCTTTTCCATGAACATATTTGAGAAAGGAATGTCATTTGGCCGTGAAACAAGTCCTCACATATCGAGTTGAGGGCTTGAAGGTAACCTTATAATTACCAAAACCAAAATGATTGGTGAAAAAGCAGCTTAATTAGTAATATGTTATAGGATTATGCAAATGTAAAGCAAAGCAACGCAACGGGACCTTCTTATCGATCTTTAAGAGAGGAATATGCGTATATGAATATGCCTCTCGCAAGAAATTTTACATATTACATAATGCTGTAGTTTATCTGCGTAAAGAAATATATTAACTATGTAGTGATTTGATATAGTTCTCTAATTCGTGTAAAATGCCAGTACTAATATGATACTCGTAAACCAAATTGTTCTTCACAAATTAATGAACGAAAAAATTTTTAATTAAATTGGTTCAAGTTACACGGACGTTTTTGCTGATTGAAGGTGACTTGGTTAACAAGTGCTTCAGAAATTTCATTTTATTAAAATTGTCATTAGAGACGCATTGCAGTGACAGCTTTTTATACAAATTTATTAACTTACAAACCAATTGTAATACGATAAATAATTGTTAACGATATAACATTTATTTGGCGGATTTTTTTAAAATAGTTAGCAATTAAAAAAAATTAATCAGATTTTCGCTACCTATTCGTATAAATAACAAGCTCTGGGTTGTTAAGTAGCTGCTTCTAGCATTCGCTATCAAGTTACCGGGTCTCAAGTTCTGCCCTCAATTTCACGCCAAAATAAATTGGTCTTTAAAACCTAAGTTACTGCTGGTTGCTTCATGATGTTTTGTAACTACTTCACCGGATGGAAATAACAATAAAGGTAGTCATTAATCACCCCAGAGCAAAGACGGCTATGTGAAATTTAAATCGGCAACAAAATTTCATCTCTTATACGTCTGCTGGCTTAGAAATTCGTCTGTTTACTAACTTATTACACTTTCTGGCGCATTTTCACAGAGTCAAATAAAACTTAATAACAAAATGATCATAAAAGTAACTAATAGTTAGTTTCTTTTATGATTATTTTGTTTTTTATTTCATTATTTTTATTCGTTTCGTTTTTCTGCGAAATTTGTACTGCTTTACAAAATTAATTTCTATATCAATATATTATGCTCTACATAGTGTAGGTAACCTAAGATAAAGAAAACGTTTAATAAATCTCAAAAGCCTTAATGGATTAAAATATGTTCCATCCATAAATTAACCCCTTATAACAGAGTTAGTATTCGTTTTATTTCTCTATCTAAAACCGTGTTAGTATAGTATATGAATATATTTAAACTTATGCCAAAAGTATATATCAGACATCATTTTATTACATCTATGTAAGTCTGTTTGCAAATTTTTAAATTAATTTTATAAGATTTTTAGTATGATCATCGTCGAATTATTTTTTTAGAAGGAGATACTTCACCTATTAATAATCTTTTTACTTTTATTCAATAATCTTTTTCAAGAAGTTTCAAAAGTACTTACCAACTAAACAGCGGAAACATGATGATTTTTTTTTATCAAAATATTCAATTAATAACGAAACAGTGGTGAATTGTACACACTATAAAATTTGAGAAGAGTAAAAGAAAGATACGTCACTCTTAACAACTTCCTAATTCATAATGACTTGTTAATCATATTTTCACTGAATATAATTTTGCGAATTTTTCGACCGCAAGAACGGTTGTTCGGCACAATACCAGCCTATTCGGCCGCTCAACTGACACAAAGCGACGCTTAAGGCCAAACTATTGGTTAATATTTCACGTGTCTGGTAATGGATACAGTTTTTGGGGATATAACAAAATACATTATAAACCAGATGAAAAACAATCGGAAGTTAATAGCTTCTGTTTCGCAACCAAAATGTAGGTTTTATAAGCATTTTTTCAATAAAAATATTGTTAAATGTGCGCTCGTAATTATTTTATATACATACGACTACAAGTAGTAGTTTTAATTGATCGAAAATAAAGGTTTAAAAATAGTTGAATCTATAAAATTCGATTTACTTTATGATCGCTTAATTTAACTGAGGGAAAGAAGTATAGTGAGATATGCAATAATGATTAACAGAAATGATAATAAACTTCTACAAGAACTTTTTTTATTAATTGTTTTTAACCGAAATAGCTAAAAAAAATATTTTAGTACTTTAGTATAAAGCTCATTTATATTTTTGACACCATACAAGAAACATTTGAAGATAATCATTTGATGTTTACCTATATGTGAACGATTTAGGATAAAAAAGTTATATTTTTTTTCTATCTAACTTTATTTCTCTTGACTAGGAGAAAACAGCCGATAACATTAGGTGTACCTCATTAAATATAGGAAAAGGTAAATAATTGAGAAAATTAAAATTAAAAGTGCGGGCTGAGAAAATATTCATGCTACATGACAATTTCTATAAATATAAAGCAGTTATCTGGTCATAGCAAATCTATCTAGATATTATTAATTAGAGAACAAATTCAACTGATGTACTACTTGTTACTGTTTATCTTACGGGCGTGATATAAAATGCTTTTTTGAATATTTTTAAATAACTTAAAATTCACATTCTTTAATGTTTTTTATTCTGCTGAAACGAAATGGAATAATTTTAACACCTGTATTAACATCATTTATCAGCGTTACAATCGGACACTATTTATTTTTCTTACAAAAATAATGGTAGAAAATACAATGCAAGCTATCAGTATGTTCAAATAGAAGAGACAATCATAAAAATTAAATTCAATGTCATTAATATAGTATAACAAATATTAATCAACCTATTCAATGCAACATGAAACTTTATATAAATATGTAAAGTACAATTGAATTGGAGTAGACAAAAAGCATTTTATCGCCTAGCATAAGATATAATTAAATTAACGGTTAAACTAAACTTGTCCCTATCATTAGTGTGTATTTTGAAAATTTTGTTTGAAACTCGAAACACTTGAACTTTACCTCAAATTAGGGGTTTTTAAATTCTAGGCAGACAGGTTAAGTAGACGAATAGTAGTAACTTTATAACACTAATAACTTTAGTTTTAACTTTACTGTTGTTTAAGTAGTTATTTTAGTAAACGAGAAACAACATCTGATATCATAAGGTTATAAGTGAATTTATTGCATATTACATTCCCTAGGATAGAGCGTATTGCTGTTTTTCTCGTCTCATTGCTTCCTTAAATTAAGAAGAATCGCTGCTTGCCCGCAATCTCTATATGTCAGATATCGCCCTCGGACGCATTACTTTGCAGTATTGTTGTTGCTATCTTTAATTTTTATGATTACAGTATTTATTTAAATAATCGTCTTCACTACGTGTTATAGATTTTGAACATATTATAATACCTTCAATTTATTCTAAACCACTTAAAAAGGATATTGTACATTTTGGCGTTATGTCAGTTTATTTGTATTGACCTTTTTGACATGACTGACGTCCTACGGCATTGCTAAAGAGTGACAGCCTCTTAACCAGAGTGATAACTTTATTTACTTTACCCAGAGTAATAACTAGATATACGATATAGTTAAAGAAGAACACGATCTCATCATCCGCCTGCTCTTTATTATTAATAGATAGTTGAATGATCATTCCATGCTTCACTAAACATGCATAGCATGTATTTCCTCACATGAATCGTATCTTTGGCGAAAATTTGAACTAACTACCAAATAACCTGACTTATCTCATCCATTACCTTTTCTCTTTCAAAATAGCTACTGCCTATGAATATTCATGTAACGGAACAATGAAACAAATAATAAATCTATTGGTTAAAAAATTGCAAAATACAATCAAAATACAAATAATCATGAAATAGTTAAATACGGCCGAAAAGTTATCTTACCAACTACATTAAGTTGGTACAAGAAAACATAATAATAAATAAAAGAGTCTTTATTAGATGTAACCTTAAACGAAAAAGCCGAAAACAACTAAAATCATGATATTAATTGACGTTAACGGAATAAAGCCGACATGTAACTAGGATTGTGTACCGTTATCAATAGTCCTACAAAAATTCTGAAACCAAAAACTTTAATAATCGAAGGAAATCGAAAATCCACCAAAGCAATAGATCGCTAGTAGATATAGATAAATCAACTTAGATCATTTTTTTTAATATCATTTTAATAAAATTCAAGCTTATTTCATAAACTTACAAGTACCCGAATAATTTATCGGGCTGAGATCATTTTTAATCAAGGTTACTAAATCCACATTTAAATATGAATTATGAAACAATGGCATCGCACCGAAATTTGTAAATTAATACAATTTCAATTGCAACATTCGGCTCTCCATTTGAATGTATAAAATTATATTAAATAATAAAAAAGTTCGATGTCTCTTGCAAATTATTGACCCTATCTTGTATTTATTTTAGGCAATATTGGCTTTATTCATAGCATTTCATATGATAATATCTATATGTACATAAAACATTCTTAATTTATTTATCCTTTTATGTTTAAATAAATCTTGTCTTTTTTTGTTTTATCGCTCTTAGTATCACTGCTGCCCTCATTAAATATATTAAACTGTAAGATTAACATCCTGCCATTAAAAAGATCATAATTTAACTTAAAATAGATTAATAGCACGACGGAAAAAATTGTCGCCTGTTTGCCACAATTTTGATACAAAATCAGGTCTATTAATCGTAATTGATTCTTAATTTATGTCCTAATAATAATGACCCACTGGCCAACTTGAAAATAACTGGTTTTTACTAATACCATAATCAGTTAAAATATGCAATGACACTACAATGTTATTATAAAACGTTTTTTTTTAAATGCGGATATATTAATATAAAATAGACCTGATGGCAAACGGTGATAACGTTGTTAAAAAACTCTTCCTTCTTCTTGTTATCGATATTTATCGTATCAATATATTTCTTATTAAACTGTAACATTGTATACAAAGATAAAAAAAGAATCAAGTGATAATGTACCCAATTAAAAAAGACGTGTCTTTAATAATAATTTCCTTACGCATTCGTTTATTTCTCTAATTAAAGAGAAACAATAGCCGTCCTCGTCGCAAGTCGCGTGATCATCTTCGACCAAGAAGCATGCAAATGTGGCCTTCTTTCGACATTACATAGTGTATATATACAAGGTGAGACTTATTTACACATTAAACTTTTTCTTTTATTTGAGTTAAATGGTTATTCATAAACTTAGACCGAACAGTGCAATTACTGAGCAAATCACAAATAAAATTCATTGTTTTTTGCCACAAAAATATATCTATATATTTTTGTGAAAAAAACAATGAATTTTATTAAGTTAGATCAATCTTCAAAATCTAGCGATGTATTGTAAGTGTTTGATAGTCCTTAGGCGAAGTCAAACCCATTTCGGCTCGCGTGCATTTTAGTTACGAATGTAACTAAAATTTTTTATCACTTTTACTGTTATTCGATTTATTCGATGTTTTAAGTCTTAGTTTTGATCCACCTAATATAGATAATGTTATAATCGCACATGGAAGAATATTCTACTGATTTATTATTGGGGAACACACAGTGATGCTTATTTTTAAGCCAAACTGTTATGTTTAAAGGCTTCTGTAATGACTGAGCGCAATAATTAATCAAATACATCCTTACATATAATTAAATGCTTGCCTGATATAAGAAAATTATTTCTAATTAAATTTACTGAATCCTTTGTAAGTTCAGCTTCTACCTACCAGAAGTTTATCAGTGACACAAGGAGCTAATCTCAATTTTAAATATGCACAGCCCTTCTTTTTGAGATTATCATACGTAATTAAACATAATAATAAATTTAGCAATTACGCCTCCGGAGACAACATCAAATAACATCTACCATATACTTTCGATCGAATTCATTACATGCAATATTCATTTTAAATATAAAGGAATATTTGCTAACCGTTAAAAACTAATAGCATATCAATTAAAGTTTTGTTTCTTTAGTACGTTATATTTTATAAAGAACGCTACAAGTTGTGGGGCAATTTATTAATATGACCAAGCCATCGTAAGCGTAGTACCGGCCTCTCTAATCGACTTTATTTCAAAATACGAAACGCTTTCATAATCTTTGTCAGAAAAGTATCAATAAAATAATGGAACTATTACCTACCACACTTTATTGTAACATAAAGTAAGATTTCGCACGCTGATTTCCATTGAGGTCAGCCACGCGCGTGTCGCACGACAAAAATCTCTATGTATAGGGTCACCAAACCTTACAATAAGACAGGATAATATTTTTAAAAAACATAGTAACAGTTAAGTATTTAAGCTTTTAAAATATTTGCCTTATTATAGTATACGATTTTGTGTTTATTAATATATTACATGTTATATTGTAACGAGAAAGAAAAAAAAATATTTTTATAGAAATATTAGACAAAATGTGCTTAACTTATTTTTAAATAATAATAGTTCTTTCTATAAAATACATACTGTCATTGCAACTAAAAACATAAAAGAATTCCATATTTATACAATTTACCAGACGCAAATACAATTCACTTTTTTTATTGCCAACGAAGGCAGACGAGCAGTCGGGCCTGCAGTCTGATGGGAAGTGGTCACTGACGCCCATGGACATCAGCAATACCAGGGGTATCACCAACGCGCTGCCTATCGTGAAGGACTCTCTTTATCCTTCTTTTGGAGGAATGCATGTCAAAACTTTTTAAAAAGAAAAAGATTTATGTCCTTAAAAACTCTCATAGGTTCTCACTCCAATGGCCAACATTTTATATATTATTCGAACTTCATGCTTGGCGGAAAACAACTAAGCTGACTGCCTAGCGCTGTCAATTTTAACGATTTCATATTCACAGTCTCATAGTAAAATGTCATCGCACATAAACATATGGCCCTTATGCTAGTCCAATATCGGGTTTGGGGCGAGACCCAATCACAACGCATTTCGTTTCGACGTCCTTTGAGTTTATCATGAGCAGTTTTCAAATGGATTTAACATCATATTAGGCTCAAAAATAGTTTACTTGGAGGTGGTAGATCCCCTTTTACAAGGGCCCGTCTGATGCAGTACCATCGTGTTGCTTATTTCTAACGCAAAGTAGTAATTTGTAAAACTACTGTGTTCCAATTCAAAGCGTGCCGTAGCCAGAGCATTTACTAGATAAACTACAGGTAACATTCTACGTCTCACGTAGGTAACGCATTGGTGATTTGGTATGGTCGATGTCCATGGTCGTCGGTGACGACTTTTCACCAGGTGGCCTGACTGCTAGTCTGCCCTCGTTGACGATTTAAAAAAAAAGTGATAAATATTTATCTAGCAAAATAAAACAATATGGTTACACAGCATAAGAGATATTATTATATCCTTGAGGTTAATGTCAAGCAAAAAAATACGATACGGTACAGATAAGTTTCGACAACTGACTTTTCTTATCAATCTCATTAAGGGATATGACAACAATCATGTCATTAATAGACCGCAGAACAATATGGTGATTTTTTTATTTGCTAGCAATGCTGCAAGAATATTAATCTTTAAAAATACATGTTTGTGTTATTTTCAGCAATAAACACAAACAAAGAAAGTGATCATTCTCACTAAAAGTAGGCGCCTTCCTCACATACCAACTGTTATGCGTTAAATCAAACGTCACTAATTATGGAAGTCAAAAAAATTATAGATATATAAATCATGATTGATGCTAGACGTTAACATTGAGTGGGAGTCGGCTTCTTATCTGTTCAAATTTAACTGAATAACACTGACTAAATAATGCGACCGCTATAAGTAAATTCAAAAGGTAAACTGCATTCCATAAATTGGTTATTTATCAGTCAATCTGAAATTTAATCAAAATTAATTAGGTTATCGGGTCATATCGTCCTGACCGATCAAATAACAATCGTTGTTATTTGATCGGTACAAACTTTTTTTTCCTGCAGGATTATTCACAATAACTTTATAACAGAATTACCAAGCCACATGATAATCTTACATCACTAGTATGTCAGTCTGTTTCTGCCATCATATACGTCATCCTATATGTTGATAATCGATATTACATTGTTATCCTATTATGATTTGAACTGGGCGTGTACACGATAATTTAATAAGTTGGAAATAACTTGGTTTAGTCTTTTGCTTTTCTGTCAGTTTATGAACACTATTGATTAAAAATATAAAATATAATGAACGTTTTGGAAGTGCTTATTAGAGCTTCTGAGAAGGCTGCTTTTATTGCCCGCTCTTGTGCTGACTCATCTGATGATTCCTTACTTGTAACTGAAAAGGGTGAAAATGAATCTAACACTCGTTTCGATAGAGATTTTAAAACAATTGCTGACGTGTTAGCCCAAGAAAGTGCAAAGGCTGAAATAGCCTCACGTATTCCAGAACTCGCCGCAAACGTAAGAGGTGAAGAATGTAATGAGATTAACAATGTTAAAATCTGCATACAAGAATCGAAGGAAATGACCGCGGAACTGCTTACTCGTCTTTTACCCCCATCCGCAGCAAAACGTCTAGCTACAGCTGCCCACGCAAATATTAGTGATGAATTAACAGACAAATTACCAAATATTTTATTAGATCCAAGTGATTTAGGTGTATGGATTGATCCTATAGGTACTTAAATAAGTGAATGAGATTACAGATTCCGAATATTAGTTTATGATTTTAAAATATTTTTGTCAGATGGAACAGCGAATTCATCGCTGGAGTAAAGGGAGATGCTGATCCAGAAGGTGGATTGGCATGTGTAACAGTATTAATTGGGGCTTATATGAGAGCAACAGGTGAACCTGTAATAGGAGTAATTAATCAGCCATTTTATAATGGGTTTGTATGATTAATTGTTGCTAACAATTATTTAATCAGTGTGCATGTCTCACTGAAGTCTCTATGGATTAAACTTTGCTATTTAATATAAAGTCTTAGCAGAATAGGTACATTTTTTTGCATAGTTTATAGTATATACTAGATACTTTGTTAATCTTGTAGTTAATTTCTTATGATTCTCACAATATAATAATATGCTCATTGCAATAATTAATGACTTTTTACAGAAACAAAGGTCGAATTGTATGGGGAGTTAGCCATGGTGATGAAAAGAAGTGGTTTGTTAAAGATGAAGAAATAAATTCAGTAGACAATAATGTGGTTCTTGTAAGTGGAGCAGAAAAATCAGATATAGTTTCAAACCTTAAAAGCTCTGGATGGGAAGTAAAATCTGTCCCAGGAGCTGGTCATAAGCTTTTAAAAGTGGTTTTGGGTAAGAAAAGTTAATGTTAAGATTTTATAATATATACTAATAATTTATTCTAATACTATTCTTCAAAAAAACAGGTATCTTAAAATGCAATTACTGCTATTTAAAGTTCACTAAACCTTCCTTAGATTTAAAGCTTGGGTGCATAAACATGTTCATTATGTCTATTTTAGGTGTATAATTTCTTTTATTTTGAGTATTTATATAGAATTTCACTGTCATACATCAAATAAAATTTCAGGTGAAGCTTCGGCATATGTTGTTTCAAGGGTACTACATTCCGATGGGACACTTGCGCACCTCATGCCATTTTAAATTCAGGTGGGGGAGGACTTGTCACATTCACAACAAAAGATCCAATAACATATAATGCTATTGAGGGATTAGATGCAAAAGAATATTGCAACTCTGATGGAATCATAGCATTTGCCAATGAAGATGTATTGACAAAATTATCCAACCTTTTAAAATAATTTCAGTTTATTATCATAGCTTTAACTATTGTTATATTGTTGTGCTTGTTAAAGTTTCAAATATATATTTTTAGTACCTTTTACTTGCACCTTGTACCTGATTCATGTGATCTCAGTAAATATGATCTTTTTGAAATAAATATAATTTATTGCTATTCAATGTGACATAATGTTAAGATTTAATGTGATTAATCATATTTTGTGGGTAATTTGATTAAATGAATATACTTGAAAACATGGTTTTATTTTTGATGTTTATTAAAATAACTATCTTTAACTTATTCACTAGAATCACTGTCACTCTCAGACTTCTTACTTTTCTTCTTTTTTTTCTTTTTACTCTTCTTTTCCTTATGTTTTCTCTTTTTCTCTTTAGACTCCTTTTCCTGCAATTATTTTCTTTATTTTTATCAACACAACTTATGTTTAGGAATGTTATTTAACTATTACAATAATATTTATCCACACTTAAAACAATGAATACTTATTCAAAAATATGTAAATAGAAGGACTCATAAGTTTTGTTAAATTCCAACCTTGTATGAATGCTTAGGTTAATAGAGATCATGTTATAAGTTATGCTGTATTCATAACGAATTTAATACCGTATTTTATTTCTGGTCATTAAATTATTTATGTTCATCAGTTCAATAAAGTATTAGTTTCATTATCATTTCGGTAATATTTTAAGCATAATTTACCAAAAACCATTACCAACAAAAACTTACCTCTTTTATATTCTTTTCAATTGGTTCTATTTTGACATTAACTGTTTCCTTTTTTACTGCAACGGGTGCGCAACCTTCTGCTCTAATTGTCGCTGTGAGCTCGTCAACCTTTGACATATCTGCATTTGGTGCTTTATACTGCTCGCAATGATCCACCCTTATTGTCCTGTTTAATATCTGGAATAATGAAAATTAATAAATTGAAAATAAATGTGTCAAAATAAATTTTCAATAACTACCTAAACATAGATATTTAGACATTTTACTAATCAAATTAATAAATAATCACAAGAGGTCAATAATGGTGATTGTTAAAAATTATAAGAATATCTGATTACAATTGACAATGGCCTGTGTGGTATAATTGCTTTGTAAAGAAATTCCAAACATCATATGACTCAGATAATTATGTAGATTAAGAACTATTTCAACAATGTATAATGGTCAAAACTTTACCATTCTTATTAAACATTTTAAAAACCTGTTCACACAAAAACCATAATTTAAGAATTTCATTAATAAATTGTTATAACAGCATATTTTAAAACTCATGTTTACCTTAATACCATTTAAGTTGTCTACCGCAAGGAATGGTTGAGCGCTGATCCTCATAACAGATAAATGCAAATCCCCTTGACTTCCCTGTTGCTTTATCACGAACTAAATTTATGTTAACTATTCACCATACCTTAAATAAAAAAAACTTATTAATAAAATTATACAACATAATACTGCATACATAGTATTACATATTAAGGTAATAAATATAATGAAAGATAAGAAATATACGAATAAGAAACACAATGTTAAAAAACAACTTAAAGTTCTAATATTGTCTAACTTAGGAAAAATTTGAATAGAAACTTGTTATGTTTATACTTTATGTTTTTGTTTTCTGTTATAATTTGTATCTGTCTTGCACAACTTAACATAATATACAAGTTTATAAGTTTTAGTATATTCTTAACTAGATTGCTTAATACTTAATATCAGAACTAGATGTGGACCATTTCATAAGAAACATCTAGAATATTTATTAAAATGGTCTACTTTGCTGCATTTAATGCTTTGTTCCACTAAACCACTAATAAGTCGATATTATTTATTTACAATATTACTTATTTACACAAAACACGGGCACGCGTATTTTTTAACGCGTTTTTTGTAATAAAATTTAATCAGACACCTATATTAAGAAATTGCTGGGAGAGTCTTAATTTTTAAGAAATACAAAAAAATATTTCATAATTTGTATGGAAAGCACTACCACTAATAACATGATTTTAACATTTTTATTAGCAATTAATTTTAGTTAACAGAAAAATTTAATTGACTTTATATGTCTAAAGCGAAATCTTAAGTTAATTGATATTTTATAAAATAATTAAAACTAAAAATTTGCATTTGTACAACAGTATCCACCAATATTTTAAATATGGCATCATATATGTTCATTATATACAACACCACAACACCTTAATTTAATTAACCACTGCACAAGATCCATTTCTAAACAATTTGCACTTATATCATTAATATTTACTTAGCTATTTTACATTACATGGAGCCATTTTGTTTCTTGTTGCTTTCTTATATGGCAATGTTTTCATTAAGTTGCTGCCCTTTTTTATTATATTTTTGAAATAAGTTTTTATGCCTTAGTAACAAGACCTTTAAGCCCTTATGATACATGAATTTATATTAAATTTATAATATGTATTGCATTGAGGGAAAATTATATATATATATATATATATAAATATTTATAATTAAATAACAAAGTTATTTCAAACGTACATTAGTCTATTAATAATGCATTTTTTTCTTATTACGTCACAAACTTAATGTCGGAGCACCCAAACTCCATGAGGTACTAGTCTGTCCTACCCCTAGAGTGCAATATAAAAGCGCGGAGCCAGAAGTTAGCGTAGGAGGTCCTGCGAAGCGAATTCACGAGAGCTGAAAGTAACGAGGCGGGGGAGGTAGCGAGCAAAGCGAGCTGGCGACGTCCCGAGTGAAGTGAAGGTCAAGTGCAACAGCGGAGGGGGTGATGAGCGAATCTTCTGGCGGAGCACATATAAAAACACTTTATAATAAAAAAACTATAAATTATAAAATTACTATAAATTATAATAATTATAAATATATTTCTCAAATAATAATAAATGTGCATTTGAGCATTGAAAGTTTTATAATTTCATTATCTATGATACAAGGGTACTGAGACAAAATAAAAGCAAATAAAAAAAACATTCTTCAGTATTTTCTACGGCGTGTAACTGTACTTAAAAATTAAATATTTTCTGTTATTTCTATATATTGCTTTTAATTATCTTTTTTTTGTAAGTTTTAGTATTCTTTTTATTCAGTCAATATAAAATTTTAGGTTTGTTATGTTGGCTGTATTGCTCATCGAATTTTTTTAATATGGCCGACTTTTATTACGAGATTTCTCAAATCACTGTTTATTTTTTTTATTGAAAACCAACACTCTCCCAGCGATTTTGATTTCTACATATATAATTAAATATTATTACCTATCAAATGAAATATAATTTAGTAAAAAAAGACGCGTGCCCGTTTTGTAAAGAATTACCCAAAACATGCATGTTACTATTATATACAAAGAGGAAAATCGCTTACTGAGAAAATACACAAATCACATCACCCTCTGTTAAATCGTAGGGCATACCCCCAACAAAAATCCAAGCACTGTCTTTATATTGGTCATGCCATGATGTTTTGAAATTGTTGGTTAATTCTCTCTCGCTTAGTTTCAAAACATTTTTTACATTTCTGTAATTGAAATATTATGTACATCAACCAACGAATCAGTCAATAAATAAAATTCATACGTAATTAGCATTGTAAATAAGACCGAACACTTACGTCATAGGATTCATGATGATGTTATTTTTATTATGCACGAGTACGCATTATTGTTATTTTCATAAACGGTTTAACTTTTAATATACTGTTAAATATTTCCAATAAATCCTTTTCACTCACATAAATGTGCAATGTCAAAATGACAGTTGTTAGTGATGAGACTCGAGTTGTTTTTTACTCGAGTGAAAGAAAATACAACTCGAGTTCGTTTGCACTTGAGTTGCCCAGTCAACTCATCGCACCGAATAGATTCAGAATGTACACTACATGTGGCTATGTTGCTTGTTTATTTCGGGACCTTACAATTTCTAACAAAATTATAATGGTACATTATGTATTAACATGCATGAAATTTTTTTAATCTGTTTAATTCTTACTTTACAAATAGAATTGTTCCTGCTGGTTATGTTACTATTATAAGTAGACCTCATATAAGCCATATTTTTGGATTTACCCTAATATTAGATTTAAAAAGCACTTAAAAAATTATAAATAATTTTTATTTGAATTCTACTATTATTGCTTATGGATTTGACTTCGAACAATTCAAAACATCGAAGTAATGGCTTAGACCTCATGACCGAAAATAATAACAATAAGACATGACATTTATTGGTGGTAGGTTCCCTTTTTACAGCAGACCGTCTGGGTGGGTACCACTGCGGTGTTGGTTTTAATAACTTTGCGATAAGTAGTGTAATAATAATAATTAAAAAATAAAAAAAATACGGCACCAAAAATAACAATCTCGTGCGATTAAATTATAAACGCTGCCAAAACCATGAAATATAGACATAAAGTATGTGTTACATAATTGTACCACTTGAATTGTTCTACAATAAAGTCTGCAATACCATATATCTATGTTTTAAGAATGACCAACAATAAGCATTTTAATTTCTTTTCTTATAATTGCAATCAGGCACCTTCAAAGCTTATTTAAGATAGTACAGTTTAAGTTCACTCTAAAGTAATTGCATTAGAAAATTCATTCTATGTACATAAAATGTATCATAGACGACATTTTAATGAAACGAATGCCTTATATGTTATCAGAGATTTAAAATGCGGTGGCAGAAAACGCGATGCAATTTCGTACGGAAAGCACGTTGTTACCTGCTTATATTGCGTATAATAGTTACGCTGTTAGAAGTTGGTCATATTTTTTTTTGTTCAAATTTTTAACAGGCTTTTCAATTCTTAACTAAAAAAAATTTAAAAGTAGCTAAAATTGGGCTTTTAGTAACAAATAGTAAAGCTCAACCGATATTATTATAAGTATTATAGATCCACGTAACGTGCCAATTCTACAAATTTCTCTGAAAACTTCTACATTATTTTAGATTTAAATATCCTAAAAATAGTGATTATAATCGTGTTTACTGTTGTTAATTGCGTTGACTGCCTCCGTAGCCTAGTGGTAAGGGCGTGTCCTTTCGAAACCGGAGGTAGAATGCTGCGGCGACTCAACAAATTTTTATTGTTGTTTTCTAGTTGGTTAGGACAATCTGGGCCGATCACCCAATTGTCTGAAAAGTATGATGATCCATGCGTCGGATGGCCATGTAAAAAGTCGGTCCACCCACCAACCCGCACTGGACCAGCGTGGTAGGATACGGTCTAAAACCCTCTAATAGTGTATTAGGGGAGGCCATGTACAGCAGTGGACTATTGCAGGCTGATGATGATGATGAATCGTGTTTGAAGTAAACAGAAATATTTTTAACAAAAGGATGTAAATAATTCGGAGCCAATAAAGCGCGACACGATTTGATACAGTTCTTAAATATCACAACAATCCCCAGCGAACGGATTATTCAAAACAAATGATTGCAATCACCAATACTTTGACGCAAACCGATTATCGATTCTTTCGATAATATCTTGCGTAATCGATACAGGACTACGCAGTAAGCTGTCTTTTCTGTCAAAAAAGCACAACAATAACGCTATACTGCTTAACAGTTTAGAATATTTTTTCTGTTATAATAAAATTCTTTCTAACTTATTTTATTTAAGGAAAGCTCAAAGAGAATAACATAATGGCTACGCCTACTCCAGATACACCAGATCAGTTCGATCAGGCATGTTAAAAGTTTTACGATCATCACACTTAAACTTAAGCACCAAAGGCTATAAGATTAAGTAATATCCTCTCATTCTTTTACCTCTTATCTTCGTAGTTCGATGATGACGATACAGAACTGCAACTTGGAGCTACTGCATCTGGCCGAAAACGACTTTTTAGTAAAGAACTTCGTTGCATGATGTACGGCTTCGGGGATGACCAGAATCCGTACACGGAGAGTGTTGACTTTTTAGAAGATCTCGTCATAGAATTTATTACAGAAACAACACACAAGTAAATAATATCTTTTTAAAAACCTACTTTTGCCATGACCATGCTGTAGTTTACCTTACTCTGAATAAATATAAACAAACCATCAGAGGGCATTATAATAGTAATATTATTATTGTTTACCATATGTAAGTACAACATTAAATATTTTTAAGAGTTTAAATCATGGAAACGCAAGTGGCAATCATAAAATTTGGTTTTGATATAAAAAACATTTATTAAAATAGTTTGTCTAGCTACTTGGGAATAATATCAACAACCAAAGTAATATCAACAAATCATTATATTTTAGCTATTTCAATGTTCTTTTTCATAATAATTGCGGCAAAAAAAAAAGTTCAGAAGATTTTTGAATGGGTGTAAATTGAATGAATAATTAAATATTTGTACCTTCTGTTACCCTAATAATCTTTTTACAAATATAATGGTTAATATTTTGTATGAAATGTAATGAGTATAGTTATTTTCTTTAACAAAAATATCCTAGTTTTAAATTATAATATAAATAATGACAAACTTCAATGCACTTAAGACAACAGATTGAAAATTAATTTAGTTCAAAAATGTTTCGTCACATATGATGCCAGGGTTTTTAAGAAAACAATCAATTGGCAGATCAACTTACAGTCACTGTATTTGTCGAACATCACATATGGATTGCATATGGTGGCATTCCACCACCAAGATGTGTTTACTCTCATATCTTTACTGCTTTACATAAGACTTTGCTTATGTAAATACCATCTATAACTTGGCTTGGGTATTGAGAAATATACTTATATTTTTTTGTTATCATTATTTTGATAATATTTACCTGTCATTAAAAAACTTATAAATTAATTGATCATCATCAGCTTGTTTTAGTCCACTGCTGGACTTAGGTCTCCCCAATGCTAACCTTCTCTATTTGGGGGTTTTTCCGAAAATTTAATAACACAATAAAAAAAAAACTGTACTTTTTTTAAATTGTGTACCTTTATTATTATATACATAATATTGTTGTAAATGCAAGAAAGTATTAAGTGTAAATCTTATAATCTAAAGCCTCTAAGGTAGTAGGGTTTGGCAAAAATTTCTGTTGTTAAGCTTTTTAGGCTAGTGTATCTGATATAATTTGGAATAAAGTAAATCATATTTTATCTAAGGTTGCTTTTTTTGATATGCTCACATAAAAATATTTATAGTGTAAAAACAGTTACTAATATTTTTTTTCTAAATCTATTGTCCGTTTAATAACCAGACAAAGATATGGACTACCTAATTTACTTTCAGGGCTATGGAAGTGGGACGTCCTGGTAGAGTTCAAGTTGAAGATATTATCTTCTTGGTTCGTAAAGACCCTCGCAAATATGCCAGGGTGAAAGACTTACTTACAATGAATGAAGAGTTGAAGAAGGCTAGAAAGGCCTTTGATGAAGTTAAATATGTTGGTGAGTAAAAACCAATATAAATTGCCATGTACAAAAGTGTTGTTTAAGCGAGTGAAATTAATTTAAATAATGAAACAATGTTTTGTTCCAAAATGTAAAAGCATGTTTTGACTATTTTAAATTTGTGACAAAACTTTATTGACTTTATTATAATAATACTCAAATGTAAACGGTTATGTTTTTTTTATTTTTAATTATAAATTTTGTTCATTGTCTGTTTTTGAAACTTATAGAAGATCAACAATAACATAAGTGGCCAAACATACAACCCAACACTCCTAAGGCTGATGCAAGTAACATTATTTGATACTGACACTTTGCTTGTGTTTGCACTTTGTACTAATTGTATGTGACGTCAACTAACTATGCTTCATGTTCAGACATATTTATTAACTTAAACTAACCCCTGTATGTTTTTGTTGTGAATTGGCTCTTCCAATGTTTTAACAAAACAATTGTTCATAATTTTTCTTACCAATTGTCTTGATGATAATACATTGTTGGACATTCTGAAATTTATTTATATTACACATAATATAAAGAGTATTATTTCAAGACATTTGATGTAACTGTGAAGGTGAAAAGTGTAATTAATACTTTGTAACTCATATACATTAATATTGTAGTGTTGCAACACATAGCACATAATATTGGGGAGTAGCTGCTAATACTTTCAATGTATTTAAACATTATCTTTTTCTTTTTCAGAATAAAAATATTTCTAATATTGTGTGTAGATGATTATGTCCTCAATTTAGAATGTTATAAAATCTAACTCTGATTTTTAGAATGTATATATTCCATATATTGATAGATGAGAAGACGGACTGGCAGAGTGTGAATTATTGATGACCAATTTTGATTTTTTATCAATTAAACTATGTAAATTTAAAACAAATATATTTTGATATGTCTATACTGTTTTATTTATGTTATTAAAAATATCTTTACTTAGACATGTGTGTTACTAGGTGGAAACGTAATTTATTTCCACCTAGTAACACACATGTGCACACATCTATGGTTTAACCAAATTGAATGTGAATGTAAACAAAGTTACTCATGGGGGCGAAGTGTAGTTGTAAATCATGTAGATACTTGTTCTTATTGAGGTTGACGTATAACAATGTACTAGATGGCTTTGATGTTGTTGGTCTAATTTGGCTTAAATTTAAGTTTAAATATCTGATTCTGAAAGAGTAAAACAATTTAAAAGATGGCATTTCCCTTTTTTTACTATATGACATTGTCTACAGCGCCCTTCAGCTTGAAAACAGTTATTATTTTACATTAATAAAAAGGCAGTAGCATGGCATTACTTCTTAAGATATTTGCTATAGAAAAGGGGATCTAATTACGTAGCGCTATCCTACAGAAATAGCCGACTACGTAAAACTAGACTTACCCCTGAGAAATATCATATTGTTTTTTACAATAATACCCTGCTTAACGCGACCCCGTTATGCGCTTTTTCACTATAACGTGATTTTAAAATTTGCCTTGACCGTGTGCTAAACAATTAAAAACAGTGTAACATCCAACACAGTTTAGGTATTTTACAAGGGCGTAAAATAATTTACCCATTACAAAATATTGGTGGACAACTCGCACACGATGTTTAACCAATAAGAGTGCCTGACATTTTGGGGCCAATTGAGTTAGCTCATTAACGAAAGAAAAAAAGATATACGCAGGTATATTTACTGACAATTTATCCACTAAATGTAGTTTACTTTTAGGTTGTAAAGGTCGGAATCTAGTTGTTTTGCGTAAAAACTGTTAATCAGACGCAACTGGTAGAATAACCTTGCCTAGGAAAAAGAGAAAGGTTTACGCCTAAAATTATTAATCATCATCATCAGCCTGTGTTAGTTCGGTGTATCAGGTAGTGTTACTACTGGACAGAGGCCTAATGCACGCCTTCTTCATAAGGGGGTTTTTGGACCGTATCCCTGGTGGATAGACTTTTTACAAGCCCATCCGACTCATGGATCATCTTACTTTCAGACAATTAGGTGATCGGCCCAAATTTTCCTAACATATTATTACTGTGTTGAATAGCCCATTTATCAAAAAAGGATAATAATGTAATTTACATTGCGCTTTTATGAGCCGATTCAATAATGTATGTAGGCGAACAAGACGCGAGACGACATGAATGAATAACGAATGCTTTCGAGGCAACTTCTCTGGGCTCTACTTAGGTTTTTAAAACAAAATTTAGAGCAAAAATATTAATCATAATAAAACGGATTTTTTTTAAAGTTCAGAAGTTCAAATTAATTCGTAAATGTGTTTTGCTTTTATTTTTCAAAGGGACATTGAGGCTTGGGTGTTTAGGCTGTAGAAATAACATGACAGTAGGTAACTATATTTTTAATGTAGTTTTGCCGAATTAATCATTTGTAGCCACACTATGACGTGTGGCTTTTGCCAATTAATCACTGCTTGCATAACGCGCTGTTCATAGGTTTTTCTGTATTGTGCTGTTAATAAAAAGTCCCGCTTTTGTGCCGTGCCCTAATTGTTAATCATACAAGTGCAAAGTTTCATACTTTAAAAATAACAAAACAAATCATTATGATACTACTCAATGCAATGTGGGGAATTTGCTGATATTTAAAAGTATTGCCAAACAGTTTTTTATATATACATTCGGTTATATGCAAACATGTAATTTAAAGATTTCATCGTATTAAATTTATAGCTCAGCCAATTTTGAAATAAAAATTAACGTTAAGAATAATGCATAACGTCTGACTCAATTGGCGCCAAAAGTCAAGTGCTTATAGACGCGGTTAACCAAGCAATAACAATTAACAATGCTTTCGCTCCTGTCTCAATAATGGAATAATGGAACAGCAGATCCAGGCAACAAAATAAAGAATTAAAAAAAATATTTGTTTCAATTGTATTTCCAATTTTGCTTAAGTAATGTTTACAATATTCCCGATGATTCAGTACGATTCGATGAATTTTTAAAGCATCTATTTATGATGTTACAGGCTGTCTATGTCTGTACTGTGATTATGGGCGCTATAAAGGATTATCCTTGTAGTAATTATATGTAGTAGTAATAGAATAGTAATTATGAATAAATATGTTCTGTAACGGTGATGCTATATGATCTGTAACTATGTTTACGTATGTAAGGTTTACGAATGCTTCTATGTTTACCGGTGGCAATACCTCTCTGTATTTCAGTAATAAATTTTTTTAGTGTTTTGACTTGAGACTTTCAGTAATAAATTTTGTTGAAAATGCGATTCGTAGATGAGATTGATTTTGCTCATTAGCGTCAGTCTGTGTTATGCAGTTTTAGCAACCGGGGTTTGGTTGTTGTTTTTAATTTATCCCTAATGGGAAAGGCAAAGGACTTTAGTCCATACAGCCAGGTCTTGTTCTTGGTAATATTTGCAAATTTTTTTATAGATTTAAAGGCCGAAGCCATGTCTTCATAGTTATTGATGTTAAGGCCGAAGCCATGTCTTGTCTTATTATTCTTGATCATAAGGCCTAAGCCACTTCTTTGATGTTGATTGGTCAAAATGGTCGAAGTCAAATCCATAAGCAATAATAGTAGTATCCAAACAAAATTTGTATTTCAGTGATTGTTACATATCCGATGTTAAGGTAAGTCCGGGAGTACAGTCATAACAGTATCCGCCATTATTTTAAATATGTTCATTATATACAACAACACCACAACACCTTAATTTAATTTAGCATTGCACAAGATCCATTTCTAAATAATTTGCACTTATATCATTAATATTTAGCTTAGCTATTTTAAATTACATGAAACCATTTTGTTTCACTCTGGTTTTAGTTAGAATTAAATTTTTTTTCAACCGGGGTTTGGTGAGCCAATGACAGGTATTTCTTTTAAAAGTAAAAACGAGGTTAGTTAGGGTAAAATGGTCAAATCAATCTATTTCTAAACAGTAAAGACGAATCATAAAAAGTTAAACTCGCTTATCTGAGTCATATTGTAAATTTATTGGAATATTCATATTTTATTTTTATTAAATTAATCTTGAAGAATTTCGTCATTATGTCCCATTTGTCACCTTTAGAAAACAGCCTATGACACTACGAGAATAGATTGAAGATGTGTTTAAAAATACACAATTATTTCTTTTCTTTACTCTATTACTAGGTATACTTTAATATTAAGTACAATTTTTTTAAAATTTAACCATATAGACATTAAGTACAAAATACATATTATGAGAAACTCTTTATGTCTGATCTAAAATGACCAAAAGAAATTAGTATTCAATCATCAGAAATCTTATTCATCATTATCAACTCATTATAGTCCACTGGTGAACACAGGCCTAAGGATATTTCATTTAGTTAAATATTTTCTCATTTTTGCCTTATTAAGACGCATGGTTCCCAATAAGGCCAAATTGATATTTTAGTTATTTTTGTTTAGAAAAGTTTTATTTTTGTTTTATCATTACATCATTACAAAGTTGAATAAATAAATATAAGTTTTTCTCATTACATGTGCATTATTGTTAAGAACCTACCAGTAAAGTAGTAAACAGAATAAGGTATGCTTATTTGGTGATCTTATTACACAATAAACGCAGAAAATCCGTAAAAACTGGATATATTATGATAATGAATTACCTTTGATGACAATAGCGGCTTTTAAAGCCTCTTTAGTAGTAAATAAACTACATTAATACGGTTCCACGAAATATTATTTCGCAAATTTTATATAGAAATTTGAAACAAGTCCAATTATTACTTCTTGTTGATGGTGATATTTTACTTAATACAACGGAGAGAATAAAATAAATATTATTACTGGCCCACAAAGTAGGTAAATATCGTCGATAACTAATAAGTATCGAACACAAATTGTTGAAACCTGATTCCAAAAGTCAAAGCTTGTTAGAGACAAGCTAAATTAGCAATAAATACTCAGCAAAGAATAAAACACGCCAAGTACGCGATATTACGGCTATTGCGCTCTTTCTTATAATAAAACAGCTTTTTATACATTAATGATATGTCTGAATCGAACTAAATTTTTACGATATTGCATTTTCCTGCATGCATTATATCGCATAATTTTAACTATAGCTAATATTTTGGTTTAGTAAATTACTAAATATCGTACTATTTTCCCATCCACCTCAATACGCTTTCGTTCAAGCCTCTTAAGCTAGTTTTACTGTTAATTCGATGAAGGTAGTAAAAGTCGTATTTTGGGCTGAACTAAACACTGCAATTTTGGTAATTTTTAAACACATGTACCTAAACGAAAATAACCGCTTATGTTGTTAGAACTGCCTCCGTAGCCTAGTGGTATGCGCGTGTGCTTTAGAAACCGGAGGTCGTGGGTTCGAATCCTGCGGGGACGCAACAAATTTTCATTGTTGTTTCCTAGTTGGTTAGGGCAATTTGGGCCGATCACCCAATTGTCTGAAAAGTAAGATGATCCATGCGTCGGATGGGCATGTAAAAAAGTCGGTCCACCCACCAACCCGCATTGGACCAGCGTGGTGGGATACGGTCCAAACCCCCTAATGGATAGGGGTGTATTAGGGGAGGCCTATGTCCAGCAGTGGACTTACAAAGGCTGATGATGATGTTGTTAGAAATTAAATGACAACTTGAAGCATCATTTAAATGGGAATACTGGAGTACAGAATCTATCTAAATTTACCTTGTGTTTGTTCACAAATGCAGTAAGTATGCGTATTGTTATTTTTGAAAAGGTTTATAATTAATAACATAACCAATTCGTTGAATGGAGTTACCGATATAGACCGAGCTTGTTATGTAAAGCAATACTAGTCAAATGCATTTTCCCCCGTCACATTTGTGATTGTACAAGGATATTTTGCATGTTAAGTTATTGTAATGACTTATCCACTGTACCGCTTAAGTGTTTAGAAGGATACCTGTTATAGCTTATTGACGTTTCTAAACCTTTAAAAGAGAGAAAGAAGAAAACTATTGCTGCCACACTTAAAGTCTTTTTCTTTTATAAGGGAATACTTATTTGCGCTACCTACTCTGCACGTGTGAGATGCGTCGTATCGGTTAAACCGAATACATTGCTCCGTCCTAGCGCCCAAAAGGTAGGCCTACTAAAATTGCGACTATTCTGCGATTGACCCAGTCGCCAAAGCACCGTTAGCATGTTGAACTACCGCGCATTTTGCCTCTGCCTCTGTACTTGGGTAGCAGACTACCACGAATTTGTTATGCTGGTATTATAAAGAGAGAGCTAGTTAGAGATGACCAGATCCATGGAACAAGACCAGGCGAATTTTACGATGTAAAAGAGTACAAAATTTACCTTCCTAAATCGCCTTCTCTAAAAGGCATCTGCGCTGCAGCTCTAGAGAGTCGTGTAAGGTGCCAAGTAGCCAACGGTACCTCATTCCACCTGTCCTTCGCACTTAACTGGGCATACTATAACATCCTGAGTGGTTATGTTTTATAATGGTCGAAAGTTTGAAATTCTACGAGAATGCTATATATATTAAAGATCTTTCAACCATTTTTTTAATGAAAATATTATAGGTATATTTTTATCAGTTTATAGCTTCCTAAAATGTTTTATTTTGTAGCGCCTATATTATTAGTAGTCGCGTAAATAAAATACAGATTCCTATTATTAAAATAAGAAATATGTCTGTAAATTCGCACTTTAACTAAAAAAATTAAGAGCTCTTCTCAATGTAGTCATAGCTACCTGTTAGCTTGAAAATTTCTAGTATTTTCGCTGCTATTACGTATCATCTATTTTTTTTATAAAATTGAAAACCTTTTTTCCATAAATAATACTACAATTATATCTTTTCCGAGGGCCGAGAGAATCTTTACGTGCTTAAATGGTACCATGCTTTATTTACAACAGACGATGTCGCCTAGGCAGATAAGGAAATTCAATACTTGTTATGCCTACCTTTTGGAATCCTTGTACAGCATTATGACGTAGTTTTCGTGTCAATTTCTGTCGTAATTAATGAATCACTTTATTGATTATAAAGGATTTACAAGCTCACATTCGTGCATAATTGTTTTCAATTTGTGACAGTGAACTAATGGAAAATGTAATTAATGTAAATATTAAAAGTATTTAGAGGTGATATAGATTTTGAATCGTTTCGGATGTTCAAAGTGTTTATTTGATTCATATTTCATAGGTAAATTAAAGTGGAAAGATGACAATGAAGAAATTGTTAACTTCTCTTGTTCTCTTTCTGTGTAAATTTGAAAGTGAAACGCGGCCTATTAATTCTCGGGATGTGTTCAAACTACCGAAACCTATTACAAACGAATCGATAATAACAATAAACGGAACTATGAAAATACAATATAATGTGTGAGTTTATTTTTATTTCCTTACAATAAAATCTTCTTGAAACTATGTTTTGCTGACATTAAAAACGCTAAAAACATAATCTAAATGTACTTTAAGGTAAATGTGAGGTCTAAGTCAATAATTTCATGTGTATTTTGAATTCGTAACATTTCTAAATGATTACATTTATTGTTTCCACTTTTATGTAGTGGTTGCTATGCGACCGTTATCCTTCTCTACCTTGATGTAGAAAATTGATGCTTGTAAATAGAATATGGCGCTTGTAGTTAATGTTTAAATTTGTACATAATGTTACAATTGTGTTAGAAAGTGGTTAGACTTTTGATTTACCGATTTTTTATTTTATTTATATTTCGTCTACCCCGTGACTACGGCCGCTGGAAAGTGTTCGAAAAGTAGGGAATTTAAAAAGTTAAAATAAACGCGATAAAATCCGTAAAGTAATTTTATTTAATAATTTATTTATATTTCTTTATTACTGTATAAAAAGCAATATAAGTCAAATCCTTCAATTGTATGAAATAATTTTTATACATTTTGTACTAACGAGCTTTTTTATATTTTTCCACATAAATTTTTCGAGATTTAAAGTAAAGTAAAAGTTCTGTAAATTCTTCTTTCAACGAATTTAAAGTTTAGAATAAATGTACATAAGTAATATCATGCACTGTAGGTAATTTATACTAACAAAAAATATTTTATGTTACGGTTTAAAAATAAGAAATATAGTATTAATGTTTTAACTGTTATACGAAGCTATATTACTTTATTTCGCAATTTTAGATTATTTCTTTCTCTGCTGGATAAACAGAAAACAGTGTATGTAACATTACATATGATACCACTTCTGGTATAATTACTACCTCGTCAGAATTAACGGAACCAGTCTTCTTCGATTACAATCTTGAAAATCCTAACTCTCTTGGTAAGTATAAAACAACAATGAAAAAGGTTTAATTGTTTAATTTTTTTTTGAATATAAAAAGCTTGAGAAACTTTTATGCTCTCCCTTTTTAATTACTTTGAATAAATTAAAATGGACGCACTAATTTACTGAACTCGGCTTTTTTTCAGTGCCTGCGAGTTTTCTGTGCATTTGGAGCCGTTTGAAGTAAACCAAAAATATTTAGTAAACCTTCATTTCGACGCCGACAACGCGGCAGCTTTCACTTGATCCATGTGAAGTGAAAGATTTTGCAAATATTCACCGGATACTCATCAAAGGGGCTGATTCCATAAGTTCTTTATTGTTTAGGTATAAAACATAATTTTGAAAAACTTACTATGATACGTGAATGTTTTTAATCTTACCCGGATTGAAGAGGTAGCTAATGAAGTTAAACTTATGCATCTTATACTCATATTAAGTTGTCGTTGTTGTATTCATTTTAATATGTTTTTTTATTCTAGTCAATATATGTTAATCATTGTTACTTAATTAGGTTTAATTTAATTTGATTGTTATCTCTACTTTGCCAAAAGTAAGTATTAAAATTGATGAATTGTTGATTATTGTTTTAATACTCCGCTTTCTCTCATCTAAACATATATATTGACATCGAAACATCGACGAGTATTTATACCAATGTTACTACAAGGTATGTACTAGTTTATGACTACAATGTGTGTAGAAATAATCATTTAGTGCATAACTTTCACTAGTCGCTCATAAACGTAGGTATAGCATACTTTCGTAAAATATAGACACAAAGAGTCATGACACTGACCCTTAAGGCACCGGGTATTATATTTCATTAATCTAATGACTCAATTCTAAGTAAAAACCCCGTTCCGTTCTCTGACAAAGTACCTGAATAACGTCATTAAAGCCACCATTGACGTACAACGTGTTTAGAACATCAAAACAATGAGATACTCAGCTGCCCGTATCAAAAATGTAATTTACCTAGCATGTCATAACTTCGGAATTAATTTGCGTCTATGTCTCTGTTGTTTCTGTTTACCACAGATTTATAAATCCTAAGTTTATTTCAAAAGAACTTTAGTCGAAAACTTGTTATCTTTTTTTAAGAAGTACTTTAACATGTGCATTATTAGATAAAGTGTGCACTATAAAACTATAGTTAATAACTTAAATTGGTTTATTTTTTTTATCCTAACATTATACCACGTATTTTACGGTACTTTTCGACGAGAGTCCCTTAATTTTTTACCATTAACCGATAAAAATTATGATTTAAAAATCAAGCATTATTTATAACTGATTTATGTAACGTCCATTCCGCATCAAAATCTGCTATAAATATGCTACTGACATTTTAATGTATATAAAATGAACATGCGATAATGATATTCAAGTATCTACATGAGGATATATCCTGTACTTATTTGATTAAATTTCCTATAAATATTTTTATATTAGAATCAAAAGTATCAGATAGATATTTACTACATATAAATTTAACCTATCTTTTTAGGTGCGGCCATTTTAGCAATGTTATTGTTGATATGTGCATTTATTTTGCGACACTTGTAATTTTAGCTGCTGCATTGCAAATTCTGTCTGCAATTCACATTTCTTCCTCCTAGCCATTTTCCCAAGTTATGAGATCGGCTTTTAATCCATTCGTTTGTAACAGGCATTATAACCAAAACCAATGTAGATGTACTACTGCATTTATCAGTATAAAACCTTCATTGTTTTGGTTCAAATCAGCCATGGCTATGTATCTATTAGTACTTTATACGGATATATATCAATTATGTCCTAGCCTACCTGTTAAGGTACATGACAAATATTTTCTGAATAATAATATAATTATAGAAATCGGTCCATCAGGAGCAGAGTAACTAGTTTACATATAAAAAATTTGAATCGAGTATAACTCTCTGATTTTTATTTTATTTACTTTATTAAATTTTATTGAAACATGGACTAACACTTTATTACTACAAACGTGCCTTATATATCGCATAGCCGATATATTTACAGTGATAAAGTAACTATGGTATATTTTAACATATATATATAGAACAACGTAGACATTTTCCTACATCGATGAAAGACGTATGATTGCATATACTATTGTGTTCGTCTATCTCTTTATTAACGACGTCTTTGTAATTTTTTTAGTTCAACCGATAACATCGTCCCACGTAAAACGTACTTCGTTGCCTATGGGTTACATTGTTTGCATCCATTTCACCTTTTCCCATGTATAAAATAAACAAAAAACAAAGTCATACGCGTTTCGATTGTTGGACTCATAGCTAATATGAAATTCTGGCCCCAACTAAGGTGACGTTTGACTTTGTGTACTTAAATGTCTTTATTTTGCTAGGATATAATATACGTATATAATTATAGTTATTTTTACGTTCTCCTAGTCGATTTCGACTAAGGCGGTCCATCTATATTAAAGATCAGGAGGTATAATAATGCACAATTGTATGCGCAAATACAGGTGCACTCTCTATTCCTTAAACTCCCATAGCTCTATGCGAATGATAAGCGACACGACCAGAGAGAGACAACGCGCGGAAACCGATTTTTATATCCCATCCGTCGCATGGGTCCTAACTTCACAGACAATAAAATGATCAGCCCGCATTGCGATTTGTACTCACGACCCCCGGTTTCTAAAGCGCGAACCAATGCCACTGGCAGTCGCTTGTAATGATATGTGTATAAAAATTGGTCAATTATCTAGATATGAATAAACGAAGCTATGAATAAACTAGTCTTTAGCGTTAGACAAGTTTTAGAAAATATTACTTGTTGCAGATAACATTTTTCTATTTTTTGACGTAAGAAAAAACCTTGCAAACTTAGAGCTGCCAAAAAATGGAATTAATAAATTTTAAAATGCTTCGTAGGTTAGAAAATAATAGACAACAACTCTCTTAGAGAATATTACGAAAGACTTACGTACGTAAGTACGTTACGTAATATTAATTACAATGCGAGTCCACCATTATTCATTTTATAAATAATGGTGGACTTGCTATTGGTCGATATTTATTTATCAATTTTAAAATAAAAAGGAAATTTTAAAAGTGTATAAAACTTGTTATTGAACGTACGTTTAACTAAAAGTGAATAATAGATGCCTGCTACTCATAGGAATGCACATGCCACAAATCGGCTCGACGTCATGACACGTTGGATGTTGAGTCAATAATAAATCATCGTCATCACCATCAGCTTGTGTTAGTCCACGGCTGGACATAGGCCTCCCTAATGCATGCCTTCTCCATTAGGTGCTTTTTGGACCGTATCCCACCACGCTGGTCCAATGCGGGTTGGTTGGTAGACCGACTTTTTACATGCCCATCCGACTCAACATGGATCAGCTTACTTTTCAGACATTTGGGTGATCAGCCCAAATTGCCCTAACCAACTAGGAAACAACAATGAAAATTTGTTGAGCCCCGCAGGATTCGAACCCACGGCTACGGAGGCTACGGAGGTAGTTAAATAATATATTATCAACTGCCTCATAGTTATCAAAGCTTTAGCAAAAGTTAATGACAAATTAGCGCCCATAACGCTTGTGGGAATTTATAAGGGAGTGGATAATGGAGTCATTCCAAAAAACTGTAATGATTTAAAAAAAATAACAATTTAAATTAAGTAATAATAAAACTAAAAACATTTTGTGTACCATTTGAAGAAGCCAAGATACTGAATGCCATAGTTGTACTTTTGTCAAGATTTTTTTTTTTTAATTATTGCATTATGGTTAAGCTATTATCGAAGCAGGTATAGCTTTTATCCATTTATTCCATATTCGTAATAACGAGCCTCTTAGAAATAATACAAAAGAAGCTTGCGGTAAGAATTGGGAACTCGTCTTTGATAAATTTTATTCGATAATAAGGAAAGACACTGCAGCTGATTTATACCTGTCTCAATAGACAAATTAATCAGTAAGATGGACAAGACCAGCAATGTTGTGGTTTTTAATTATAAATTTATGTGACGAGAAGAGCAGAATGTTCACTTGGTGGTAATTAATACGACATGCGATACAAATCGGAAGACTCGTTCTTATGACTGTGGTACTTCCCCAGACAACCCATGTAGAAGGAGACCTACATTGACACCCCAATACCACAGTATAGCTGATCAAAACCTGGATGCAAATCCCGGTTCTAGCTGCACGGTTTAGCCAATTTAGACCTGGTATAAAACTTTTTAAAAAAATGTATAATAAATATGGCGTACACTCGTAAGAAGTGAAACTTCTTTATGACGTTATTTTTCAAAAATAATTTACTATGTGAAACTTTACAGAAATTGGTTAAATAAAGTTAAATTAGATAAAGTAATGAAAGGCTACACATAAATACAAATTCTACAATTATTTAATTTTAGCTTATTACTACAAAGACTATTATTGAATTTCATTAATTGTAATAGAATTATTACTATCATTGATGTCGATTATATATTTGTGTTATAAATGGCTTATGGTAACTGAAATACGAAATATATTGTTTACATTCCCCAAAATTTAGTAACTGAGCGAAAACTCCATCAATTGTAGTGCCGGATCTCGTTGTTGACGTTTGAGGTAGGTGGCGCGTAACGGAAAAATGTGACGCGTAACGAAAAAATGTTACACAAAATTTTTTTCCAACCCCGATAAAGAAGTTTCACTTTAATTATGTCAAAACACTAATAGCGCCGGAGATCTTATTGGACCGCGGCCATTTGCAACAACCACGCAGTGTTAAACCCATTAGTCCAGCTTTTGTGCCAATTTTTATAACAATAAGATTTGTTTACGTAATTTCTATCTCAAAATTGGCCGCCAGGTAAAATTAGCACTCACTTGATGCTGATCGATACCACCGTTCTATACCATTTCTATAAAATAACTACTTTACGAGCCCGGTTGTGATTTATTCTTTAAAACAATTTTTCTAGAGCGTCCTAATTTGACTGATTAATTTGGGTACTAGACACATTCTGATAATGTTAATCCAGGCAACATTTCTATTACGTACCCAAAGCGTACACTTTGGTTTAAGAGGTGAACGAGAGTTCATAATTCGCTTTTGTATGTCACTACTTTACTATTTCAATATGAAAATTTAATTCTGTTAAACCGTCGTTTTCATCATCACTCATGCTATTTGCCATGAATTCTTATAAAAATTAAGAACAACTTGAGCTAAAATACTCTTATAATAGAAAACTATGACTTAAATTTTGGATTTAATTCATAGTTTTCTCAGCTTATTCGATTAGCCGGAATCTTTACAATCGACTAATAGGGTTGTCAGCAATAAAACCAATCGGGTACATCTCTAATTCTAAATAAAACAAAATTTTACTAAAGATTATTTATTATAACAATTCCAAAAAATTATATAATAAATAATAACACGCTCGTGCTATTGAATAAAATGCAAAAGCTACAATCAAAGACAATGCAATAAACAATTCCAATGTGCAGAGTTCACGCTAAGTAAATGACTACACGATATGCTATGTGACAATACTACTGTAAATAACTGTCACAATTTCTAAGCCGAATAACGTATGGAATTCATCTGAACATAGACTGATGAATACTATATCGAGCCAAATAAACGATAAAATTGACGAAAACAAATTCTAATGTCAACCAGTAACGCCGCCAGAAATTAATGAAATTCCTATTGTTCGATGACGGCCAATCTTATTGCTGGGCCAATAAGGGCCCGTTCCACTGAGCGATCACGACGTTTAAAACGCTCATTTACTCGTTCCACGTAGAGTCGTATTGTTCGTTGGGAGAATCAACGCCATTTACAAGACTCAAAGTATTAAACGGATTTTCGTGATAGTTAAGTTATTTTATTTTTGTGATTTACGATTTACAAAATATTTTTAAATTACATTTAATCGTAAGTAATTATTTAATTTAGTTTTCAAGGCTTAAACATTAAAAACTAACCGCTTATACCTTTTGCTTTATTTTTACCAACTCAACGATTGTATAATTTACCTACACTCTCACCATGACATATAATCTATTCCACTAGAGTTTAGCAACGCTCACAAGCAAGTGGAACATAGGCTTAGATTTGCGGGCGTTTCGGTTTGACATTAGACTTTATTTCTGCAAATTCTTTTTGTTACTTAGTCCAGGTAAATATGTATAAACGACTAATAAGAACGATATGAAAGCTATAAATTCATCAGATTATGAAACACTAACATGTGTATAAAAATTACAATAAATATACAAATGCTATAGCATGAAAAACGGTCGAATCACTATATATAAATTAAACGCATACTCGAGTGATTAAATCCCACAGTTCAAGTCCTTTGGTTCAAAGTAATCACATATATAATATAAATAAGGCCTTTTTGTTGCAGCGTCTCAAGTTTTTAAAAATACCACCGATCAAAGACACTTCTAAAGCTCACAGCATATAAACTTAAAATAATGTGTCATGATACAAACATAAATAAATAACAGATGATGACAATATTCTCTTGATATTTCAATCTCTTATATAACGTTAAATCATCCAATATGGCAATTGTAGGTCAAGATACTAAAGTAATTTTAATACATGGTAACTTTTTCAAAGTTATGTTCCAATTATTTCCAAATGCTTATATTAAGAAACAAAGTCATTTTATAGTGTCAACAATTACTATGATTTTAAAATAAAAATATAGCACAAGAAACTGAACATTTCTGTACAAATTAACCCATCACATCATAATGGCGTCCTTTGGTTGGTTAAGCTAATTAAAGTTGGTTTATTAACAAGAACGCCAACATTTTATGGGTTATATTGTTTGGAAATAGTCCACATGTATCTGATTGATATAACGGGATAAAATTGCAGGCAAATATGTTAATAATAAAAGTTAAAGTTTAGGGCAACAATAAGATTTCCTTTATATACTTATAAAAACTTAAACAGGTTAATTATTGATACTTGAACAACAAATTATGGGTTATGGCATATCTTTTTCTCACCTAGCTATTTTTCCAAATTATCATGGGGTGAGTATATAAACTATGATTAACATTTAATTATTTTATGATTATGGTTATATGTCTATATATGACTATCGGTTAAGTCAAAATTGCTTTTCAATTATGAATTATCTAGCTTATTTATAGGAAGACCTATTTGAGCCCAGACTGGATAAATGACAAACATTGTGGTACGGAGCAAAGTAATATCTATAAATAACTGGAACATGTTAAGTTTTCAACACTAACATAATAAAATAAATAGGAATAAGGCATTATATCTCATGGATAAACAATGTATTACTTACAAAGTTGTCATTATAATTTACTACAATCTATATGGTGTAAATAAATCTTATAGTAATGAACAATTCATAACAATCCTGTTACAGCCGTTTATAAGGCAAGTGAACATGTGTTCTCTTATCATATATAAATACTAATTAACTTAATTAAATTGAATAAATAGGTTTCAATGTCAACATGATAATAAACGTGAATAATATCATTGATTGTGTATAAAAAATTCATAAATTATATTGGGCTCTTGATTAAATTATTATGTAGAACACATTTATATTACCTAAAAAGGGGACTATTCTAGGCATACTAAAAGTTTTCTTTATTACTGTTATTTCTGTTCATTGATCTTTTTTTAAGGTTCAAATCGGCAGATGTTACCAACGCTTAAGGTTTATTTTGTCACAATTTTTATTTCCTATAAAAAAATGTGATACATATTAGAACAACAGCTAATATTACTTAGGCCTTTCTTTAAGTGATTTTAATAAAACTAACGATACAAATAGAACTCTACGAGAAACGCATTTCAACACTTTTTATTATTAGTGCTAGCTAACTCACTCTCGTGTTGTTTTTCGACTGTTTGTGAAGCAAGTGAGATATTAATCGGTGGGAGGTTCCATTGCGACTATGATCGCCTTCATAAACGCAGCTGCGGACAACGCTGCGTGCGCTTGCCACTCTTTGCCACGCGTACCGTCACGGTAGTCGGAGATACCTGCGAATAATTAAATTTATGCTTCAACTTGATTGTAAAGATAAATAGATTTTTTTTATATTATTGAAAATTTAAAAAGACGTTGTTCTTAAATAAAAAATGTGTGCGTGTACTAGCGTACACTCGTAAGATGTGAAACTTCTTTATGACGTTATTTCTCAAAAAATAATTTACTGTACAGAAGCTTTACAGAAATTGGTCAAATAGAGTTAAATTAGATAAAATTAATAAAAGGCTTTTATTATCATAGACATAAATACAAATTCTACAATAATTTCATATTAGCTTATTACTACAAAGGTTATTATTAAATTTTATTAATTGTAATAGAATTATCACTATCATTGATGTCGTTATTATATATTTGCGTTATTAATGGCTTATGGTAATTGAAATACGAAATATATTGTTTACACTACTCCGCTGGAGAAAGTATACTTCGAATCAGGCGTGGTAGGGATAAGAAAAAGATGGCGCGTAACGTTAAGTTTCACTTCAATTACAAATTGACAAAATTTTTCAGTAATAGCTGTTACTTAGCTATGAGAAGCGGATTATAATCCTATACACTATACTAAAAACCAGAACTCAATAGCTTCTAAAATGACTGAGTTATGGCGATTTTTAATTTTTCCACATTACCACGTCGCACAGCGATGCGGTTTCTGTGATGTTGACCTGCCTCGTGACCTCTTTGTGTCCGAGTGAAGTTGTGTTTACTCTTCGAGTTAGAGCCTCCGTTTGGATCGGATGTTATGGATCTCTACGAGAACAACCCCTCCACCAAATTCCACGCCGCTGCAAGACCAGACTCGCACTACTAGGACAGTATTATCTCTGTGTAATGTGGCTTTTATTGTTTGTGGCAATACTGTGTGTTTTATTATCCCACTCAATGATAACTTAGGAAAACGGGCAGGAATGAGCCTGTGCTATAGAAAACCAGTCGCTTTTTCGAATCCTGGCTGATATCTACTATAAATCGGTTGTCTTAGTCCAAAACGATACGGAGGAAATAATTATTATATATCATTCAAAATCCGACACATACCTCTTATAGAGACGAAACAGTCCTTCCTGTTCCCGACGACGCTATCTAAGACGGCGTCCAGCTCGCAGTCGTACGCTCGTGCGCGGGCGTGCGCGGCGAACGCGGCACGCACCTCCCCGCCCCCGGCCACTATGCGACCACCCGCCACGGGCGCGCAGTGCACACGACCGCGACTGGAATATAATAAGCCATTGTAAATAGGTTTAATATCAACAGTTTGTAAGTGAGGGCGACTATAATGAGCAATCTGTCGCTGTTAATAAGTTTAGTATCGATAGTTTGTGAGTGAGAGCGACTATAATCAGCAGTCTGTCATTGTAAATAAGTTTAATGTCAATAGATTGTCAGTGAGGGCGAGTATAATTAACAATTTATCATTGTACATAAGTTTAATATAAAAGACTGTAAGTGAGAGCGACTACAGTAAACAATCTGTCATTGTAAATAAGTTTAATATCAATAGCTTGTAAGTGAGAGCGACTATAATGAGCAATCTGTCATTGTACATAAGTTTAATATAAAAGACTGTAAGTGAGAGCGACTACAGTAAACAATCTGTCATTGTAAATAAGTTTAATATCAATAGCTTGTAAGTGAGAGCGACTATAATGAGCAATCTGTTATTGTAAATAAGTTTAATGTCAATAGTTTGTAGATGATTGCGACTATAATGATCAATCTGTCATGGTAAATAAGTTTAATGTCAATAGTTTATAGGTGGTTGTGACTATAATGAACAATCTGTTATTGTAAATAAGTGTAATATCAACAGTTTGTAGGTAAAGGGCGAGTAAAATTAACAATCGATCATTTCAATGATTTTTATTATGGTTTAGGCAAATTAGCAGTGGAATAGAATCAAAGTAACTTAAAGTAAAGATGTAGCATCGTATGATATCTTTAGTCCGCTGTCACCTGATTGATATCTCAGTGACTTGTCAGCATTGAAGACTAGATGTATGACACCTCTTCGTTAGTAAGGATTACTTAGTACGCAAAATTTCGAATTTAATTTTGATAACCTTAGCTAATACTTTCTAGGTAGAAATACTATCTTAAGCGCAACAAACAGGTAGCGTACTAACAATGGAAGATTCCTTTTGGGCAGATAAAGAAAACATGCCATTAATTTTTTGATGAACTTTTTTTTTATAAATAACCTTATTTTATGATTAAACTTACCTTTGCGCACCTTGTGGTGCCGGGTGCGATACCTCAATGAATACACCATCGCCTACGTCGACACTCAAACGGTCGGTGGCGTCTTCTGGCGGCTCCCAGCGACCGGGTACTCCTTGCAAACGTTGCAATCCTGATAATAAATGATGGCATATTTGAATTAAAACATTATTTGATACTATTCGCAAATGCTGCGATCCTGGTATTGAGAGATGGCATCTTAGAATAATTATTTAAAATTTCTTGCTAACGATGCAACTCTGTTTTAAAAACCGGTAAACCCTATGTTATCATCATCATCATCATCATCAGCCTCTGATAGTCCATTGCTGGACATAGACCTCCCCTAATACACCGCTATTTATTAGGGGGTTTGGACCGTAACCCACCACGCTAGTCCAATGCGGGTTGGTGGGTGGACAGACTTTTTACATGCCCATCCGACGCATGGATCATCTTACTTTTCAGACAATTGGGTGATCGGCCCAAATTGCCCTAGCTAACTAGGAAACAACAATGAAAATTTGTTGAGTCCCCGCAGGATTCAAACCAATGTCCTCCAGTTTCTAAAGCACACGCCCATACCACTAGGCTACGGAGGCAAATAAACCCTATGTAAACGCTGCGAATCAATTCCAAAAGATGATATATTTGATTTATCATTTAAAACTAGTTATAAAAAAAGAAGTTTAAAACTGGTTTCATCCTGTTATTAGAAGACAGCATTGTTTTATTCACCAACCCGCATTGGACCAGCGTGGTAGATTACGGTCCAGAAACCACGTAATGGAGAAGGCGCGTATTGGGGAGACCTTTGTCCAGCAGTGGACTAACATAGGCTGATGATGTGTGTGTGTGATTATTTTATTATTGCATTATTTTTTAAGCTCTGGTAAATGTTGTTATCCGGGTATAACCGATAGCTTTTGTTTCCGTACCTAATTTTTTGTAAACTCTGCTATTCTATAATAAAAATATCATATAATCCATATAAAAACATACAGGATGAATTTTCGTATAGTTCGAACCTGAAAGCAGTTTTCGGAATCAGTAACATATTCCAATGAACTGATTTTTAAACTAGGTTAGCTTTTGTCCTAAAACTCAGTCAATATTTTCGCTGAGACAAATGTGCAATAAGTAACGTTGTGATTTTTACAAATTTTCGTATACTATATTTTGAAGTGAAACTCTTGTTAGCGTGTATAAGCTTCTTACTAAACGAAAAATCAAGTTGTATATAATTGTTATCTATACATTATAAACCAAACTCCTCGGCCGCGTCTGTATGTCTGCCTATAGCGATAAAAACAAATACTACAACACAGATTGTTACGTGGTTTTCACTACTTGATAGAATGAATCTTCCGGTTGATTTATATATATTAATATTTGTCAGAGATGTCGGAAGTAAATTAAACCGTCTGACAGCTGACAACGAAAACGCCACCTAAACCCTATGAGAAATAACAAAACAATGTATGGTTATAATCTCCTTCTTTTCTAGATTTATAAAAAAGTCCGCGAAAACATTTGTAATGACTTGTTCGATTTTGACGGGACTAGCTCAAACAAGATAGCTGATATAATAGGGATTAAAAAGTTTTTTTTTACATGTTACCACGCGGACGAACTCGTGGACAACAACTAGTATAATATATAAAATTATTAAATAGAAATTTTAAATAATTAACTTTTACTAGTAAGCTGCTCTTAGGCTTGAGTTGTATATTGAAACGGTTGCTTTCTTAAATGTTTAAGGCAAAAAAAATATTAAAATAAACAGGTTTCGATGACAGCAATGTCAATGTTTTAGTTAATGTAACAGATTGATTTTCAATTCATTCAGCCCATTGTTCTGGGGTTTAGGTACAAAAAACAATACAAGCGTAAATAAGCGCAGAGAAACATTGAAGCGAGCAATTCAAAACATCTAAATATAACGTCCTGAATTGGTCTCGGAACACAAAACAGGAACAGTTGGGCAAACACTCGAACGGTCTGGTGTTGCATTTATGAATTGACATTGTAAAACAAATTATAAATGATTTGCATTACTTTATATTTAGTAATAAATTATATTATATATAGGTAATAGTTTTGTAACAACTTAAACACATATTTCCTATTCTCAGAAATTGTACAGCTGATGAACGGAACTATTAAAAGGAACATTTATATTCATTAATATATCAATATAAATGAAATATACCAAATTCAATTTAAAGCCGTACCTTCGCTGACATAAGAACTCCAGGGGGCTTCCGTGCTCATCAGCCGCAGGGCGATATCTTGAAGCAGGAAATTGGTCGGTTTGTACGGCTTCACTTCGTAATCCCAACCGCCCTTTTCGTTTCGCTCCGCCTTCTCGCAGAAAACGTATACATACCTGAAAACGCCAATGATATGCTTAGGCGTATATACATAACTGCCTCCGTACCGTAAGGGCGTATGCTTTAGAAACCGGAGGTCGTGGGCTTGAATCCTGCGGGACTCAACAAATTTTACATTGTTATTTTCTAGTGGGTTAGGGCAGTTTGGGCTGATCACGAAATTGTCTGAAAAGTAACCCACATTGGACCAGCGTGGTGGCATACGGTGCAAAGGGTGTATTAGAGAAGGCCTATGTCCAGCAGTGGCACAGGCTGATGATGATGACATATCTGAATAAGTAAGTATTACACACGCGCTTGCGCAATATAAATCTGATATTATTTAAACAAAACACTAAGCATTGTCAAATATCTACACCGATTGTGTTTGGATTTCCCGATGCTAATTATCCATGACCCAGTCTTTAGAATCGAGCAGATATAGGTTAAAGGTTATCTTGTATATGTTAACTGTTTAATTATTTTTAACGCTCGATTACTATACACATATCAATATTTTTATAAATTACGTAAAGTGGTCTGGATTCGGCGAAATAAAGCAAGCTAGAAACTAATATCATTGTAATAGAGATACTGTTACAGTAATTTGAAGTGAAGTCACAGCGAATAAGCGCAATTGGGTCAATCGGTGCCTTGACTCCGAGTTCAGGATGCAACCAATTGATTGAACAACTCAATTAAACATTCGGCATACATCTCGAATTTTAAAAGGTAAAGAATGTTATGACATAGCACCCACGCCAATTAAATGTGTTGCAGCTTACAATGTATCACATTCAGATCGCATGTACTTCTCGAAACTTTTTGCAAAACCGCGAAAAAAGATTAATCGCCATACTTCAACTAATTAAAATTCGAAATGGGTATAATCAAGATGATCCATAGCATCAAAGTCGCGTCGTAGATTTGTTATTAGTCAAAACGCTAGATGTCCGAAGCCGCTTTATGGCCATGGGTTACTTTGTTTACATTATGTTCCGAGTCTAAATTAAATAAACTATAACTTTTACTTAGTCACTAGAAGCTCATTGCATCTCACAATGACCATAAATTCTACCAATTAACTTTGCTACGGTAAAAACGATTTCTATGCAGTATGAGAACTGTAAGATAAAGCCATCGCAAACGTATGTGACGTAATTCATCTTCTCATCTCAAAGGCAGTCTTAGTCTACAATATTCTTTTTGTTATCCGATTAACTAATGAATTATTTTTTCGTTAGTAAACTTTTCCTGTCGCAGAGATCAGATCAGTACTAACATCTGACCTTTGAGCTGCTGGAAAGTCAAGCAATCAAGCAAGCTTTAAATGTCACGCCTTCGTCACAGTGATGGAATAAAGCCAGGCTCGATCAAGCGATTACCTGATGGATTGACTTAATATTAAATAAGGCTTGTACAAAAACATATTTAAAACCAGCTTTAATGTCAAATCAAATTTTACCATCAGCAAAGTGTCCCACAACTAAATATGAGTTGACAAACTAAAAATTCTTCATAAAAGCACCAATTCCTCCTGAGGATAATTTACATGCTTATAAAAATCAGTAGTGAGTAGACAGCTTTTATTCCGACCATGTCGGTTTTCCGTCGTAATAAACTGTGAAAGTGAAGATAGGGGAAATGCACCGGTCTCTGTGTGAGATACTGCACTTTACGATATTCTGCGCAGATGGCTGCTCTTCAATATAGTTGGGCCACCATGGTCAGGGTCGATTCAAAGTACCTATAATTGTAGGTGAATTTGAATGCTTATAATTAATTTACTTGTCGTTCAAGTCCGGTGCCGGCGTTGATACTACCACGTCACCGAGCCGCACGTGCCGCGAGTAATCCGTGTAATGGGGCACCCCACCACCGACGCCGACGAGGAAAACGTATTCAACCTGCAGAGAAAAACCAGTAATTTATACCATACATGACCTGTACTTTATATTAAGAACAGTCGGTCCCGGTTTACAAGACTATATTTGGCATTTGTTATTGGATGTCATTGCCTTCAAATTTACTGACACTAACAACAAATTTATCCATCGAATGCTGTAAACCTCTGTGTATTCCGTCAGATACCAGGCGTTCTGCGTAAAAACTTTAGTTCAGGCCTAGTTTGAATAGGCTAAGAGAAAGAAACATTTTATTAGCAAAGGCTAACGTCAAATTATGATGGAGGGTAAAGAAAGCGATCTAAGTATTGCCAATTATCATTGCGTGGCCCGACACAGGACCAATCTGAGATTGAAGGTTGGTCATTAGACTATGTTTATATCAGTTCCTGTAGTTATAATAGATACCGTAGTCAGAGCAATGGCTCAGTAATAATACATGTTCACTTAAGAAACTAAGTTACTACGGTCTTTAATCCGTGGCAAAAAGAGTAATATTGTTTAGAAACTAGTTTATACCATACACTCAATATTATCGACGTCTGATGTCATGGGGATGTCGGTATCGTGAACCCATAAGATTTTCCTTCACTGAAAAAGGCTCAACGCGGTTAATTAAGTTTTCACTTCGTTTCTGTTTTTACTTAAGAATATAATCGTTTGGAACAATCTAGTATTTGTATTTTTTTCAATATTTTTTCATGTGCATCAAAAAATAGTAGGATTATTATTTAATCAAATAATTAAAAAGTTCCTTGGCCTTGTTTATAGCGCTAATATTTATATCGTTAACTACGAGTCGAATGTTGAATTAAATTGATTACGATAAAGTTTCTCAAATATCAGGACAGGCAAAGATATTTAACAAGAAACAAGAAAAAACCTCTGTAAAAGAACGAAAATTAACGCCGACAAAGTTGTCGCGATCCATCACAACGAAGACAATACGGTGAAAACCGTTTTTATTTGGTTTTTATCACGAGCGAAATGTCTCTCTGTGTTCATCCGTGAAAAAGTCATTCAAAATCCATTAGAAAATCAATTTGCGGTCGCATCGTCAATCGTAATGAACTAAACCACAGATCATCTAAAACCAATAAATAACTCAAACAGAACAGACGTACGTATTCGAAATCACATTCCAAGAGAGTTATGTTACAGCAGCTGAGAATATTTGTGGTATTCGATGGAGTGGCTATTTTGACATCATCGGCCGGTATTAAATTAGCAATGTCGAGTACTTTAAGACGGAACGTTTCGTTCGGTAGGCGCCTCTTTGGGTGTGTGCACTCTATGGAGCGGAAATATATTCTTTTTTATCACCATCATCATCATCACCATCAGCCTTTGATAGTCCACTGCTGGACATAGGCCTCCCTCATACACGCCTATCCATTAGGGGGTTTCGGACCGTATCCCACTACCACGCTGGTCCAATGCGGGTTGGTGGGTGGACCGACTTTTACATCATCTACTTTTCAGACAATAGGGATGATCTTACCATATATACCTAACCATACTTGATTAACAAGTATATATACCAGAGCCAAAATGGAGTATTTGTATACAATGTAACGTTATGGTCATCGTAAATAATGCCGTTCTTACAGAGAATCGCATAGTACTAACAAAAGTTGCAATGGCTTAAATGTGGGGTCGAGTGGAACGAGTCATTGAACCTACCCAATTTAGAAACTATTTAGTCTGGCTGATATTTAAGAAAATATAGTGTTAGAATGTCAATCGAATCTCCCGCCTAGTTTCTCATTTGCAAGACAAAGTAAAGCTTAGTTCTAATATTTATTTCTGATATAAATATACATTTTAGTTTTTATTCACATACACGTCGTATGATCATGAACTTAAGAAAAACTTCAAAAGAGGCATTTATGGTAACCTCAATTAATTATGAAAACTCGCTCAATGTAGTTCATTTAACGGCAATAAATAGTTTTAAAATTTTAAACAGATTATATACAACTAAATTTAAATTGCCACGTTTCAACACACACCCTAAGGCAAGGCGTTGTTCGATGAGCAACGACCGCGAAGGCGGGCCAAAACTCTGTAAAATATTACCATAGTCGTCATCGGTACAAGAAAAATAGAACGAAGTCAGGGACGCATTTCATTGCCAGACGGAATCGATCGACAGTGTACTTTGTAAACGCTCCATGAATATTTCCAGCGATGAGTAACGCATTTATTTCGAAATTGGTAGTCGTTGCCCGTCGCCATACAAGAATACATTCGCCGCTTTCTTAATGATTCACTTCTGTGAGCTTAACAATGAGCTACTAAATCTAAAAATTCATTTGTTGATTAAACGAATATATATTATTACATAACCTTTTTTTTGCATCATTTTAATAATCTTTTGTCGTGTCACAGAACAGTTTATCAAAAACCCATAAACATATATTACACCTTGCGGTCATGCTAATGGCTAAGTCCTTAAGTATACATCCTTATAATATTGTATTGATTTCAATTAGTTGTTTAAATAGAATTACATACATCCACTTTTTCTTAAACTTTCCTCGTTCCTTTATAACTAAACCAGATATAAATATTGCGCAAAAGTTTGTATTTATCGTGCTCTCTTAAACAACTTGAGTATCCTATACATCTCTATATTATAAAATGACATTTTACACTAAACAATAAAGTTTAATAATAATACACATACAGTTCGGGTGTCATCATAATAAAATGATTTCTAACTATGTATACATACATCATACTTTGTATACATCCAATAATTTATTGCTGTCATCTCGCATACTGGAATCTTTACGCGAGATGTGAAATTCTCTTGTAATCAGATCTAAATTGGCTTGTTTGAACACTTAGAGTGAACATGTGAAAAGCTTACATAAAACGGAGAACTGAAATAACTCTTGCCTTTTAAAGTATTATGTTAACGAATCTTTAAATATTAACTATTCTTTAGAATAGAGGAACTTTTAGAATTCGATACCATGTACGCTAGGCTTCAAGTGGTAAGAATACCATATTCGTCCATCGTCACTATAGGTTGTGTTATTAATTTCTCTGTTAGCAAAACTAGACTTTTACTAATCATATTACATCGATTTAGGGTGCATTATACTTGCTTCACTTTCACTTTATTATTATTTGCATCATAGGTCTCAGTTCTATTGTTATATAAAGGCCTAAATCTGCTTGTATAAACGCGTATCAGAATACAACAAAAGTATGACGCCAACGTATCTTTTCGACGCATGAATGGGCTACGGTATTTTATTTAAACCGTTAAGGTCGATTGCATAACGACTTCGACCGCAAGGCCATCGGCTAACGTGCTTGACGTGAAAAATATCAAGCCTTTTTTATGAGCAACGGCAAATGACTTACAATTTTATAAAGGACACATAGGAATTACTCATATCACCATAATCGTCATTATAATCAACCTATATCAATCAACTGCTGGACATGGCAAAAGGAATTATTATTAGTAATAGAATTCGTTGTAATAAAATTGATTAGGATACGATAACACTTCGAGGGCTTCAGCATATTACGTGTATTTTAAAACAGTTGGTAAAATAAATATTTAGTAGAAAAATTGCTCATGGAGTCACAGCTTTCAATGACATAAAAAATTATTACTTAAAGTGCCTTAATTTTTAAACAATCATCATTACTTGAGTGAAATTTGAATATAAAATACGTTTCATCAAATATCCCGGAGATGGTCCCTTCACACCACGATCCTATATCTACTAATAGAGTTTAGCATAAAATATAGATATTGTAATATTTTATTTAGAACTACTTATTCCTTACGTATGAAATGTATAAAATTTTTAGAAATTGCCATAAAAAAAAGTGTAATAGATGGCTTTGTGCTGTACGTTGTTTACTCTAACTCCCTTTTATGTTTGGCAAATATCTGTTTGAAATATATATGAAAGCCTACCTTCTGGAATATTCCGAGCAGTCTCGTGGTAGTGTTACCGGCGGCGGTCATCGCCTCGCGGGTTCTTCCCACCGATGGCAACTTCGTGGTCACCACACGATGCGCACCAATCGTTCCCAGAGTGTAGACGTTAGATTCTCCTGTAAAATGTCGAAATGTTATTCTTTGTACAAAATTGAAAATAAATTCAGCTTGGATCGGTCTAAATTAGTCTAGATATAAGTCACACGACGGTCAAGCAGGATAACAGTATCTACAGACGTACGCCTTAACCTTGACATATATAGAAACGGACACCTAAACTTAACTAATCGGTTTCAAAAAGCTAGTACTATGGATTCATCAATATTGAAAGGTACGTGATCATCATACTTTATAAGGCAACAGCTGTTTCTATTCCGTTACATGTAAGCTTCTCACATGTTTACTCTAAGTGTTCGAACAAACTAATTTACATCAGATTACCAAAGAATTTCACATCTTGTGTAAAGATTCTCGTATGGTAAATGAAAACAACTAATTATCAGATGAAAAGATAATTGAATATGTGTTTATCTCTGAGTTATTGAAGGACGGGGAAAGTGTATGGAAGTAATGGAGGGAAATGCATTTAATTTTTTTGTTAATCAAAGTGAACATTACGACATAACGCTAATTTCGTATGTAAGGACCTAATATAAAATTATTTATTTATCACAAAAATGTTAAAGATAAACTCCTCATCATCATCGTCAGCCTGCGTTGGTTCACTGCTGGACATAGGCCTCCTAATGCACGCCTTATTCATTAGGGGGTTTTGGACCGTATCCCACTACGCTGGTTCAATGCAGGTTGGACCGACTTTTTACATGCCCATCAAACGCATAGATCATTTTAATTTTCAGACAATCGACTGATCGGTCCAAATTTCCCCGCAGAAAAAGAACTCACGACCTTCGGTTTACAAAGCAAGGGCCAATAGCGCTAGGCTACAGAGGCGGTTCGGAAAGAGAAACTTAACTCATTAAAATGTGTTAAATAATAATTCCTAGTATTTAAAGAACAGTCACATTAATGAAAACCCTGAATGGCATTACAACAAGTCACAACAGTTACAAATAAAACATAATTGTATTATTGCAGTTAACATCCAAACTAAAATATGTTGTGACGCAATGGACCATTGGGGGTCATGTTCATTCAAATTCAAATATTAATGAATGGATCGTAATAACTTTGTAAACAATAACAAATTGACGAAAAAAAAAAAAACAATTTCGCATTAAAATACTGTTATTATTTCTATCAAATTTTAGTAACATCATCTATTTGTAGATACTCATTCGATGTTCTATTAAAATATAAAGTAATAAAAATAATAAAATATACATTGTTTTTTATCGTTCTTTCGGGATGTATAAAAGTGTGTAAAAAGTAATTTACCGCATTGAAAAAATATATTAAGAGAAATATGACCGACTTAAATATCGAAATATATTTTTATGTGGAAAGAGAGGTATTAAAAGTACCAGCTTTTTTATGTCACAGAGTGTCGGTTATAATTCATGCTACCAAATAAGTTACAAGGTTACCGTTTCAAGGTCTTGAGTTATTTTTAAGGTGTTGTTTGACGAACCAGCAAAAATATCCTATATATTTTTGTATTTGAATTGTCGTTTTAGTTACACAAAAGTATCGAGTTCTGGATGTGTATAAAATATAGTGTTAAATAACTATGTCATTGACAATATTAACAGTGTTACAGAAAACTAATTATATTACCGAATAAGAAACACAGCAAGGTAAGGCTTTAGAAGGTCTTTAAACCACTGTTTAGGTGTATTTTGTAAATAATAAAGGTGTCGCACCTAAGACAAACATGTACATTTTTTGTATTTTGCTTATCTTTTTAGGTACACTAAGATAAAAAAAATCTAGAGTTATATAAAAATGTCATTAGAAGATAATTATGTCATTAGGTGTTTCCAAGCGTCGTAGGTTCCGTTTAAAATATAATAAAAAGTAGAATAGATCAAGCGGCATAAATGTAAGATTATATTTTTTATACACTTTGATAAGACTTATGTCAAAAAAGAAAAACGAAACAATAGAACAACGTGGCCGCTTATTAATGGATGACAATTCGATAAACAAAAAATGTACGTACTTTTGATATAAAAACTGGTAAAGTTGAATTTGAGTTACTGCTGAACGTGTAAAACATTGTCCTAGTAATAAATTTACCGTTCATTTATTAATTTAAAGTTCTTGCACTAATATTGTCCTATCTTCTATTTATGCATTATTTATTTAAAGAAAGACTTTTTTTAATTTTGTTACGTTATTGTGGTCACGGGAAATAATTGATGAATATTTTTTTAGAAACATTAAAAAAAAATACGTGAAGATAGCGAGCACTTACAAACATAATAATACTAATACTACTAATAAGTAGTATTAGTCTATTAAAAAATATCTGATAAATCACATTTTTTTACACTCTTAAGCTAAAATGAAAACAAAAAAAGAGAAAATATATGCGACTGTATCCCTATTAGATATTATACAGATAGTCTATTTGACTTAATTATATCCCAAGTAGATGTAAATATCCGAATATCGGTAGTTTTAAACTTCAATTTCATATAATGTTTACAAAATTGTTTTTAGATTATAAAGTCAATCTATATTTATATCTATTCGAATATTTAGGTTCAAAATATCAAGAACGGCATCAATAAAATTTGCATATTAATTTCAATATACGCATACGCGTTAATCGACCAAAGTATACGGAACTAACCAAGAAGTTCTTTAAAAATGCAAACTCCTTGAATCATTTATGTGTGACACAAAATTTCGAGGTAAAAAACGCTCACCTTTATAGACAGTGAAAAAGAATAGTAACTAAATCACAGAGGTTCCCTAATAGTTAATCAGTTAATTTCGGTAACTGTAAATAATAATTATTGCAATTATAACGAAATTAACTGATTATTAATTATTAATAATTTCGTAAGTGTCCAATCCACTTTTTTTAACTATATAATCATCTTGTCAATTACTACTTAGAATTATCGAATAAATATGTAATTTGCATTGTAGGTTGATTCTTATTGGAAAGGTTTTTATAGTGAAGTTCTAGGAAAAACTGCTATTTTATAGTACACATAATAGTATAAACTAGCAAAGTTGGTATATTAAAACGATTCTATATTTGACACAACAAGCATTAAAAGTCAGAAATTTATTACAGCGAGCGAAACTCAAGCACGAATTATAACCAATATTTACGAAAATATAAACACCGATTTGTAGCTAAATAAAAGTAGTTATTTTAGTCGATTTATCGTAATATAACGTCACACTTTTAAGATTTCTGTTAAATATTGAATAAAGCAACCATTACGAGCCTTGATTAAAGAATTAAAAATAATTTAAAAGATTACGATAAATAAATTTCATGAAACAAAATATGCCTCATACATAGAATAAATTTCTTTTCAAAACTTTATACAAGTGCGATAGTATAAATGGGAACTTGGAACATCGGCGAGATAGAAGAATAATGATAACATATCATTTGAATCATAGTGTCTTTTTTATCAATTCGTCATAGATAAGATGTCACTTAAAGTATTTTACTGCGTCCCCATAATAAACAATGTGCAAATATAACGAACACGACGGCGTCTGCGCATACTAATCGTGTAATTTATTTCACTACGGAGCTCGTGCGATCTCATAGAACAAGTTTTCTCGTGTGAAGTAGCGGCAGTAGCCACAGAACCGTTGTGTTGGAGAGAATAAACAAACCGACGAGCAGTACATACTGAAGTTTCGCAGCATAACTACACGTGCAGTGACGTGATAGCAGTTAATACGGAGGTTTGTGCGGTGATCGTGTGTTTGCTTCTACGTTACGTCACCTTAATTTTTCTGAAATTTGTGATTTTTAATCTTGCGAAATTGCGCTCAAATAAAGTGCTTGTTAACCAAGAAATAGCTAAAGATGCTGAAATTATGTTGGGATTGCATCGGCGGGTATGGTTTTGATTTATACAGTGTGTTAAAAATACAAATTTTCAATAGTTTAAATAATAATAATTTTCAAATACAGTTTAAAATTGTAACGCAGTACAAAAAGTTGTCTTTGCACATTCTTTTAATATTTGTATCTATCTAAATTCCAAGACGTCATTTTAAATGTCAATGTCAAGCGAACGCGTAGGAAATAAATGGCATTAAAATTGTGTCGGATGTTGACAACAATATGGAGAAAGTTTTATAGTAATAGTGTAAATAAGTAAAAAATGAAGTTGCGATAATAAAAGCATTCCTGCGGTACGATCTGTTTGTTAGTCAAGAAGGTTAGCGGCGAATAGCTTTTACCACTTTTTAAAACATACGTCTTGCGAGAAACTTATAAATAGAAATTATTAAACGTCTAAACAGCTTCACAGCTTCTTACTATTTGTTGTAGACCGCGAATAGAAAATGAAGAAGAGCATAACGCTACGCAATTGAATGGTAATACGCTAAGGGCACCACCGTGGCCTGCTTCTCAATATAATAACGAAATCATGTTCGTTTTACCAAGAAAGTTGAGTGCAGGTGACCAAATAAATGTTGCTGGCAACATGACAAATGACCCAAAAACGTAAGTGAATGTATAACATTATTTTCCCCTTATCAATAAAATTATAGACATCAAAAGTGCCTTAATGTTAAATCATCTTTAGTCACATTATTAGTGCATAAAAAAACAAATTATCTAAAGTTTATACTACATTTATGATATATAATTTGATTAGATATTGAGAAATAATTTTCATTTTTCAGGTTAATTGTGAGTTTAATGACCGGAAACATGTCACCAGATTACCAAAATGTTGCATGTCAATTGGAAGCTACATTTCCCTCAAACCCTAATAACCCCAATCACTTATCCATAAAAATTATTGAAAATGGTTATAGTGAAGAAATTAATGGAGATTATCAAAGTTTTTTAGCTTCAGAGTTATTTACAGGTAATAAGCAAAAGCTTTCTTATATGCTTTTATAATTATTAACAAAGCTTTATAAATATTGTTGTATATAGTTTTATATTAGAAGTAAATTTTAATGTTCCTATTCTTCTTGTTTCAGATTTAGATTTTAATTTTGGTTTTTCCGTAAGGATAAATGGAAACTACCAGAATGGCCATATTCTGGATATCTATGTGGGGGAATCATTTTTAGATCAAGTAAAGTTAAAACACAACATTGAGGACATAAGATTTTTGACACTGAGTGGTGATGTTACAAAAGTCAATAAATTAGATTTTCAATTTGCCTGAGTAAATGTTTAACAAATGCATTTATTCCAGTTAGTGAGAGGAGTTGAAAAATTAATTTATATATCTAATTACTTTAGTGTAAGGAATTTACTATTTATATTTATAATATTTTTGAGAAAGTGAGTGAATAAATTACTTAATAATATTTAAAGGAGTGCACTTTATTAATTACTATGATAATTTAAAAAAAACAGGCCTTTTATGTATTAAGTTTCAAAAATCCCACCATAGTAGTAGAGCATTTGTTACTTTAATAAGGTAGTAGTAATTACATTTTATATAAGTTTCCACATCTATCCAGCATTTATCAATTATCATATAGTATAGACATACAAGTTTACTTAAAAATAAAAGATCCGAATCTTATTATAAGTAATCACATATTGTAAGGAAAATAGCAATAAAACAGAAATAAATGTATTCCCAAAATGTATACTGCAGTATGTAATTGATGTATTAAAAATGTATTTATTTAAATAAAATTTTGTGTTCTGTATATCTACTAATAGTAGGGATTACATATAAGTACAATTTCAAAATATTATATTAAGTTTCATTCCTTGACCTTAATAAAGAATGTGCATTTCTGACTAATTATTTAGTTTTTGTTATAAAAATTCAAGTATTATCACTGTGCAAGCGTGCACCTGTTTGCAAGTACCATTGTGCACTAGAATATCTCCTGCATCCTAGTATACCCTCTATATATTTTCTAATATAATATCACCATTAGAAAACTATACATTGTATCCTGTAATCATTACCAGCTCAGAGGACGTCAATAGAAAATTTAAAATCAATTGAACTGCTTTTTTTTTAATTTGATAAACATTTGCTTTATAAATTTCTTCATTTATTCCAAGTAAGAAACTACTCTTAATAATGTGGATATGTAGTGGATTTTAACAATCTTTCCATTTAAATAGGAAGGATTTTTTATCTTATTTTTTTTTATACAAATTGGCGGATGTATCAAGTTCATATCTATTCATAAAATATATTATTATTTGATTTGTTTATTGTTATTAAAAATTGATTAACTTGATCACTTATTGAAATATGTGATAATATGCTTTATAAGTCAATTAAATATAAGTCATTCCTATTCTGTTATAAAAAAAAATTGTCTCTAAAAAACAGATATGATGGTCCGTGGAAATGTTCAATTGCCACAATATGTTTAACCAATAAAGATCATCCGACAGTTCTGATAGATTTCACTTTCTATATGTAAGTTCCATCTTTTAGTTGGCTAGGGCATAGCTCCTGATCTCATCAAACTTAATAATAGCAACAAAAAAACCTTTCTCATAGAACTTTTTTTTATTTTTCTACAAGGTAGATGAATAATCGGGCTACATGGTGAAAAGTACTTACCAATATCGGCAATAACAGGATTTAACCCACATGCTGCCTACCGTGAGAAATGGGATGCTATGTCTTGTTTCATCATCATCATCATCAGCCTGTGATAGTCCACTGCTGGACATAGGCCTCCTAATACACCCCTATCCATTAGGGGTTTTTGGACCGTATCCCACCACTCTGTTCCAATCACGGGTTGGTGGGTGGACCGACTTTTACATGCCCATCCGACGCATGGATCATCTTACTTTTCAGACAATTGGGTGATCGGCCCAAATTGCCTAGCCAACTAAAACAACAATGAAAATTTGTTGAGTCCCTGAGGATTCGAACCCAGACCTCCGCATTCTAAAGCACAGCCCATACCACTAGGCTACGGAGGCAGTTGTCTTGTTTACCCAGTGAATATGCTGGCCACAGTGCCCTTCTAACCAAAAACGGTAGTGTTTTCACACAACTGCTTTCCGGCAGAAATAGGCACTGCCCACACGCCCTCTAAAGAAAGTACTCTAAGTAGTATTACTCAAATAATAAATCCAAGATCATCCGTACAAGAAAACCTAGGAAAACATAATAAATCAATGCTTACCAACAGTTGTGTAACGAACATAGGTCTCTTGGTTGTCCATCATGGCGTCAACCGCTTGCTTCTCGCAGTACAGGGCGGTGATGATTGCTATGCTTGGTTGTCTTGATGATGACAATGTAGGCATTTGCTTTACTACCTACACACATAAATTGTATATATCTCATATTAAAATAAAATCGAAGTACAAAGTACTAACCAAAATACTTTGAAGGGCTTTTTAAATAACCTTGCAAAAGTTTTAGTAGAACTGTAAAAGTTACAATTTTTATAATGTTTTATGCAATTACCTGAGTATCAACACTATGTTGACGTATATATAGTCCTTCTGACATAGCCCTAGTTAAACCTTTTTCCTCCAAGGCTTCTAAAGCATCTTTTACATCGGCCTTTGACCATTTTCCAACCCTGAAGAATTTATAATTTGATTAGTTTTTTACTTTTACGGAAAATAATATAACAATTTTTATTCTAGCACCATCAAAAAAGGAATAATATCTTACGTAACAAAATCTTCAACAGTCAACGGATTGGGATAAGCATTTTCAATCATATCCAAGACTCTCTGTTCTGATATGTATTGTGTTTGGTTCAAAACACTGTCTTCAATAAATGCTGAAAAAATTATACGGATTAATATGCTGTTATAATATAAAATAATATATGAAATACTAATGGTAAATGTTTAAAAAAATTTAAAATGTGTCTAAATCTGTTTAAAATGTAAACCTAGAAAAACCTAAGAAAAACAAAAAAATTTTATGCCGTCGAAATATAAAATATTTCTTAGATAACTATCAATAAATATGAACTATGAAGAATGCCAAATTAATATGATTATTAAAAGATGATTACAGGTAATATATTCAATACCAATCATTTACTAATTCCTTAACTAAATGAAATATTAAGGATTCTTTTGAACAATAAGCACTACCAATTAATAGAAGTCGCACTTATAGAGACCTCTTAATGCGGTTCATTAATTTGCTCGTTTATAAGGTTAAGTGAACATGACAATGAGGTTGGGTTCTATCATACGCTTAATACATTCAATACCGAACAGAATTATTTTGAGTGTTATATTATATGTATTATAAAATATCACTTAATTTAAATTTATAATACACATAAAATATTTCAGTATTAATGTTTAGATAATTATAGAAAAAATATAAAATACATGCTTTATTCTCACAAATTTTACTAAAGTTTAATAAATAAGCCCAATATCTGTCATTTACTTCTTTCACAATTTTTAGCCATCAGACTTTTTAATTCATAAGAACATTGTTTTTTTTTACTAATGAATAATCAGCAGGTATGCAGGTTGTATAATGTTCATTTTTAATTTTAAAAAGGTGGCACACATTATTCAGCTAAAAATATGTGCCAAACATTCACTTGCAAATATTAACATAAAAAGTCATTATTATTTTAAAAAATAATTTTCTAGCTCCTATGTTAATTGTGGTAATTAGCATAAATAAAAAACATATAATACTGGAGCACATTAACTTGTATAGTATAAATATATATATGAGAAATAATAAGTCATATTTTAAGTTTTTATGTAAATACATATTCATAAAAAATATATGTAGTCTATAAACTGTAAATCTATTGTTTAAATCATTCTACAAAAACTATTCTGATATCACATAAAAAAAACATGTTCATTCTAAAAGTAAAATTTACTATAAGTTAAAAGTTGAAAAAACAAAAATTAAATCAGAGAACCTTTTAAAATTAGATCTCTACTGTTACAATAATTGTGACCACTTACTAACTATTTGCTATTTACATTGCTGTACACAGCTCAAGGATTTATTATGTGTCTATAATTAATTATACCAAAAATATATTGCTTTGCTTGGCTTTGCTTTAGTAGATATTAAATTGTTTGTTATGTTATTTCAAGAAAATTAATGGGAATTGTGAGATGCAGACTATTAAAAAATCAATTCTAAATTCACACTATGAATTTATGGAGATCCATGTGCTGTACAAGAACAAAAAGTGATTTAACAAAAATTATATAATAAAATAAAAACACATGCTATATACTAATGTTACCATACATACATCCATTAGAATACTTGTATATAAGGCCCTGACTGGTAATGACTCCATTTGGTTCTGTGTTGTGAAATTTAAAAAATATATTTTTGAGTAATAGAACTAGATAATTTGTTAATAACAGTTTGATTTATAAAAATATTTGCTTTTCTTTAAACATAATTAAATAAATATTAATTAAATACTGTTTAATATTATAGATTTTTCATTTTATATACTTTGAATGATAAATGAGCCATAGTTATACTACGGTATATAAACAAATTTAATTAGATTAAATTTCGTTCATTACATATTTGGAACAAAATTTAATACAATTTCTATGTTTGAAATTTGTATAAAAATTTTATTTAAATACATACCTTGTGGGGAGGTCCACACACTTCTTGTCTTAATTCTATTTCTAAAACTTTAAGTTGAGGATATTTATGTTGCATTAGTTTCATAATTTTTTTAATGAAGCCAACATAATCTGAAATAGAAAAAAAAAACTTAACAATTTACCACAAATTATTAAATATAGTTAAAGGTTAAGCATAAACTGTAACCAAACAACAATTATTACCTTTAGGAAAATCTTGAGGACTGACCAACTCCCTGAAAAAGCTCTGAGCTTCATGAGGGCATTCATCCCTTGGAATATCAGGTTTAAACCAAAATCTCAGAGCCCTTGCCTCCCGAGTGTGAGATCCAGTTGCAGCAGAAACAAGATAAACGCAGAACTCTAACTGTGCATGGCATGGCTCTGATACTCCATTTTCTGTAATGAAGTAAGCATACAACCCAGTGTAAGATAAAATAATTAAAAATCTGCAATTTTTAAAATAGTATAAGAAGGAAAAAACTTTTAGGATGTACAAATATTTATGGAAGAAATCCTTACACCTTTATTTATTGCCTAGCAGCTAATTCTGATAGTAAAGGTCTATTAATTGCTTTGTCAATGGTTTAACAGTAACCACTAAGAATCCACTAAGTTTCATATTATGATACTTGCTTCATTATATCTGAGCAAATTAGGACTACAAATTAAAATACATATTATCAAGTGACAAATATAAAGACAGAAAAAACATAAAGCACTAGTTGTTATCACTGCTGCAAGACATAATATTATATGTATTTACAATTTAGATTTTATTTTGCTTTTATGTACTTTTATGTCTTGTTAATTAACTTGTATACATTTTTGATGATCTTGAGTATATAAGTATTAAACATACAACTATTTCTTAACAGCAATTGTTTTAATGAGTTTACATCACAAATAGTATGAAGGAATGCTCATATTTTAAATGTACATTGTATTACTTATAGGTATTGTCTAAACTTTTCTAAATACAATAGTAAAAACAAGTAACTTTTATTTACTTATTTATATAAATATTCAACTTGTTAAACTATTCGAATCACCTTGAACCTTTTCCTTGTTAATAATAATGCCAGTGTGGTCTCCACCTGCTACATGTATTTTATCACTAGGCGCAGCATTTACCACTTTTCTCTCGACAATTATTGTGGTTGACGAGGAAGTCTTACACTTCGGTGTCATAATCACTTTTTCTTCAGAGCTATCCATTTTAATACAATATTTTAACAGCTTTAATTCTAAAAATAAACAAAACAATCACGTCATTTATCAGTCACAAATTCCGCTGTGAAGTAATGCGATGAGTCACAAATTTTGTTTTTTATCCTTTTACAGTATCCAGACATCCTCACTTAAGTATTTTTAAATTTACACTGTCGTTATCTCATTTAATAATATTGTCATTATATACCTCATTATAATACGATAGTTTTATTCATAATTATAATATTTGGGTAAAAATAAAAAACAAATGTGTAGCACTTAAATAAAAACAACCCTTACATTACTTACATTTTCCTTAAAATAAGCCAAATAGCCAACAAATGAAATCTTTTTATTTCTACTGTATAATTTCTATCTGAAAATGTGTTGAGAAAACTAAAAGGTAAACAACTTTCGATAAAACTTCTAAGCAATTTGGCATTGATAACCGAGTTGCCACATTTAAACTATATAATTCACCTAAAATAGTTTACATTTAGCAAATTAGAATGCAATTAATAAAAAAATATTACAGTGTCTCATTTTATTGCATTATACTTTAAGGAATTCGTAAGTACTTAAGGAAGAAAAGTTAACATGTGTTCTTCGTTAAGGGGGGAAGGGATTCCATCCCCTAGCCATTAGAGCTTTAGCATGGAATACTCTCAATGGAACATAATCGTAAGCTACGAAGTGGGTTACAAAATTTTGCTTGTTACGTAAGTTTGCAGACTTGCGATTAGAACAGTTTTAAGACAACTCGTCATTCATACTGTTCTTGCCCAAAAAATAAAAATTAGAGTCCGACCGAAACTGGTTTTCAGGCCGAAACCGAAAGTTTGGCTGTGACTTCAGTTTCGGCCGAAACCGAAACCGAAACTCACTTGGTCAAGTATCAAAATTTTTAAAATACTGAAAGTTGTCGCTTTTTACCCAATATTCTACATGAAATGGAGACAGTATATTAAGTTTCTAGTACTGATTTATTTAAGTTGATTATATTTTTCTCTGGAACTAAATATTAAAATCAAAACAATATTTTTTTAATTAAATTCTCCAAGTGAAATAAACTAATTACTAATGGTAACTGTTGGGTTAACTATTGCTATTTTGAGATCTTTCTAATTAATACTTATATACTTGTAGTATTTGTAGTTCCAAGAAGGGATCAAAAAGTAGTGAAAATGAGATATAATATAATGAGGATTGACAACTTAAATATTTATTTTTCGCCTTACACATCGACTCCAGCGTTAATTTGGTGACAATGTAAAAACAGATAGGTGTCAGATCTGGTGAATATTGCGATGGCAAACCAATTAGACGCCAGTTTGCTGAATGAGCGAGTGCAATATCAAGACGAAACAGTACGATGCTTATATTTTTTTATCGTTGACGGCATTCTGAACTTGGGGTTTATAGCTGCATTATAACTGTAATAGTTGTTCCACTCTCCAGGTTATCAATCAACAATATTACTTCCGACTCACAAAATATTGAGGCCATGCCTACCGATGCCAAGACATTAAGATTCTTCGGGGTCGGTGAGGATGGCCGTTTCCATTGCAAAATTTCTGTTTTCCTCCTGATCAAAAGGATGAACCTGTGTTTTATCCACTGTTACAAAACGAACCTCAAGAGAAAAACCTTAAAGTAATCTTTTTATAACTTGTCCCACATTATATCTTTGAAATATCAAGTCCCCTTTTTTTTGATTCTCGGCACCCATCTCACGGAGACTTTTCTAATTTTCAAAAATTGTGTCAATATGGATTGAATGAGGTATTCATATGATCTTTATTCAATATGGAAGCATTTCATGAAACACTTTCTTATTGATTGTCAAATAAACTATCATCGGTTTGGAAATGGAAGCCTCTGATTTGGGAAGAACCGGAGTAAAGAACTTAGCGGGACCGAAATATTTATTACATACAACACCATATTTTAACAGTTTGAAAGAGCCTGGAGCAAAGAGTTCAATACCTGTATGTGTTATCTATCAAGTAGTAATTTCAGCAATAATAGCCTTTATTACACAATCATTTCTTTACAACTTTTTTTAATTTATTATCAGATAAAAGCTAAACTTTTTTTAAATGCCCTTTTCTCAAATAAGTTAGCAGATGGTAATTCTTCGATCGCTCAAAACAGTTTATTTCTAAATTTGGCAGCATTTTCTTGAAAGACTGAGGTCGAAAGACGGCTCGGCGATATTCGTTTTTCGTGCACGTTCGCCTTACCCCAAATTGAGAAGCTCCTTCACCTTGTGGCAATGGAATACGGCAGAGCAGACTCCTCTAATGTTGACTCCAAATTACATTGAGTCTCATACGTCGTTAATTTTTTTAAACAGAGGTTTTTAATAATAAGCCCGCACTTGGTTTTTCTCTATTTTTGATAACACGTTTTCAAAGAAAGCAAACAAATGACTACATTCAGAAAGAAATTAAAAAATATTGAAGATTTTTCTTATTAAAATATATGAGCTATGCCTCCCTGTGTTCATTTATTTTTATTACCAAGGAGTATATATGATGTTCTCACTACTTTTTGATCCCTTCTCCTCGTTCTGCTAGAATCATCAATCTCTTTGAGGTAACTTGGAATGGTTGAAAGAACTAAAACCGACGCATCTGAGCTCGTTTGTAGCAATGATACACTTATTTTGGCTACAATTTTGTTTCAATTTTCAAATCTTTTAGTTTTAATAATATGACAACATCTGAAACCAGTTTCGGTTTCGGAAAAAGTTTCAGCAAATTTGGCCGAAACCGAAATTTCGATCGGACACTAATAAAAATGCTTTAAAGTAGAAGTCAATCTAAAAAAAATAATGATAACAAAATCGTGGAATGAAATTTGGTTCATTTAATGAAGCTATAACACCAAGCTGTATCCCAAAATAAATATATAAGATGTTAACTTACTAATATCTATTTTAATTACATCTAAGTCATAATCAGATAAATGAAGGATCAAAGAATTTATTTCACCAAGTGATAACTGTGATGCATCACGGTGGAGGAGAGCGCGCGTCATTTTGGAACATTTTTCTATTTATTCCATTTATTTTTCCATTTATTATATCTTTTGAGAAGGATCACTTACAAACTTCTAAATTTATCTATTGTCTACAAAACTTTATAAAATCGTGACAGTGAATATAACTAGGTGTTAAAACAAAATGAATGTTGTAAAAATATATATTGCTGGCCTATATGGTTTAAAAAGCTAAAACGAGATACCAAAAAAAGCAATAGAAAGATACCAAGAAAGCACCATATGATAGCGTCAAACAATGCCGGTAACGTAGAAGAATGAATTCTGATCATCTGCATCTGGGGCGGTTGTAATAACCAGAAGTCTTCTGTATGTTAAAACATAGTCATAACATACTATTCACGTACAACAAATGACCGTGTTCATGAGACACCCAATTTTTTTTATAAATGTTTAATTAATACAATACAATCATCATAGGAATATGCCAGTAAGGGGGAAATAGTTTTTGCATCTCCTAAGTGTAATTTTACTTACTGTATACAAAAATTATTCTTTTGCTCTTTTTTCCTTGTTGTCCTTTTGCGGTCATAAATACTTAATAGTTAATAAATCTTAGAATATACACATGTATAACATATACATTATTGTTTGAAATATATATTAAAACAGCAGTGTAAGAATTTCTGTTTTATCACAAATGTCCCACAAAGATCCAGGGTATAGCTTGCCAGGACAACCTGTTTTTGCACCTGAAATATAGTGTTCCACCCTGCTGCTGATCCCCATAGCAGCACAATCGATGATATGCTATGGAAACACGTTAAATAGAGAAATTATTTGAAGTAGGACGGTGTTGATCTAGACTGATCGAATTACCTTGATTCGACCGAAACCTAAACACGAGTAATAGTCCAAGTGAAGATAAATAAAAGTTAATGAAAATCTTTAGGTTTCGATCATCTAACCAACGGGTACGATCGACCTGGATCGTAAGAAAAGATCGACCAGCACAACCCTATTTGTATTGTAGATGTGTAAATCTGTGGCGAATTTGTTTGACGTTAGAGCGTTCCGGGTTCCGGCTGATTCGACAATCAGAATTTTAATGATAGTGTTGAAAGGACAATTATAAGACTTGTCAGATTTAATACAATTGTATGTAATAAGATCAATAAAACATAATATTTAACATTCACGATGTTACTTAAATTTCTTTTCTCTTTTCTTATTTGCACTTGTATAATCAAAGGGGACAATATAAGCTTGCAAGACGTGAGTGATGATGATTTACTTCAATTAATTAAAGAAAAGGAAAAGCTTATTGTCCTATTTTGTAAGTTGTATTATATCATACTTACTTTTATTTTAAATACTTAATTTAGACAACTATCTATTAAAGGTTGCTTAAATTTTACTATTAGTCTATCCATATGGACAGTATTTGTATCTATTATTTTCGTCTGTTCCGAAAGCGAAAATATTTTTTTTAAAGAAAATACGAAATGTTTAATTTTATTTTTTGCACCCAGAATTTGCAACACTTTAGGACTATTTATTTTACACAATATATACATGAATTATGTAGCATAATTTTTTAATATATTGCTTTATTTCAGCCAAGGCAAACTGTGCACTATGTGATAAGTATGAGGATCTATTAGAGAGCCTGAATGAGGATTTCAAAAAACATCTTAATGCATTTACAGTAAAGGCTGAGAGTAGTCATCTTGTTCGTCTTTATAGTCCAAGTAAAGAACCAGCTGTTGTGTTCTTTAGGCATGGAGTACCTCTCTTATACAGTGGTAACAATATTATTTATATTTTGTTTTATATTATGGTTTGTAAATTGTATTTGATGTAACTATTTTGACTCAATGCTACAGGTGAAGCAGACGAAAATGAAATATATGGTTTCTTTGAAAAGAACCAATCCCCTGCTGTCAAGGAGCTTACTGATAAAATATTTGAACATATGACGCAGGCTGCTACAGGTGCAACCACAGGGGATTGGTTTGTCATGTTGTAAGTGTACTTTAAACTATATGTATATATGACACACTTCTACTATGAAAGTTCCAATCAATGTAATGTTTATCCGAATGGTGTTCTGACATAGTTTTCCCTAATATTAAGGGGTTGTTTATATTACTCAGCTGTATTAAAATGCTCTGTGAAGCAATAAGGTTTCAGTTAGAAATCTAAGAATATATAAGAATAAGTGCTGATAAATTTAAACTGTGCTTAAAGTTGCAAAGTAACAACAATTTAATGTCATTAATTATTTATCATGATTTTCTAAATGTTCGATTCTAAATGAATGAATTTTATTTAAAAAATGTAATTACTGATGAATGCTTTGACGTAGGATTTATTTTTTCATTACTTGTTTTTACCATTTTGATTATTGTAACCATAACTTAAAATTGTTCTAGCTATGGGGCATCTTGTGTGGAATGTCAAAGGTTACATGCAGTTTGGGAAAGCGTGGGGGCTACTTTGCGTGGGCGAGTCAATGTTGCCAGAGTTGATGCTGGATTGGCTGGTTTAAACACAGCTAAGCGCTTTAAAATCTCTAAATTGCCTTCATTTTTATTGTAAGTACATAATATGAAAAAAAATTTTTGTTATGTATATCCTTGAGATAATTAATAGCCAAAAGCTATTTAGGTTTTTAAAGCTTAAAAGGCTAATAACTTAATTTAGTCTAAAAATGTTTGAACTTTGGCTATTTTGTTTTATGAAATTTCTAAAAGTTGTTTTATTGCATTTTTTTCAGCTTCCGTTTAGGCAAAGTCTACAGGTATGACTTGCCAAAGAATGATGTAAAGTCATTTGTAGCATTTGCCCAGGATTGGTATAAAAATTCCAAAGCCGAAACTGTGCCTCTCCTTGCTTCACCTTTGTAAGTATGGTTAAAGTTTTAGATGTTACTTCAAGCAAATGTCATTATTTTTATTGACATGAATGACATTGTTGTACTTTATAATAAAGTAAGGTTTATTTTTAAATAAAAAAAAACTTCTTTTATGACTGACTCACTCATCATATTGAAACATGTTCCTTTTTTTTAATTTTTGTCAGATTCTATTAACATGTTTTATTTTTATGTTATAGTGATGACATAGTGGACTACTGTGTTGAAATACTGAAGTACAGCATAGCCTTTGGGTTAGAGATATTAGCAAAGTATCCCTGGGTTTGGCAAATTGGCTTAGCAGGATTTGGTTTAGTGGCCATCACTGCCTTGATTGCACTTGTTAAAGCTGGAAAATCAAAGCCTAAAGAAGTCAAGAAAGAAAAGAAGAGTAAATAAAGTACTATGTCAATTTAATAAAAAATGTGACTGATAGTGGTTCTTTTGATTGTCTGTTAAATAACTGAAAAATATAAAATTAGTCAGTAATTTCATATTTGGTAACATCCGTCCAAAGTAATTATGTAAATACCTATTATTTTTATACTTTTGTATTACATCTTGTTATATTAAAAATAAGTTTTCATACAAATATCTGTTGTGATTTGTTTGCATTTGTTTATGGGTAAATAAACTGAACAACTAGTAAATATTAATAATATAAAAAATAAACTTTAAATGCATTTATGGTAAAAATATTTTATTGTGAAGTATATTTTGTAAAACTGGTATATTGAAATAAATTATAAGAATACAACAATAGGTGATTTTTTTATAACCTGCCTATTTAATTTGAAAGCAGTGTTAGATTTTATTCTCAGCATTTGAGCTAAATTTTAATAAAAAAGGTTAAATAAATTAACTTGAGCAGTATATTTGCTTAGGTACTATGGTTATATAGCTATTTGATACATATTAAAACATGAAAAAAAGAATTATTTCAGTTAAATACATAAAAAGGCAATAAGTGCATCTGCATAATCAAACTAAAGGTCAAATTACAATTACATATAATTTTTTTTAAGTAGTTTAGTTGATCCTTGCTTATTGATTTAAAACACAGTGTGAATCTAACACTAGACTTGTGATGTCCACAACATGGTTAAATTGTTTATAAAAGATACATATATATAAACCAAAGATAATTCATATAATGCACAATTTTTATAAAACAAAAAATTTCATTCCTCACAAGGTTACCTTCTTACAAGCAACCAAACACACATTTCATGGTCACATTAATTAGTCACACATAGAATAATGGAATATATAAATATTTTTATAAATAGCCCGTAGCATTTTGTGCAATGTCATGGTCAAATCTTAAAATTGATTATGTCATGAGAAGGCTAAAAGAAATTGGGCCTAAAAATTATGTGTCTACATATATTTAGTAATTTTATGATATGAGCATTAATGCATCAAGCATTAATAATGAAACCATACTTTGATAAAATTAAGCATTATAAGTAGTACTAAGGAATTAAGTTAGAGGTTTAATGTAAGTAATTTAACACACAACATACAATCATCACTTGTTAACCGGTTGGGTTATTTAGGTTTTTATGTCTGTTATTTGACAAATTTTGAATTAAATTTTGAGTATGGATATTATTGTAAATTTAGGATTTGACACATTTGTTAAAATAGGAAATTCAGCATCACTGTAGACAATATAAATAATATTACTAATAATGGTTGGTAAAACTTAAAATTTTGAGTTTTCAGCAGTAAAATAATTTTACTCAGGTTTTTACATGAGATTAACAATTTCATTATCTTGTCATAACACAAGTATCCAAATGGTTATCAAAATCTTAACTTTACGCGACTACACAATACACACAAACATTAACAAACATTTTTATAAAAAAGACAGCTATTGTGTAAAATTTTTGCTAAGTGTATAGTAAATTGTCAATTAGACTAGAACAACATTATATAGTGTCAATTTCAACTTTTATTCTAAAAACTGAAGCTGGATCAGCTAGTTTATTGCGAACTGAGTTTTCAAATTTTTTAAATATATTAGAAAACTCCATTATGTTTTCTGGTTTGGATTCAATCCACATTTTGTCAAATTCATAAAATAAATAGCAATAAAACCTATGAAATAAATTAATACTGGGTAAATATTGTTTAGAGTTAAACATATAAGTTTTTGCCGAGCCATCTTTTAAAAAGTAATATGCCATTGAGGTTATATTGATGCCGACAATTGCAAAAGTGTAACCATAAACTGGATGGTGGGAGTGACTCAACACATGGCTTGAAACTTCTGGGTATTCAGCAGCAAAAAATAGAAGATTTTCTAATCCAAGCATCCCCATACCTCTAAAATCAGTCTTGGGATCATCACCCTGTAAAAAATAATTAATACTTTTAATATAAGACTTGCAACTCATCTGATAGTATTATTAATATAATTGTGTTAACTAATCTACTTTTTATGAACTTTTCATGTTTATTCTTTGTAGTTAGTTCCCTAAATTAATATTTTTTTTATATATATACATATATATAACATAAATATCCCTTGTTCATGGATGTGAGGAGTCTATAATGTTGGAAACAAATTAAAATCATCATCATCTGCCTATGTTAGTCCACAGCAGGACATAGGCCTCCCCTAATGCACACCTTCTCCAGTGAAGGGGGTTTTGGACCATATCCCACTACACTGGTCCAATGTGGGTTTATGGGTGGACTGGCTTTTAACATGCCCATCCGACGCATGGATTATCTTACTTTTCAGATAATTGGGTGACCTAACCAACTAGGAAACAACAATGAAAATTTGTTGAGTCTCCCTAGGATTTGAACCCATGACCTCCAGTTTTTAAGGCTCACGCCCTTACCACTAGGCAACAGCGGCAGTTAAATGTTTATTATGAAGAATAAACTTAAATAATCCTTAAAAAGTAGATTTAAAATGTATAGTAATCGCATAAATAAAAGAAACAATTGTATTACCTGAAAACCGATGTATTGCCACTGTTTAGTAATTCTACTTTCCAAGGGTGAGGTAGGCACTAAAAGACTCCACAGCTTTAACAGCTTTTCTTCATGAAGAACATTATTGCTGTCAAATTGAGCTTTTCGAAGATCTTCAACATCATTTAATAGTCTTCTATAACTCCATATTTGTTCCAAACACCGTCGAAAAGAATAAATGAAAGGTGTGTGGAGCTTAGGATTAATTTTCTTCACCCTCAATATGATAGAAACTGCGGGATTTATAATATCAGGAAAGTTTAAAGGAACAAATCTATGTTCTGCTACTGTTGTGTCTAGATATGTGACAACTTCTTTTACATTTTGAGTTCGCGAGAGCATTAAAGATTTTTCAACATTGCATGTTCTCGCAGCTCCAGGTTTGTCTCCATAGCAAATTCTTTGCAGCTCACACAAACGAGTTGTTTTGCGAAAAAACCATTTCATGAAAGGTCTGAGATACCATTCTAATATAGACCAAAGATTTAGAAAGATCATTTCACTTGTTTTTTCAATATTTTTATTCACATGACTTTTTTGCCGTTTCAGAACGAAAAATTACTTTTTGTATCAAAAAGTCACAACAAATAAAATTTGCAAAGAGATTAGTGATGTGACTCGAACCGTATTTTACTCGAGTGATTCAAGTGAAATGGTAAGACTCGTACTCGAGTGAAAAAAAACATAAGTCGACTTCTTTTGCACTCGACTTGCCGAGTCGACTCGTAGCACCGAAAAGATTCGGAAAGCACTAAATTTGCAAAACGATGCTTGTTTACATCGGGACCTTACACGTTCAAACATAATTATGATCGTTATCATAAACAATTTTTTCGTTAATTGACGTGCATGGTTTCAAGGATTTTACCTATGTAATTTTGTTTTAATTGTTAGTATGATGCTTCATACAATGTTAGTTAATAGCGGTGACAATGAAACGTTGAAACAAACAGGGCTAGTGTGGATTTATTTTGAACAAAAATAGAATCCAAAAGAAAGTAGTCTATAAAAAATAGTGTAGAGATAGTGTAAATAACCTTTAATTTTAAGAATTTTCTACCACTTCTACTTCTACGCAACCGAGCTTAATAAAAAAATCCTACTCGATTTGGAAAGACAGTATGACGTTTACTCAAGTGACAGAGTAAAACTGTCCTAGTGACTCGAGTCAAAATACACAGTCGAGTCTTATCTCTAGGGAGGCAATAATGAACGACCAGGTAATGCGCGGCCAAATAATGCACGGCCTAATAATGTACGGCCCAATAATTGGTGTCCAAACATGCGCAATGTAATGTAATGTACGCCCCAACAATTGGTCAGCACATCTCGTTTCTCATTATCCAATAGATTGCTCTCCTGTCAATGGTTTGAGCCTCATTTACATTATAAAAGTAAACTTTTGTTTCCAATAAAGCAAAGGAAACTACCTTTATACAGACTTTGATCCAAAAATGTATGAATTGAAAGCAAAAAAATAAAATAGAAATGGAAATTCGAAAAGCTTTTTAATTTTAATGTTTCCGTAACTATTTTTGTGACTGGTTTTGGCTACCACAAAAAAACTAAAAAGAACCTTTACCAAAACTTGGCTATAAATAATAAAAATGGGTGCGTGTACTTATGTACGCGCGTGAGAAGTTTTACTTCTTGGCATCATTACAAAATTAATATATTTATATAAATATATATATTAATAATAATCTATATATATATGCCAAAACGAACCTTAATCCTAACTCATAGAGCACATTATGCAACAACTATCGCAAATAAAAACGACAACTCCATTATGATAAATATTACCATTATATCAAGTTGAATAAACATCATTACAAAATTAATATATTTATATAATAATATATTTAATATATATATTTAATATAAATTTAAATAATATAATAATATATTATTAATATATATATATATACCAAAAACGAACCTTAATCCTAACTCATAGAGCACATTATGCAACAACTATCGCAAATAAAAAACGACAACTCCATTATCACTACACAAAAATCAACCTTATCACTATGTAATAAGGTCCATTTCACCGTTTTCATTATAAACTGTTAATTTTGTGTCACAGGTGCGCGCGCATCTTAAAATTTCACTCTCATCATTTTTCATAACGCGCCTAAAAAGTATAACTTCAATAAAATGGGTGCTGTACTTATGTACGCGCGTGAGAAGTTATACTTTTTTTTTTATAGCTACGCAGGCAGACGAGCAGTCGGGCCACCTGATGGAAAGTGGTCACCGACACCCAGACAGTGGCAATACCAGTGGTATCGCCAACGCGCTGCCTACCGTGAGACATAGGGTTTAAGTCTCGTTTACCCAGTAAATACGCTGGCTACAGGTGCCCTTCAAACCGGAACACAGCAGTGTTTTCAAACTACTGCTTCGCGGCAGAAATAGGCACCGTGGTGGTACCCCCCCAGACGGTCTCCTGTAAACAGGGGACCTACCACCGGTAACACTTCTTTGGCATCATTAAATAAATAATACACACGGATAGTTAACCTCAATTATATTGGAGCACTTGAAAAAGTATATAAGCACAATTTTTTTCACTAATATTCACAAATAGTAAGTAATATCAATCAAAAATAATTAAGATAATTAAAGATGATAGATTTACAAGAACTAATCATAAATAATTCGATTAAGAATTTATGGATTCACAAGACGTACTTTGATATATCATATAACTGGTAGTTCAGCGCCATCTGTTGTTAAAATTTCACTCTCATATTTTTTTCATAACGCGCCTAAAGAAGTATAACTTCAATAAAATTTTGAAGATTACGAGCCTTCATTGATTTTAATCAAACATAATTAGAATTATAAATAAGAAAAACAGTAGCTAATAAACATCTTTATTATATATACATACTTATAGTATTAATATCGAGAGTTATAAAATATTAGGACAGACAGTCTTCATAGATAACTAGAAATCTGTAAAGTTCGTATTACTATATAAACGATTTTCATGAAATAAATTGTGCCTGTTAGAATAAAATTAGGTTATAATTACTTTAAGAACCGGCGAAATATAAAGTTCTTATTATTTTTATATAAAAAACGACAATAAGAGTGTTTGTATCTAATAGACATGAATTTATATCCCTTTAAGATAAACTTTCATAAAACATATAACAGAAATAACTAAATATTTAGCTTAACTTATAACCTATACCTATATATATTTTTTTACATACTATTCTGTACATATTAAGTATCACACATGTCCTTAATTGAATGGCTGCAATGCTTTAAGTATTGAATTTAATTTACTCAAAGAATTAACCATTCTTCATTTTGCCTCACTTTTATATTATATTATTGTAATTAATAATTAAACAAGTAAACACTTCTTTTTATTGCATATAATACTTATTTAATTGCAAAATTAAAATCAAACAATTTATATGCTAGTTATAGTTCTCTGAACACAAACACCTTATATAACTTGTTAAATTTTAGGCAAAAAACTTGAGAGAAGACTGAAATATGCTTGCTTTTATCATCAAGTAGTCATTAGGTGCAACTTTTAGGTACTTTTATTAACTGTTGGTATTGATTTTATTTTTTAATATAGTCAGCATTTCAAGTTCTTGCCAATCACTGATTCCTAAGGAAGATCTTGCTAATAATCACTTTCAGAGACTGAGCATGCCTGCCTAGCCTTTGTGATTGTAAAGAAAGCTTATTCTCTGACCAAGGACATGCATCTAAATAAAGGTACTGAATAGTTCATGGCTTCTCTCTCTTCTCTGTTTAATAAATATTGTTTATAAACGAATATACTTTTCATTTAAATTATAAACTCTTTGCTCATAGCTCTAATATGCAGCAGCAAAGTGTTAGAATAATATTCCACCACCTTGTTTGTTAAAAACATGTTTAGCATAAAGTTAAAAGAGTTCTTTAAAAAAAAAAAAAAACATATCATAATGTCTGTTTGATATATAAATTAATGCTCTTCTTAATTTAAAATTGTTAAATCAAATTAATGGTAAGGTTTATGAAACGCGTTTATTTACCCGAATATTTCATTCCCATAGCTGTTATACGAAAAATTGTTCAGGAAGTACAATTTGTAAAATATAAAGAAATTTAAGGTTAGACTAAACGTAAGAAGCTTAAATTAGGCAAGCAGATTACCAGCATTGTTGTAAATGTCAACAGGAGAGTTTACATATATTTTTTTAGATTATTTACACTTTTTGTTAACTGTTTCTACAATGGCGCTCTTAATGCGATGGAGAGATTAAAGTGTAGATGCAAGATCTTGTCATAGCAATAAATAACAGAAGGGAAGGGAAGGACAAGGAAAAGTTTACGATATGAGTAATTGCAGGAAGGACATAATCAAGAATGGGAACAATCAACGTACGACCAATTTTACTAGGACCAACGGAAGTAGATTTGATTGCAAGAATAGTTTCTTCGATATACTCAGAAGAAAAATAAAAGATGTTGCTACGCTTCAAAGTCTAAGTTATTGTCTCTTGAATCTTTTAATGATCTATCATAGAAGTGGTAATGAACTGTCGATTTATTTCATCTAAAGCTATAGAACTAGGAAGGTTTGATAGCTGCGACTTGCCAATAAACAGAATTGTAAGAAAGTTCCAGTTATCAGTAGAATTAGAAGAAGATATATTACGCAGGATGTGACGGCATTTTACATAGCGTATCATCTGATACGACCGATTTCTGGCCAGCTTGTACCTAGACGAGTTGTCATCGCTCCATTCCTTTTTATAATTTCTAAACATGTGGTCTCTACGCCTCATCGCCATTCTAGTTCCCACGTTAAACAACGGAGCTGGTGGACGCTTTATTGTAACCCTTTTTTAACGGTGCATGAGTATCGAACAGTTGTTGTTATTCCAAATTGGTTCATTTAATTTTTTTTGGTTTTTCTTATCTTTACATTTATTGCTATTTATTATTTTAAAAAATCGTTTATTATGTTCTACTTAAAATGTACTTCTTCATTTTATACTGTGTTGTAAATGTGAACATTTAACTTTGTAGATAGCTAGTTATAGTTCTGAATTTTTATATTGTTTTTGTAGAGTAATTTTTTCTTATGTATTTGTTTGTTGATCAGTGCACTGAGTTGATAAAATTATGTTATGAGATATTATAAAATCATCGGAGGTAATATCACCTACAAAGTAATATAACCTACATAACTTTATATTTATGTAATAAATTAAATTGGAGTGTCTGTTTGTAACATCAACATAACTGTTGTTTTAAATTATTAAAAAGGGGACCGACTGTGATGTACCACCTTAAGCCTATTTCAGTCGCAAAGCAGTATTGTGAAAACACTACTGTGTGCGGTTTGAAGGGCGCCGTAGACAGTGTATTTATTGAGTATACGAGACTTAACGTCCTATATCTCAGGTAGGCTCAAGGGCGCGTTGATGATACCACTGGTATTGCCAATGTCTATGGGCATCGGTGACCATTTTCCATCAGGTGACCCGGCTGCTCGTCTAATAAGCCAATAAAAGAGATTACATTGTAAAAAAACATTTATTTAAATATTTTTGCCTGTCTGTCTATATGTTCTAGCTAATCTCTAAAATAGCTATTCTAATTTCTTCGGAACAATAACTGGAATAAATAATTCTTCGGAACAATAAAATGTAGCTGATGTAGGTAACTAGGAGTAGCTAAGGCTATTTATTTGCATTACCACGCGGATGAAGTCGCGCGCAACAGCCAGTTAATAATATTATAATGCTAAGTACCATTTATCGCCAAGAACTCCTCCTGCCTCCGTAGCCTAGTGGTATGGGCGTGTGCTTTAGAAACCGAAGTTCGTGGGTTCAAATCCTGCGGATATTCAACAAATTTTCATTGTTGTTTCGTAGTTGGTTACGGCAATTTGGGCTGATCACCCAATTGTCTGGAAAGTAAGATGCGAAAACACGGTCCAAAACACATAATGGATCACAGATGATGATGATGATGATCGCCAAGAAATTGAGATCATATTCCGCACATATTATTTAATAAATATCTATAAGATAAGTTATGACTTATTTACACAGGAGATATTATAGTGCACTCCCTCTTCCTCTACACTCAAATAATGTGAATAAACGTATAAACGACACAACCGGAGAGTGATCAGGTGCTGGACAGACCGCATGGATCATTTTACTTTACAGGCGCAATCGGCCCACATTGCCTTGCAAGGAACAAGGAAAATTTGTTGACTCCCACAGTAGGATTCGAACCAACACCAACAGCCCTCGGTTCCTTAAGCGTTGCCGTAGCTGCGACTCGCGAAAGTGGGCTAAATGTTACAATTTTAATGTCAATAACAGAGGCAAAGAGTTAATTATATCAATGGAGTTAAATATTTAACATCCCATTATTTATAATGCTAAATGTGTAGTAGCCAAAGAGAACACTCATGTTTATAAAATCCGTACTGATGTAGCACATCTTGGGTTATAGACCAAAGGTGAGGTTGAGCTAAATATTAGTGACACAGACGAGCCTATAAGCAATACCTGAACAGGTGGGTCGAAGCAAGGGACACGGAGGATTGTAACGAGGTGCCCTCGTTTACAATCCTCGTTGTCCTGCTTTATAAACTGGAGTCGTGGTTTCAAAACCCGCGGGGCAACAACTTTGTGTTATCGTTGCTTTCTGGTTGGTAAGGACAATATGGGTCAATCGTCCAATTGTCTGAAAAGTAAGACTATTCATCCGTCGATGGGCATGTAAAAAATCGGCTCCGATTATGATCAGATGATCTCTGATAAAGATGGATTAGAAGCCGACCCCATGATAAGTTAGCATAATGGCTAATGAGAATTTATAAATAAAAGAGAATCGTGAATGAGAAAGAAAATAATTTAAAGTTCCAAAACGTGGATTACATATTTTTTCAATCATAGTTTTTTGACTTCAAGAATTACAAGGGTTATGCCAAATATGGTACTTCAAAAGTGAAAAAAAATATAAGAACAAATAATTAAGCTAGACAAATCAATATTGTGTATAACCAATAAAAGTTTTTTTTTGTGGTAAATCGACATGACACAAAGCAATAACTCTTTAACAAATGTCAATAACAATTGAACTTTTCATTGAGCTTTTAATTGTATCTTATGATTAAATAAAGTATGTTAAAATAATTAATGGTATATTATAATTTGTACAACTTTTTATTAAAGTTACTGTGCTTAATCCATCAACAAAAACAAAAACAAATGAAATATTTTTGGTATGGCTCAAAATATTTCAAAACATTGTATATCATTGTATGCATATCAGATATAGAATAGAATAGACCACTATACAGACTTGCATTGGTTCTAACAGTAAAAAGAAAAAGATTTTGCAATTTTTGTAATAAAGAAGTACTAAAACCTAAATTTCATTAAAAAAACTTCTGTTTATTATATTTGGAAATTTATCAACACTAATACTTTACATTTCATTCTAATTGCACATTATACAAAGAACATAAATATCAAAACAACAGATTTTAGTTATTGTATCTTGAGTTTGGACAGTTGTTTAAAAACTAATACTGTTTTTAATGTACTTACAACTTTTTATAGATTTCGGTGATTGATTAAATATGAATAGTTATCTTCAACTTGCGTTGTAATAGTAAAATCTTTTTAGAGAAGTATGAGTAAATTATGCTGACTAGACAATGGTCCTTATTTAATATAACTAGTGTCCGACCGAAGTTTCGGTTTCGGTTTCGGTTTCGGCTGAGTTTCGCCAAAATTAAGTTTCGGCACGAGTTTTCGGTTTCAGCCAAATTGGCCGAACTTTTGACCGAAACGGAAAGCTGAAGTTCAGAAGTGTTTTGAATTTCAAATAGTAGCGAAAGTTAAACGTATCATTGCTACAATCGAGCTCAGATCAGTCGATTTTAGTTCAGGCAAACATTCCAAGTTTGACAAAAGAAATTGATGATTCTTCTAGAAAGACGAGGAGGGAACAAATAGTAGTGAGAGCAAAATATCTACTCCTTGGTAACCAATAAATAAATACTAATAATACTGAAAAGTGAAGCTCAGATATCTGTTGGGTTAATAAAAAAATCTTCTAGTCTCTTTACTTTTTTTCTGAATGTAGTCATTTGTTTGCTATGTGTGGCGAAATGTTCTCGAAAAAAGAGAAAACCCAAGTGCGAACTTGTCATTAAAAACCACTGTTATAAAAAGTTAATAACGCAAAGTTTATTGCGGCTCAGAGACAACATGAGAATAGACTGCCTGTCATAATCAATTGTCGAAAAGTGGGCCTATAATTTCAGTAGGGAGAATGTACACGGAAGACGAACATGGTTGCAGGACGTCCATCGAAGCCAGTAATCAACAATAAACAATAAGAAAATACTGTTATTTGAAAAACCTGTTTTAGCGATTAAAGAACTACCATCGATACCTAATCCAGAAACAGGCATTTCATATAGAGGTACTCAACGCATATTGACACAAATTTTGAATATGAAAAGTCTCCGCAAGATGGGTGCAGAATCAGAACAAAATCGACTTCGAAGATATCGTTAGACAAGTTTTAAGAAGATTCCTAAAACATTAAATCTAGTTTTGTGGCATGTGGGCGAAACACGGATTTAACCCGAAGGATCTTCATGCCGTGGTATATGGCCTGGCCGGGGTATGGCCTCAATATTTTGGATCTCAGAAGTGATATTGTTGTTTGATTACCTGGAGCATGGAACCATAATTACAGATTATGCAGCTTTAGTACCGAGGTTGAGAAATGCCGTCAATGATAAAAAAGAGGCAAACTTTGAACGGGCGAGCTGTTATATCTTGACAACGTACCGACGCATAGGTTGGCATTAGCGATGGCCACCGTTCAGCATGCTAGTGTACAATTGGTTGAGTATTATTCCCTATTCACCAGATCTGGCGCCTAGGTATTTTTCATCTTTTCTCCAAATTGATACAATACTTAAGAGGAAACATGTGTTAAACTATATATAAAAACTTTGCGTGGAGATCTTTTTGCGGACCAAGACAATCCTTTTTTTAAAGGAATTGAAGCATTGGAAACTTGAAACGCTGGACTTGGTGTGTAGGTGGACTCGGAGCTATCACAGTCATTATATTCTATCTCATTTTTACTTTTTGATCCCCTCTCGGAACTACAAATACAAATTAAAGTATTAATTAGTAAGATTTCAAAATACCAATACTTAGTCTTTAATGCAACAGTCACAATTATTAATTTATTCATTAATAACTCATATTGCTATAATATAAAATTTATATATTTTTAATATTTTTTTACATAAAAATATTATTCGCAACTGAAATAAACGATTACCACACGTTTAATATGCTGTCTCCATTCCATGACTAAAATAAAGAAAAAATAGGCATAAAAGCTCCATGTTTTAGTATTTTAAGAATATTTATACTTGATAACGTGAGTTTCGAGCTTCGGTTTCGGCCGAAACTGAAGCCACGGCGAACTTTCGGTTTCGGTTTCGTTTCGGCCGAAAAACAGTTTCGGTCGGACTCTAAATATAACCAAATATATTAACTAGTCCGGCAATTCAATAGTTCACCACATCCAATATTTCAGCATCCACCTTGCCCCTCTATTTCTATGCACTTTGGTTATTTTTAAGCAAGGATTACAAGTTGCACAAAAGCAGACCTCAATGAACAATCATTTTAAAAGTAGTTATTACATATGTACCAACATGTCAATTTAATAGACTACTTTCATTCATTACCTCTATGAAATGCTTTACCATATGACTTATGACTTCACTATAAACAAGTATAATATAATAAAATCAAGAACATTGTAATATATATGTCATTCTACAGTTAGTAATAGTGTCGGAGCAGTGTGATGACAATGTATAATTTATAATTTCTTAATAAACACTAATGCGGGAAAACATCCTCCTGATCCTCTTGTACTGTAATTTTATCTGACTCCTACCATGCAGAAAATTTTGTAAAGGAACATGAATAACAACAGACTTCTGAATACCTTCAAAAATAGGAATTATTTACTGTACTCACTATGGGTTCTAACTTTATGATAGAGAGGTAATTTTTGTCTTGAAGGGACTTATGTATGAGAATACAAAAGATTGACACGCATCCTCAAAAATCACAAATTTCTCGTATATGTATGCTTTTGTCATACGTAAAGGAAGGCACGGAAGCAAATCCAAAAATTACTTCAATTATTATTTGTTATTGTAAATAAAGTACAGTATTTCCTAAATGCAATATCTTATTTTTTAGTCTTATGGTTGAGTTATGCAGATGATTTCCTCCATGGTATCATAAAACAAGGTTTGTCTTGGAAGTCGCAAAGACCGTCTTCGTTTCATCAAATGTTCGCTATTACTTAAAAACACTACATCTCCACAGCCACAACTTGCTGTCGATCCAGAATGGTCTTTATATAAAATACTATCTGCTAGCTCATCTGACGATAACATTGTGCTGGGTGTCTGATTCGGATCCATAGTTTTAATTTATACCATAAAAATCTTGTTGGTTATTGATGTTTGTGGTTAATTTCTCTTGTTTCAGCTCTCCGGTCATTACTTGTTATTTAAAGTCTTTGGAGGGTTTTGGTTTTGAGGGGTTGAAACAATGTCTTTCATATGTTTGTTGATATAATGCGTTATTAATTTTCTTATTTCCCAATGCAGGCACTAGATTGGCAAGTGGTGTAAACGCAGCATTATTATAGAGCCGATATTTATGGGAACACCTGCTGCTGATTGGCTGATCAGATTCTGACAGCTTAGATGGCCGCCATGTTGGACACGAATTATTTGATCGTACATTATTTGGCCGTACATTATTTTGGTCGTGCATTATCGGGCCGTACAATACGGGGCCGTGCAATATCGGTACGGGCCAATAATTGGTGTACAAACAAATTTGTTATATATTAGGCATTTGTTTGTACATGGATTATTTGGTCGTGCATTATTTGGCCGTACAATATACGGCCGTACTATCTCTAAAAGGGATTATTAAATTTTAATAACTGTAGTTTAAGTAACAAGATATGCAGCCTAAAGAAGTTAAAGATAATAATTCTCTCAAGTCGGATTGCGACTTGATTACTACTATTGGCGGCTGATCTATACAAGAGATTAGCCAACTGCGCAGAATTTATCATATTAAACAAGTGGACACGCAAACACAGGTGCATCCCCTATTCCTTTTATTTTCTCAAAGCCTATTGGGACGAATAATCGACACGACCCGGGAGAGATCAGGTGCAGGACTGACTTTTACATGCCTATCCGACGCATGGATCAAATTACTTTATAGACAATGGGCTGATCAGCCTGCATTCTCCTAACTAAATCGGAAACATCATTGAAAAATTGTTGTGTCCCCCCAGCATTTAAACCCACAACCTCCGGTTTCTAAAGCGCAAGGCCATACCACTAGGCTACGGGGGTTTTATAAAATACTGAAATATGCTAAAATATCTTAAAATAAATGACGTTCTTTTTTAAAATTTGCTTAACGTATTAGCAAAGATTTAGGTTATAAATAATTTAAAGTAGTTATTAAATCACTATCCTCTATTAAAAAATAAATATAAATTAAAAATAACGTACTGTATAATTCAAGAGTACGAACGACGCAGTATTTTATAATTAAATATTTTTTTTGGCTATCTTCCTAGACTCATGAAGCAATGTAATTTTTGGATGATAGGGTATCTAGCCCACAAAACCAAAGTCGAGGCTAATGCGGATTTCGTTTTTAATATCAGCATCAGCATCAAATTTTGCTAATCGTTATGAAGTATTCAAATCGTTAAATAGTAACATAACAGTTTAATGCGGGTATCAGTAGTCGCTTGTTTTTAAAAGCTGCTCTTGTATTATTCTACAATATTTTTGAACGTGAAAAAAATTGTAAGACATTTGTGGCAAGGAGCGTATTTAGAAGACTAGAAGTTCCGGATAAATTAAAGAGTCAATAATTGTTTGAAAACCATAAAAAACTAAATCGTTTTACATTAGGATTATTTTATATCAAAGTCTTTATCAATTATAAGATGTTATATCAAAGTCTTTATCAATTATAAGATTCAATATTAAATCTATAATAATGTAAAAAATAATGTAGCTTTTACATTACAAAGAAACAAATAAGAAACCTACGCTATAAGAGGTATAACAACATGTTAACACAACTACTTTCGTACCATTTATGAAGTCACAATTGAAGAGCAAAGCGTACTGTAATAGTACCGAATATCATCGATTTTACAATTTCTTCTGATGTGTTACTCAAATTTAAAAATATTATTCTGCTCAATCAGATTTTTTTAATAATAGCTATATGTTCAGGCTGATGTTTGCCCATTGTTATTTTTATTAAAGTAACAGAAAAGTTATTGCTACAAAGTTTGTGCCATTGGCATAAAAAGATAATTTCCTGCTATTCTCACAGGGCCTTTGGGGGTTTTGTTAAATTTTTTGTTTACTGTATTTAAATATTATGGTTACCAGATCCTTTTTTTTATTTGTGGACAACGTTGACTTTTTGTTAGCGTTGATTAACTAATAAAAAAAGTAATATACTGTTGCGGACACCGGTAGTTTTAGATTCAGTACGACCATTACATTTCGATTTATATAATAAAACTTTTGATAATTCTTTAAATAATATTTATACCTGACACACATTAAGATTTCAAGTGTACTTACTTGCATGGCGTTTCTTGAAAGTAATCAACGACACACCAAATGATAACGTGCGACTAAAAATAGACGCACAATATGTTGGTGTTAACAATTAATAAGATTTTCCTGCACTTTTGTTAATTTAATAGAGTACACTATTGAAGCACGTCAACGGTTTCAAAAACTTTCCTGTTTTTAATTTATTGAATTATGATAGTATCAATATTTCGTATTGCACAGTTAAGCTAAAACACAACGTACATTATTGGGGCAGGGCATTTCTTTAGCAGAAATCTTGTAGTCCCTCTTCTAATCTGGTGGTATTTGGCGATAAATCAAGTTTGCATGTTTTAGTTTTGCTATTTTTTATATATATAAGAGCAAAATACGATTAAATTATCACAAGTAACAGTTTTTTTTAATAACTTGGAATCAAAATGTTGACTTAATATAGTATAATATAAATAACAGCGAGAAGTAGCAGTTATTCTTTTATATTATATGTTGAAAAATAAATATAATACCAATTTTATTACAGCAACATTATTCACATTTTTTAAGCCTGCCTTAGCCTGCTTAGAGCCCGTAAAATCGAACTCGTTAGCATATAGGTATCAGCATTTTTAGTACACTCCGGTTTATGAATGCGCACAATTTTACTACATTTTATTACTTTGGAGAGTTTACAGAAGCTTATGCATTTGTTAACGATATCATGAAAGGCTTAGGAGATATCTTACAAATGAAATCGAATGCCCGATTTTTTTTTTTTTTTACTTGAAAACAATTATTACTTACATGATATTAAAATATTTTTTTTAAATAAAGAAAGTTTTCTTATAATAGTTGTATTTTGCAACCAGAAACAATTTTTTATTGATTTATTAATTGCAAAGGTTTATCATAATTAAAACTTGTCAAGGGAAATGTTTATTTTATCAGTTTTGTGATGTATTAAAATGCAAACTGTTACATACTATTATATATTTAAAATATAGTATTTAATACTTTAATTAATTACTAATTACTAGAGTCCGACCGAAACTGTTTTTCCGGCCGAAACCGAAACCGAAAGTTCGGTCGTGGCTTCAGTTTCGCTGAAAACCGAAACCGAAACTCACGTGATCAAGTATAAAAATTCTAAAATACTAAAATGGACTTTTATGCCTATTATTTTGCTTTATTTAAGTCATGGAATGGAGACAGTGTATTAAACGTGTGGTAATCGTTTATTTCAGTTGTTAATAATATTTTTATGTAACAAAATATTAAAATATATTAATTTCTTTTCAAATAAATTTCTTATAGCAATGTAAGTTATTAATAAATAAATGAATAATTGTGACTGTTGCATTAAAGACTAAGTATTGGTATTATGAAATCTTACTAATTAATACTTTGGTTTGTTTTTGTAATTCCGAGTTCCGGGGGGATCAAAAAGTAAAAATGGGATAGAATATAATGACTATGATATCTTAATTATTTATTATTCTACATAATCTCCGAGTCCATCTACACACCAAGTCCAGCGTTCCAAGTTTCCAATGCTTCAATTCCTTTAAAAAAAGGATTGTCTTGGTCCTACAAAAAGGTCACCAAGGCCTCGTTTACTTGTTATATATAGTTTTAACACATGTTTCCTCTTTAAGTATTGTATCAATTTGGAGGGAGGATGAAAAATAGCTAGGCGCCAGATCTGGTGAAGAGGGGGATGCTCAATCAATTGTACGCTAGCACGCTGAAAGGTGGCCATCGCTAATGCCAACCTATGTGCCGGTACGTTGACAAGATGAAACAGCTCGCCCGTTCATAGTTTGCCTCTTTTTTATCATTTACGGCATTTTTCAACCTCGGTATTAAGCTGCATAATCTGTAATGATGGTTCCATGCTCCAGGTAATCAAACAACAATATCACTTCTGAGTCCCAAAATATTGTGGCCATACTCAGCCGGCCATCACATACCAGCACGGCATAAAGATCCTTCGGGATAAACCCGTGTTTCATCCACTGCCACAAAACTAGATTTAAAGTTAGTACTAGAGTCTTCTTAAAACTTGTCCAACGATATCCACCCATCTTGCGGAGACTTTTCTCATATTCAAAATTTGTGTCAATATGCGTTAAAGTACTCTATATGAAATGCTCGTTTCTTGGATTAGGTATCAGATGGTATTCTTTAATCAGTAAAAACAGTTTTTTCGAATATGGCAGCAAATTTTTATTGTTTCTTGTTGATTACTGGCTTCGATGGACGTCTCGCAACCATGTTCGTCTTCCGTGTACGTTCTCCCTTACTGAAATTAGAAACCCACTTTGCGACAATTGATTATGACAGAGCAGTCTCTTCTCATGTTGCCTTTGAGCTGCAATAAATCTCTTGCGTTGTTAACTTTTTTATAACAGTGGTTTTTAATGACAAGGTCGCACTTGGGTTTCTCTTTTTCGAGAACATTTTCGCCACATAGCAAACAAATGACTACATTCAGAAAAAAGTAAAAGAGACTAGAAGATTTTTTATTAACACAACAAATATCTGAGCTACACTTTCAGTATTATTTGTATTTATTTTTGGTTACTAAGGATATAACATAATTTAATTCTTCCAAACTAGACTGCGAAGAATTAGTAATTTTTATAGGACAATATATACGTTTTTACAACAAAATCCCAGTAAACGTTCAGAATTTAACTAATAATAAATTTACAAAGGTAGTCAAAGAACGTTTATGTGTTAAAGGTTATTAGATATTAATGAATTTTAAATGATAACACAGCCTGGTAATGGAATCTCGCTCCAGGTCTTGTTTCAAAATGTGCAATATGTAATGACGAATTATCAGATTAGTTAGTTATTTTTATTTAAAATTAAAAATACTTGACACCAGTTTCGTTTCGGCAAAGTTTCGCCAAATTTGGTCCGAAACCGAAACTGACCGAAACTTGATTTTTGGCCGAAACTCGGCCGAAACCGAAACCGAAACCGAAAGTTCGGTCGGACTACTCTAATTACTAATCAGCTATCCACCTCTTAATTTTCGGACTGTACAGCACATATTGATATTGACACAATTTTGTAAAAAACATGTGATTCTATTTTAGAAAGCCAGTTGATTTAGAATATTGTATACAAAAATATTTTATAAAATTCTCCACGTATTTTATAAAGTATTTTTCATGTGAGATTTTGTATCCTAAAGTAAACAATCATTTTAGTAATTTTAGTAGTCAAAGTATAGCAATAATTAAAAACCAGGTGCAGTAGAAGTCTTTAGTGTGGCTACGCAAACATACATTTTCGTAATCTATCGCTATCTTTCTCGATTTCATAAACAAAAAGCATGTGCACTCTCTTTCTTTCGACGAAGGAGCGAAACACAGCTGCAACGACGCAGCATTAGCATTATCTATGGCACTGGATACGTTCCTCGGACCTCTCTTTTGCATATTCAGGCGCACGAATATATCGTTTTTTAATAATCGACAATCCGGATTCAGCACCTATTTTTCGCAGCCAACCTTATATTATTATACTCGCAATGAAATAATCTTTATTTTGATATAAGGTTTATCGCGTACGTCAATAGTTACAATTTACTATTGTCAATTTACCTGTATATACCTATATGCCTACTTAATAATTGCACTGGGAAAAAGAAGACAACCCAGTGTTTGCATATTCTATAAGCTATACTTTCGATTAGTCTACAGTTTATTGCGTAAAAGAGTGCGTGTAATGTTTATGAAAAATAATTTTTTGATTATTAATTAATTACATTTAGCATCAAAATTTTCAGCTATCCTCCTCGAAATTAATATTTTAATTAATTTTTTATCAAAATTATTTTCATCCCGTAATACGATGAGGAACTATGTTGGTTTCTTAGACTATGGGGAAAACGAAAAAAATGTTAGGTGCTCAGAATATTGACAATAGAAAAATTATATTTAGTTAATCGACAAATGCTCTTGTAGATTTTTTACACGGTAAAATGTTTGCATAGACTAAAACCAAATGTTATCAAACAAGGAGTAAATTTGATGCTATAATGTTTTTGAAGATATTATTTAAAAAAAAATACAGTTTAAAACTCATTTGCCGCTTTATTAGAACGGTAAGATGGCATCCAAGAAAGAACATAAACCACAATTTCTCTTTTTTCAAGTCCCCTTTTAAAGAGAAAGAGTTCACACGTTAAAGACCTCTGTGTTGACTTAAATTAGTTGTTCATATTTAATTTAACTCAACATTAATCATCAGCCTGTGATAGTCCACTGCTGGAAATAGGCCTCCCCTAATACACCCCTATCCATTAGGGGGTTTTGGGACCGTATCCCACCACGCTGGTCCAATGCGGGTTGGTGGGTGGACCGACTTTTTACATGCCCATCCGACGCATGGATCATCTTACTTTTCAGACAATTGGGTGATCGGCCCAAATTGCCCTAACCAACTAGGAAACAACAATGAAAATTTGTTGAGTTCCCGCAGGATTCGGACCCACGACCTTCGCTTTCTAAAGCACACGCCCATACCACTAGGCTACGGAGGCAGTAGACTCAACAAAAAACTCCACATTAAGACTTTCAAATATCTTAATTTCCACAATTTAATAACTATAAGACAAATTTAGAAAATGTTTTTATTATATAGGACCCTTTTTTCCGAAACAATCTAACATATTAACTCCTCAATGATCCGTTCTATCTCCCCTTTTTTTCAGTTTTTTGATGATAACACTGCCCTCTATCGTTCGTCGCTATTACACAATACCCCGGTCTTTGCCCCAGGAACTAGGATAAGGCCACGCGCTGGCCGAAGCCAGATAACATTAGCAACTAAAATTTTATAGTCAACCGATGGGAGAAAAAGGTCAAATACCTAGAATCGACCTACGACAGCAACATGTTGTAGACGTTATTTTCAGGACGTTAGCAAAAGACTTTGTTTTTTTCAGGCAAGCCCTATTACCTCACGCTCTGTAACCAATACCTACCATTAAAATGTCGCTTAGAAATAAAATTTTGTTATATAAAGCATGCATATGAGGAATCATGGCGCACACGTACCAAACTTTCGCACTCTCATCGTCCACACTCTTTAACAAACTACAGGTAGTGCAAAATAAATGTATGGTATCGGCGGTATCAACGCAACGTCGACATGCATAGCGACTGCAAGTTGCCGACGATCCGCGAGCATTGAAAAAACTTTACTTGTAAACATATCGACTAAGTTATTAACCACAGTAGCCCTCTGCTAGTAAAAGCAGCAACGAATTTGCCGATCGAAACGGCCCGGAAAAGGAAGTGGTCACCGGGACACAACGGACATCATTAAAAAAATCGACCAAAATTCTCCAATCGACTCTACATACCACACGAGTAGGAATAGCACTACACACACGCCTTAGTGCGTCCTCGCTTACGAGCACAGCGAGACACGCACACCCGGTTCACTCGTTACATTCTCGTTCCTGGGCGGTTCTCACCGCCCCCAGAAACCGATTAATACAGTCGCAGATTGTCAGCGTTCCGGTTCGCATGCCGATCGTCGACGATCCTTACGAAACTTAAAAGAATGTCTAACTCACGTATCTTCTGTACGTATGGCCTTCTGACTTAGCAAAAAGAGTAGGTCACCTAGTTCCTGGGAACGATAGCTTCCCGCGAACTCTGTATTAGATAAAGCTTACCATAAACAAGATTCTGGAAGCATAACAAAAAAAACGTTTTAGGAGTATTCTAACAGAAAAACTTTTACAAAATAAATTTGCAGGATATTTATTATATAAAGGTATAATCAACAAACACAACATATGGTTCGAATTTGTGTATTATTGGAAAATTTGTAATTATTAAATTTTACAATAAAAATATTTACAATGCCACAATACAAACATTTGATCGCATTACCTATTTATTTTATTTACAAAGGCTTCGCGTGATAACATAAAACCTAAATTACATAAGTTATATAACACATAATACATAAGGTTTCACATTGCAATTTAATAACAACGTGCAAATTAAATTCTTTGGCATATATGATAGAAATTGCGATGAGTTGGGTGGGGTTTTTAATTCTATAAGTTATAGTTTAGGACTATATAATAATAGTACGTTTTGCCTAGGTGATAAGTTCATTTTAAGAAAAAAACGTGTATAGATATATCCTTAGCTTGGTTTTGGTTGGTTTGACTACAATACGCAGCAATACATTCATATAAATTGACCGGGTTTAATGTGTAACAGTTTTGAGTGACCAACGACATTCATTCTACAAAGAATGATATAAATGATGACATAAAAGTATTGTTTGTAAGATTTGTCATTGTGATATTCATCAAAATATATATTAATTATATACGTACAGCTCTTTTTAAAACATTTCTAAAGCAAGACTACAATTTGCGTGGTATTTTTTAAACTAGAATAGTGCAATCGAAACAAACTTATCTACATTTTGAAATCTATCTTTATTGCAACTTTGTCTGAATTTCACGCTTATACTTCACTTTTAATAGCAGATTATTTCGCATTTACATGTTCTTTCCTCATTGATTTTATTTTCTCACTAATGTCTTTTCAGCGATGTTTTTTTGTGTGATTATTTATAATTTTTTATTATCTATATTTATAGATCTACCGTAAATATAATTATACAGAACCGAAAGTCTAGCGTCAAAAGCTCATTTTTTGTGGGTTTAACATTGTTATTTGTGAATAGCAACTTTAAATCTAAATTAAATAGTTATTTTACTTTCCTTTGAACATTTTCTCACATAAAGTTACTTTCAAAATTAATATTTCATACTATCGTATTTTCTCCAATTAATTTGGTCTAAAAGGAATGTTGTGACAGTTAGAAAATGTTAATGTAACTTTATTGCCATACGTAAAATAAATATTGTTCCGCTTAAATACCTTTATGTTATTTATATTTAACGGTTTCAGTATTCAAAAGTCAACTAACTAAAATTATTTTATGGCTTTTTTAAATATTTCTGGATTGGAGTATCGGAACACTCAACAGTTTAACATTACACATTTCTCAACACAATAGCATACTTGGACGTACCAATTTATCTTATAATATTTCACTATCACTTAGTGGATAACGTATGACTAGTTACACACATGATTGAAGTTTACGATTAAGTCTTAGGTACTTATTTAAAAAAGAAAGTAATTTCATTAATTGCCTTTCTTTTCGACACTAATATTAACTAAATCAAAATAATCAATATTTGTTGTTTAAAGTTAGTGTAAGAATCAGAACATAAGTCTTAAAAGAACTTAGCAATTTAACAAAGCAACGCATTACAAATTTCATATAAAATCTATTTACTTTAACTGAATATAAAAGTAAATATTTAAAATAAGTTAATAGGTTATACAGTTAAAGAGGGTATTAGTTGTGACTATTAATTACATAGATATTTTTTACAATAAAAGTAATTGTGCTAAATAAAAATCTTTGTACTTTTTATTTAGCACTTTTGTTTATCAGTACTGTTGCTGTTTAAATATTGTATTGTTACATCTCGTACCATTTGAACACTGTTAAACTTTTGATGTATCCATAAATATCTATTTCGATAATTAATACAAAATGTATATATATTAAGATATTTTGGACACTTTCCTAAAATTTTGTTAGTAAAGCGAGTGATATGTTTTCAATCTTATATAGCGAAATCAGATCAAATGAAAAAACAAAATAATAATATAAGTTTATATAATAATAATATAATAAACGAATTTTTATTAAATAAGGAATGATTCTAATTAATGTGACATTAAATCAACAAGTATTAAACTTTATAATTTTTTATTAACATATTATTTGCAAAACAGTAACAATATTTAATTGCTGAGCTTTGCTCATTTTCCGTATATATATTTGATTTAAATAAATCATTGAAAGGGGCCAATACTATGGTGTAATTCTGTTACAAGGAATTACCAAGGAAGGTATTTTCAAAATAATGTATTTTTTAAGAGAATAAAACAAAAAATAATACGTTGCATAACGAGAATAGAATTGTCTATCAATAATTCATATGCAATGTTTTATCTAAAAAGCTAAGCACATTCTGGTTACAATCTTCTCTTTTATAATAAAACTCTGACAATATTTAACATAACATAAAATTTGGTAACTAATAATATAAATAGAGCAAAGGTTGATAACAATATAAAGCACAGCCAAGTTGTGTGAACTCTTATATTATATTATAATACATTATATAATTTAGATATAAATCCTATATTTCTGAACAATAGACTCTGGTCCGCATATTAAGCAAAGGCGTATGGTGCACTCACGCTGCATACTACGATTTATAAATTTAAAAAATTTACAATCAGCAGCTAGTAGTTTTAAGTGCGTACGATAATTTTTGTCATCAAATTCTTGTCAATGTCAAATGTTATTAATATCGATTTTCATATTGACAACTGTCATAATAAAAAAGTGACAAACGACATATTTGGAATAATAACGGTAATTAAATTGGAACGTTAAAAATATAGAAAAAATTTAATAATTCAAGTTACTAACTCTAAAGCTAAGCTTATAATACGAGTATTTTGTATTTCTTCTCTTTCCTATTTACATAGTTATAATTTATCAATTGCAAAATATTTAGGAAAGTACCACGTTTCATCTCGTAAAATTTCATTTTTAATATCAAATTTTAGATTTTAGTTCTTTAAGTGTTATTTCAATATTTGCAACTTTTGTTTCAATATAATAAATTACCTTTTATAATTTTTGTTTAAACATAATTTTAAATAGTTTCTTTTTATAACGTTATACATTTTCGTTCAATTAAGAAGGATGATATCACAGAAACGGAATATAATTTTTGACTTTGTCCAATTTTTTATTAGAAACCGTAGAAAATCACCGGTTTAAACAGTTCATTTTATTACTAGTCATGTTTTTGTTTATCACCATAAGACTGCACCTTTGTTTTTGTCGTATTAAAAAAATTGCTTAATTTCAGTCATAATACTTTTATGGTTAGATACTGTTTTATAGTGAGTTATTTCCTTTTATGAATTCATACGTGTAATATATGTAATCTGTGAAATTTATCTGAAACCTCATTTAATTATAATAATTTAAACTGCGTACCAAATTTAAAATTTAATTAAACAATTCATAATCGTATCATATTATTTTTTGCGAGCCTATGTACAGCTGCCTTAAAGCAATTGTTATTTTTTTTTAAGGACAGAATTTAGTTCTGCTGGCAGTCAATTTGGTATTTATAATTTTAAGATACAATGCATAAGTAACTCTCTATCCCTTCAGTTGAATATCATAGAAGCGTGTTGAAATAGTTTGTCGATTTTCGCTCATTATTGCCATTGAAAATAACTCATAAATGTGTCATATAAATGTACTTAAAAGTTATATAAAACTGATATCTGAACGAAATAACGGTCATTTGTTACAACAATAAATTATATAAATTGAAATAGTTGATTAATTTTCATTACAAACCGCTCAAGACGTTCCTACAGGAGGTATATCAGACTTTATAGATATTAACGATTTGAGCTTTATAAACTACATCTAATAGAATACATTTTGAAATTTCAAACACTTAACAAATGATTTAAACTATGACACCGCTTCTACACATCATTAAGCAATAACAAAATTAAGTAACATATCACAATGTATTTGGTGGTTGACAGCCTAAAATGTACTATAAACTATAGTGAATTGTTTAGGACATACAAAATTCATACAGTAATATTTAGTATCTTAATCTACAGCATGAGAAAATTATTAGATGATTGGACTTAAGGATTGAAATAGATCACTGCGAAATGTTATTTACACCAGATCCAAAGGAGACATGGAACTTACGTAGACAATGAGTAATTTAAACGTCTATTAGCGGCAAAAGTAAAGACGTGGTTATTGGTGGACTGCCGCCATGTTTGATGCTCACGCAATGTTAGACCAGTAAGAGCGCTCTACACCTCACCTTTCCAACGCTCATAAAGTTGAAATGTTCACATAAATTCCATTTTAAATTTGGCTCTGGTGTAGGATGTCACATCATTGTTATGTTCAACACATTTATACTTAAAACCGTTTCTAATTCATCACATCGTGTAATTGATAATATTACTATTCGATATTGATCCCTCTTCAGTCTACCCTAACAAATCCCACATTTTAGAGGAGAATTCCACACGTTCAGTTACCTCAATGTCGCCCCATTGTAAAACATTCGGAACCTATTTCAAAACTTGTAGAAAAATCTCACGCGATATCATATCTCTCTATTAACAGAAAGCTGCAACCATAATCAATTGCACTAGACTATTTGCACTTAAAAATTATCTTAAACTTAACTCCTTAGACGTATTTAATCACATACAATTTCTTAATTAATATCGAAGTTCATCAAAAATATCATCGTTAAGTATTATACGTGTCGCTTGCCATCGCACTTACTTAGCTGTGACGAAGTAAGGAATACAAAATACGTAAATACTATAAATTGTCCCCGTTTACGAAAAAGCAACTTGCGGCAGGCGGCTTAGTGGCGGCATTAAGAAAAGGCTTTATAGTGAATGAAGAAGAAAATCAAGAATACTGCGTAGGCTGTGGGGAAGGTGATGCGGGCTATAACGTCTATGGTCTTCGCCACTCGTATCGGATGCGGAGGCTCTTTTTTGCGGACCTGGACGAAACATGGCTGAAAGAGATTAATAGGCTGATGAACGATGACGGCAAAACAAAAGAAAAACGAATAGATTTGCCTGAACCTGAGCCAAAAGAGATCTTGAACCTTTGTATGAAATGGAAATGGAAGGACGATGGAAATTAAATCGTTTTTGATGATCGGATTTTACAGAGTAATATCTTTTTCTGAATGAAAAATATGAATACTGTAGTATTTTAGCAATATTATATTTTTAAAGGTCACTATAATGCAATTCTGGTATTTTATTACATGTAGGAGTATAACATTCCATGTCCCGTGACATGGCGAGAAAAGTTGTAATGGTAGGTAGATTATACCAATAAGAAGGAGCGTAAGTGACAGTCTTGTTTAACTCATTCCGTATGCATAAAAAAAAAATTCTCTGACAGTGAATTAATTTAAGTAAATATATATATATTTTTTTGACTAGATCTCGTGCTCTGTGGAATACACCAATTAGAACATACCGGATGTGGGGGGGCTCGTTGCCACAAGCGCCTCTCCCCACCGAGTGACTTAACTGCGCCAAGGGCCCCCAGTCGGGGAGCCTCGGATTGGGCCGTCACTTTCTGGTTCCCGTTAGCATGCTGAACCGAGGGCTGCCCAGGTGGGCCGACGCTTCAGCTCGATTCAGACGCATTCTTAAGGATACTTTAAGAGCTAGAAGAGATCTATCTAAACTTTACTACTACTTCTTAAAGCGTTGGCGCTGAGAGAAGAAGTAACGCAAGAAACTCCAGCAACGCTCTTATCTAATATCGTGTTAAGCTACAGTGTCATATAGCAAAATGTGTGTAAGTTCGACCTCACCGGTGGGGCCGATGTCGTGAATGTGTGTGTTTATCCTACTCTATAAGTGGAGGGGGTGTTTGACTACTGCTTGGGTGTCGCAACCTATTATGCCTTAAGGGTGTAAATCAAATTCTCGTATTTGTGTGAAATCAATATGGCGAAATTATCTGTTTGGCTTCATGAAGTCGGTACAATAGTATGAAATTAATGACCTTATTTTGCTACTAAGTTTAACATAGACATAGTATCTTTACGACAGGCAAAGTTAAAAACGTTATTCGTCATTAAAGTTCCATTCACCCATTAATTACCCACTAATAAGAATGGTGACATACAACGAGTTGCTACCGTGAGTTACTTAATAACCTGCCGTTTTTTGGCTCAGATTCAGTTGAACAAACGTAAACAATGATCAATGATAGTGAATGTTGTAGTGTTGTCGTAATCTCGAGTTTCTCATTACTGTGTAAAATCATCGTAAAAAGCCGATGAGACTGAGTTAAGTGATATGTAATTTATTACGAAGCTTTTGTAGTGCTTGTGTGTTTATGGCGATTATATGAAATGGCAATTACCTCGGTCACGCCACCATTGTTGGTGGTGTGGGTACAGGATCCAGGGGCACCTGTGCAAGTGGCACAGGAAACCAGATCGGCGGCGCCCGTCGACTCACGTTTTTTGTCACCCTGCGAGATTTGCTTCAGTAGAATCAACCCTTTCGAAGCTCAATGATATCAAATTCTATTGGTTATGGAACAAAGTACGATCGCTACTAGATATATGAATGGTTACTTCGTATATGCATTAAGGAACGGTAATCTGATCGTAATCGATTTAATGTAACTAAACAATTTGATAACGCTATTGGTATTAATGGAAATTACATGTTGCTACTTACAGGCTGACGGTCCGAAGTGGCATTGGAATGAAAATGATGCGTTAGTTTTTTTTTTTTGTGATCACAAGGTAATGGCGATAATGCGGTTGGCGAATGTTTTGGTGGTACTTTTCAGTGTCACTTACAGCGCCACTAGTTTCCGGTTGGGGCGTTTCGGACTTTGCCCAATGTAGGAAAGCCATCGCCTCCTAATCAATAGAAATATCGGTAAAATATACGCGAAGCCGACAGTGTTTAAACATTTTCTGTGATCTGCACAAGCCGTATTTAGTACTCGAAGCTGTTACCTTGGTAGACTCCACCGATTTTGAAGTATAAAGTTTGCATTGGCAAAGGTTATTACGGATAAAAACTTGATATGTCATTGTGTATCTTTAGCTAAAGCTAGTAACAATATCTCGATAAATTTATCCACTACAGTACTATTAACCACAGCGAAATTTGTACAGTATTACCACTGATAATTTTAGATTATCGTTTTATTTATTTTACAATAGGTCAAAATTTAGATATAGTATTTAAATAAATCAATATATCAATTTATTGAACCAGCTTAGTGAAAAGTTTAAACATACTATAAAACTGAAATTAATCGTCATAACAAATTTAAGTAACATAAAAAGCAGTGCTACTTACGAAGCAGATAAAACATAACGTTAAGTAAGATAATTCAGTGTTGTGTATAACAAAAAAAAAGTTTTAACAATTTTACCTAAAAAAAACGTTAAATAACTTTTAAGTAACAAATACAATAAAAAAAACATGCTCTGTATAAATATGGATCAATAAGGTATCATAAAAGTATAAGGTAGCAGGTTACAAAATAATTTAAAAAGTATCATACGTTAACATCACAAAATAAAAAAAAACATGTTACCAAAATACGGACATCAATGAATCTACTTTTTGATAGTGTCTTTTTATCGTAAAGTTGGTAGTACTGTACAAATAAAATTGCAACATTATTACTTTTAATGTTAATTTACAGTAATGATTGTATAGCTTGTTCAGATTCCATCCCGATTTGAGCCCTTAAAGACTTGTGTATATACAGGTTTTGGCCTCAAGAATTTCCTCTCATTTAAGCGTCTATGGGCAATGTGTTAATATAATGTATGCAAATATTAGTAGCATGCATACTTGCTATTAGTTTAAGTTACTTGCTTTTGAGACATATGAATTATTAACACTAACTACATAATCATGGTAATTTACACATAAGACCTTTAACTACTATGAAAGACGCGCACAATTCATTGTAAAAATTGAAACAATTTGTATTGTGTGCAATCAGTAATTTAGTAATCTCATAAGCTAAAGTGTTACGAATGAAAATTCTTTTAGTAACTGCTCTAGTTTTTGATAAAGGTTGTGGATATCACCCTACGATCATAAAGATTTGGCAATCAACGTTAAAGGTTGCAAAGAGATGTTTCTATGTTAGTTTATATGTCAACTGGAATACGATAAATTTTCTTACTAAACTACAATAATCTCTTTTAGATAAGAATTGCTCATTAAAAAAACTATACAAATACATTAAATTATAACAATAAAAAAAGCTTAGTTGTTTTTAAAAGCAGCGACGAAAATACTAGTGAAAATATTTTCTTTAAAGTTTTCTGTTTCGTCGATCGACCTGAATATTCTAAGCGGACGTAGTAAGATTTTACGTACTAAATAAATATTAAAACAAAGCCGTTTACTGTTTTCGTTTTTGAGGTATAAACTACTGCATGCGACGTACGAGATTGGTAAATAAAGTATGTGGTCGTGCCATGACTGTATTACTGAAAACTGTTATATTTCTTTGTCGTTTCATTCGTCTTTTAAAAAAAATGGTCTGACGTTGTTGAATCTGTATCGATAGAATGGTGTTATGTTCGTATACGTTATAGATTATTTCATCATCATCATCATCAGCCCTTGATAGTCCACTGCTGGACATTGGCCTCCCCTAATACACCCCTATCCATTAGGGGGTTTTTGGACCGTATCCCACCACGCTGGTCCAATGCAGGTCGGTGGGTGGACTGACTTTATACATGCCCATCCGACGCATGGATCATCTTACTTTTCAGACAAATGGGTGATCGACCCAAATTGCCCTAACCAACTAGGAATTAACAATTAAAACTACAAACTAGGAATTAAAAATTTGTTGAGTCCCCGCAGGATTCGAACCCACGACCTCCGGATTCTAAAGCACACGCCTATACCACTAGGTTACGGAGGCAGTTATAGATTATTTAAGTTACAAGGGATAAATTAATTTTTTAAGTTAAACATAAAATGTAATTGTAAAATAAGGTTTTTTTATTATAAAGCTAGAAATGTGCCGCCACTACGTTACAATCACTATGCAACTTACAATGTTTACAACAATTTTCTTCTAATCTTTGAATTAGGCACAGATTCGGCAATGTAGATATTTGACAATAAAGTTTTTCTTGCAAATACGGTGTACCTAGAGTTTCGATTATATCGTTATTTGGAGTGGATTCAACAAGGCCTGATCATGCTACAATAAAATAGAATAAAGGCCATCGACAAGAAATATAACAGAGCCGAAACCGGAATGTGCCAATGAGTATGGCGAATTTTCTTACCAAAGGGCTGGCCAGAATAATGCCAATTCTGCTCAGAACTGCGGGCAGTCGCTGTGAACATATTATACAGACAACTTGTTCACTCGTGACAGATGGACTACCGGTGCACTTAGTGAACACAGACTATATTGTTGTGGCCAGATACGAATCGTTATTAATTATTAACACATAACAGACCAAATATCGATTAGAAAATAGTGTGTTTTGACATTGTTTACATAATACTAAACACGTAATCGGCAATCTTTGCAATGTTTTCTCTGTAGTGTATGGATGATTAGGGAAAACGTAAAAAATGGCCACACCAAATAGTCCTCGATTGGTTCGTGATGTGATCGCTAATGAAAACGTTTAATCGAAATTGTGTATATTATTGTGTTAACAGGAAAGGTATAAAAGAGTGTCATGCACATTTAGATAAAAAGAAAGCATGCTTTTGATAATGTAAAAACAAATAAAAACAGGACCGCATGCTATATTGAATAATGTAAAGAAAACATTGCAAAGAGTACAGATAATAAAAGATTAACAAAAGGATAAATTAATAAGGTAGTTATATATTAATAACTTCACGACATTTAACATTTAGTGTAATCTGTTACGTATTGTGAACATCGTATCTCACAGACAATTAAAACAACACACATTGAAACATAAATAAATTTTAACACACAACAATAGGATACATTAACCATTTCACATTTCGAAAAACAATTATAAACAATATTCTTAAAAGCAGTGAAATATCTTATCCGTTCATTTGAAGATAAAAGCAGCATAGGGTTTTATAGACAAACGCTCGTTAAGTGCAATGGCGTAATAACATAGACAAGAATTGTTTATCAACCAGAAACTAATACATGTAATGGGAAGGGAAGTAGATATTACCTGGGTGACAGGATTTTCGCCTGGCCTGTAAACTACGTTGTGCAGAGGACGTTTCCTTCCCACGTAGTTGACGCAGACAAACTCTAGGAGCGAGGCGTAGATGAAGCACATACATACACCATCCCAAACGTTCATCGCTGTTAGGTTCGACACGACAGGAAGAGTGGATCGGAATCCATTGGACGTTGTAAAGAAGTTCAACATTGTTGTGACGCCTGTTCCCAAAGGAAATGTTTGTGAATATTTTTCGACGTATTGAAAATTAAATAGAAATCATGTTGCATATGACTAATATAAATAATAATTATTGTGAAAGAGGCTAATAATATGCAAAGAAATGTATGCTATAAATATTTTTCATAACATTAGTACGTTTCATTAGTAAAATTTTGTAGCATCATACTTACGTTGTAATTAAATTGTTAACAGTTATTATATCATGCATAATCGCGGTCGTACTTTAATTGAAAATATATTGATATACACCCATCAAGATTCTAACATTCTAAAAGCGTAAAAGAATTTAAAAAGCCTTTTAAATCACCTAATTCAAGTAAAATATGTAAAGTGCACAAATTTGCCGAGAAATTGTTTCGTGATTCAGAAATAAATTGATGGTTACTTCTTTCGTTCGTTTTCGAAGTTCTCTGGATAATGGTTTAAAAAAAATAAACGCGCAACATAAAAGTGACACCAACCTATCATAACTCTAGCAGGCACTGCATTCCATTCCAGCCAAAAAGTAATAAAGGATGACGTCACCAAAATGATCCCCGGAATGAAAACTGTGGTGAAGTAAAATGATCTATCTCGCGTGAAGATGAGATCCACTCTGAGACAGCTGTAATTACCTAAAAAAAATTAAGCATATTCTAAAGAAAAAGTGTACTTCGCTATAAACTACCGGTGAATGTGATTTGGTAACAAGAAACAGTCGTAACCTAACGGTTAAGCGGAGATAAACCTGCAAATGGAAACGTTTAGCGTGTTATATTCACAGCCTCAGCCACATCTACATAGAGAGACAGAGAGAAGGGATGCAACTTGCAAGACCGAGAACATTCCATCGTCCGCCATTTTACCTATCATGGAACGTGCTGGCACAGCGTTCCATTCCAGCCAGAACGTGATGAATGATGAGGTCACCAGGATAATTCCAGGTATAAATACTGTGGTAAAGTAGAACGCTCGGTCTCGTGTAAAAATTAAATCCACCTTTAGACAGCTGTAGTTACCTGTGAAGTTATAATGTCATGAAATGTCAGAAAAGGGGCTCGATTCGCCGCGAACGTAGTTCGCTCTAACCAAAAAGGAATTTTAAGGTTTAAATAAAAAAAAACGTAACGTAATCATATAAAGTGGACTAATTCCAAATAACTCCGTTCAGTGGCCTTGTCAAACGGATAGTTATTACTATTTACAAATACTACACACAAACTAAAATAACAAATAACCACATTCCGTATGTAAGAGTAACGCGTGTTGTGTTCCTCCATAATTTTTGAGCGCATACTCCTAAGTGTCAATCTTATTTTATATTAAACAAATAGACAAACTATAACCACGTGCAATGACACAATATCGTGCATAAAAATTAACTAACACAGATGACAGTTCGTTGAAAAATAAATTTTAATGTTCATGATTGCGAATAATGGTACAGCACTGGTAAATACTGAAGTATAATCTTTTTTGCCAGTTTAGTTGAACGCCATTTAATTTTATTTGTAACACAACAGCGCATTTACTCACACATAAGCGGTGAAAATATTAATTTCTTTTTAAAACTTCCACATTGGACTGAATGGATTAATGTCCAATGCCTTTTTTAAGTACCTTGCTCCTCAAAGCGTCTCTGGCAAAGATTACATGTCAGCTCTTCATCGTCCTCGTAAAGTGAAATACCGTCAGCTGCTTGCAAAGACGTTAACAGATTCTTACATTCTATTCTACATCATTATTCCTTTTAACAGTTCAATAGCAACAAGACACTAGTATTAGTGGGTATGTTTCTACGTTAATGTTGCTACCATGCGAATGAGTTCTAAAACTAACGGTACATTAGCTGATCGATTTCGTAAACACACAAATTTTAAGCGGCTAAACAATCAAAAATGTTGACCAACTAATTATCACGTGACTAATGGGAACAAATAATCGATCCAAACGAATTAACCTGTGACACAAATCAAGACCAAGCTGAAAAGAGTTAATCAGAATGTCTATTATAACAAAAATAATCCCCTTTTTCTCCATCCTTGTGCAAAGTATATGTGTGTGCTTTGAACAAAAGAAAAGTCATGAAATGAATACTCTATGTTGCTCTGATTTGAAAAAAAAAAATCAAACAAAACCGAAGATGTCGTGTAAGCAACGTTTTTCGTCGATTAAGCGTACGTAGAAGACTTTTACCTCTCCAGCTCGCCTTTATGGGACAGGGTATAGTTTGGTTCTGGATGAGGTATGCATTAAGGGTTGTTAGCGATGGAGATTTCCTTAAGGTGTCTTCGTCATTCTTCCATACGTAAGTAATCGCGGACTGCTCGTACGATACTGCAAACAGGTTAAAAGTTATAGCAACAACTACATTCAATTCGTATTTTACTCAAAATGAATAAAAAAAATTATTAATGTATATTTTTGTTTATTATAGGAAGAATTTGTTTTCGTGTTATTCGGTGCTAAGGTCTTTTCTAGTATAGAAAAGGGCGTCTTTGGCGTAATTCGCCATGTATATACTATCCTATATTTGTATATAATTAGACTGAGAAATTGTAGTTGTCTTAAGAGCTCTGTTTATGAAACTAAGACGCGTAGCGTAGCCAGCAGAGGTAAGAGTTATTATATTCGAAAATTGGTATACAATATTATTTCTATATTCTTTAGTAATAAGGTGGACATTTTAAATTAAATTATTTCGCTAAATGAAACATGACTCCTACATTTAGAGATGCAAACAGACAAACACAGCATTTTTTAAATGAAAGTCGATTTATAACTGCCTTTCATGGCATTACTAAAAAATCTTACCTGCTCAAAAACCTTTAGTCATGCTACATTTTAGATTTATCTTTTAATTCCTCTATTATATCTAAGGATAACATACATATACCAAACAATGATAATATTACCAACCTAACAAACAACGTATAACATATAGTTGTTGCAATTACAACTATTAAAATTATAATATATAAATAAGTTAAGTAATTAAATGAAAGATTTTTACTCACTACTTTCTAAAGCAAATGAACACAATGGGTCGTCAAATGGGAATATGTTGAGTCGCCCCTGACAGGACAATATAAGATGTCGTCGCATTAAATAGTTGATCGTGCCATTGCGATAAATGCGCAATGCGAAGTGCATTGGAATTATTGGATCCTGAAATTTAATAATGAAACAGACGATCATTCACGAAATACATTTTATGCTAAACCCAACAACACAGGATTCACGTACACAAACTGTAATATCAAACTCTAATCGGACACTCCTATTGGTAAAACATCGCGTGGAAATTGCAAATGGCGACTGTCCACCAATACGTTTAGCGCCATTAGTGTCTGACAAGACATTGTCTATGTAAATCTTTAGCCTTATTCGGCTTTGTTATAGATAACTTACAGTCTATACAATTACAACTAGTTATTTTATCATTATCAACATTACTATTACACTATATGTCAACGTTACTATCAAATTGTTCTAAGTCTAACCTTGAAATCCCCATGCATTATAAAATATGTGTCTGGCAGCCATATATCCTCATGGTGATGTATGGCATTCAGGAAGTCGTAATGCGACTGATTGGAATATCGTAACCGCGGATCGTACCACTGTTGTTGTAAGAGAAACTCCACTTCATATTTCTGAAAAAGTAATTTTTCTTTTATTTATAATTTTTCATTCATTGTATTATTTATGTGTATCAACGTCATAATACGTTCATATTATGACGTTGATACTCATAAATTATACAATGATTTTATTCCAAGCTTCAAACTCAATAAAATGTAGAATTTTTAAAAACAAATAAGAAGGGTATTAACGAACAAGTATGTTTTATTTTAACTTTGTACATTATACCAAAAAGAAATTATACGTAGAATTTATCTAAACACAGGTTATCACAGTCAAATTTTACTAGGACTAATACGTATTGCCGTCATATTGGTATATCTTGGAATATCGCGTGTAAAAACGTTTGACGGTGAAAACCAATCAAATAGCTTCACGTTGCTGTCATTAGACTTTACGAGTATTCGTTAGAATTTTAGGAGTTATTTGCGTCTGTTGTCGTTATACATCACTACATAATCCATCAATATTTACACAAGAAAAATTTTAGAAAAAATTCGCTTTTGTTTGTAACCATTGTAGCATAATTAATTGGCTTAACTATTGATTATATGGATAAATTAAAAAAACTTACAAGACTAGATTCATCTGGTGATGCTAAGCTAAGGAGTAGCACACTGACGTTTACGGTGAGAACACCTGAAAATGAACATAATAAAAACAAATAAAATGTCCACATTTCTATTCGTACTTAGATGCAAATTTAATTATATTTTTTTTTTGGAAGGAAGAAAACAAACACAACGCAAGGCTTAAAGAACAGTTGGAAAGAAAAATCATAATTGCAGATTCCATTTACATATAGTACATGCGTGTATTCCGAATTTTTTCTAAGACAGTTGAAACTTTCTATGTTGTGTAATTTTTCTAGAGTTATGTAATTAAGGCATTTAATAACAATACTTTCTGGACGATATATAAAAACCACGCGTTTTATATTTATTTATTCGTTTACATTATTGTGTATTTTGTTTATGAAAAGAGAAAAAATGTAATTATGTATCAAAGCGTTATAACCCACAAAGAAAATTTCATATATTTGTGACAAGCTTTTAAATAGAACCGAAGGAGTAAAACAAAAATAATGTGCCGCATCTACACACAACATCAAAATATGTGCTCACATAAAACATATAGAGTGATTGTGGTGTATGAAAGAATTGTTTTATGAAGCCCATTAACTATCTACATTCGCTATGGAACATTTCATTCGCGTGCAGTAATATTTGCAGTGAACGTATATTCTATAGGTTTATACATATAAATATTTCTCTTTTCAGAAACATAAAACACAACACACCGCGATTGTGTGAGCGCGGCCGGAGTGATGACAACCCAACTTTATCTGGGGTCAGGCTATCGTTAGGCGAAGTTAGGCCACAACAAAAGTCTGGATCTGCAACGTCATACCCAAACTTAAGTTTCGCATTTTTTAATTTCAACCAGTACAGCTGTCATTCTGACAGTTGACAGTTGCAATTTATATGAAATTTATTTGTTCAATTCAAAAATGAGTATGAATGATCGATTTCCTTAATTATTCATTAATGTTTATATTTACCGTCAACTGGGGGAAGTAGCCTTTTGTCATAGCGGGAGTTTTTCAAAAGATTGTCCAAAATCTCCTTGTCCGACTTTCCTGCTGCGAAACTGAAATTAAATCATATTTACATTTACTAAACATTATTATATTATATTTTTACGTCCTAATAATATTGATTTTATTTGGCTTTGAAAGACTACAATATTTTATTTAATAGGCAGCAAATAAAGAAAGTACGTATACTTCCTACTAAAAAATCCGGTGATTTATGTCATTCTCTATGGGTGGCAAAAGGTATGGCGTCTTATTGGTATATGATCACGTGGTTATAGACCAAATGGTAGTCAACAAATGAGATACTTTATGTTTTACGCTTTAGCGTTATAAAACTCTTAGTAATCATAGAAACTTATTTGGTTCTAAAAGAAATTGTTATGTAAGTTATCATTAATTTTATAGTATTATACATTTTTACAAAAACTCAAAAATATAAGATTTTCAAAGTTTGATTTTCATTTTGGAGGTTGTAAAATAAATTAGTTTAGAGATTATTTTCCCTTAATATCAAAACTTTTGTGGTCTTTCAAAAGGATAGTTTCTTATTATACAAAATTGTGTTACCAAATTATATTCTAATATCGCCTATCGATTTACATTAACATTAAATTCTTAATTTACTTTCAATTTTAAGCAATATTTAAATAATAAGAAATTAAATATTTTGCAATGTTACAAGGAATTGCCTGGAAATGATATTTTTATTCCCTACGAAGGCAGACGAGCAGTTGAACTACCTGATGAAAAGTGGTCCATGGACATCAGCACTACCAGAGGCAGTGGAACGTGCTGCAGACCGTGAGGCATAGAATGTTACGTCTCATTTACCAAGTAAATGTGCTGGCTACGGTGCCCTTCAAACGGAACACGATAGTGTTTTTCATACTACTGCTTTGCGGCAGAAAAAAGCACTGCGGTGTTACTCCCCTAGCGGCTGAAAATGTAAAAATGGGACCTACTACCTCTAAATAATTGATAAGTTACATCATATATATATATTTATATGTATATTAAAGTATTATATTTTAATTTTACAAAATTAAATCTCCATATAAACATCATAGTGTACGTGTTGTCTGAACGAAACGAAAATAGATACAGAAGCTATGTAATGACAGGAGCAATGCAAAATGAGTGTTCCTTGTATGTTTGCCAACTGTGTAACATGTACGAAATATAGGTCATGTACTCCTTTTACACTTTGTCTAGTTTTATGCCAACTAGCATTTAATCCAACTTATAATGCTAATGTTATTTTTTTTTTTTTAGCGCGACTAACAATACATACAGATGCATGATGACAGTATAATCTGTCACTAGTGGATTAAGTACAGTAAATAATATTTATCTAATTAAATAGAGTAAATGGCAGATGGTTCAGTTTAAGGCTAATAAAATAGTTTTTATAAAAAGCCCTGCGATTTCATTCCACCAAGAGAATGTTCTTCTCTTATACGCTAAACGTTATTTTTTTAATTATCTACGGGTACACAAGGTTTTACTAAAACTAATCCATCCAAGTTCTAGATTTAAACTTAAAGATACGGTGTTATCAACAATTGCAATTTATACAATTAATAAATAGTTATAATATATGTAAAGCATAAATTATTACAGTTTATGCTGCTTGTTTTTAAATAAATGTCAAAGGTTATATAAAGCATTTAAGGTAATTCTATAATTGAAGTAATAAAGGTTGATGTTAAACATTTAATAAACATCATGGTCGATATACACACAAAATTAAGTGATATTTACAGGTTTAGCGTTAGAGCAGTAACTGTCCAGACCAAATTAAGCCCGTAAAGTTTGCCTAAAGTACAATGTGTCATTCTCAATGAAAGCCTTTCGATTTAATTATTGTCACGGTCAACTTAAACGCGGCTTTTTTGTTATAAGGCGAGTGGTTTAGCTTAGGCATAAGCTCTACCAACCAGCCTTCTAATGGATTACCCATTAGATAGAAAATTGAAGATATTTAGTCCTATTCATTCGAGTCTATAACGCATTAAGACGGCTAGCCGCAGCGGGTTTGCTATCAGGTGAACGATCTGAAAAATGTCTATCATGTTCCGAATTAGAGATGAACTTATTAAAATGACAAACAAAGTATTTAAAATAACCTTCTAGAGGTCAATTATCAATTCACGTCTAATCGATTATGAAAGTACTACTGTGGTGTCTATCTTGAATAATAGTTTAGCTCCTGTAATTGAAGATTAAACGAGACGTAATATGTGGCGTCAGTAAGCAAGTAAATTTGCGATAATTTGCATTACATTTCTTTGCCCTGCCGTATCGCTAATAAATGTTTAACTATTAATAAAATATTTTTATGCGTTATGTGTTCAACATATAACGCATAAAAATATTTTGCGACGTTTATTGAGTTAGTTTTTCATTTGAAATTTTATTTATCTAGTCTCTTTTTTCTGAAAAAGAAGGGATTTTCTGCCTTTACGCAACAAGTTTATTCAATGAACTGGATGATAAGTTATTTGTACGACGGTGGCCCTAAAAAATTCGGAGATTAAGGAAGTGACACAAAATTACTATTTAAAAATGTGTTTATTGCTTTTCAAAGTAATCTCCGCGTAATTTTTTCATACGAATTTCATTCGGGAATTTCGGTCTCCACAATGGCCGTTTTGTAGGCGTCCACAGCTTCTTCAGGTGATGAAAGTCTCAGACCACGCAATTTATTCTTTATTTTAGGGAAAGTTTAGAAATCATTAGGGCTCAGGTAGCTCGACCTGTACGGGGGATGGTCTAATAATTTTATGTTTTCTTGCTCTAAAAACTCTTTTGTTCTGTGCGCGGTGTGAGAACTCTCATTGTCGTGATGGAGGATGATGCGGTGGTTGCAGTTCTCTTTACGGAGTTCAGAAACGACCTGTGGCAAGAAATGCTAGCATACCATTCTGCATTAACCGTTCTTTGTCCCTCAAGAGGAATAGTCGCAATATGGCGGGTTTTGGAGACGAACGTGGCCACCATTTTTTTTGCAACACTCCGTAAACAAACAATTGTTGGCTTTAAATCATTTTCGAACTGGTGACTGGTTTTTTGTTTCGGGTTCGTACGCGTATATCCAGGATTCGTCACCTGATATGATGTTGTATACAGCATTTGAGGATCCTGCGTGGAATCTTTCGAGAGTTCTGACGCACCAAGTAACGCGAGCCGCTTTTTGCTCTTCACAGAGCGAATGCGGTATCCATCGGGAAAACAACTTTTTTACACCTAATTGTTCATGCAAGATTATTTTTATTTGACTCATGTATAAAATTGCCTGAATTTCGCGGTATGTCACATGTAGATCTTCCTCAATCAGCTTACGCACAGTATCAACGTTTTCTTGTGTGACTGCAGTTTTTGGACGACATTGACGGGTATCACCACTGAGCATGACACGTCCACCTTGAAATTCAGATAACCAGCGATGAATTGTTGTTTTGGATGGGGCTTCATCACGTAATGCAGAAATTATCCGGTCAATACACTTTTTTGTATAAAACCACTTCACAAGTCATAATAAATCATCGCTCTTGAATTTTCTTGAGTCAATTCCACTTTCTTAACGATTAAAAAATTTTGACGAGAACTGGTGATAAGACCGAAAATCTTATTTTAAATAAATAAATGGTATTCGATTTTCAAAACAAGGAATTAAAAAGATTTTAATATGACAGGAATAGTGGAAATATTCAATTCCCAATACTTTTAGTGTAGCCCGTGTATATAGTAAAGACTTGGCAACGGAAACATTTTTATATGGTCTTTTAATGCAAGGATCAACTTGTCAAAAATCAGGTAATCCGCGTACAATAAATAATGGATAGACAAGTAGAAATAAAGGCTTTTTAGAGAGCATTGCTTTTACGGAGGTATGGTCAATAAAGTTATCTTCTTTTTCTCCATCTACTAAAGTGCTCTTGTGTTTAAATAACACTAGTAGCGTTTCTATGAAGCTTAGTTTTAATTCTTTAGTAGGCCTAAGCAAGGGAGTAATAAACTAGCGATTTGAAAATGCATTGATTTTTAAAAACACCGAAAGATGAAGAAGAACTGGAATATAATGTAGCTAACGGACGGACAGGGTCCGATAGCGCCGATAGAATAACAAATACCGTGCTTCTGTTGTCTCACTAGATATGTCTCACCAAGTATCTCTTCATTCTCTGTCTCAAAAAAATAACGGAGCTGGAGGCAAACGTCATAGCAGGGTACTCGATCGTAGTAATTTCTTTAGGGATCTACTGCCACCGCTGTATCGTAGAATAACGCGTATAACAGCACTTTTGCTTCATGTTGTAGGTAATATTATTAGCACGTCGACAGCTGATGCACATGCAGCCGGTAGCCCCATTTTCTTAAAGTTGGCAACACAGACAGCACTCGAATTGCATATTTGTCGGGTGTCAAGTGTCCCTCGGATGCGGTAATTTTAACTGCTGTATTTCGCAATAATACAAAGTAATGAAGTGAACGGACATTCACCTCTTAATGATAGGTACACCCTTTTCATATGGATGTCATACAAATAACTACCCACACATTCCGCAATAATGAATTGGGGGTGAGTTAGTACGTACGTTTCAACATATGAAGTTAAAAAAGATCTTTTTAATTTCAGAAAATGTTATACCACAATGAATATTGTTAATAATATAAATGGCAAAAAAATATGTTTGGTACTTATTCAATATATGGAAAGACGAAGAGGTCGATTTTACAAAATAAGATAAAAAATAAATCAATCTATATTAGAAATAAAAACTACTTAAGTCTGCTGATTCTATATTAATTAATTTAAATAATAATTAATAATTATAATTAATAAAAATAATTCATTTGAATCAAGTTTGTTGGTAATCTGAAGTTAATACATCTTAAAAAGTGTTAGCTTCACAATTTTGTACACCAATAAAGTATAATAACATCCAATATGTTTATGGGTAACATAGATATGGGTAAAACTGTTTTGCTTAAAAGTATATAAGCACCACAACAAGTATATTAATCTGTACTTTCAAACGAGTGAGTTAAGCGCTAATCGCGTATTATTCAGGTCCACGCTACAGTTCTGAATAATTACAAGGGCGAAGGTCTATAAATGGAGCGAGGAACTTAACGCCCGAGTTGGCGTGAGGCTACCGAGTTAAGTTCACTCCACCGCCCATCAGCCACCCTTCCACCTGGCTCGTCACCCTACAACTAGCTCGTAAACACGACAATTTAACTGGCAATCTTATGTTGTAATAACACAGCAGGATTGGACAGAGGATTCGAACGATAGATAACATATGCAATATCGTGAATCGAGCTACATAGTTACTAATAGTAATTTAACTTAGTAATAAAGATCATAAGGCCTTTAAAATCTTCCGTGTTTTGTAGGACTTTATGCTTGAAGGACGAATACTACAGGCAGGACTAAGTAACACGATTCCTATTTAACCAGCAAGGCAGTTTTAATCACCGCTTTGTTCTGGTTAAAAAGGCGTCGTAGTTTGTGTGATATGGCAGTGATTTTACTAAAATCAAAACGAGTTAGGTGTTTTTAAGTCTTCTGTTTCCAATTTACCGATTGAAATTGATTTACGTTAAATATTGAGTATATTCACACGGCAACCCGTATTGGATCAGTGGTGGATACGGTCCAAAAACCTCCAAATCGGAGCAGGCGTGACTTACAGGAGACCTACGTTCAGCCGTAAACTAACACAGGCTAATGATGATTCAGTATATTTAGTTGCTTGTGAAGGTGTAAAATAACGAGTAAAATAAAAGATACTTACATGTCGGACGTAAGTGCTGACACCGTAGCACCGCTGAGCATAAGGGCAAAGACAAAGGCGCGTGCCACCACGCATGACCAACCCATATTAGGACATCTGAAATTAATAAAAAACGTTAATTTAATGTTATTATTAGTTCGCATAAAATAGTAGTGTCTGTGTTATATCGATATATTTGAGCGTTTAAAAAATAGTTTTACTGGATATAACAAAAATAAAAATAACATGAAATGCATATATGCATTAGATAAAGACTAATAAAGTTTGTTCTTGTAATATGCATTTTTTCAGTAAAGTATACCTTTCAAGTTAGTCATATTTTAATAAGCTACTTGACTCTTTAATAATTTTGTTATGATGTACTAGTTGTGACATATTTTTCATGTAAACTTTTTGTCATTTTAAAGCAAAACAAAAAGTCAAATGTTATATATGCAAGCCCTTTATCATTATCTTATATTTAGGAAATTACTTGGGAATGGGTATCTATTTGTTTTAGTTAAAAAAATATAAACCAAAATTTTCATTTATTATAAAAATGTATAATGATCCAGTTTAAAATAAATAATAGGTCTATGAACGACTAAGACGGTAACATCATAGCATTAAAATATGATTATATTTAAAATTCATAATATATGTACTTTGACGAAAAGCAACTATCCATACAATGAGAAAAAAAAATTAAAACACAAGTATGTACTATTTAAAAAAGCAATAGATTTCCTAAGCAAAATAAGTGAAGTAAAACATATCAAGGGTAAACCAAAACGGCATAAATATGCATATAACTCGAGTAACTATGGCCACAATTATGTATCAAAGTAAAACCTAAGGTGAAATTGCATGTTTTATGTGATTTGCATAGTTTTACTGTAAAAATGGCATCCTAGCCTATGGCAATGAAGGGTTTGACACGAACAGATAGCATGTCGCAAGGTCAACTTGGATTATGATATTTTTTCCCCCACAAATGAATACATGGCCTAGTTTTTAAGCGTTGTAATGATGTGACGTCAATTAACCGCCATTGCGTCTCAAGTACTTACGTTGTTCTTTTGAATAGAACAAAAAGGATTGTTGCTTCAACTTTTATGTATAATAGCTATCGTTACAGTAAAGTAAATTGACTCGTGTTTAAGAAACTTGAGTGATTTAAATTTCGTATATGATGACGAGTGTTTTGCAATGTCATACGCTGGGTATGATTGACAATTTCAAAACGTAACGACTTTACTATTTATTTTTGTATATATTATAATTTTGTTATAGCTCCTCTATATGAACCTTATATTAACAATTTTTATTGCAATTATTTTACAATAATACCAGACATTTCAAACCCTTTACAAGGTCTATGGAGCTGCCCGTCATCCGTATTTTAAAAATGATTATAAAGTAATTGAGAGCGATAAAATCCATGGAAATGTATTTTTTATCAAAGCCCTGTATTTCTAAACTTATACAATATGTGTACAGAATTGAATTTGTCAGAGCTTGTTGGCTGGGTCAATCGCATGCGGCCGTTCCCAAGGCGACGGGCGGATTGGCCACTTTATCAAGTTCAACAATTGCCTACAAACTCGCAGCGTAGCGATGGAATTGAATATTTTATTATTGTTTGCTTTGGGCGAAACCTATTTCATATAGTTATGTACACATTTACCGACATCGGCATTATTACGACTCTTTATGATATGAATAATTAATAAAGTAACATAAAAGAGGAATGCCTTTTTAAGTTTATGCTCAATACGGTGGGCCAGATTTGACTCTATTAAAGTTTATAATAGACAAAGTAGGCCAGTTCAAGAAATCATCATCAAAGAAAAAATATCCAAATGATTACTGATTTTTTGTTAATAAAATACACAGATTTTGTTCGGTAAATAAAATTGATAACAAATCACTAGAAAATATGGCTTAATAGTTTCGGGTTTATAAGATATAAATACGTTTCTATTATAATGAGTAAAAAAAAAAGTTTATTGTATGCTGTGGGAATTTAACTAAAAAGCCAGTGCTGCGCGAATTTAAGTAAGTGCTATTCTGTGGTCTCATATACCAGAACCTATACCACACGTGCTGTTAGAAACAGTACAGTTACAATTTTACAGTTTGTAAATTCCACAAATTCATTGACTTCATTGAAATCATTTCGTGTCCGTATCGTGACGTAACATAACGCCTTATATCCCCAAACTGAGTAAAGCTTCATTGTTCATGAACACTTTCAGGAAGAGAAATGTTTTCTTAGTGAAGTTCGTACACCCTTAACCTTTAAAACCGAAATCATTGATGTTAAGTAATTCAGTTTTACAAATTTTGTTGCGTTAATATACCTTTAACTTATTTGCAAATTGTACCTCGACGTTTAAGACCCTTTTCATAAAGCTTAGCGTCACAATGTTGGTTACTTAGATGTTATTAATATCAAGTTCAAATGACGCCTAAACATAGTATTTCGCTTGAGTAATGACGTTTGATAGCGTAAGCCAATCTAAATGCTTTGCCTTACTACCAATAACCTTTGATTCCAAAAAAATACGTTTTAATAAAAATAATTAAAAGTGACCTAATAAAATAAACTGCTTAAAAGAGCTTTATTAAAAATGTATAAAAATCCGAACTATGCAGCACAGGGTTAAAAATTTGTACACAGATTATATATAAATAATAAATACCTTTCTGCTGACTGCAGATATTTTTCGGCATGTGGAGAGGTAATTAACTCGTCCACGTGCTCTGCATCCGTCGCAGCAACATGTCGCGGCAGAAGCCTGTAAAGTCAACATTATACATCACGACTCCAGAAGTAAACAAGTACATTATAACCTTTACAATTAATCGAGGAATTACATAAATTAAAATGCACAATCCTATACCTGAGTGAAATTAGAAATGACGATCATTAGTCTAACACCAACAGCTTGAGATTAGACGTTGTTAACAAATACTCCGTGACTATTTGGATATGTATGAATATGCCTTTTTTATATTTTAGAAAAGGTTTCTGCGTTTAACAATTGCCATCCTGTCTGAAGGAAAGAAACGCATATTTATACAAATTACCCTTATTAAAGTAAAATGATTACGATAGGATTATTAAAAAAAGAAGAAATTTAACTGTCGCTATAAAAGAAAAAGCTAAATCGAATAGAAATTTTGACTCTATACGTTATTATTTTTAATTAATAACAAGTGTATACACAATTATATACATTTACACATATTTAGACCTGTGGGAACCATTTATTCAGTAACATATCTTAACGTTTTAATTATTCATTCCCGTTTACGACCAACGCAATGCTTTCGCTCCTATAAGTACGGATACACTAGCGCAGCAAGCTATAATGTCACGATGAACATTAAAAGTGAACTTTTGGTTAATATAAAAAAACAATATGATCGATCGGCAGCTCAAAAACTCCTCCTCCTCCGTCCTCAAAAGGTATTTCATAAACGAATTTACTGTTAATCTCAGCTCGTCTTATGTGTACGCAACTTCCCGAGTTTAATCAGGCCAACCGCAGAGGTCATTTTGTTTTTAATGCAGTACGTTTTATGCTTTTATATGATTCCCTTTCGCTGGGGTCCCATAAACGGTATTCACAAATGAAACGCTGTAAACAATGGCTCGTTTAATTTCACGAGTGTATTAATATTTTGATTACTTTTTATCATACGCAAGAAAGTTAATTTAAAATGTTTTTATACAGATGAAGACTTTGCCATTTTATAAAGAATAAATTGAATATGAGAAGCATAATATATTCATTCTGTCGCAGATTTCTTATCTATGGTTTATGGTCAATAAATTCTATTATAACCAAAATGAGGATAACTAATCTATGAATAAATTTTGTAGTTTTTGTAGCCGTGATGTTCGTCACCATGCGTTATTTCAAAAATACATCAGCTTAAATATTGACACCATGATAAGTATTACAACAGACTTTGTTTACAGAATCGAAAATAGTTTAAAAAAATATGAAATGTTTAAATAGATAAATTTATAGATAGGTTTATTGTTTCATTTGCGTCTGTGTGTGAAATAAAAATTGCAAAGATTATCGGTCTCAGCGCAATATCGGTAGTAGAATGCATATTTTAGTAAGCCGTTGCGCAATAGTATATTGGCAACTGGTCAGAATGATTAGTGCTTTCGCTTGGAAAAGTAAAATAAATAATAGTAAAATCACACAATCTTTATTCATATACGTAATTTTAATTCATTCCCTCATAGGACACGCTACTCCTAGTGGATAAACTGTATAATTGTAAACCCTTTACTTGTATGAAACACCTTATCCTAATATTCTATTCTTAAAAAATGCTGCACGCATAATTTATGCTTATATAATACAAAGGAAAGATGTTTGCTTTGTACTTAACTTTTAAATAATTATTTTACATTACAAAGGTACATTGACACTAGTAATATAAGCTACGTTTATTACTAAATTAAATTTTAATTAAAGAGGTTTAGTAATAAAACTACGTCAATTTGTTAAAAAATACTTATTAATTGTTATACATAGATATCTTTATTTATGGTAAAATATTATAAATAGGTCAAGCTGTTTAAAGCCAGGAAAGATTTCTAGTGATTTACAATACAGAAGCAACAGAATTACGACCAAAATTCTTTTGTTGCTTAACATTCTGTTTCCGACACAAAAATCTTAATGCAAAAATGCTCGGCAACAAAGTTTATTATGTTCTCTTTTTTAGCTGGCATAGAAAAATATTACGAGAAATTTCGTACTCTTCTGCTTTGAGTAAAAACGCTTTTCCGACGAAACAAAAGGTTGCGGTTGGTTAGGTCATCTCCGTAAAATGATTATGCTAATGTAGGGATTGTTTCGGAACCTCTGGAAAATTGTTCCGTTTTTAAGAAAAATAACTTGAATAAACGAGTTTTGAATGTTATTAAGTCGACTCTGTTTTGCGCTGTTAAGTTGTACCGAACAACAGAGGGCCCTTTTCGTAAATTTGGCGGCGTGAAGTTATGTTTTATATTAATAATTTTCGCTTTGCAAATAATTGCCTGACAACTGTTGTTATATTACCAGCGTTTCGATCTATTTTTATTTTAATAAAAAAAATTAACGACGTTGCAAGCCTACATAAAAATAAACCATTTACGTATCCGGAGGTTAGTGATTTAAATCCTGCGAGAAAACAACTTAGTGTTTGATTGTATGAATTATGTAAATCCTTTCATTGCTAGACTTCAAACAGTTTTTGGGTTTCAATATGGTAATTTTCTTTAAGTAGCGGTTGTTGAGAATTCAATTCTACTCCTAAAAGTGCCTATGCAATAATATATCAAACCTTATGAGAAGAGAAACTCCATATTTATTCTACATTTACAAATAAGAACAGTAAGATTTATGTACGAGATTCCAACATGAAGTGCTTCCTGCTGCGATATGGTCTTACTTAACCACGCCCGAGGCATAACTGCCGAAATAAAGCAAAAGAGTAAGAAAACAACGCTTCAAATGGCTTCGAATTGTTTTATACTTTAACTCGGTTCATTTCTTAAGTATAAGTTTATTTTATACTTTATATATCTCATATTATTGATTATGGACTACTATGCCCATGAATTTTTATACACATATATTATATAAAAGCCCGTACAAATATCATTATTGTTCATATATACATTGATTCATATTAAGATTTACGATGCAACATAGTCTTTGCTGAAATGTCATCATCATCAGATGGACATAGGCCTCCCCAAAGGCACGCCTTCTCCTTCAGGGGATTTTAGGACCTGCTGAAATTTTATCTTTTTTTTAAATTAAAAGACTTATAAGATCGATAGCGCGATAGCACTAAAATCTACTTTTGGTGTTCAATGACTTTACTGACAGTTTTTTTAACATTAAAAAGGTATCACTAACTTCGTGTTTACGGAGTAGAGTATACTAGACTTAAGGAACGCCAAATAAGAGTGAGTGTAAAACATTTACAACGGACGCAATAAATCGGTAAAAAGTGGATGTTATAAAAAAAAGTATTAAAAGTTAGAATTGCAACTTTTAGCTATTATTGTACAGACACGAATTTGCGGGAAAGAACGTTACATATTCCATTACATTATAAACATGTCAGCCTAAAATAACTTTTCAAAAATGTCCTCACGTCTACATTGTTTTCAAAGCTTTTAGAGAACTCCGTCGGAAAGTTTATTTTACGCCTGTCATAAAAAGGAAATGAGCTTCGAACGCTTTATGAATATATTCTCAAAGTTAAAGTTGAATATGGCAACTAATTAAGGTAAGGTTTGAAATATTTTGTACAGCTTTTAATTACTTTTGTTGAAAAAAAAATAATGCACGACGACGATTTAATTTTAAACTCCTATTTTTTTCGAAAACTCCTGCTATGTTAATTTATCGAGGTCGGTAGGTCGGTATATATTAGCTGTAGCCCGTAAATGTATGTAATAAAAAAAGTTTAAATACCCTAAACTACTCTCCGTTACATCAGCTATATTTTAGGGAAAGTCTTGTCAAAATTGAATCTACTACCGGTCATATATTAAAATGTACTCATTAAAAACGGTTATATATATACTAAATAAATCATAATATTATCTACATTTATTATAATAAATAAAAATAAAATTAGAGTCTGCAGACTAAGACATCAACAGCTGTTACAGTTGTAACAAATGTAGTTTGAGTCCACGGAAAGTCAAAAAAGCACATTATATTATATAACTTATTATTGAATTCCCTAAACCCAATATAATTTTACAATAATATTTTGGCAACCAATCTACGTTCAAATAAAACTAAAAGAACATTATACCTAAAGCCCTTGTAAGCATTACTTTATTCTGTTCTTATATTGTAAAAGAGCCAGTCAGCCGTAAGTTGCGTGACTGGAAAGTTATGTTATTTATTCCGCAGTGTATTTTCTCTGTTTATATTCAACGCAGTATTCCAAGAAAGTAGTTTAACGATGTTATTATCCGAATTATGTAATTTTTACAAAACAGTTACGGTTCATTTAAAGGGTTTGTGACATATTCTAATAACTCAAAAATATAATAACTTACAAATAAAAATATTGTTGCTATTTTCAAAAATATGACAGAAAAAAGTAGAAGTAATACACAAAATACAAGAGAATATTTTGTTAACAATTATAGAAGTTAGAAAAACCAGGCTCAAATAATATATTTATTACTTGCCTGTCTCTCATACTTAATAAAAATATTTATCCTTTAAAATATAATATTATTCATTATTGTGATATAATTAATACTTTTGTTTACGGGAATACTACACATTATTGAATAAAAGCGGCCGTGGTCACGGGATAGACGAAACGTCGGAAATTTAAAATGTAAAATTAATGCGATAAAATCCGTAAAAAATGCTTTTATTCAATAACCATTGTGATGTTTTTTATATATAACTTTTTCAGAGCCGATTATAATCATGTTCTTAATTGGAATTTAGGTGAATATAGTCGGTGGATAGTTAAAATAATTGTTGAAGTTTAGTTAGTTAGAATTAAAAGCACGCACATAGGACATATCAACTTAATTTATTTCGTTAAGTATGAAATATTAGGGAAGGACGTAATACTTTTTGAAGAAAAAACATTCCAAACGTAAAAATAAAAAACATGGACATCTTTGTATTTATTGACACTGTTCAATCGAATTTGAAAACCAGAGACATTTAGCGTTTAAGCAAAATAGCATACCATATTTCCCGCGCTCAAGCATACTTGTTATATCCAAAGCTTTATTCCGAATCTACATTATAGCAGCTGTTTATTCGCTATGAATGGTATAACTGAAAATGAGGTCCCATTTCTGTCTGAAGAAGGTTTAAGTCTCTTTTGTTGGATAATATTACATCTCTCTTTAGAAATGTGGCATTTAAGAATGATGTTAGGCGTTCTAATTTTTTACTTTGGTTTTAATTGATGCTTGAACTTTCCTTAAATGTACTAATTATTATAGAAAGGTTTTGTTAAAGATATTTAAACTTAAAATGTCAGTTATATTATAATTCATATACAATATTGCAGTAAAATAAATAAGTAAATCGATTTTTTTTGACAAGTGAAATTTTTACAACATAAATGACCGACTTCAAACAGTATATAACTATTTTGAGCTCTATATGACAGTGACAACATGAGTTCTGCAAGAAACTATCCCGCGATTTCTGTTTCTTTTAATTCTTTTAATCAAAATATCACACGTATGACAAGTTTTACGCATTTAGAATGAAGTTTTTTTTAATTCATCAACTTTTTGTAAACTTACACTATATTACCTTAAATGAGCTTTGAATATGGCTTATTGCAATTTTAACCATGTTTTACATGAACATGCTTAATGTGGGTTATTCTTAAAACATCGACATATGCTGTTCCGGACTTAATTATAGACGAATTTAAGTAGTGCAATTATGTCCAACATACTTTAAGTCTATCTTTTACTGTTTTGGCAGCGTTTGCAATTTAATTGCACAAGGATGTGATTTTTGACGCCGTAACTTTTTCAAATATCTAATAAACTACTTATCACAAATTAAAAATGGGACCAAATAACAGCATACCTTTAAAAAAAGAATTAGCAAAATCGGACGGACTCTAGGGGCGGAGCAATGTTTACAACGTAACGTTGATAAAAAAACCATATGCTCCGACTTGAATACCTCCTTGTTTTGGGAAGTCTATCAAAAACAACCGCTGGTTGATTTACAGTGTCAATACAATTAAACTTTATATGGTAGTCTATAAGTTATTAAAACTAGTATTCAAAGTTAAACGCAATTTACTATAATTTTATTATAATGTAATACAGTTTTTCTTTGGTTTTACACAATGTTTAAAAATTCTTAAGTCTTTTACAGAGTTTTGATTTTGAATTTCATTCTATACCGGTTATTACTGTTAACAAATTCTTTAGGATTTATGGTAATGATAAAAGTTGTAACAGAGGGTAAAAGTTTTGGTCCAATGCGTACCATTAAATATTATATTCAGCAATATGTTTACAGTTCGTGACTTTAACTGTCCCATAACTGCCTTGATAAAGTTGTTAAGCTCCACGCTAAGAAATAAAGTGTAACTTGAATGCCGTAAAAGATTTTTGTAGTTTTAATATTTATTACTCTACATAATATAAACGCGTAAGATTTTTTACCAAAGGACTTAACCAACTCCTTCAGCATTACGTGCTAGTAAAATTACGGAGTAACTGATACTTTTATAATTTTTTTTTTAGAAAAAATTTTTACATGTTTTTGTTTCCTTGACACACAATTTGAAATTAATCAATTTAATATCTCACTAAACGTCCCGACAAAATCGTACCATCTAAAGATTAGCGAGAGAGATAGACAGATGGACAGACAAACAGAGGGACCAAAAAGTTATTTTTTTATTACATATAACGCTTATATATCCTAATGTACTCATTTAATGACAGTTATTTTAATGTTACAAAGAGAAATTCCAATTTTATTTATTTGTACAGATAAAGGTGACATATCATTTCGAATTGAAAAGATTATAATATGATTGTCGTAGACATTACATCAAACATTGGTAACAACACCGTTAAAAATGTCTTGGTAAAAGTTAAGGGTTTCATTACCAGCAAATTAGTTTTTTTTACGTTCATGATAAGTTTTTAAAACAAAAGAAAAATAAATATTTGACTTCTTGCCAATGAGCACGAGTATTTAAACCTTGTTTAGTTTAAAGATTGAATTGGATTTGGTATTGGGTATTTACATTTCCTAAATGTTTATCTTATTCGTTAATTTATATTTACGTCATTATTTATTATTTTTAAAGTAATTTGGTCACTCTGTTATATTACAGGTAACGACCAAGATTTATGAAATACACTTTTTAATTACCTCGTTTAAGACCATAATGAGAAAAAGATGTAAACGTTGGAGGATAATCAAAAAAACTAATTTGGTTTAGGCCAAACGCTTTTTATTATGCGACATTAAACAATATAAAATGTAATGAGAATTTTATTACATTGTGACGTTTTAAGTAAATAGGTTTAATATATCTGATGTTAACCAAATGATTGAATATATAGAACGACGGATATTGCAAGAGTTACGAAAATTCTTTACAACAATATTAATTCATACTACACTGCATGTTCGCTAGTAAGGAGATATATTGTGATAGTAATTTGGTGATAGTTTTAAAACACTTTTGTATGACCGCGTTAGCGAATTGTTTTGTTCGCCAAACGCTGAGACAAATTACCGGAGCGAGTGAAAGGTTTTATACCGTTTACACTTGTAGCAATTCGCTAACGCGGTCATACGAAAGTGTTTTAAAAATATCACCAAATTACTTATATCACCAATATATCTCCTTTACCCTACTACAAGATGGTATTGAGCACCTTCAATTATGAAAGATGAACAAGACGTTAGGGCTTTTGAATATGAATTTCGTTGTTCGTTTTTTGGCAAGCACATATGACATTTTAACATCTCACCTCTATTGAATTGTTTGTTTTTTTTTGTTAATCAGTAGCTAATACCAATAAAATATTATTTATATAAACGACGGCATAACGATGTCATTATATTTATGCATGCAGTATTATTCCTATTATTCTCAAATTTATGCATACAGATACGTTCTGTGTGCATAAATTTGAGACCGAAAAAATAAATATAAAATAATCACGTCTTAACTGATCACGGTTAATCTAACCTACAATATTTATGTAAACACAATTATCAACAAAAATAGCGACGAAGTTACAGTTTAAGTTCCTAGTTTATTGTAATGAAAAATCGAGTTGAATTATTAATTTTACAAAGCAAACAAAAACCTTGGATTGTGACTACAGGCACCATTTAACAAGGGCATTTTTAAATCAAAGCAAAGCTGTTTAGATTTTCCCATAGCATGGCATTCAAGGAATTGAATGCCATACAGAGTAAGGATTCTACTGCATCATAAGGAATTTTACGTTACGGTGATAAAATTTATGGAATGTGAAACATCCGGCCGATTTAACAGCCAATTACTGGAATTGAATGTACGTGACACACAAATGTGCGAAGAATCCGAATATTAACTAGATATTTCCTAGAATATTCGCAGATATTACGCGAAAACGAAAAAAATATTTACGTGTCTAGGATATTATGTAAACACGTGTAGTCTTTTTGAATTAGCGATATTTAAATTTTCTTGTAACAGTAAAGTTCATCGTAGTCGCACGCAAACATTTGCTTAAGAGTTGCACAAGGCTTCATCGTCTTACAATGGTTAAAGTATAAATAAAACGACCCTCGACGTAAATGGATTAAAACGAAGATCATGGCTTGCACAATATATTATATGTTGTGGCGGGAAACTTGATATCAGTTGTTTACCAAGAAGGCATTTGTCTGTAGCGCATTGCGTGACTAAGTTAATTTGTGGACGATGTTTAGGGTCATTCCGAGTTTCCGCAATCACGAAACATAATGGAGGATGTCATTCACAATTCTTTTACTGAGTTTCCTTCTCTGTGATATTAAGCTTTGTGGGATTGTTAAGCTTTGCCATGATCTATGTATTAAATAAACGGTTCATTGAAATAACAGTAATAACACTTATATTAAACAATGAAGTTTATGTATAAAGTATTGAGCAAGGTAACATCGTCTTGCTGTTGAAATGTTAATTAAAAAAAAAACATTGCTATATCTAATGCACATATTATGGAGAGTATATGTGGTTAAAACAGCATTTTAAAAAAACTATAAATGCATATGTTGCTATATAAGATATTTTCTATACAACATCGTATAAATCGTATCGTATTAGTATGTACTGTATTTTTCAGTTATTATGTATAAAACAGAATAAACAGTATATTTTATAACTGGACTATTTTTTATTTTATATTTGTTCTTTTATAATAACGTAGCTTTAATCTTGTGTTTTATGTTGTTAATTACAAAATTGCATTGTATCGGAGTTCAATTATTAAAGAGATTAAATTACATTAAAATGACAACGTGCAGCAATTGTTTAACTTTTCAGTAACCCATTTATGACTTTAAATGATAATATAGTATAGTTATACACCTACAATCTGTAATATTTTCTTATGGAATTAATTATGGAAAATTTATAACATACAATGAGTTTCGAACACGCGTATTTAATGTCTAAGAATAAAACATTGACAGTTTTTAACATCATTATAGATATGTATATACATACCTTCATTGTGCCGATATTTATCTAATCAATAAAAGAAAATTTAAGCCAGTTAAGAAAACATACTTATACATTTAAAGCAAAGATTTTATCGGCAAGTTCATTACAACCAATTTTTATTTTATTGTTCGTTTAATTTGATATATGGACCGAAACGTAAGGTTTTCGTAAACTTACCCATTTAGAGTAAGACTCTGCATTCATCATTATTTAACCACTTTTAAGGTATTTAAAAGTAGTTTTTTTTATATCGATGTCCAAAGATACTTATAACCCATAAATGGTTAAAAAAACAATAATAAAGTTTACTTATCCCATGAAATTTTAATTTAACTGACATACATACATACTACAGAATCTCTAGTAGAGATTATAACTATAGCAGAAAACAAAAACGCTGTTCTGCCAGTACTAAAATACTTTTTATAAATACGAACTGTGAAGAAAATATCGTTTTAGACGTATTTCGAAATTCAGCAAGGTTTCTTATGTTATTAGCCCTTTTTAGTAGCCATTTTTTATTAACTGATAAAAAACAACGAATTTTTGAGACGAAAATAATATTTAAGGTTAGGTATTTCCCGCGTATAATATAAACTAACTTTAATATTGCGTACGTTTTCAAACCGTTGCCGCCCCAACAAATATCGTTTACATTTAGTTGGTCGGAGAGGCGGTGCTTGTACACGGAATAATTTGCATAATTTTCAGCATACAAAATTTTCTACAAATTTAATATCGAATGCCGTTAAATTAAATCATATTTTTACTTTTGGCATAGAGTCAAATACATCGCAATTTAAATATTTTCAATTATCAACTTCATGATTAATACATATATTCCTTAACAATTCTCTTAATTACCGTTAAAAGCTAAATAATATGAAAAATAAAACTTTCTTGAGATTATAGAATAAATTATAAGTATAGTACATAAATACCATATAAACCATAAAATAATTAAATATCAATTGCAGCTCGTGTTTTTATAGCGAAAACTCAACTATTACATAAACTATGTACATTTTAGATCTCGTGTGTAAACTTTAACTAAAAAGCGCGTTTTTTGAAACTACGCAACTTTGTCTTTTAAGAGGATGAAATATTGTCTGTCGTAGAAAATTTAGTACGTTGTAAAATTTATTTTTAAGTAAATGAAAAGCTATATTATCAGTTTATTCTTTAAAAAAAGAACGGAATTTCTTTAAAACAAGGATTGGCCCGAATTTTGATATCTGCATATCACAATGCTTACTGCCTTACACATAAAATTTACTTTTTAAAAAGTTCTCAAGATTTGTTTTAGGCGCATAAAATTTTTAATATTTATATGCATTTTAACATACTATTTTCAAAAGAATAGATAGCCTGTACATTTTATATGTATGCATGTACATATCACTTCATATTTAGTAAAAAGTTCAAAAACTTATTAAAAATATAAACGGTTAAACGTGCTATGAACATTAAGTCTATTTTAACAAACACTTTTAATGTTATATTTGTCTCTTGCAAGTTTAAACAATGCATTTCAAACTTTTGCTTATACGTTCATACACATGTACGTTGGCACGCTGTGATGCAAAGGTTAACTAAAGGTCACCAGCTGAATGACCTTCACAAAATCTATAGGGACAGATATTAGCTTTTTAGAGTTCGCCGTTTTTTGATAAAAAAAATATTCTGATTATGTTCCTTTATCAATGTATTACTTCTACGTGCATGTAGTATTAGTGAGGCGCAAAAATAAATGGAAGCAAAGAAACGAAAACAATCTAACATCTTTTTTTGCAAAAAATTGCTTGAAGTTACCAAAGTTGTGAATATAAAATTAGTTTATTAACAAATGTTACTTTGCTTACTACAACAACAGAATTGATTTAAAAGTATTTTGTCTAAGCAATTTGTGTCACGCTTTAGATTCATAATTGTTATTTTAAAAGTATTTTAATGCGATCAAATCCAGAAAACTGTTTTATTTTACAGTGTCTACGAAACATCTTAGCTATCTAACTAGTTCTTTATATTTCAACGGCTTCTTAGATTATCCTAAAGTAACCTAGATAGTAAGGACGGCACTAAGACTGCTGTTCATATTGTCACATTAATTAGTAATGCGACGTTTAATGTCGTTTAAACGTGTTATGACGAGGTTATGACTGATATTGAATCGAATACTTTCTTTAGGTCGATATAATGTAAAGTAAATTAAAGGCAAGAGTTATAAAGGTGTTTTGGAATAGGAGCTTTGCATAAATTTTGTATACGCGCTATAAATAATTAAACTCCGCCGTGTCCTTGAGTCAACGGTTGTACATTTGTCAAAGCCATTTGTCGCAGTGGATTCGTGAGTAATGAATTTTGTATTCATGAGAATAATCGAAACAAAGGTATTTCAAATCTAATTTGTGTTATTAATTATTGTATGAGGTACGATAATTCTTTAAGACAATCATTGCTTAATAACATAAAATAAATTGTTAGTTAATTATGAATATTTTTTTAACATTATCTTTAAATTGCAATACGTATAATTAATCTAAACACTCAAGTTGTTGTTAATGTAGTCTTAAATTAAATTTTGAATCGAAATTAGAGTGAAAGGTAAAGTAATAGAGCCATTTATTTCGCTCCAGGCACTTAAGTTTCCAGTAAATTGCAAGTTAAACTTTCTAATCAATATCCGGCCATTTAAACGATATGCTTCTGGGTTGTGTTCCTTGCTAACGTAATTTCTTGGTTGCAAATGGAATTTTAAAATAGTACATGTTTTTATATACTTTGTGTCAGAATATTTTAACTTACTAGCGACTTAAACATTGCGTATGTAAAAACGGTTATAATATTATTAGTAAATGAAGATTTATTGAAATATTAAAATGAGATATGGAAGAACGGAGAATTTTTTTTTAGTTACAACATGGTGATAAAAAGTGTTAAAAACAATTTATTCGAATGGTGTTTTAATATTTGTTGTTTTAGGATTGTGTCACATGTTTATTATCTATGTCACGGTTAAATATTTTGTTATATTATAAGTAGTAGGTTATACCAGTAACTGGCTTCATAGATAATATGATGTCGAAGTTAAAAATACGCATCACCATTATGATTAATTTTTGTTGCTGCATACATATGCGCTATACCTCGCATAAATGAAAGATACTTTTTATTCAACCTCTTATTTTTGTTAATAAGAATCCGGGGCACACTAACTTATAAAATGTCTCACGTTTGTGTATCGAGATCGAAATATATTCATTAAAATACAATAAAATATGAACATATTTAGGTACTTTTTGGTATCCGAAACTTTTACAGGCCTAGAAAATTAAATATTCAAAAGTAGAACTTCACCTTTTACTCTGACTGCAAAAATGTACAAAAGTAAACGAATTTTTCGGCCTCAAAGTGAATATCGTTGCATTGAGTGCATTGCTTGTTTGCAAGCCAAACGGACTAATTGCTGGCAACGGTCATTGCATGTTTCCTGCTATTAAAGAAATTCGCCTGGAGTTAAAACGCCGCATCGATCGGTCAGTAGTGGAACGAAGTCTGCTTTTGGAGAGTTATATTTTAAGAATGTTTTCAATTTTGATTTTATACGTTTTATTCCTATATTTGTAAACTTGAATGTATTTTTTTCTTTAATAATGTAAGGACAAAAGGGCAAAGTTCACTTGATGGGGAACTGAACGCTTTGCAAAAAGAAAATACAGCGTAACAGACTGCAAGTCTCGCCGCAGCTATACATTTGATATTACGTCTTATTTATCCAATATTAAGCTAGCTACGATGATCATTACATTAAAACACAAGTAGCAAAACAGTAGACTTGTCAGACTACGGTTTTAATTTTTGTATTATATGTATTTATTGCAAAAGCTTATAAAAGCGGATGTTTGTTACCCTTTGTTTGTTACCAAACTACAAAACCCAATAATAAATAACTATATTTATTTTAAGTAATATAATTATGTTTATATTACTATTAAGTAATATTAAAAAATAGCGCATGATAAAAAAACAATCGCTTACAATTGAAAAAACAAATGTTATTAGTATTCAAGAATTTCTTGAATTGTTATACTATCTGACGACATGATGCTAAAGTAAGACTTATGTGACCCTGTAGACTTCACTAATGTGTTTAGTTTTCTCTTAAGCGCGTCTTTGGCCTACATAGGCCCGTTTTTTACTTGACATTTTTTCTTGGCTACATAATTGGACACTCAGACATCGTTTAAGTGACTACTAAGAATGTTCTTGTTAAAAAAATTAACATCTAGCTGTTATTTTTTAAATGGGTATTTCAAGTTAAATGTTACTTAAATAGCATACTTAAACAACATAATAGACAGGGGTTAATTAAAAAAAAATAAAATGTGACAGTAAGCCACTCCGTCCGACTTTTACACTCACTTTCCGACTTTTTCACATAATAACTATAGCCTCGGACGAATTTAAAAGAAAAACTAATAATGTCTTTCTTAATCGCCTACAGCTTACCATTATTACTGCTATCATATTTTTATTGTACCCTCATACCTATAGACCTCTAAGAGTTATTACGACAGCAATCGGTCTAGCGCATATTTGTATAGCATATTCTTCATCGTTGAGTTGACTTAAATTTATTGTTTAAGGGTTGATTACCTACCTCATAACACAGTCGGACTGCTAAAGAAATAGCGTGGCTGCATCAGCTGACCTAAGAACAATTTATTACAAGATACCTACGCACACCGTGATTAAAAGGTAGTAGGACTCTTTTTTACAAGGGACCGTCTAGTGCGGTGGCAAAACCACGGCTACGGTGCCATTAAAACCGGAAGACTGTTGTACGTAAATACTATTTTTTGGTTTGAAGGGACGCCAATTACTAGGTAAACAAGTCGTAACAAACGTCTTAAGGGCGGTGGCCGGATTTGTGGGGTATTACACTGCTTTTCTCATAAACAGGGCGTATTACTTATCATCAGGTTGACGTCCTGCTTGTCTCATCTTTCTAAATAACAGTAAAAAATATAATATTCATAAGTAATACACGTCTTATTACCCAAGTTGTGTAAATAAATTAAATTTGCGGTTTTCTAATTTTATTATCATCGTCAGCCTGTGTTAGTAGTAGTTAGACATAGGCCTTCCCCTATGCACCCCTTCCCGTTACCCCGATTTCCAATTACCCGTGTCATTGGACCGTATCCACCGCGCTGGGCCAATGCAGGTTGTTGGTGGACCGACTTTTTACATGCTCATCTAACGCATGGATCATCTTACTTTTCAGACAATTGGGTGAACGGCCCAAATTATCCTAAACGGGTAGAAAACAACGATAGCACAAAGTTGTTACCCCACAGGATTCGAACCTCTGACCACGGAGGCGGTGGTAATTTACTCAAGTAAAAACGTTATAATATTAATCATGCCGTTATTTTCGAAAGCAAATTGTAAGACATTAGCTTGAAATATGTTGCCTTTCAGAAACGTATTAAATTATCTGTATTCTTATTAAATACACACCTGTTAGAACATGTCAGAACGGAGGGTGGGGCAATCGATATAGGTACTATTTTCGAAGAGCGTTAATCAGACATCTACGATTTATGACTATCGCTGTTTTGTGAAGTGCATTATATCTGGTGTGAATATTATCTTTTCTAGCTTTTCTGCAAAAATAAATGTATGTGAAAATTATATATCTATACTTACTATTTTCGCACACAAATTTATTTTAGTGCCGTCATTTGAAATACGCACTCTCTAACAAAATGTGATGTACATGTACTACTCTATTTATACACAACAAAATAGTTGAAAGTTATAACTTGTTTTAAATTTTAATAATACTTTTATTTTGTATTTACGTCCAAGAAAAAGTTGTAATACAAATACGAACTAGGCAAAACTGGGTCATTGAAAACAAATGATTGATTTAAAACTCACGTCGGAAACTGTCGGAGTTTTTATTAAAACACACTTGTGGATTTTTTTTTATTTAGTATGCACTCGCAATATATACATGCTTTTAAATATATTTCTATATATATAAATAGGGAAAAATTATTTATACATTTGTATTATTTATAAAGTGTATTAAATGGCTAGGTCTTATATTTGGCTAGGTTATTTGTAACCAACGAGTATTACAAAATTTTAATTTTAATTCTTAATACAGATGACATAAATGTCTTATTATAGAAAAGGACTTCATATAAAATAAGTCCCAAAACGATGTAAACTAACACATTTTAGACTATTAAAAATAAACAGTAATGTGTGAATAAAATAACATTCGGAATATTAAATATGGGATTCATAATAGCATCTTGTGTATGGCGTTCTTATTGTTATAACTAAAGATGCCACGAATATTCGGCTACTATTCCGTATTCGGCCTACTCGGCTACGTTTTTTGATATTCATTATTCGGCCGGCCGTATTACACATAGTATTTGGCCGATACTGAAGTCATGAAGGAGACTTATATTATATTACTTAAGGTTATATGTATCATTACCAAATTACAATAATTTAGAAAGTAAAATCGATCAGTTGTGATGGATAAAATAAATCTTTCAGCATTTATTGGATTACGCTTGTCGTCGTACTAGATACCAACTTTAGAAAATTACACCACTTCACACACTAGTCCTGGAGAAAAAAGTAAAACCTTAGCAAATGGCTGTTACGATGGGTTGCTACTTATCTTATTATTTGTTAACGCAATTATTAACCATTCGTTTCGTGCCGAATGTTCGGCGGCTGAATATTCGGCGCTTCGGCTGACAGTGTTGCCGTATATTCGATATTCTGCCAAATCACTATTCGTGGCAACTCTAGTTTTAACCCTGCTAAGTGTCTTCCCTTAAAGATGAATAAACCACTAATAAAGTTACGCGAACTATCCTACGATGTTAACATAGACTTCATTGTTTAAGTTTATAATGATACATAAAATGGCTCAAACCTTTCTATATTAAAGTTTTTTTTTCATGATCAATGGAAGAGTAACGACATTATCATTATCTACTTTGGTATATATAGGTATTAATTATAGTTTTTACACATTCAGGATAAAATTTTATAGTAGGTACAACCTAAATTTCCTTACATTAAACAGACTCTCATAAAAACGCTTGCAATATATTTGGGTCCACAGATCGAGTAAATTTGTTTTATTACAACGCCCGTACTATTTAATAAGCTACGGTAGATTTAGCATTCATGAGTTTTTCTTGGAAAACGGGTAAATCCAGCCCGTAATAAAAGTGTGCGGCGGTGAAACATTGAAACGTATGGATCGTAGCTAAATTTAAATCAAATCTTTCTTCTTCTCAAATGATTCTTTTCTGTTTCGATTTTTTTGTGTTATTATTTCGTTTCATTTATTTTGTAATCAATTAATTGTTTAATATGTTATTGATGATGTTACAGCGTTAATGATATTCTTTAATTTTAATGAAAAACTGTTCAGAGCATTTGCTCGTGTGTCTAATTTTAAATGTTACGTGTGGCTACGACGCTACTATTAAGAATAAATTTCAAAAATATATATCAGTAAAAGTTAAAAAAATATTCTTATCTTAAAAATTTCAAGGCTTTTTACCTCTTTTTGTTACCTTTTAATTACTGTTTTTTAACATTCAAGATAAAATTCTAATAGTAATTTATCATTAGAGATCCTTTATTACTGATTTATGATTTTTTTATAAAATTAAATTAAAATCTCTATCGTCTTTTAAATAAGTGCATATATATCAAAATTTTAGTTACAATACATTTCTTTTAAAACATAAAGTGAATGGATTAACTAAGACCTTCCCTTGAAACAATACATAAATGCATATAGTATGGAGTACGTATACTCGTACATCACGTACTTACTCGTGTCGTCGATTACGTTAGGGTTCGACGGGGATCTCTGAGTGCCTCTACATATATCCGACTGAAACATATCGTGATAATGGACTCCCATGTTTAACGTGAAAAAGTTTCCTGAAAAAATCCATTACTGTATTTTCCTACCGCAGCTGGTTTAAAATATGTCATATAAACTTAAAGTGAAGTAAGTAACAAAACATGTTAACAAGTAACTGCATGATTAAGCAAAGCTAATAAAATTTTCCATAGTGAATAAAAAGAAAAAGATATGGTTATTTAAACATCAAATATATAATTATCTAAAACATATTGCGAACTATTAAGGTTACTTAATAGGATTAGTTATTGGATTGATTATTGATAACGATTTGTTGAACCGTTTTGTAACACCATTAGGGACGCTGATAATGATGATGATGATGATAATGGTTCTGTTACGAACTAAATACTTTTCTTGAAGTTAACATATAAAGGAACATAGTTAATAATATTAATTTATTAATATATTAATAGTTAATAATATTAATTAGTTGGTGAATTAATAAACAATAGTTTACGAAAAAGTCTAAACAGAAAAGTGGCCTCTATTATGTTTTTGAACGAGTGTATTACAGCGACGTTTAAAAATATTGTCAGCTAAAAATAATACAAAGCAGTACACGTGTGCCAAAGTTATAGGCTGCCAATTAAATTGGCGCATGGTTTTGAACTTGCGACGTATCGTTACACCGACGACGCAGCTATGCATTCATACAGATACATAAACAAAAAATAGAGAAAACTAAGTTTTTTATTGTGAAACATTTTAAAGTTCCTTCTCTTCCTTTTTCTAAGTACTTATAAACGATGGTAAGTCTATAAAGTTATTATTTTATTACTTTAAATAAAACGCATTTAATAAAATAATCACTCCTGAATAGACATTCGTGAAAACGATAAAAAGCGGTACGATATAAAAATTTAACCATAAACTCTAAATCGTATTTTAATACTTTATAGCTACAATTTTTTTTTAAAAGAAATAATTTTCAAAAAGCATCACTACAGTAAAAGAAATGGGAGCTGTATCTTTAAAAATACTTTAATTTTAAAGAAACTTTAGCGATGAAAGTTGATTCTTATAAATTATATCAATGTACAAAGTATTTTTCAAGTATTGCTAAACATGGAACACAGCTGGAATGCAATGATAAATGGTTTGTTATGGTGATGTCTCGTAAATTAATTTACCTTTGAAAGCGATGGTTAAACAGGTGGTAGCCATATTAGTAACATTTCAGATGCAAGCGAAATATAACATAAATAAAATGTTTGCAGTTGTTTTACGGAGCAGGCCAATAGGAACTGATGAAAAGCAAACTCCACTGCAATTGTCCTGTCTGTGTTAATTAATTTATATCAAGCGATATCGGGGTTATGTAATAAATCTTAATTCAACTCAAGTGGTGATGTCCGATTTATTTTAATAATTACTTTGACTAATAGCCAATGATTTTTTCATAAAATAAGGTTCTTTTAGAAATTTAATAATGGCTTTTTATACGTAGTATTTTTAGCTCGAATGGAATTCGATGTGTTCATTTTATTTTCATAGTTATTCTTAATTTTTTCTTATTAATAAAATGTGCATAATAAATTTTTATAAAGATAATTGCTGGATGGTGTACTTTACAATACGTCAAGATTTACTTTACGTCAAGATTTGCTATATTTTAATTTTCTATATAAAAAAAAATTAAAAGCTTCTCCCATATTTTTATAGATTTAAATTAGAGTCCGACCGAAACTGTTTTTCCGGCCGAAACCGAAACCGAAACCGAAAGTTCGGTGGCTTCAGTTTCGGCCGAAACCGAAACCGAAACCGAAACTCACGTGATCAAGTATAAAATTCTTAAAATACTAAAATATGGAGCTTTCATGGCTATTATTTTGCTTTATTTTAGTCATGGAATGGAGACAGTATATTAAACGTGTGGTAATCGTTTATTTCAGGTGCAAATAATATTTTATGTAACAAAATATTAAAAATATATTAATTTTTTTCAAATACATTTCTTATAGCAATATGAGTTATTAATAAATATATTAATAATTGTGACTGTTGCATTAAAGATTAAGTATTGGTATTTTGAACTCTTACTAATTAAAACTTTGGTTTGTATTTGAGTTCCGAGGGGGATCAAAAAGTAAAATGAGATAGAATATAATGACTACGATAGCTTAATTATTTATTTTCTACATAATCTCCGAGTCCACCTACACACCAAATCCAGCGTTCCAAGTTTCCAATGCTTCAATTCCTTTAAAAAAAAGATTGTCTTGGTCCTGCAAATAGGTCACCACGGCATCGTTTACTTGTATATATAGTTTTAACACATGTTTCTTCTTAAGTATCAATTTGGAGAGAAGATCAAAAAATAGCTAGGCGCCAGATCTGGTGAATAGGGCGATGCTCTACCAATTGTACGCTAGCATGCTGAACGGTGGCTATCGCTAATGCCAACCTATGCGCCAGTACTTTTTTATCATTGACGGCATTTCTCAACTTCGGTATTAAAGCTGCATAATCTGTAATGATGGTTCCATGCTCCAGGTAATCAAACAACAATATCACTTCTGAGTCCTAAAATATTGAGGCCATACCCCGGCCACACCACGGCCACGGCATGAAGATCCTTCGGGATAAACCCGTGTTTCGTCCACTGCCACAAAACTAGATTTAATATTTTTAAGAATCTTCTTAAAACTTGTCCAACGATATCTTCGAAGTCGATTCTCGGCACCCATCTTGCGGAGACTTTTCTCATATTCAAAATTTGTGTCAATATGCATTGAGTACCTCTATATGAAATGCTCGTTTCTTGGATTAGGTATCAGATGGTAATTCTTTAATCGCTAAAAACAGTTTTTTCGAAATATGGCAGTACATTCTTATTGTTTCTTGATGATAACTGGCTTCGATGGACGTCTGAAATCATGTTCGTCTACGGTGTACGTTCTCCCTACTCGAAATTAAGAAGCCCACTTTGCGACAATTGATTATGACAGAGCAGTCTCTTTTCATGTTGCCTTTGAACCACAGTAAATCGCTTGCGTTGTTAACTTTTTATAACAGTAGTTTTTAATGACAAGGTCGCATTTAGGCTTTCTCTTTTTTCGAGAACATTTCGCCACACATAGCAAACAAATGAATACATTCAGAAAAAAAGTAAAGAGACTAGAAGATTTTTTATTAACACAACAAATATCTGAGCTACATTTTCCAGTATTATTTGTATTTTGAAGCTAATTTTGCTCTACCTAAGTTCTCGCTTGAGATCATCAATTTTTGTCAACTTGAAGTTGTCTGAACTAATCGACTGATCAAGCTCATTCTAGCAATCGATCAATTTACCTTCGCTCCATTTGTAATAAACTTGAAATAGTTTCGTTCGCAAATCCAAATCGCTGAAAGCCGACTTGAGCATGAACATTTAACTTGCTCACTATCTGAAATTGAAACCGAAACCAGTTCGGTCGGACACTAATTTCAAATTATACGTGATTTAACTACGTTAAAAGTGCAACACTTGATTATTGGCACGAATTAACCATTTCCAGATTAATCTGTTACTGATACCGAAGTTGGTTCGACAATAATTCGACTTATATACAAGTATTTGAAATACGTTAAAGTCAAACATTACATATATGTATAAACAAGATAGTTGAATTTAGACCATTTCACAGATTCAATCTGTTTATGCTATAGCTTAGGGTTTGACGAAAGTAGATTCGGACTTCCTTAACGTGAAAGATAAAAGTAACTGCGGGATAGAACGTACATGAGTATGTACTTTAAACACGATTATGTGCAGTTTGTTTCCGTAGAAAAATTTGCTATAACATATTGGTTGTAACTATATAAAAATAAAATTTTGAGAATCTTAAATTTAGATCAAGGACCATTTTATGTTTTAAGATGCATATTTAATATAGATCAGCCCCGATAATTGTAATCGGCGGGGATACATTATGAGTTAACTTTTTGAAAATTTATGTATGACTATAATATTTTTTGAAAGTCAACTTTTTTGATAGAAAAAATGGTTGCGTTTTTTTGTGCAGAAATATTCAGTATTTCTGCACAAAAAAAGGCAACCATTTTTTTATTTTCATAATAAAACATTTTTGTTCTATATATATAATATATTAATATTTTACTTACTTATGTATTGTTATAAAGTAATAAACACTGTTTAATACTTATTACTAAGTAAATTCTTCATATCAAATTACTAAAAATTACCGCGAGTACAAAAGTGTTGAATAATTCATGCGACACATTGTATTTTGCTTTTAGCCATTTACGAGGATGCCCCCATTTTCTCATCGGAGTCCCCGGGGAGAGAATACCCGTGTAAAAATACCCGGATCCATTTTCCTAAGCAACTTTAATAAGTTTCATTTTTCGCTTAATTAAGTCATTTCAACTCATGAATTTGTTTTTTTTTAAAGAGTATTAAAAATTTCATGTTCAGCTTGCTTTGTCATACAGGTTTAAATTATTTATTTAAAAAACAATAAGCTCTAATTTGAAATATCATAATAAAGTAAGACTATGAAAAATCACATTTTCCTTGAATAGTCCGTTTTGAAGTTTGACAAATACTGTTATTGCTATAATGGGCAAAATAAGCCAGATATTAAAGACGTTCGACAAAAACCAAAAAGGATGTGGATTTTGTAAATATCCCGCGTAATTTCTTAATACGGCATATTTACAAAATAATGTTGTTTTTCTGATCGGAACATAAAATGTTGGCACGCGACTGTTTCTAGTTTAAAAAAACAGATTAGTCGAAATATAGATAGCTAAAAAACCTATTATTACCAATTAATAAAATGTCACGAACAGTTTTTGCAAAGTATTGCTAACATTTCTATTTAAGTATTATATTTTTAAATGAAATGTTAAAAACAAAGTTAATTAATGTAACCTTATGTAATTAATATCATCGTAAAAAACACTATAGGCGAGTGAAACACTTCAATTTATAATAGTACATGTTCATAAAATGATATAAAGCAAACTTTATTTATTATTTGGAATAAAGAATCGAGCGGAGAATTAGTGATCTTTCAGTATTCTGTATGGCACTTTCGGTCAGAGCACTGCTATTACATCACATCATTCATCTCCCTTCCCTCACAATCAAGTAAGCTCCTTTGAATAAAAATATCTTCTGTTTATCCCTTGATATATACATTTCGAGTTACTAAGCTGATAAGTTATACTGTTATAAGCCAAAAAATGCATTAATACTTTATATACCACAACCATAAACAGTAGTGCAAGTTTTTAGTTACTGTTAGTAAAAAACAATAATTTCTGGGTTTAATACGCAAGACAACAACGACATTGCTTATGGAATTATCGCAAATAGTTTAAATTAGAAAATCAATATGAAAATTACAATTATGTAAATAATTTTACGCGTAGAAATAGTGTTGTCGTTTTTTTATTTTGTGCCGTGATAATATCATCATCATCATCATCATAGCCTGTATAGTCCCTGCTGAGAATAGCCTCCTACATACCTATCCATTAGGGTTTGACCGTATCCCACCACGCTGGTCCAATGCGGGTTGGTGGGTGGACGTCTTTACATGGCCATCCGACATGGATCATCTTACTTTTCAGACAATTGGGTGATCGGCCCAAATTGCCTAACAACTAGGAAACAACAAGAAAATTTGTTGAGTCCCCTGAGATTGAACCCACGACCTCAGTTTTAAGCACACGCCTATACCACTAGGCTACGGAGGCAGTGATTAATAATTAAAAATATATTTGTATTAGTATAACTATAAACTCTCTTTGCAGATCAGATATTTTTATTCATAACTATCAAAGAGTCGGCATTTAGATAATGTCTAAGTTATTAACCTGTGTGCATATAAATTTGTGCAAAAGATTAAATAAATATACATGGTTAGTAAGAACTTATGTAATATAAGGAAAATAGAACAGCAAAACTCATTTCTTTCACTTATGATTGTGGGAGCCTATAACGTGTGTTATAAAGCGTTCATTCACTTTCACAAAATCAAATAGTTTTAGTTTATTACATACAATAGTTTTGTTGTTTTTGGAGAAATGCCAACATAATAACACAATGTTGGAAAAAACATTTGCCTTTGATAAATAACATTTCTGAATTACATATTTTATGACGGTAATTTCAAAAGTTGAAACGATTTCATCAGTGATGGAAAGACGGGCAACAATTGGATTATTTTTTAGATAGTTTTGATTAACACAAATAGCTTTTTATAAAAAATAACTTAGTTTAAAAATAAACTAAATCATTTGCTCTAAAATTTTAACACTTTTTTCTAAATTTTAACACTCTTACCGTAACGTGATTCTATGCTGTGATCCAATGCGTTCGACGGTAGAAAACAGAAACGTCGTAACTGACAAGTATGAAATTGTTTATCAGAGCGAAAAATAATTAAAGAAAAAATATTTTATTCATAACTATTATTAAATTAATTTTTGTTATAAATAAAAAAGCAAAACGAAGAAAAGAACATTTATTATACGTAAGATTTATGGCCCATAATGAATCTTTCGTATGGTTTTTCGGCTCTGGCTGACGAAAATTATATAGTTTATCATTTTCGTCAGTTATAAAGTTTTCTTCCGACGATATATATCTATGTAGATAAGTACAACCGATTTCCTATGATTACAGAAATTTCATCTCGATAAAATATTGTATTATATCTGCCCATCCGACACATGGATCATCTTACTTTTCAGACAATTGGGTGATCAGCCCAAATTGCCCTGAACAACTAGGAAACAACAATGAAAATTTGTTGTGTCCCCGCAGGATTCGAACCCACGACCTCCGGTTTCTAAAGCACACGCCCATACCACTAGGCTACGGAGTGCGCGGTAGCATGCGTCGGATGGGCATGTAAAAAGGCCGTCTACTCACCAACCCGCATTGGACCAGCGTGGTGGGATACGGTCCAAACCCCCTAATAGGGGGTGTATTAGGGGAGGCCTATGTCCAGCAGTGGACTATCACAGGTTGATGATGATGATGTTGAACTAACGAGCGACAGTCAAGCAGTGTATATTTCATACACATTAGCCCTGTATCTAAAAGTCAAGTTAACTCTGGTATAAACTGAATAATAATTACGCAGTTTAGCATACGCTCGTCGGTACAACGTCGTCCGGATCATAATCCAGTTAACACTGACCGTTACAAGTACCGTGTTACTGATTACGTTCAAAATGTATTATATAACACTCTATCATGGTTGAAATTTCAACTTGTGTCGCTTTCGCACTTGACCCGTCAATTAAAGCGTAATGAAATTCTGGCAACGGTTATGCGACCGACAAACTTAGCTTTTCGTTTTGTTTCAAGCTGTTTGTTGGCAAGTTGGGGCGATAGCGCCGAATACGACCGTTAAGTGTCTAAATAATTCATGAAATCTCCACTAAAATTTAATGGACGGTTTTAAAATAGAGTAAGCTAATACTGCTGTATTTAAATCAATTTATATACGGAATAAGATAAAAAAATCAAATGTCTTCACTCTCAGTCAAGGTACTGTTATAGGCATAAAAATGACGTTAAGATCTGCGTTTTTAGATGTTTTGTTTTTATTTATTCAAAGTCTACATTGGCAATATAAAAGAAAACTACGTTTATTTAAAGATATTTATTATCGTCAATTAGTTTTCTTATGTTAGTTAAATATAACATTTTTGGTATAGATATTGTAATGCATTTTTTATCCTAGATGCTCAAGTATACATGATTTCCTTTAATATAAGCCTGATATATGTTATGTGATGTTTATGTTGTTTTATATATTGTTTGAAAAATTACTACAATTAATAAAATCGTGTATGCAGATAGGATATGTTAGTTGTCTAAATGTTACAAATTAAAATGTTTTTAGGCGTAGACGATATCTGTCCGTTTTCGCATGGTGCTGATTGATAGGCTATATTTCAAACAGAAACTACATTTTGTGTTTTGTTTTATCATCATCATCAACCTATGTTCAGTCCACTGCTGGACAAAGTACCTCCCCTAAAGCACGTCGTCACCATTAGGTTTCTGGACCGTATCCCAACACGCTGGTCCAATGCGGGTTGGACGGTGGACCGTTTTTTTTATGCCCATCCGACGCATGGATTATCTTACTTTTCAGAAAATTGGGTGATTGACCCAAATTGCCTTAAACAAAATGGAAATAACGGTGAAAATTTGTGGAGTCCCCGCAGGATTCGAACCCGCGACCTCCGGTTTTAAAGCCAAACTCACTACGCCCTTACTACTAGGTTACGGATGGAGTTGTTTTGTTCGTCTATCTGAATTTTGTTCTGCTGAGATGGTTGCGTAACTGTAGTTGTTTTCATTCTCCTTTACCTATAACCCACAGAAAAAAAATTTACAACTCCTGCCTGTTATATCGCATAAAGCGTATGAATTGTTGTACCTAATAAAATCCGTCATCATTAAAATTGTATGTTTTGGTGTAGTCATTTGATGGTTTTGTGCGGCCATATTTTTTAGAAATTTAGTTTCAAATATTAAGCGTGTAGGTAAACTTCATTCGGTTGATAGATTAGAATTGAATCAAATTAATTCGCTGTCATCCTGTAATATATGCCAAATATGGTTTTGATAACAAATAGCCGATTTTTCACATGCTTATTCGAAGCATGTATCATTTTACTTAGCAGGAGCAGAACTAGAAATAGTCTAACTATTCTACTATTTTATATACCAGAAAACAACAATGTCTTACAGATGAGTAATTTCCACAAAATTACGGAGACAACCTAACTATCGATAAATTTATAGAGATACCGTTAATGGGCGTTTTCTGATTTTTATTTTCAAACGTATTATTGAATTTATCATTAAGTTAAGGCTACAATTACTAATGATAATAACAACAGTAATGTCTTCGCAGTCAATTTAAATCCGATCTATCTTAGAGAACAAACAAGTGTGCCTTCGCTGTCATATCCCAATAGAATGGATATCCGACACGGCCGGAGATAGACCAGGTGCAAGACTGACTTTTTACATGCACTTTCGTAGCATGGATTTTACTTTACAGACAATCGGTGATCAGCTTATAGTATTTTACCCAACTAGAAAACAACAATGAACATTTGTTGCGTCTCGCAGGATTCGAACTCTCGACCTGTTCTTTCTAAGCGCATGCTCTTACCACTAGGATACGGGGTAGAAGTGATACTAACTGTATCCTGTGTAAAGCCTTATCTAGAGGATTAAAAGTAATTCAAGATAAATTTGTGACAACGGGAGGAGTTGTCGTAACAACATAGGGCTGAGATTTTTATTCGTCCGGCTACTTGGCAAGCGATGTACTGGATATTTTATTGGTTGTATGAACTCGTTCTACCTTTTCATTGCCTTTTCCTCTTTTTTCTTAAGAAAATTTATATATATTATAATATTTATATTCTTTAATGTTAAAAATAACCGAGGTCGAATCAGCCTAAGAAAAGGACGAGAAAAGAAATTATAGACGTTTATATGAATCTTTAAAGTATTTGTCTAAAACCCGTTAACTTTCGCTTAGTAAGTTAAGTTTAAGCTAGATAATATAAGCTATATACCATGTTTACTTCCCAGATTTGCAAGCAAAACGGAGATGCGCAAGCGAATTATTTCGCAAAGCATTTCGTAGTTCACCGTAAGCGCGTTACGTATGTATTATTCAACGCAAACAGTCTGTGGAGCGAGGAAACCGGTGAGATTCTTGATAATCTGGAAAGACTTGGTGCGGGAAATTGAATTTACAGTGGTTGCATTGCTTTGTTGTTACTTAAATTAGTATTTGTAAATATTAATCAAATAAAATATCGCTATGGAATACACCATTGTTGTATCAAAAGACGTAACTAATACAAGATTAGTGTAATGTTTAAAATTAGCATTGAACATAAATAAATCAAAAAATGATTATTTTATAGTTAATGCTGTGAGCTAATAGTGCGTAAACAATACTAAAAATTTTTACTACAAAATTTATTTGTATGTATAATTTTTTTATGTGGAAAAAATCTCTTTGAGTGTCTGCTCATTGATATTAAATATTAAAGAGATTTGCGTAAGTCATATATTGTAAAATTTATTAACCCCAATCACGCTACTAATTAAATTTAAGTTCCAATTTAAACAGTGGTTAATTGTAAATTTTTAGGCTTAATTAGTCCAACGCGGGCATTTAGGTTAAGGAACTTAATATCAAATTGCCAAATTATTTTAATTGGAATGCTACTAATGTTTATGGTTATAACGCACTAATGTAATAAGCCTTAATTTGTATATATTTTAAAGATTTTGGGGTTTAGAAAGAATTTTAAAAAAGACAAAAGGGAATATTATTTAATTTATTAAGTTTTTTATAATTTTCCGTTCGGGTAATGAGGAATACTAAATTTTTAGTTTATTAAACCTAAAAAATATCTTTTCGGATCTATTTAAATATTTTATGTTTTTTAGTCGTATGAAATTATTTTCTGTTGAAAAAGTATAACGGTAATTTAATAAATGAACTTTAACCGGTGTTAATGTCGAAACATAAAATAAATTATAAAATTAAAAGCACAAAAATTAACAATAAAAAAATAGTTCCCGATTGGAATAATAATAGCGCATTTAAAATAGGTTAAAGAATAATTTTAATATTGTTTGTTGTGTATTCGTTATTAATCAATAATATTATTTCAAATATATATTATTTAAAATTTGAAATAGAAAATTAAAAGCAAACAGAATAAACATGTTAATATTACATAAAAAAATAATACAATTCTAAAAATAATGTTGCAGAGTTTTTTACTTTTTATCTGTACCTTGAAAAGGCTTTCCGTTATAATAAATTCAAAGACGCTTTTGAAGGACTGCTTCATATTCCATTATGAAGTACGTCTGAAAATATGAATTTTAATACCGACGGTATGCTTCTTATTAAAATTAGTTCGGTACTTATTCTCCGGGGTCCTTTATATAAAATTGCTTGATTACGTAAAAGGTTTTTTTGATGTTAATTTGCAAACATTTAATGTTGTTACATGTTATATATTACGGAATTTATATTTTTTGTACTTAGTTTAGTGCGAACTAAATAACAAAAAATACATTTTTTTTCTTTATTATATATTTAAAAATTAATACTCCTAAAAGATCTTTAGCGTCGTGTTATTTTTGCGTTGTTATATATATGAGAAGAATACAAATACAAGAGGATTACGCTATGGAATTGGTAGTTATTGTAATTATTTTAACATTGCCGAAGGATCAAATGGCTATTGTGGATAATTAAGCTTTTAAGGCGTATGATACAATTTTTTAACTTTGTTTTTTTTTAATTGCCAACGTAGGCAAACGACCAGTCGGTCCACGTGATAAAAAGTGGTCACCGACGACCATTCACAGCGGCAATAACATGGGTATTACCAATTCGCTGGCTACGTAAGACACAAAATGTTACGTCTCGTTTACCCAGTAAACACGCTGGCTACGGTGCCCTTCAAACCGGAGGAGAGTAGTATTTTTACACACTACTGCTTTACGATAGAAACAGGTACCGCGGTAGTACCGCGCCGGAGGGTAGGCTTCATGTAATATCTTATATATGATTCAATGTTTACTTATAATTACAAAATTACATTTAAAATCAGAATTAGGTAATATGTTAATTAGTACAATTGTCATGGAGCTGGTTTCGTGTGTCTCTTTCGCGTTTAACCTTTCCTAAAAAAACCTAAAATAACTAATATTGCAATGTTTTAATGAAAACATCTATCTATGTTTCTTTGTACGTGTTCTTTATCCAACACGTATTAGTTCGAACCAATCGATAGAAGATAATCAGATAGTGTAGCAAAACAGTTGACCCTTACATAGAACGAACACAATAGCCGATTTGGATAGATCTGCACGAGCGTTGTATATTTCTTTGTTGTTCCAATACGTCGGCGTCACTGAGTGTAATGTAGTCCATGTCATTGTAACAAACGTTTGGCAATACTAACTCGTTATAGAGTGCTTGTTTGCATCGATTTTTTAAATTACGTCGTTAGAAAATTACTTTATGTACTATACTCATAATAATCTTACTAAATGATGAATGAATCTTTTAGTAAAACAATAAATTATCAACAATTGTTTTCATAAAAATAAATTAATAATAATCATTGTAGATAGTTTTTGCAATAGCAATTGACGTGACCAACGATCGAAGGTTGTAGGCTAATATCAGAAAACAACTTTGTGCTATCTTTGTCATGGGATTGGTTTAGAAGAGTATGTTTTGAATTAGTTAATCACAAAATGGTATGAAAAGTAATACAGTCCATGCCTTGGACGGGCATGTAAAATGTCGGTCCAAGGCATGATAACTTATGCCTAAGTTAAATCGAAGAAAGGGTTACGTGAAATTCTGATACCAGTAGCTGTGCCTTATTAAAGTTTGAATATATATATATCTGATAAGGAAAATATGATGTGTGTGCGTATTTTGTGTTACGTCAATAAAGATGAAATAATAAAGAAGAGGTTTAATTTTCATGTTTTATTGAATTATGAAATTTTATTTAACAGTCGTTTGATGCTCATATATGCGATTTTGGTTTTGGATTTTGGAAAACAAAATCTAATTTAAAATAAGCAGTTTTCATTATTTCTTGATTTGAAATGAACTTTATATATGAACGCATAACATTTTATTATTTTAGTGAAATTCTAACAAACATTAGGATTAATCAATAAGATAAATATGAGAATTCTCTAAGAATAAGCTAATACTTTCTAGGTAATTTTATTTGGTTTAATTGAAATACTTGTATATTATACAAAAACAACAAACAGTTTTTCAATATTTTATCAGCCAAAAAGTTGTCGAGCAAATGTTTACGAAGAACAGCGTTAAGCAGAGCATAGTGAATTGAGTATACAGCGCGTATCGACCCGAATTCTAGACGTCTAGGCGTCATGTAGATGTTACTGCCACATTGTGACCTAACTTAATATGATGTTTTATATCAATGTGACTTTTATATGCCTGCGATTATTTTGTTTGCTTTTAGAAGATATTAAAACAGTTCTCAATAAAAAAATCAATTTATCATACTATTTATTGGCGTAACTAATTGAATGTTAATTCATACGAATCATTCATTGATGATATGATTCGTATGAATTAATGATAAATGCTTTGGTACTGTGGTGGAAGATAGCCAGGGTTATTACATCTCTATGAGAGCCAAATGCGCACATGCTACACGTATTTTTTTAATGGTAGATTAACACAATAATGTCATGAATTGAAGATGAAATTAATATTCAATTTAAAATCTACTATGAGAAATAATTATTATGCGTTGTCTAAATGCACTGATTAAGTTAGGACGATTTGAAAAGGTGTATATTGCTTTTCTATTGCCAAAACTCATTTTACACACACTATGCTGGAGGAAATATAATGATATAAAATAAAATTAAAATAATAAATAGAAATTGTATACATTTGAATTAGTGATTTTATTTAAAAGTAAGGTGACATGCCTTATTAAGTTTCGTTGACCTTTTTTATACTATTGTTCTGTTTGCAAAAAGGAAAATAAAGAGAGCGTAAAATAAGTGACCTTTGTTTTCAATATAAATCTCTTAAGCAAATCTACTCTAACAGAGATCGTTGGGTTTACTAAAATAGCTAAAAATATATAGTACGAGATCAGTACTTAACTTGTTTTATATTATGCTAAGTACTGTAAGTTTAGTAAAGAAACAAAATTATTTTGTAATTTTTCATTAACTTTTCTGCTCTTTTTCAACAAAAATGTTAAAAAATCTGCTTAGGAGGTAAAAATTTTATTAATATTGGTTAACCTGTTTTATATATATTATAAGTAAAATAAATATATAATAAATACTATTCGAGACTTGGACACTTACAGTTCGACTGGTCCAAAATCTTAAAGTCCTAACAGCTATGGAGAGTTATGCTCGAGACTATCTGAAAAGACACAGAATGGATCCGTCAGAACCAAAATCACCTATCATAGCCCTAAACCGGATTATCACTAGTTTCTATTATAAGCGTTATTAAGCTGAACTCACGCGCTGGAATCGAAAAGTTCTGAAGGACGAGCTCACATTTTCATGAGACGCCCTAGGCAAGATGGATGACGACATTCGCAAAAATGGCTGTGGGGGATAAGAATAGCCAAATCAAGCGGTGGCGTGATTAGGAGCCTGGTCATAGTGGACTAGGTGATATGATGATGATGATGAAAAGACATTTTGAATGCTGCTCTAAGACCGGAATCTTTTGAAAAAGATGGAGTTTTATTCTTTTATGTATCTAGTTTTCTCAGAAACGTGTTTTCTTTGCATTCATAGATAAGATTACTTTAAAGGTACCTCTTTTGATGGTGTAGTAATAGGACTTACAAATTCATTTGCAAATGTGGTAACTTTGTAATTATAAGGTAAGCTTTAATAAATATAGTAGAAGTAAGATAAATGCAAAAAAAGACATTTTGTAAATGATGAATTCAATTACAATAATCGTAATGTAGATGAAAACTTCCGAAAGCAGGCTTAAATATGTATCTATATATATATGAGAATTCAGGTTAGGTTTATAAAAAACTATGTTTATAATACGATAAAATGTTACAATTTTGAAAACAAAGTGAACCCAAATAGAATAGATTTAATTTCTTTGACTTACAAAAGATTAATACAAAAAAATTCAGCGGGACGTAGAGTCTAGTATGTGAGTATTTTCACATTCTCGCCTCCACTTCGTTCCCGTGTAATATTTTATGGATGAAGTCTGTTTCTATGACAACAGTAGCGTTGAAACTCCACCAACGTCAAAGGAAAGAGCCTACTTTGCGGTGTTCATTCAAAAGAGAGCCATGTCAGTGCAAGAAACAAGCAATTGCCGACGGCAAACAGGCTCTAAACATGCCAACTGCAATTTCTATCAGATTGTCAATCACAGTTTATTCAGCTGTGAAATTGTATTTAACACGACCATAAATAAATATGTTTCAAGCAATTTTGCAAGGTAAAGTAATTAAAAAGCTAGATTCGTAATGCCTGGATATGAACTTTATATTTACTCTCAAAATTGCTTCTATTTCAAAACATCGAAATACAAATAGATTATAAAGTCCAGCAAAGGCATGACAAGCGTTTAAATAACCAACGGTTCATCAAGATTGAGACAAAGTGAAACTGTTTTATAATCGCCTATTTTTTCCTTTAAATAAAATGACATTACAACAAATTAAAATACCATATTGAAAAATATTAGGAATCAGTCTTACAACTGTTTGAAAGCGCTTCCTGAATGCATGCTGTCATTATTTTTATTTTGACCATTTACTGGAAGCCAGTTTTTAGGACTCAGGACTTACACATAGCTTTATACAAAGTTATTTCTGTAAATATAAAATTTGTCACAATGGATATCAAGGGGAACATTTTGATATTATTTAGATTGAAATAAATATCTATTTATTTTGATGGTATTCTCCTAATATAAAATGATGGCAAGCAAACCACTGCAGAAAATTAAAAAAAATATTAAGCTGCTACGGCTATTTTTTGAATGACGTCAACCCCAAGTTTTAAAGGTCATTAGTGAGTTCGCAGAGGCAAGGTTGAATAACCGTGATTGTTAGGATTGCTTTACTAATAAACTGCTGCCTTAACAACTGAATAGCTAGCGCAAATTTAAATAAATTATTAACTAACGCTTTTTATGAGCAATATTTAAAATGACACATGGAAATATCCACAGTATTTTATTCTTTTTAAAAACACTCTTTTTACGTATAAAGTAAAAAAATATATAAGACATACCTGATATCATGACTAACTGGTACATGTCAATATTTTTAAAATTTCATTAATCCCAATACAAGTAAATCGAATTTATGTTACTCGTAATTCAATTTGTTTCATATTTTGACCCAATTGATAGAGTTTTAAATTAAATTAGCAGTAATAACGAATTTATCATAGTATGAAATTTATACCAGTACAAATATGCAAAAAAATATAATTTATGTATGAATTACAGTATTGCATTTATGGACTCGAAGGTTGCGATATGGTCTATTATACAGACAGAATAAAAACGGCAAATATGGAAACAAATTTCAAATATAGGCTATATTTAAAATTTTCCTGTAGCAAAAATATACATTTTAACTTATTTATATACAATTTTATCAAACTAACAAAACTTAACATTGGTTCTATAATTAAGGTATCAAACTCATTATATTTATAATAGTGACATTTCCAACCAAAAAATAAAGCAGTCATAATTGTTTGATGTTGCAGCAAATTATATACTTCAAAATTAGTTTTACGGTTAACAAACGCTATAGCGTTGGAAAAAATACGTAGCACGTAGCGTGCCGTTGCTCAGTGCTACGCCGCGTAGCGCCTGGTATCGACCGAACACCTTGCATGTGCCGAGTAACTTTGAACTCGCTACGAGTCGGTTGAGCGTATTCAGGTATTGCTACAGATTGTAAGGACCTGAGATTAGGTTTATTTACGACATTTATATTATGATTAAGCCCGCTTTTAACGAAACTCAGTCATGAAAGGTCTAAGGCATTTAAAAAAACAAAATTTTATTGCCTCCTTGCCTCGGTAAATGTAATTAAATAAGTGAACCATAATAAATTTTTTATTCTAGTTTTTGCGATTCTATCTACCTATATTTTACGGAATATTATATAATACTTTATACAAATTTTAAGTTAAATAAAAATAACTGTTATATAATAAATTCTTTTAGATGTTATATTAAAAAATGTAAATGTTATAGACGAATATTTATTTGTGAAGATTTGATATAACTTTATATTATGAAAACTCAGTTGAGTGATTTATGTCTGCTGTATAATTTCTGCTTAACAGATCGACTGTAGTGACATTGGTTGCTACCGACAATTATTATTCATTACGTCGGTCTCAGGACGTCCTTTCATCACGAGCTCGACTTGTCTCGTTATGCGTTATTCAGACAAATCCCTATATTTTAATATAAGAACGCCAGAGACGCTACGCCGCATATCGTATTAGATGCACGAAACATTTCAGAATGTTTATGGTATCTTAATATGTTATCCGATTTTTTTTAGTAAAATGGTTTTGATATTTAAATGCAAAGTTTTTCCTGAAAACCCATATTAAAATTAACCGCTTTAGTGCAATCATTGCAATAATAATAACATGTGTTATAGTATCTATATTTGAGATGTATAATCGTATATAGCGTACTTACGTAGCATAAGTATGTGTTTTTATTATAATTGGTATCGTAATTTTCAAATATAATAAGCATAAATTTTCTTTTTTATTTTCTTCTATTTAAATGATTTCATTTCCTTAATTTTTCTCATCCAATGGTTAACTGGTGCGAAATGAATTTTATAAAATAATTTTTGCATTTGATAATGTTTAATAATTTGATAATGCATAATTATTTATTGTTTGTATGTATTGGGTAATCGAAATGTTCAATCAAACTCAATTGAAGTCACTCAGACGATCCTGTGATTTTTTATAACAGTGTTGATATCGTTAATCCATATAAAGTTGAAACGTGCTAACAAATGATTCCAACATACGTAAAAGCAATGTAAGCTAAAGGAAACGATAGAACGAATCTTGGATTACTACATGACATAACTTGCACAATCCTATTTCGGCCACACCCGTTCGGATTACACGGAGATCCGCTGAGAAGATTGCTATTGCAAAAGATATCGAGTAATTTCACGGCGATATTTTTAAAGCATGAAAAAAGTACACACATAAAAAATTGTCTTTACTCTTTGGTCTATGGTCTAATTTATAATCAATGTAACGCTTTTAAAAATCATAGATTAATTTTCTAAGAATTCTGAATTAAAAAGGGATAAAAAAAATAATTTTATTATTAACTAACTAATTATTAATTGTTTTTTTTTTAGAATTGGTAATGTGTTTAATCTGGGCACGTTGAACATGAACAATTTATCTGTTATTTTATTCACAGATTACTTGAACTTTGATTTGAATATAAATACGGTCAACAAAAATTAACATAATAATAAAATACTTAAAGCACTAAAACAATAATAAGGTTTCCACTCAGCGTTCTCTCGCAAAAAAACACAAACATTGATTTTCAGCAATTTATAAACTTTTCAAAGACCTGGTATTAAATAAAGTTATTGAAGGGAAAAGGACAAAGCGCAAGCGCTGATTGGTGATCAAGTAAATATTTAATTTTTCCGAACCTTTTCTTCACTTACGAGCAACATTTATGGTGCTACATTAGGTGGCCCATAAGTCCTTTGAAAAGTAAAATTTTAATAAAACGAACAGGGCGCGCGTGAGCGGTGCAGGGGAAGCGGGGGAGTAACTTCGGATTCTGGGAATTTAGTCGCGATGGAGCGTTTTACCGGAGCGAACCGTGCGTTTTGTGTGCGCGAGTTTTATAAAAACGACAATCCGGCAACCGTTGCGCGCGTAAATTTCGAGGACACAAAGGTTTACACAACTTTGACGACACTCCAACCTCGAAGATAGAACTGGTGCTAGTTCGACGTTCGTTAGATAAACCGCGGTTGGTCGCTTCAAGGACGTCACGTACGGAACAAAACATAGACACAGTGACACAGTCTATTCGCGAAAATCCGACACAGTCAACTCGTAAGCCAGGCATTAAACGTATCCAGGACATCGTTACAACGGATTTTGAAGAAAGATTTACATATGCACCCTTACAAAATTCAGTTGGTTCAAGAATATAGTATTTAAGGAAACTGACGGTATTCATATAAGACAAAATTATGCGACTAAAATGTTGAATCGGTTTACTTCCTTAATAACATAATGTTCTCTGACGAGGTCATTTCATCTTAAGGGCATGTTAATAAACAAAATTGCCGCTATTGGAGCCCCATCAATCAAAACTTAAGCATCAGAAGCCCCTTATATAGTCCGAAAGTGACTGTTTGGGCCGCTATGTCAGCCCATGGTATCCTAGGGCCTTACTTTTGAGGATGGCAGAGGGCGCGCAGTTACTGTTACGTCGGAGCGATATGTGGCTATGATCGAAGAGTTTTCATACCAGGATTGCAAAACTTTTCAGGCTTTAAAGCTAGGACGTGGTTTCAACAGGATGGGGCCACATCTCACACCTCTACACTGCTATGCCTTGTTCGTTATCCGTCAAACTTTTTCCTGGCAAAGTGATCTCTAAGAGGACATTTCCTGGCCTCCACGTATCCAGATCTGACCCCGATGGATTTTTTGTGGGCTACCTTAAGGCTAAAGTATACGACACAAACCCGCGGTCAATTGAGGCCCTAAAAGAAAACATCCGCAGAGAAATGACAAGCATTTCAGCAGTGACGTGCCGCGCAGTCATCGACAATTTTAGAGTCGTTGCAAGACTGCCGTGATCGCAACGGATTACATTTAGAAGTTGTTATTTTCAAAAAATAATTCCCGTTTTTAAGCTTTTTTTGTAAATAAAAATTTAATTCATAATGTAATTAGTTTTATTTTAATAAATATTTTTTCATATCAAAGGACTTAGGGGCCAACCCTATATATAGCTTATATAAATCAAATCAATCATTAGCAATTAATGGTGGGAGACAGCAACTTCGTTTAAAAGTCCAATATTGGTCATCAAGGAATGTGTAGTACATTTCTAGATTTCTTTTTTTTTTACTTATATTTATAAAACCTTAATCTTATAATAGCTTGTTAGTTATAGAATGAAACGAACAGAGGTTTTACAAGTTAAAGGATTATATTAAATCTACACATCAATGACACATACAATAAATTGTCTCTTCCTTTGTGTGCATTTGCCTTGAGATCTATTTGAGAGGATTAAGCGTAATTTAAATTTTAGTTCTTTTAAATAGCAGACGTTTATTTCCTAGGAACTTGACTGAATTGTTTTTATACGAAATTACGACAAGGCCTTCGACGAACATTGTTTTAATCGATTATTAGCGTGAGAAGTATGACGGCTATTAATTTAATTAAACGGTACCCCTATTGAACCGTGAACGTCGCTTATGATGGATGAGATGAATAATTAATTGAATAGGGTTAGGACAATATATTTCGGGTCAATGATCAATTTTGGCTACCGAAGTATTGCCTTTAATGTCTTTTATGTTACGCATATTGCAAATTGAAAAAAAAATACCAATGTTTTAATGCTTAACAAACGATTGAGTGTTAAATCAATTGAAGTTCAATTGAAAAGTTTTTAAAAATATTCAAATGCAATTTGTAAGGCCATTTTGATTTTTTCGTTTCATTTCACATTCATTCTATTAAATTTTTCAGGATTAGGAATAAGTGAGCAGCGTCGAGAATGGAGGTTATTTATGAAGTGAATCAAAGTTTAATAAAATATTTTTAATGTGAAAGTATAATCAAAATATCGTTTTTATATTTTATATTTTCGATTGTCGCAATGAGGATCATAGACAAATGACTATCATAGACATATATATATTTATAGGTCATTTTTTTAAACAATTATTATGTACGAGAAACATAACAAACTGTAACAAATTTTAAATTACCTAATTGACTCTCTCGTCTCGATCCTCGATTACCCAGTATATTGTAACAATGAATGATACTGTTGAAATTCTAAATAATGAATGTTTCTAATAGTATGTATTAAACTTTTCCTTAATTTAGTTGTATTTTGAAAAATATTTAATGTCTCAGTTAAATATAATATAATAGCTGACACAGGGAAGAGTGAGACTTTATTCCTCGTATGATATTTTGTTCCTTTCATTATACCGAATATCGAAAAGTCACGTGATTGAATGCCGTATACTAAATTGTTTTTACCTATAATGAGGGGAGATGAGTATAACCTTAGGTTAATAAACTGACGATTTTTGCTCTTGATGAACTATAATAGATATTCATTTTAACTCCCTAATTTTGGTTTTAACTCTATTAAGTATGTTATAAATACAGTCCAAGTAAAAAGAATAGTGGAACGATCAATCTTTTCATTCTGTAAAAATGGGACCTAATAACAATCGTTTTGGTGTTTGTTACTTAAATTATAAGATATGTAAAAAATATTACTATATTTTTTAATAAAACGTTAAACAACGCAAATTTAATTTATAGTGTAAAGCAACTGTCAACAATAACGTAGCAGTTCTTTAAAGTAACTTAGACAATAAATAATAAACGCTTAAAGTTATTGACTGATCAATTCTATATTTTGTTTTCTTAATTATTTCTTTTGTATTTTGAATACTGTTTTACTAGAACATAATATTTTGACTGGTTTCATTTAAAACACAAAATGCAGTTCGATTTCGTGTACAAAGTCACACACAGAACCTGTTCAATACATCATAATTAAGTGTTAAATCTAAATAAAGCAATTGTATTAATACTATTGCTCAATCAGACTAATGAATTCTGAGAAGGAATGAATCGCCGTAGTATAAAGGATGTGTGGAACACTTGGCAGATAATAATGAGGCGAAAGATTTGTGTCAGTGTGTCAGAAGCCAGCTTAACTCTACCCTACACGTATTAGAACAATTGACATGAAGCATCGACTTGTTTTTATAAAAACGTAGTTTTTATTTTTATTTCTAGTTTCCTCATGTTTTATAAAAGTTAAAAAACAAAATTATGTTGGTTATTGTGCTTGGTGTGTTTTAGTGGCTGTAATAAAATTTTAAGTAATTAATACATAATATAAATAAACAAGTACGTCCGCTTTCATTATTATTTTTTTTTATAAATTGATCTACTGCTTGCTCTACATCTAAAATATATAAAAATAAATTTTGTCTCATTCCGTGTTATTGAGCGTTAAAAGAATTTGAGCAAAGTGTAAAAATGACGTTTCGCATATTTTTTCAAATTATATAACACTATTACGATAACAAGTTGCTTAATGCGAAAGACGTTTTTATGTCAATGGACTGAACTATTTATTATGTATATATATGAAATTTGCTTATTTATCAAAATATACATATAAAAAATACTAACGTAAATAACCGTCTATAACTGTGTCTTCAAGGATTTAGGAGATGGTAGTTTAATAAAAAGTAAAGAAGTTGTCTGTACAAGCTCGTGAAAAGACGAATGGTTCCACCTGAAATATTCATACTACTTCAATTCGTCTCGTAGTTGTTTGCGTAGTTACTTTGTGCAATTTATAAAAACTCAACAAAAGAAAATAAATGCAATTGAAATATTTGTTTATAATAAATTATTATTTTACATAAAAAACAGACAAAATTACAATAAATATTAATGATGATTAAATCAAATGTTTATATACATTAAACATAATTGGCTCTAACTTTTTTTACATACTTTTTAAACATAACTTGAAACCAAACAATCGGAATATGAATCACTGACCATGAAAAAAGTCGTTATAATTTAGCGCCTTTTGTTTCTATTTTCAAGGGGTATTCCAGCATAAGGACGTTCTTATCTAGGTTAACCTGTATAAGGCAGAACGCGTGCCTCTCATAGTTACATAGGGTTCGTATACAGATTTCATGCCTTCAATTAGAAATTCCTCTCGACTTAAGCGATCCAAGAAATTGATCTTCTATATGGCAATATATGTACGATATGTACAAGTAAAACCTAAATAAATTTTATTCAAAAACGTGAGTTAAACACTTTTTATGTACAATGTTAAGTTGGGTAATCTTTAAAAGTTATGTTTATGCTGTCAGATATAACCTAGAACTAGAAGTCGATGGAATCAGTTTTGTTGACTGTGTATTTTTTTTTTATTGTAATTATTATTTTTTTTATATATTTTTTATTCCTCAAATTGCATTTGACCCTCCATATTACGTTTGTAGCTAATCAGTGACAACAGATCCATCACTTATTGTGATTAACTGATATGTTTTTTTTGTTTTTATTATAACGTAGATCCCTAAATTAAAAATAATGCTTAATCAGCTACAAAAGTAAATAAAAAGCTTTTCGAAGAGTCCAAGACTACTGAAGTGTAGAAATTAGTTAAGTAAAATGTTTCTTACGCGTATTAATGGATAATGTATACTTAAAAATGTCGGCATAATAATAAAAAATGCAGTGAATGTATGAATATAAATGGAACGGTATGTGAAAACATCGCTCCATGTTCTATTTCGCAATTAAAAGCTTTTTCTAATTACTGTCATGAGTTAACATTTTCTACCGTTGCATTACGCATTTTGTATTTGAAACGAACGTTTAACAAAGCCCGTGGAAGGGAAATAGTTTTAATGTTCTTTTTAGCTTATGATGTACGAATATTATGGCATACTCTTCTCATAATACCTTTGTTCACATTAGAAATAAGTTTTTTAATTAAAAAGGTACCTCCTCTTTTTTGAAGGAAATCATGTCATAGTTCCGGCCTCTCTTTAGGTATTAAAATTGAAAAGTTAATTTATTGTTTTACTTTTTGAGACTTGCAGGTGCTTTAAATAGGTAGAGTATTAATTTTATTCAATATTTGTATTTATTGAGGATAAAAACCAATTTAGTTTACTGTTCTGAGACAGAAGTTAGAACTAGTTTTTCCAATACTTACGCCACGGTGTCTTTGGTGTTTTCTTTTTGCGTCAAAAAGGCGCAAGACAGACTAAAAATCCTGTAATATATATTAATCATCATCATCAGCCTGTGATAGTTCACCGTAGGACATAGCTCTCCCCTAATACACCCCTATCCATTAGGGGTTTTGGACCGTATCCCACACGCTGGTTCAATGCGGGTTGGTAGATATATTATAGATGATAATATTACTAATGCTTGAAAATATGTTTTAGATATATTTTAAGGCTTAAATTATTCCGCATACGTTTGACGTCACAATATTGTGAAATATGTACGGAACGAGTTGGAACCGCTTCACAAACTTGATATAAGGGGTGAATTTTGATAGACGCTTATGTAAGAGCCAGGAAATAGGTCGACAAACAACGACATTAATCAAATGGTGTCTAGAAAAGTTGCCGTTTTATTTATGTTTCGTATTGGAGTTGTCAATTGTATTGTATTATTATATAACGGTACCCTTGTTTGTGGAGCTTTTATAGGTTAGAAAAATATTTTTCGGGTATATATATTAGTATCTTCTTTTTTTAATTGTGAGAAAATTACTGAAATCAATTTTTTATATACCTAAAGGAATGATACTGTGATATTAGACATCGTTGCAGAGGATTTTATTTTGTTTGACAATTTGATTTGTTTTATTATGACTTTGTTTATGATATATATAAATTGTTAAAATAAAATAGTAAGATAAACTAGTCTAAAAAAATTATAGATTTAATATACAGGTATTTATATAAGTTTACCCTCAGTATTGAAGTACAACTAAAAGCCAAAAGAACAAGGGAACTTGAACCCTGAAAGTTGGAATGGTAGTTCTTTTTATATTATAAATATAGATTTCTAAATAAAAATATATTAATATAGAATTCTTTGCCGCTTTATTAAGTTTATAAAGAAGAGTACATAAGTTTTATTTTAATTAAAAACAGTGTTTAGCACATTAATATCTATACTTACCTACATTTGGTATTAAACAGAAACTGGCTACAACATGTAATGTCTTTTCCTATTTACTGGATGTGTCTAAACCTATAAAAAGTACGACATCTAAATATAAAATTGTTAACGCTTGATACTTAATTCAAGAGGAACTACAGATAGTTATGTATCATCTTAAAAGATTTGTATTAACAGCCAAAATGTTATTCAAGGGCGAGGTTGGTGTACGCGCCTATAATTCTAATAATAACAGTTTGACATTCCCTGACGGCACTTGTGTGTGCAGTATGTACTCATTACATTGCGTTGTTTCAGCGTGCATTTTGTAATGAGCGTCAATGACTAATATATATATTAATAACGGCGAACTAAGTTTTTCTAACGCTGGATCTTGTTTAGCTGCCAAAAGAGCGCGCGCATGTGGTGTAATTTCAAAAGATTTAGGAATGTTTGTTTCTTTTGGTACTTTTTTTTTATATTCAAATTATTAATATCGTAACACTGACTAAGTTACTATTATACCTACTGTAATTTTACTAATGTACTCACATACTAAAATAGTTAACTCCTCGCAACACAAAAATACATTATAAAAACTTTAGATACAGAACTTAAGTGTCTGTGAAATAAATCTTTTTATTATTCTTGTTGTAGAAAATAGAAAGGTCTATGAATTTATTATACAAATTACCTTATATTATGCGACAATTTTTACAATAATCGCAATAATATTATGAATACGATGTGGCTGTGTTATTTGTGCAGGATTTTGATGAATTTCTCCTTGACGCTTATGGGGGTTAAAACTAGTATTATATTATATAATAATCGTCGTAAATACTTCATAAATCATCGAAATAATATAACAATTAAGTAACTTGCAATCGTCTCCTTTGTGTGTAATATTCTTTAAACACTATAATTAAACCGTATATCGTTTTAACTTCGATTATTCCATTAGTATGTTCTACATAACGTAGTTAAGTTTTAATGGGTAAGCCTGTAACGGCCTGTAAACTTCACGGAATCACGTTTTTTAATTGATGTCAACAATCATGCAATATAACAAAGTTTAAACGACCCTATATAGTTTATTCTAAACAAGATTGACTAGCTATTCTGAAACAGTGAAAATGACCAAATACAGTTACATAATTTTTATACAGTTACATATTAAATATGTCGTAATTTTTTTTTTTAAATATTTACATTATTATGTATAAATAATTGTCATTGGTTTTATTTTATAAATTAAAATTCTTGGTATAAATCTTAAATAAATACAAGAAGCTAGTAGTAAGTGAAAAGTTAGCCGATATTGATAGTTTAACAAAAGGTAGATTATATCTCAAGGTTATATCCTGTGTAAGGTTGACTAGATATATAACTACTACAGTACCTTTTTTGCCTTTACGCAGCTCGGTTCATAAGACTTCTGGTTTTAAGAGCAATGCAGTTTCTGTTTTCACTGCGCATACAAAATAATAGTCGTATTTTTTTAGGTGGCGAGTGGATTTCTCCCTTCTTATGTATTTTCTTATGGTCAAGGTGTTAAACTTACCATTACATGAATGTTTTTCCTTCTTCGTCCCTTCATTCAGTATAGAAAGATTGTAAAAAATCCGCCTGAGGAAGCCGACTTGGCCTTCCCTTCTAGGCGACCGCTAAATTGAACGTCACTTTGTGTCAGAGCCAAGAATTCCAATACAAGCTGTAGCAATAAGAGGCGTATTTTCTTTATGAGGAAGTATATTACAAACTGACGATTACTAACTTACTCTGATGTTCCTAACATAAAAGATATATAGATATACGAAATAGGTCCAATATTAACGAAATTTACGTTGAACTACTTACTGTTTGGTCCAATCTTGGGCCTTTGATTGTCACGTAACAAATAGAAGTTTTCATTGATATGCCTTTTATAGTAAAGACAACATACTTAAAGTTAAATAAAACAGGTTTACGGACTTTATCGCGTAACATACATTATTCATTATCTTTAGTGACGGCACACTCTATCCTGGGTATACTTAAAACAATTTTAAAGTAATTAAACCTGATAAAATCCTAAAAAAAATTGTTTTATTTAAAAAGTGTTGTCTTACCGTAAACAAAAGTAAGTGTTATGATACCCAAAATTTGCGGTGGGAAACAATTCACTCCTAGCTTTGCAGTAAACTGTAGTGATACTGCCATTGGAACGATCGAAGTTTGATGGTGTTGTTAATCTCCTGCTCTCTTTAACCACTGTTAAAGACTGCTTCAACAATAGTTGATATGTTAAGTCATATTTCAATTTTATTGCTATGTTTACCTGTATTAATATAATTTGATTAAACTTAAATTAAAAATGATTCCAGCTAAACATTATGTTGTATAGAAACGTATATAAGATGAATCGCAATTAATAATACCGAAATGGAAACTCCAAATGAAAAGGCAATATTCGAAAAGAAACGTCGTCACAAAATCACAAGTGTAAGGTGGATTATATAAGTCCATCTCAAACGGGGTTTATCGATTTATCTTTCGCAACTGATAGAGTTCCAACATACAACATCTTTTGACACAAAAACATTTCAATAGCTTCATTACGCCGTAGAAAATAATCGTCCAATTATTTGCAGGAGGATAATATATAACCACCATGTTAACATAAAAGTAACTTACTATTGATTTTATATGATCTACGGGTTTTCAGTTTTTGTGTAAAGAATGTAAAGGATTTTAATTCAATACAGTATGTAAATATTGTTTTGGTGTCAACCTTTTTGAGAAGTCTATAAATTTCCTAAATCATTCCGTAAATCAATATTATAAATGGCTTTTAATGAGCAATGTAATAATATGCTCTATTTTCTAAAATATAATTTTCTTCATATAATAATATTTACGCTCAAATAGTTTTCCTTTATTAAAAATTTTTAGAGTTTACTTTCCCTTTTTTTTCTTAATACTTACTTTTGGTGAGTGTAATACTTCATACATACGAATTTTACTTGAGACAAATAGCAAAACGCAAAGTTTATTCCTTTAACTTAGCGCTTTTTCGGTGAAGATAGTATACAGATGTCATTGACCTCTTGCTACGTGGACAGAACAGGTCGTAAAATCAGAATAAAGTACCGAATCACATTACAGCATGCCCTCTATCAGATTAATATAGCTTTATGATGATTAAGTTCACGTACATCAGGTTCAATTAACTAGCAAGGTAAATATTTTATGACATTATTAAATTACTAACAGCAGTAGAAAATCTGAGTTAAAACTATCTAATAATATCATTAGTTAACTTCAGTGATTTCAATTAAATTTTTGGAAACTTTTAAAATAGTAAATGTTATAAAAAACGGAAATAGTTTTTAAACACTTATAATTTAAAAGGAGACTTTTTAAAATAAGTAAATTTGTAAAATAAGTTAGTTAAAATTAATAAGTTCTTTATTAAAATGTAATAACTAAAAAAAACAAATAAGAATTATGCTTCAATGGCAACAAAAATACGATTGAAATTAAAAGTTATTAAAATAACCACGGCAATCAAAGATTATTGAAGTAGGTATAAGGCAGAAACTTGTTTTCTAAAATGTAATACCGTTGTTTAATATAGTCGTTATGCATACAGAACTTAACCATTACAAAGAAAACGTTTTCAAAGTTAGCAAATGTTCGATATCTCAAACATATTAACATGACCTACTTTTATCAACAGCGCGAAAAAAGTGGTGGCTGAAAGTTATAAAGGCCCGTGCCCATTAGCGCACGTCATGTGCGTACGCGCTTTTGCATTCATATATTCAGAGTGTTAAAACTTGCACGCTGTAGATAATAAACAAACAGTTATAGTAATCATAAGAACTTAGTAAAATATTATAAATAGTATTACGTAATTGTTAGCGAAAAAAAAAACACTTTTTTGTGACATTCTTCACATTTTGTTCACTTAGTTTCAACGTTTATAATAGCTGATTTAAAGGTTATATTAAACGTAATGGTTATCTACAAGTTACATCAAACTACAGTTTTGTCACTGCTTAGAGAAAATATCAACATTTTCGTTACATTTAAACTATCCAGTCAATTTACCTTCGCCGCTCCCACCGCGCTATCGATTCCGTACCACCAGCGTCCCACCCGGCGCCGTCACCACACCAGCCAAAGTGTAACAAAACAAATAAAACACACGCACTTATACCGTAAACCGATACCGGCTAACGTTCACCACCAGCCACTGTCAACTTCGTCGCGAAGTTTGTACAAGTGATACGGTTACCCGAAAAGTGCGTACAACGTCCCCTTTCTCCCTATCTTGTAGGTTAGTGAGTTCGTTTGAACACGGCGCCCGGCCGCGGGAAAGTTTCAGATCGATTCGCGTACGTCCATTTCCGACGCGCGGAGTGGGGCGAAAGTTTTCGTCGTAACGTTTGGAGGCGACTGTGCTTTGTTACGCAACTCACTGCGGCGCCAGTCCGCCAGGGGGCAGTACGCCGGCTAGTGGCGCAGTGGCGGGCATGCGCAATGCACGCCACCATGGCACCTAGTCACTCTTTTGTTCGTTAACACTTTTTGTTCGATGTTTTATGGTATACCGTACAAACAGAAACTCTTTTATGACTTAAACGACTTTGTTATGTATATATAAGTATATTTAGTCATAATACAAAGCAAATTTTATCAGGAAAAACCAATTTAGCAACTTGACTAGGTAACAATTTGAATTTATTACAATTAGCGGCGATTGAACTGTTTCAGCAAACATTTAATTATGAAGGCCTTTGAATATACACTTATAAACTAAACTATGTCATGTCTGTGTTTAAATTGGTAGCGAAAAGTCAATAACAAAACGACTGTGGAGGTCAGGGCGACGTCGCGTGGAACCGCTGTAATAGCGAACGGCAGGCGAGACCAGCCCGACCTCATAGTCTAAAGTTAACTGGGCGACCAGATACGACATAATTACAATGAATTGAAACCTATAGGTGAATACAAAGGATTAATTGAACCCTTTGATATCTTTTATTCCCTAAAATTCTCAAATATGTTTTAGATTCTGCTCTAATTTGTCATGTCTTTACATTATCAAACGATACTAAAAAATAATGAATAAAACGATTTTTAATGGTTAAAATGGATAACTGCGATAAATAGGTAAAATAAAATGATACGGGAAATATTTCGAAGCCAACAAAAGTTTGTACGTTTCTACTGCAAACTATCCGTATCGTTGGGCTTAAATGAAAAACAAACATTGTCCGTGGTTATAAATAGACGCATTTGAGAATGAAGCACGTCTAAATTGTCTGAATTGGCTCGCCTGAGTCTAGGGCTTACGGCTGTCGCCCTTATACGTGTTTATTGCGACGCGGTACTTTAATATTAATTACAACTGCGTGACCTACTTCATGCAACGTCGGTAATAAGCCAACGGCTTTAAGTTCGATAATGTGCCAATTCATATTGTCATATGGAGAAGTAATGGTATTGTATCTATTGCATTCACGACGTTAACGTAAAATGGGGTTGGCAGAGAGATTAATGTCATTTATGATGTATGTTTTGAGTTTAAAATATAGTCAACCATGCTACTCCAATATAAATAAATTAAATGTAACTTAAGTAAACTTAGGTAACTTAACTCAAAGCCCGATGGTACGGACAACGGATAGGTGAAAGCCCGAATTGCCCTAACCACCTAGGAGAGAACAATGAAAATGTGTTGAGTCCCCGCAGGATTCGAAGCTTCGCAGGAGAAGAAGCTCACGCCTAGGCTACCGAGGCAATTAAAGTATCATAATATACAATAATTAACTATTTTTACGGTTCATCTTTTTCTTTTCCTAATGTCTAATTCAAAACGGGCAAAATTATCCAGTAAACTAGAAAGTAGGTACTAAGATTACCTATGTACATGTTTTGTATCGTCCTCGCCCACAGTCAGTTTTAACTTGTACTTAACCCCAACTACATAAATTTAAAAATTAGGTACTATATGAGAAAGCGTCACAGCAATCCATTCTGGTCCAAACTAAATCTTAATAAAACTGATTAAAATTTTACCTGACATAAGATAATATATTTTAAAGTTTATAAATCTTTGCATGTAACTGTTTAAACAATCCATGAAAGATTATCATTACATGCATTTTTTCTTTGCATTTCAAATTCCGAATAGCGTAGCACTATTTCCACGGTGTTGATACGAATGAGAAGGTTAAACACAAGCAACAATTTATTTTATTACCATCCCAAGAGAAACGCAACGCATAAAAACAAGAGAAACACCAAACAGGGAAGTAAACAAAATACCCATTAAAGTTAATACCTTCTAAGTACTTTTTTACTTTCACCGTATTTATGCAAAATGAGCACATTTTTCTTATTTATAATGTTTTGAGAACAACAAAGCAGAATAAACTGGTTGCGTAAATAATTTAAATTTCAACTACTTTTCTAATATATAAAATAACCGAAGATTTCATTTGTTTATTTCTACGTGCTTGTTTCGCACGGAAGCACCAAATCGATAAATAATAACAGAAAGCTCATTTTGTGTAAAATTAATCATCATCATCATCATCATCATCAGCCTGTGAAAGTCCACTGCTGGACATAGGCCTCCTCTAATACACCCCTATACATTAGAGGGTCTTGGACCGTATCCCACCACGCTGGTCCAATGCGGGTTGGTGAGTGGACCGAATTTTTACATGCCCATCCGACGCATGGATCATCTTACTTTTCAGACAAATGGGTGATCGGCCTTAATTGCCCTAACCAACTAGGAAGCAACAATGAAAAATTGATTGAGTCCCCGCTAGATTCGAACCCACGACCTCCGGTTTCTAATACACATGCCCATACCACTAGGCTACGGAGGCAGTGAGCAGTAAAATTAATGCTGCTTACTTTTCTACCAACTAACTCAGGATCACTAATAAGAGGTTCGAAAAAATTGTAATAATCTGTTTTAATGTGAATTAAAAAGGAGACGTAGTTACTGTTAAATAAACCTTTATTACAACAACGACAAGAAAGTTCAATTTACGAAAACTGCCCGTTTGTGGCTTATGGTCCGGAATTTCCTCTTTCACCAAACTCGTTAAGCTCGTTTTTCTAGATAACAATGGAATTAATTGTTTTATACTCCTTTCGGTTAGGAAAATGATCAAATTTGATACTACTATTGTGCTATATTATGAAGAACTTAATTTATCTATAGATATATTTACGTAGTAAATATATTTATGGACGTTCTTAATATCGTAAAGGTTGGTATAAAGATAAATGATAAAAAGAGTATTTTAATTCACTTGATAACTCTTTTAATTTATTTGATTATAAGATATTTTTGATGTATAATATATTATATAATAATAGTGGTAAAATTCCTGATCAGCGTCTGCCTATTTTTTACATATCAATAGCCTTTCATGTTTTTCTAATTATATAAATAAGTATAAATCGCCAGATAAAGTCTGGAGCGTATTAAGGATGTTTTATTACTTTGAAGTCAACATATCAGTGCATATTTAACAGGTAATTAATGATGCATACTAAGCGGAATCTCGGTGTATAAAATACAAGCAAAGCATTATAATCCTGATAGGTTTTTTAACTGAGAGGTTTTGTTTTCGTGTACTGTTATATAAACTTCTTAAATGAGCTCAGTCGCTCTCCACTCATTGGATAACACGTCAAACAGAAAATGACGTATTCCCAAATTTACAATAGTTTTTTTTTCTGCAGACGCCATCATATTAGATACCTATATAAACACTAATACAAAAGCAAATTAATACACCAAATTTATGTACACTACCTATATATATATATATATATATATAATCCTTAGCAACGATAACATTAAACGTCTACTGTTATTAAGGAAAACTAGCCAAACTAAAAACATCAATTCCTTCCCATGGGTTAAATTGTTTAAATCAATTTTATGATCAATCGTATTTAGATCTGGTATAGTATAAAGTATACTGTAAATAAAATTGTACTGTACAAACTTTTTTTGGTTTCATTCTTTTCTTTTTTCATCAAAAATAATAAATACTAAACGATTGCTCATGTCTTAGAGTTCGAGTTACCACATAAATATATCACAGTACTTCTATTTATTGTGCCTCAACACTTTAGTCATAAAGTAAAGCTGTATTAATATATCCTCTAAAATATCTACTTCCTCTTCTAAATTTCTAAAGCTTCATTAGACACTGGGTTTAATGGAACGTCGCATTGTGATTTTATTCCACTAAATATAAATGTTACAGATGTATGACAAAGGCTTTAACTTAAATGTTTATGCCTCGGCAATTTTAAGCAATATTAACTCCGATAGAATCCTTCATCGTCATCTTCTTCAGCCTGTGTTAGTCTACTGCTGGCATAGGCCTCCCCTAATACGCGCCTTCTCCATTAGGGGGTTTTGGACCGTATGCCACTACGCTGGTCCATTGCGGATGGACCTACTTTTTACATGCCTATCCGACGCATGGATCATCTTACTTTTCAGACAATAGGAAGATCGATGAAAATTTGTGAGTCCCCGCAGGATTCGAACACACGAAATCCGGTATCTAAAGCACAAGCATTTACCACTAGCCTATAAATATAAAAATGTTTTGTATGTTAATAGTTATGTTAAATACTTATTTCATGCAAACAGGGTGTCATATGATTTACACAAATCAAAGAAGCTAATTTTACTTGATTTAAAGTCCTATGTACCCTGGGCGGGGCAGTGTATTCCACAATTCATCTCCATTCGGGTGGTTTTGAGCGCTTTACTTCATCCCACGTCATACCTACGTAATGCTGGCGCTTCTACAGCAGTTGTTCTTCTCCCGATCTGCTTTGGACGGCCACTTTTGCGCTTTCTTGGATGATCGCAGTCTCTAAGGCTTGTCTTGGAATGTGTTTTGGATTTCTTCAAAGGTCATTAAATTTCGCGTTCATATCCTCGCAAGTATGACTTAGCAGGCATAGGTTGTCGGCGAAAACCAAATCCTGACGGAAGCTAAATTGTCGCCAGTCTATTAGAAGTTGTTTCTTGCATTATGCCATCAAGTACAATGAGAAACAGGAGGGGTAACAGGAGGCATCCTTGTCACACGCCTGCGTATACAGGAATGACCCGCGATCAGACAATTATGCGACACTCTGCAAGAGTAGTGGCTGTAGGTGACCTTGATAGATTGGGAATTTTCTCGGGGTTTCCAATCCCGCATGCGGACACAAATACACATCCACCTTATCGTATTGAATGCTTTTCGAAGTCTACCAATTTTAGATATATTTCCTCTGCCATTCTGTAGCCTGTTCCAATATCATACAAAGCGTCTTCTCTTGGCCCGTGCAGGATCGATTGGGCTGGAATCCAGCCTGCTCTTTCCGAATAAGAGGGTTCACGGCCTTTTACAACCTGTCTAAAATTATCTTGGAGAGCACCTTATACGGTATCAAGAGCAAAGCTTATCCGTGATAAAAAGACATCTGTTCCGGGAAACTCTTCGGCTGGCCTGATTTTATATGATATTTATTTTAATGTAAATAACTTAAATTAAGATATTGAACTTAACATATATATAATGTGTACAAATGCAGTTGAATTGTTAACTTCATTAGAAGTGCAAGAATAAAGTCTAAAATTGTATATAATCTTTGTTATTTAGTGGCAAACTCTTTAAGTGAATTGCGTCTTGAAATACGTCGGCTTTATTCATTGCGAGCATTTCTTTTTTATCTGCGTGATAAAAGTCTGAGCGGAACCTTTTGTTTTATGCTCCACAGGGCAATAGCGATGCCGACTTTGTAAGTATGCACCGCCGATTCAAGAAGAAAATATTTGCTACATTTTGCTAATATTGCCACTTTAAAGATTAATCAAATTCACATTAAAAAAACCAGGTGGTAACCGGTACTATAAAATATAATACATGTTAAACGATACCATTATAACTATTTTTAATACTATATTAAGTATTTTTTTATTCAAAACCTTTTTTAAACCTTTTATGTAAAATCGTTTATTAAAAAATATTCCAGCACTAATGACTTATTTTAAATTGCTTTGCTTCGTCACCAGCCTGTGTTAGACCATTGCTGAAAATAATCCACTCCTAATGCACGCCTTCTCCATTAGGGGGCTTTTGGACCGTATCCCACCACGATGGTCCAATGCGAGTTGGTGGGTGGACCGACTTTTTACATGCCCATCCAACGCATAGATCATCTTACTTTTCAGACAATTGGGTGATCGGGCCAAATCGGGACAAAGCAATTGCCTTTACCAACTAGTAAACAACAATGAACATTTGTTGAGTCTCCGCAGGATTCGAACCCACTACCTCCAGTCTCTAAAGCACACGCCCTTACCACTAGGCTACGGAGGCAGTTGCAATTACTTTACATACCAAAGTTAGTCCTTTTATAGCGTGAGCTTTCTGTTCAATCTCTTCGCCAATGGTCAAATTGCATCCGATAAATGGTTGACAGGTTAACATTTGAACGCGTCGACGTTCTATAAATATTGTTGAAGCATGGTTTATTTTAATTTTAAAAAAGTCGGTAGATCATCGAGTGTATTTTCTGGCCATATGTATTAAGATGTTATCTACGTTTAATCTAATATTAATAACTCATACAACCACCAGCACTAATTAACAAACAAAACAATGCAAAGTACAGAATTAGGGCTATCTAGCGTTAATACCCTATATTATTACGCAGTATAATATGAAAAAGTTAATGTTTAGCAAAAACCGATAGATATATTACATTAAAAACACTAATTAATATGGACCTATTTATTTACAAAATAAAAGTGTATTGTATATCTCATCTAGTTTGTCCATTGGCTTGGTTTAAAACAAGATGTTGTGGTATTTGCCTAGAAATAATAATATTATTATTACAAACGTTGTCAACGTAAATTGAGAGCGAAGCTTCCAAAGGCCCATATTCGTGTCGCCTGATGATGCTTGCCGGCTAACAGCAAATAACTCTTAAATGTTAAGACTTCACCCTAGGCAAAGATTATTAAAGTCATAAGGCATTTTGCCTTAGAGTTCCACATCGGTTGAAAAAGTTGAAATACGTTTGTAAGTTTTTTTCTTTACTAATTTGAGGCGGTTTGTTTTTAATGTGAACAGTCGTTATTCATTGTTTTTTTTATACATTATTAATAGCAAAACTTGAGGTGTGTCAGACGTTAATGTTAGTAAATTTGTTTGGCATCCTACTGTAACGTAAAAAAATCGTACATTTACGAGATAGAGTACTATGTTAATAATGGAACCAAATGGTAATTGGTTATAACAAAAAAATGCAGTCAGCATATTTTTTTAGTAATTCTAAACGCGCCGTCTGCAGCTTTCCGGCAATCCATCAATATGAAAAACGGTCAACGAATTTTTGCAGTACAAATACAGTAGGCACAGTAGGTAACACGTAACTATGTGATTGTACCTTTTTATATGATTTTTGCTGCCTACGTTGGCATACTATTAGTTTTAGCGCCTTCGATATGCGTTTCATCAAATTTCATTAATTTTCTTTTAATGAAATTTGAGACCATAGTATAGTAACATACAAAGAAGTTAATTTTCATAAATGGTTTTCGGGTTCGAGATTTTTATTTAATATACTTACACTCTGGCTAAATCAGTGATAGAATTAACGGAAACAAAATTTAAAAACATCGCCAAAACATCGGGCATTTCTATTGGTAGGTATCATGGTCTACCAATAATAATAATAACACAGCGTTCAATAAGAACGCTATCGCTACTGATGCTTTATTGCTTTGACATTGGACTTTTTACCGTAAATTCCATAAATATAATATATATATATATATATATAGTGCGATAAAATTCGAAAAGAGTCCTTTAAGACCGAATGCGTAAACAAAAGAATTACTTAGAGTATTGTTTGATTGACCGTCAGTATTTTATTATATCTGTGGGACATTAAATATCTCCATTACCCCGTAGTCGCAGTTTTTTAGAGATATTCTAAAGATTTTGAAAGTAATGACGTCAAAAAATAATATTTTACGCGCTTACAATGAAAGGGGTGCCTAAATTTTTAAGTACTTATTTTAAATACAAAATCAATGACAGCAAGCAGCCTATAAATAGGCTCTACGTTTTAATTTAATTTCTCCATAATTTTTATTCAAATATAAACACATTATGTATATAAAGCATTTTTTTTGCTACAATTTAGGTCATCTATATGTTATATAAAGTTGATCTAAAGAATATAGTGTTGTTCTAAGTATTATGTCATTACATGAAGTAAATGAATGTGCAGTTTTATATAGTTCAGAAGACCATGCTTGCATAGCATTTCATTAAAATCAATATCGTCAAATATAATAATTGACAAGATCACAGATCTAATTTTACAGGGGCCTATCTGTAATTATTACCTGGTTGGATTGATTGGTCAGAATGTGGTCATCCGGTTTAAAGGGCACCATAGACAGCGTAATTACCGGATAAACGGGAGGAAACATCTCCTGTCTAAAGGCGGTAAGCGGATTTATTTTATGGGCCGGGCATATTGCATATCACCTACTATCAGGTGACAGTAAGTTATATGAAGTGATAGGCATGGTGATTATTCTGTTCGTCTTGTTGTTTGGATTAGAAGTACTCAAATAAGTCAAAAAATGTTTATCAACCAAGAATATATAATGGAAATGTAGCGATTTACCAGCCTCGGTAGCTGGCAAGTTTTGCCATCATTGTTTATAATAATTATTGTTGTCGATAAAACTCTGCAGATGTCAACTGGCCTAATCTCAAAAAGATATAGTGGATATCACTAGCATTTGTCCACCAAACACGTAAAATCTTTTTTGGTCAGTTTTTGCAGGTTCTCCAAGGTTAAACTATTACTACAATCGCTTCTGATCGTCGTACAGGATTAATTCTCGCCACAAGTCATTATATGGTTTAATTATCTCCTCATTATCTTCTCGTTTTGTTTCAGTCCACTAATGCGATATCCACTTTTTTAGTTTGGCGTGAACGTATAAGGATTGTTCTGACACAAAAGCCCGAAGACTGCTGTTAATTCAGAAGTTTTAATCTGTGCTGTTTATAGTTTATAATTGAGCTAACGGATCAGAATCTAAAAGGGGGTAAAAGTTAAGGACACACATTAGTGGTCATCGTTTAAAATAACATCGCAGTGATGCGTATAACGTGCGCGTCTTAAGCTGCTTTTCTTATGGACAGTATGAGGACAGGATCAGGACCAGGACCGACTTGGTCGTCTCGCCGCCTAAATCAATAAGAAAATGGTCATATCATAATCATAAGACAAACTATTACTTTAATTTGTTTTCTTTCTGTGAAAACAATTAATGCTACGTCTACGAATTTCAAATTGTATTCATGGACACTTTCATAAACACAATAAATTAATATAAGAAATAATTTTTGTTTTTCATTTTGATTAGTGAAGTAATGAGAACTGCTTAACTTATATTAAATTGTTAAAATTTTAATGAGATAGATAAATTCTTGATTATTTATTGGCCCCAATAATATATTTAATGAAAAACAAGACAAAGATGAATAATTATACATAATAGGTTTAAAATTAAAGAATTTCTAAAAAAATAAATTGAAACGTAAGAATGTGTGTGCTTTCAGTAGGTTACATATATTATTAAATATATTTTTCTCTGTTAGTCTCTATATAGAATAAAATGAGCATAGTTATGGATTTTGATTTACCACCAACAATGAGTAAAACTACTATTGCGATTTTATTTAGCTAACTTTATCGAACAGATGATGTCAGTTCAATTAATTAATAGTAATTGACCGCCAATGACCGTTTTAAAAAAACATAATACACTTTACGAAGGACATAGTTTGCAAATACACATTTGTATAAGTTTAAGTATTATATTTAAAACCTTTTAATGTGTAAAATATGAGATATTGAGTAGTAAATAATTTATTAGGTTTTCCTGTAAAAATAAAAAAACATGTGGCAATTGATGGCTATCGATTATCTGGACCCACGGTGCATATTGGTGTTCCTCAAGGTTCGATACTAGAGTCATTGATATTTCTCGTGTAAAGAAATGACTTCAACATGGCATGACAATGGTAGAGGTAGTCATCAAAATAGCCTTGTAACTATTATTTAAGTAAAAAACTAAATGGAAAATGCATAACATAGCAAAAATGTTATAAATTATATGCCAAATTAAAAACAAGGTTTTAATTTCGAATAGAGCTATTGTATGCTTCACACTTCAGAAATGCCTCTTTTACTTTATTTCATTTCAATGGATGATTTGTAAATTATAATTCTATACGACGGTTCTACTGTTTCCTAAGAAGGTTTAAAAGAGCCAAAAATTGGCGATTGTATATTTATTCACACAACTTTGACGACAAATGAACGAAATGTGGTCACATAACATTTTCGGTGAAAGCTTCGACATTCATATGAGTATAAGCAAATCAAGATGATATTCACAGCATAATTTAAATTGCTAGTTTCTATTGAAGCTTTAAAAGGAAGGAAAAGGGGGGAAAATGAAAGATAACATTATGTACACACTTTATTGAATTAACATAATGAAAACAAACATTTATTATTTTGAAACTAACTTGAATGACAGTATACTGTAACCGTAAGTACAACATTTATATTTATTAACATTAATCAATTCAATTCACAAAACGTTTAGATATGTCGACAAATACAGTGATATTTTTAAAGATATGACGATTAATTATCTAACTTGTGATGAATTGAAACGTAAAAATATCTACGTATGTATTTCCATCTAAATACCACCAATTTTATTTAATAAAATTTAACAAAACGTATACGCCTACGCTACAATACAGGTCCCATCTTTAATCCATTATAGCGTAACTTCAATTCGACATCACGAAAAGATAATAGATCAACTTTCATATAACAAATGTTTGTGCCTTAAATAATGCAATATATATAATGCTTTTTCATTAAAATTATTCAATAATATTACGACATGTCTTGGTATCATCAAGGATTTGTAAGATAGGACTCCGTATAACAGGGACATTAATGTTCATATATAAATATATATCAATAAATAGATATGAATATAATACATACATTGCCCGATCATAACTTTATTATCATATAAAAGATTCCCCCTCGCCGCGTACATACATTGAGTCCCTGATTATGAATCGAAACATGTTTATTATGATGCAATCGTAAAATTACATTGTTTTGCGCACATACGAATGGTGAGAGAATTAAATGCTTCCGTTTTGATGGTGCAGCGGTGACACGTTAAAAGATACTTTATTGCCCATATAATTTCATTTGACATTACTCTTAACTATATACTCAGTCGATAAGTATAATTATTGTTTACACTTAAAACACAAAACAAATGGCACAGCCCGCATCAAAGAACGAAACGACGTCCCAACATTTTAGTACATTCGTATACCCATTCTATTATGCAAATGGCACTAGCAAGAACCAATAGTGCAGACGAGCCAATACCAACGTTAAAACATCAATGCCGTTTCAAATATACAAGGCTTTACAAGCATACGGGATTCATTTGACTATTACAACGAGCTAAGGTGATCGCTGCCTGCATTTTATGTTACCCTGGTGATCTACGGCGCAGTAGAACGTCTGATATAGTCACTAACTTTAATTGTATCTAAAGGGATTGAAGCAAATATCTTTTTTTTATTTTATATATTGTATATGCATAACAAATTACACAACCCTTAATACCCAATCGTCTCAAACCTGTATGCGGATTTAGATTATTGAAAATAGCAAAATATCGTAAATAAGCACATTTTTTTATTTTCTTAAGTGTAAATATTAGAATCGAATATCGTTACTTTAGAACATTTTAAAATTTCCAAATACACACATTGAAGTGGCAAAGTTTCAAATCGAATTTATTGCCGAGTACTCAAAAATAGGGATCCTTTTTACAAAACGGTGCAATATAAGAGTTTTACATATCAGGTGCTTACACGAAAATTCTAAAAAATTCACTATTACATTTAGTAAATATTTGCTAAAATTGAATTCAATTACACTATCATCAGCGCAGTTTGACCCTGTCAATAAAGGCTAAATAATCTTAACGTGAAACGAAAATGTTAAATTTTACTAATAAAAACCCAAATTAACGGTGGCAAATTGTTTTTCACCAAAAATTTTATAGAAAACATTAAATAACAAGATTTCACTATACCTGTTCTTTCACACGTTTAAAAACTTAATACAAGATTGGAGCCGATACGCGTATTTGTAAATGCCTACTATACAAGGCCTTACATTGCGAAAACAGTCCAAATACACAACAAAGCCTTCTATTTTTTTTCATTATTAAAAAAAATATACGCATCGGTCCTTACAATCTATAAAGCTAACTAAGTCTTCATTCGAAAATTCGGATCACAGCTACACTGAGATTCCAACTACGACACTAACAAAAGAAAAACACAAAAATCAATGACAATGATTACTAGCTAACGTAAACATTTAAATAATTGAGCAAAATCAAAATAACAGTAACAATATTGCTTTAATAGCTACGCTAACACGATTATAATTATATTATAATATGATGTTATCATTATTATTCATTATTCATACCGAATCGATTAATACGCGAAAATAATACATTGATCGAAATTAACACTATTCACTAACTGTATTTTTAATTGCATTGTACTAAATATAAATACGCTCAACAACATCAACACACATATTCTCTTTATATCGAAATGAGCCGCGCCGAAGGTGTTAGGGCAATGAGTTTTAAGATTACTCAAAACCGGAGCACGCTGTATAAGAGCTAATAAAGCATGTACTAAGACTAACTGCGACCGACACTAAGCCCTAACCGATCATCGCACTAAAGTGCCCCCCAAAGGTTAATCACAGCTAGAAAACTCTCTCTAGAAAATTTTACACACAAAACTCCGACATGTTACCGCTAACGTTTAAACACTATATCTTTTCATTTACCTGTGTGACATTTAAATGTACAAAGCTCTATACTTTGCCTTATCCGCGAATTTATTATAAATAATTGATTTTATCATATTTTATGTTTCTCATCTCATTTTATTGCTAATTTCACCGCTCACTTGAAGCGAGTTCACATACACATATATATATATATATATATATATATAACAAAAACAGACAACCAAACAGTTGGAACAGAATATAATAAATAAAATTTCTCTCTTTCGAATTTTTTATGAATAAAATAAAAAAAACAGTATAAAGAACTACCGTTTGAAATATAATTTTGACTAGACATATGATGAAGTGTTGATTTATAATTAACATGATTTTTAAACGAATTTGACTAGTACGTAGAGACGACATGAACGAGAAAAGAACAAATTTATTTAAACATATCGTCGATAGATGTCATAACTTTGGCACGACTAGTATACATAAAACTTTTACAATTTCACATCGAGATACAGAAAGGGAAGACTTGGGGAGTTCGTATTGGGATATGTTTCAAGAATGACTAATCCTAATTGTGTTCGCTTACATCTAGGGTGCAAAAAGAATATAAAAAGTGGATAAAATTAGATTTATACTCTCATTAATTGCATATCTGTCATCGATTAAACGTTCACGTAGCCTGTAAAAACTCGCGTTACATGTAAATCTTTTGGCACAACGTGTCCCATATTGGCACTGCTAATTTTTAGTGTGTTGAAAGAGTTATTCACCGAGAAGCATATTGATACACTGGTCCTATACTTACCTTATTCTACTATTAACCTATGCCTTTTTATTTTTGTTTTCTCGTTTTTTTTTGGAAATATGACCACTCACTTCCGGGCTACCTATATTTTTTGGCCTACTACTAAACACATGAGCATTCTGGAGAGGGCAATTAAAATATTGAAACAGAATCATCTATACAAGGGTCAAATAAGACTTGGAATGAGTGTAAACAATGCAAGTCATAGCAACGAAGTGACGTCATACATCTAGCGTCCTCATTAAACAGTTATCTTAGAGATGTCATCGAAGATACTTCGGCTCAGAACTACGCAGTTAGACGCTATTTCCTTGTTCATACTGTTTACTTGAACACCATGTCTTAATCAGCTCGGGTATAGATTATAAATACAACTACATTCAGATAATTTAGCATAAATCCACAACATCATTAATGTTCAAACAAACGTTAACAATCTTTGGCTTGATCCCTAGACCAACATTAATATATTTGAATTAAAAATTTCACCAGAAGCCGATATCTTCCTGTATACAAGTAAGAGATCTTCGAATGTAAAATAAATAAGAAGACTATCACATTTAGCAAAACTATTTTTTTTTTAATTCATTTTAAAAAACTAACGTCTTTTGTGATTGCAGACGACTTTAATATATTGAAATGTTTGATTCGTCTATGTTCCTTTTTTTTGTTTTTATGTAAGTTTTCTTAAAGGATTTGATCCCATCGGTTTCGTATAGCCGCGTCATTCCGACGCAACTGATAGATGTCTAATGCACTCGTTAAACACAGACATCCGAGGATACAGGCGGCTTAAGTTAATCATAATTAAATATTACCATCTCAGAACTAATTAAACTTGTTTGTTGGCTTCACGCGGATCCGATAAGCCACCTGTTTCGTAATGGTCGCAAGTGCACAAGAGCGTTTACTGTATCACCTAATTTTCCAGGTAATTACCATAGTTATTTACAAATATTGTCTTTAACCCTCTCACTCTGTTCTCTAAACTATAACTACACTACGTCAGCGGGTCCGCACTTGATTGTAACACATCTACGCCTACGCCGACGCAAGTTTAAAAATTCAATTTGAACGTACAACTTTTTACTGGATCTGTACTGATCGTTATGTGTATAACAATAAAATAATTCCAAACGACAAATGAAACACTTGACCGCTTAAATCCATAGTAAATTCGATCAGCTTAGCAAACACCCGGTGTCGCAATCTTAATCCTCGAACAGTGAACGAGGACAGACCAAATGATTAAAGAAAAAATAACGAAAAAATAATAATAATTCATTAACGCATCATTAACTATTGTACCGTGTTTGCGGCGTTCACTGTCCTCGGACTGATCAAAAAATTGTTCAAATTGTCAGTCGTTTCCCTTATATTCATTTTCACTCGCCGCCAAATCCCCATTGACGAACACTAAAACGACTACACATTCCTTCACTACCCTCTTCCGAGCGGGCGACCGAACCTCGCTCCATTTAATTAAATAGTGGAGAATAAATATAAGAATATCTAAAATACTTATAAACTCGTAACAAATGTAAACATACGTGTTCAGTTATATGCCAATCGCTTCCCTAAGAGTTGCCGTCGCTCGGTGAAGCCGTTCACTTGAAGTATATCGGGGCCAGAGTTGCGTGCTGCGGTTGATATATAAAGTGGGCGCGGTCAGTGTGGTGCATTTTGTACGCAGCGTTGGACATCTGGCCGCGGAGCCCCATTCAATGGATAGGCGCCTTCACAATGTGGTTGGGGGCGATGTAGTGGTAGCCGGGCAGCGGCAGGCCGGCCGTCTCCATGGTGATCCTGAAACGTCCACAGCGACCACTATTATAACACGCCACGGGCACCACTAAGGCTAAGTACCAAAGAGATTGCACGCAACTGGAACAATCGTGGGGCGGTCATTCGTTGGATCGTGGATGCGGAGACGCGGGGGAGTGCAGAAACGGTGGGTCGTGATGTGAGTATAACAACGATCAACGAAATCACAACCGTACGGAATATCTAGGAAACAAATTAAAATTTAAAGGAGACTTCTTACCGGGACATTGGATGATCCGGTTGGCTGTAGGATGTAGGTACTCGATGGACCAATATCGACGTGTCGGGTGTCACGGGATTATGTTTGGTCTACGGGATAGTGGCGTGGGTTCTTGTGGAGGCATAGCATTAAGTTAATGTTAACCTGTGCTTAACACACAATACAACATAAAATATTACACAACAAAACGCATAGACAATAATAAAACACAAAACCGTTATGTTATTATTTTATTAAGTATCCGCTTAAAACAATACTTTCACTTAATGATACTAGCGAGTAATACGATTCCTGAAAAGATATGAAAATGTCTATTAACTTAAAATTAACATGATTTTTTATTACAAGTAAAATTATATTGGCCGCCGAATAATGTGTTTTATCCAAATGATTACTACAACTACGTTAAAAACATTTGAATTGGACCTCGATTTTCAAGTTCGCACTAATTAATTAGTGACACATTGGAAAGGTTAACATTTCGGAATTTGGCAAATGTGCCTCGCTAACGTGCCGCCGTCTGTCACTGTCGCCATGTTGTTTTCGTAAACAGATAAAAAAAACATAACGACAGTGACTAGGCTGTAGATTCGCGGCTTCAAATAATTCACCTGGAACGTTCACCTTCAACGCACTTCACCGCTAAGAATCTGGATTGCTTAGCTATGTCTAATTATATATTAACCTTATCTTACCAAGATATAAATATAAAACATTCCGATCTACATTTATATTAACAAACGATCAAACATTTGAGAGAAATAGTCAAACATCAAACGGAGGAAAGTGCAGTGCGCGGGTGCGGATAACGAACCATTCCAACTATTTTATAGACATATTTAAACAGAACGATTTCATCGAAATACAAATGTCGAGAGCGCTTTTTACCTAACCCTCGAATATAATCATTATAAATAGAGACGTTAATGCTAATATACACCTACAATTACAAATGCATTAATATCATCTCCCATTAAAAAATACACAGAGCAGACACTCAGTAGCGGCATCAAACTATACTGCGTCGGTTTTTAACTTTTAGAACATGTCACCTAAATAATAAGCACAAATGTTATATACAAAACAAATAAATTTATCATTGTCAAAATATACTTGATGAAGCTATTACACTAAAAAGAAGAATTTTTCATAAGTTGAATAAGTATAGTCTGAAAAAAATAGAACTATATTTGGGCCAATTAAAACTCGGAATCTATGTAACCATTAAAATCCATTGCTACGAAGCGACGTCATATGACATTATTATTGACGTATTGTCAGATAACATACGTAAAAGCCGCTTATTTGCAATGAGTTACTTTGTGTAAATAAATTCCGTGGGTAATTACAGAAATATAGTAGGACGTTACAGTACAATATTTTTGATAGTAAATGATGAAAATTAATTTATATTATTATGACAGCTTCAAATATTTTTTTCTAAACAATACGGTTCTAAAACACGAAGTAGAGTTTGATGCTTACGCTAAACAACACCCTGTTTGTAAATTTCCGTAGACTTATTTTATAACTCGCCGCGAAGCTGTCCTGCCTTCGAATACTACCCTTTTAAGCTTCTATGTATTTACTACTATTGTCACGATCCCTAGTTAGTATTATTTTGTCCTTTTAAACGTTTTAATTATCAATTTAGAAACGAACACACCGAAAATCACAACTGCCTCAAAAAATATAATTTAATAAACAATAATACGTTCTATATTTTATTCTTAGTAACTAGAAATGGTATTTACGTGTTAATTGCATCGAATGATTAATCCGTATATTAACAGAATCTCGTTATGAAGCAAAATTACAATTACCTTAGGTTTTTTTAGATGCCAATATTATACAAAAAGTTGTCTGGATAAGACAAAGATAGCAACAAAGTATACCGAAAAGAGAAAAATATTAAACAAGATACCAAAATCAGCGATTTGTATATTTAATACCTTTTTATTGTCCGATGTATAATGTTTCATAGTACCAATGATTTTTACTGCACTTTACTGTTGTCAAATGCAATTTTATTATACATTGCTACCTCCGCACGTTACTATTCACAAATACAAATATCTTTCATAGATAACAATTCGAAACAATAAAAATGGTTGTATAAGACATTATGCAATCACACGCATTAAAATGAAATCCGCGTAAATTTAAGACATTTTCAGGACTTCCAACTAGTGTTACCATTATACTATAGTAGATGTTCGCTTATAATTTTTATAATAAGAATTGAAATGTATTGGACATTGCAGATATAAATATATATATAGTAAAATAAAAAATAACCTACTTAAATAAACAAAACAACATCTATATATGATACAAACCACAGTTTGTTTAAATGTGTAATATAACTCAAACTAGTGCAATATATGTACCACTCTATGGGATAAAAAAGATAATAATATAGACAAAAAAATGGCGTAGTAAGGGATTAGGTTTGAATCTATGTATCTGTGCATATATGTAATAGAATAAATTGCTAAGAAGCAAATATCATATGATTAAAAATGTTCATAGATATATTACCGATTAAAAATTTTGTAATTTCCATTAACGGCTATTGAGATTCGTAGAAATAGTGTATGAATTTTAGTGCGACATCATTTTTGTATTTTTGAATAAAATATTTCCAACCACTATTAACGAGAACTAGCAAACAGTTTAAGTTTAATTTTATACGCTTAATGCGCAATAATGTACGGTAAAAACGACTAAAACGAATATGATTACGATTGACCTATGTAAAAGAGCGGAAAATCATATCGATATCTTTTAACGATAGTCAAAAATTTAATGATTTCCAACTAAACAATAAGATATATTTTATATTATATATGTATTTAAGATACCTTAAACACCTACCGAGTAAGTAAATGAGACGATCCAGTCAATAATCGCTATGATCGTTTGATTCTTTGGATGACTTCAGTTCGAAAAAACGGTCGGCTATATCGCAACCGTTCCAGTATAATCAGACCCAAATTAGATTCGGAATTTATGCGATCAATGTAACTATGGCAACGAGGTCGCGTAGAACGTGTTACTATTATATTGGAGGCGAGATAGAATCATGTTGATGTAAACAATGTAACACGTAGCAAAGACGCGGTATCGGACGTATAGCCTTATTATTAATCGATTGACGCTCAGCGATTGATTACTTGGTGACAATTGATCAATAAGAACGCTAGATGATGACGACACTTCTTCCTTAAAGGTTACATTGTTTACATCAAGTAAATCTGCTCGATTGCTCAGGTATTAATTATCGCATAGAGATTGAAATCGATATCGGAGTCCCACGTCTCTCATAGAGACGTTGGTTGCTATAGGTTACATTATTAACATCAATGCCTAATCTAATCCGGTCTGATGCAGCATGGCATAGCATTGCCTAATACGGGTTATATTTATTCCGCTCTTTGGAGCTTTTGGTCGGAGTCTCGTCCTCTTGGCGGCGTTGGTTGAACGATTTGTGGTTGCGGTGCACGCCGGTGGTCTGTACCGGTGTAGAGTTGTTGCCGCTGAGTAGGTCAGTGAGGCCTCCGAGGGCGGTGAGGGAATTTAGGGCTCCTAGGGCGCCCGTCTTGGTCAGGAGCTGCGCGAGGGGTATTGCCGAGGCTAAGGGGTTCGCGGCCGACGAGCTGGTACCGGCGGACCCGCTACCCCCCTCCAGGTTCGCCTTCTGCAGCTCCACACTGCGGGAGCGGGACTGGACTGTTGTAAAGGGCCGGGCCAGTGTTCGGACCGCGTCGGACACGTGTTCTAGTGGACGCGCTCGCGACGGTGTCCCGTCGACGACTGAGCGAATTTGACGTTGCGATCGCGATTTGAATTGTGTTTTTTTTTATTTATAAACGGTTTGTTGGTTAGAGAATCGATAAGCGAGCGACTGTTACGATTTTATCGATATGTAACTGAGGTTGTTATTGAATTTACCGATGATTGGTTCGAGAATCGTTATGCGATTGTGGCGATTATAATTAGATTCGACTTAAACTCGGGATTGATGTAAACGAGAGCTTCATTAACGAAGTGGTGACGCACGTGTGGTGTTATTAGTGACATTTTATACTTAAGAACGCGTATGACGCAATGAATGTTCGTTGCCACGGGTTGCAATGTTTACACCAATCCCGAGTCTAATTTGGCTCTTTATAGCGGCAATTGATCTGTATTGCAAAGGCTATTTCAAATATAATCGTCCCGGACAATGAAGATTATATTTGTCAGTGAAATCTAAACAATTTTAAGGCAAGAAGATATGTACCATTCGTTTATAACGCAACCCAATAAAATCTCATAGAATATACAAATAGCATTCTCGATAGCTTTTATTGTGACTGACCGGTCGGTCATAAATCAGGAACGCCATATGATCCCCATATCATAAGGCGCCATGATAGTGCTTCGTGCTCTATTTTTCACTAGTTCGCGTGTTATTGCATTTCGGATATGTCGTGTTATCGCGGTCAAATGTAACTAAATAGAAACGGATGATTATTAAATGATCGTGTGACTGTGTCGACGCGGCCCATAGAGGTAAAGACAAATCGAGGAAGATCGGTATGTTGCCGACCTGTGGGTCTTTAGGCGAGACGTACGGAGAGACTTGGACTTTGGAATAGCTGGGAGTCATTATAGATAGTTGTTGGATTGGCGTTTATATGGCTTACCTCATGTTGATCAGATACTGGGCGAGCGCCACCGAGTCGGGGTTGCCCGATATGGTGATGGTACGGTCGGTGCTGCCCCCCTCGCGCTCCTCGCAGTTCGATATCCGGATCATGGCGCCGGATATCTGGCGGATCTCCGCGATCTTGGTGCCGCCCTGGTACATCCAAGCAAATGTATAAAGTCAAATTCAAGAATCTCAATTCAATTTAGGCTCTATCGTACTTTTATAAACCGTCAATTTACTACAGGTTCGGTTATCAAGTTTTGACATGTCCAGAGAAGAACCGGCAAGGAACATTTTATACAAATGTTTCATCCATACATTACAATCATCTGTATTACACAATACATTGGATTCATATTGAGATATCCCATCAGGTGTTGTACTAACTGAAGTATCCTATCATAAGAACAAACACGAGTTACGTAACAATGAGCAATAGATATTATTGCATTTCAATATGTGGTAAAGAAGCCACCACGTTTGAAATTGAAAAGTAATATCACATACTTTCACGTATGAGCGGGTTTTGTTTCACTACCGTACCGGTGGTAGGTCCCCTGTTTACAGGAGACCGTCTGGGTGGGTACCACCACGGTGCCTATTTCTGCCGCAAAGCAGTAGTGTGAAAACACTGCTGTGTTCCGGTTTGAAGGGCACCGTAGCCAGCGAATTTACTGTTTAAACGAAACTTAACACCCTATGTCTCACGGTAGGCAGCGCGTTGGCGATACCACTGGTATTGCTAATGTCTATGGGCGTCGGTGACCACTTCCCATCAGGTGGCCCGAATGCTCGTCTGCCTGCGTATGCCATAAAAAAAACTACATTCTTCAGAGCGAGTAGACCACCAAATGCATGGGCCTTTCTTATTAATTGCTTTAACCCATATTACAATAAATTTGAAACAATTAAATGAAATCAAAAAATAAACGTCCCAGTACGATACGCAAATTTCAGACGCCTTAAGTCACCAAGTAAACGTCTTACTATTCTACACATATATCTTATAAAAAAGAACTTTGAATTCAGCTTACCTTGCCAATGATGCATCCTATGAGCTCATTGGGCACCGTCATCTCGTGCGACTGCTGGTTGGTCGACGGCTGATTGCGGCCCTGATTTGAGGTGCGTAGCTGCGAGCCCGCTAGAGCGGCCAGTGCTGAGCAAATAACAGAGATTAATATTTGACCAGAGATAGTTATTATTAATGCGGCTGCAACCCTAGGTGATTAGATGCCACGGATATTATGAAATATAAACCAATCTCATTCGATTAGGGTTATTTTAAATAAATTAGAAAAATATAATTATACGCCTCTATTTTTTTTTAAGTAAAAGATTTAGAACCGAAGAAAACGTTACTAAGGTTAAAACAAATACAGGAACAATATTTTTTTTGTGTTTAGTACATTACAAAATATATTACGTAAAAAAGCTTACGTATTTTATTGCGTTAAAAATCGCGCTAAATTATCAGGCACTCTTTTTGATCCAACATCGCACTGAAATCAACATGACCGCGGAATGCCAATAACAATGTGTTCAACTGTTTGCCTCGATTCCAAATCTTTTTGGCTCTGATAGTTATAATGAGCCAGTCGTAACCATTTGAGACACTATAAAAACTTTATGGTCACGTTGTCTAGTAATAAAGTACCTGCAGGGTTAAGCCCACCAGTGTTTGTTGGTGCAAGACCGCCGAGACCCAAGGCTGCGAGACCTGCCAGCGGGGACTTAGCCAATCCTCCAATCTAAAAGCACAACGAGCATTATTATAATGGTAATATATTAATGTTCGTATTACAACTGTAATTCGTACGAGTATTGTAATAACTACGGACATCATTTCTTTTGAAGTTAAAGCCCATCGATTAAAATACTCGACGATACAAGAAATATATGCAAATAAATCGAATTAATTTCGAATTTTACCATTTGATACAACAGATAATGGTTTTATAGCGAAATATTAAATTAATTCGATATAAATGACAGTACAGAATTAGCTCCAGCTGCTTGTTTTCGTCTTCACTGACATTGCCGGGATGGGGACGCTGGATAGGGTAACCTGGGTAGAAAGTAGATTATAGTAATGTAAAGGCACTCTGAGAAAATTCGCAATCACAGTTCGCAGCATGATTAATTCAGACATAGCGACTAACGAAATCTGATATACGCGGTCTGAATTAAGCATACTTCAAAAATAAAATCAGGCACTTCACAGACATAATGGGGACAGATGGGTTTTGCGAATTTTCTCAGCACGTTTCCAGTGAAATACATCATCTGTGTCCGACCACATTGTGAGTTTTGAATGATGCTGCCCAAATCCGAAACGCAACTGCGCCACGGCAATACGAAACGACCCGTATCTTGTACAGTTCGAACATTATAAATAATCTTTCCACGGCAACGACATGCTTTTGCAATTGTTAAATGTACTTCATATCGTAAGTATATAGTAATTCATCGGAATAGGCGATAAGGTAGAGGCGAAATGGGGAGAGGTGCACGTATGGGGATGTTTGATAGAAATTATGCTTTGTTTCGCTTCAATCGTGAATCGAATAAACGCAAAAGCATCGAATACCACGGCGATGCCAGAAAACAAACAGATAAAGCTCGATGTATAACTTCTACATGTTTCCACTATAATACACGGGTCAAGTGCTGTGATTAATATAGGGCTATCTACATATAAAGAGGTCGTATTAGGGGTTGTTAAGTGCGTAGATGTAGGGGTACAATATACAATGGTACACAAGCACGGACGAGGGGCATGGTAACAGCGCAAATCAAATGAAACTAAACAGCAACATTCCATTACGGCCGGGGTTTCTAAATATCAAATATCTGTAAACAAAATCAATATAGATACTACACAGGGGAATCGACACCACACATCCAAACCACTTTCAAGGGAGTCGGGGCAGCACCAATCACATAATAACACGCTCTTCACCGAGCAACCTCATGGAGATATCCGATATAATGTTTGAGACTAATTTCATTAACTATGTATAGGACAGGTCGAATGCGGTTAAACTAGAAACAATATTATCTTATATCAACGTTTAATTACTTGTTTTAATTTAATAAGTTAAGTAGATTATATACCAATTTAGACATAAAGCAATTTTAACTTCTATTAGATATCAGGTATAAGTGACGTCCATGATTAAACAACATATATGTACCTTTTATTTCTCTACAAATGTTGCAAATAGCACAATACATATTTGAATCAATTAAAACGATAGACGACGTTTTAACGTTCTAACATTCACAAAGTTAACGACGTTGCTATGGTTACGCGAACAAGCGTCCTATATTAATCGACCGTGGTTCAACCGGCCCTATACAGGATGTCGGTATCTCTATGCGGGCGCCGGCCGAGCCGTGAGACTCACAAGGTGGTGGTCGTGCAGCGGCGGTGGGAGCAGGTGGTGGGGCGGCAGCGCGCCCACGAGGGGCGGCTTCACCTCGAGCAGGGGGAACATCGGTGCGCACACCGCCTGCGCACCACGCACGCACACGTTCGCATTACACGCACACGTTAACAACACTGAGCTTCTTTTTAAATTTTATTTATACATATATGACATCTATGCGGCCAGCTCCTTTAAAGAGAGGACCGAACAATCTTTTTTTATTTTCATTTACCCTATTTGAGGCCAGCTTTTATTACGGACAGGGTCTACAAGCTTTTTAATTTTATATAGGTATATTCTTCGTTTGTGGCCAGGTCTATACACGCATATACACTACACTATTTTTCATATTTATTATCTTTTTTTGCCTTCTGTTTTAACTCCCACACGATAAATATTGAAAATGGTTCAACTGAATTTTAAGCACGCAAGACCAAACACGGGTTTTTATTATTTTCAATCTGTTTTCATCGTTTTAATTGTGTTTTGATACCATTCGATAGTAAGTTAAGCTTTTTTTAATATCTTTTAAAACACATGTAATTGGTCATTAAAGGCCGGTTCTTTTTTAAAATTTAACTAAAAAAACAATTATTCATATCGCGTTTTTTCAGACAGCATATTATACTATATTGACACACTTGAAAACTTAAACCTATTGAAGATCATAAACAATGCGGCCAAGATGCACGGCATGGCTTTTTTGGATGATATATTAAACAGTAATTGATGTATGATATAATCGACCAATTAAAACGCATTGTTAAATCTATCTTAACATCAACTCTAAAACGATTGAGTAATGTATTTAATGTCGTTTGCGCAAGCACTCGCTTTTAAAACCACACACGTACTTCGTAACAAGCTCGTATAACTAATTAAATATTATCTATTTTTAGTCTTGAATTAGATAGTAAGTCGATTACGCGGCAAGTCCAGCACGCGCGTTTATAACACGCAACTAACGCCGGCTGTTTTTCTTGCTTTTTTAAAATGCATACTCTTATCACATACACACACAACAAAAACTTTGTTTGATAACCCGTGTTACTGGCCACATGACATGAGCAAGAGAAACGTTTAATTCAAAGTTAATTCAAAATTATTGGTAAAAGTCGAATTGGGGAATATTTCTTTTTTAGTAAAAGGCATAATAGTTTAATTGACAGTAAAGTCTCTTTGTTTAGTTTTAAATATTATTTTGAATGTTCGCTTAAGTCCACCAAGAGAAAATTTATGAGATTTGCTTTAAAAAAAAAATAGCCCCATATGCCACTTATAACTGTTGTACTTGAAAAAATTTTTAATCGACACAATACCTAAAATATATCGACAAAAAATTGGATAATAACTAAAGATAAGATAAGCAGCGTTACTTTTCTTGTTAATAAACATTGAATTTATAATAAAGAAATACATGTAAGCTTAAAGATATAAGTAAAAAATATTGCGCCAAACAGAATACCTATTTATTAGCTTAAGCTGTGGAGCAAGTTATTTCTAAGCGTTGATTTGAAATGAAATATTTATCAGCAGTGGACTGAGAAAAACAAGACAATGATGTAAAAGTAAATAATTAAAATGGTTATTTTTTAAATATTCATGTATTGCAAGCTTGGTCAAGAAAAAATATTATATAAGCTGTACAGATTAAAAATATAATTAGTTTCATATCACGAACGAAACTCGTATTTCATGTAATAGCCTAAGCCACAACAAATAAACAAAAGAAAACAGTAGCAATTAACAACCAGTTACAAATACGATTTTAATTAATGCATCAACCGACTGTTCAATTCACATAACTCAATTAGATAAGCTGCATCATTTATATTGATGATATTCCAAATATGCGGTGAATAGCCAATGCCTTGATAAAAACCAATATTTTTAGTTAGCACAATATTTCCAGTAACTATGCAGTGAAAAGTTCCAGTACAACCGTAATTTTTGTATAAAACAGTGTAATTGTGTGATAAAAAAAAAAACTTACATCTTGAGCGGGAACTGCATAGTTTCCTTGTATGGTGTAAGCTTGACCCCCGGCTAATATCACGGGCCCTGCTACATTAGGCTTGGGCCTGTATGGAATTGTAGCACCTTTAGGTGGACTCTGAAAATAGACCATAAAAAAGTTAAAAATCAGGCCTTTTAATACAATTACGCAATAAACTAATTTAAGAACTACAGTTATTATTTAATAGTAATTTATTAATATTATTTAAGCTTAAACACAAGTCACAAATTACAACAATTAAAATTGGTAGCAATCTAAATGAACGTTAATTGAGTACTACTACTCAATTAACTTCTAAATATAATTATGAAGCATGTAGTATTTTAATTAAATATAATGCATATACACATTAGCAATAAAACAAAATTTGGAAAAAATTGATAAGATCAATATTACTTAAATACATTTATTCCGGCGTTTTGGATTTTTCAGCATCCATGACCACGGGCAGACTGAAAATCATGGATGCTGAAAAGAATCCGAAACGTCGGGAATAAATGTATTTAAGTAACGCAAAAAATCCGTAAATTAGTGGATTTGATATGTATAATAATCGCGTAAATAAAAGAAATAATTAAGATCAATATTAATAAGTTTTTTATAAAGTTTGTCATAACTTTCTGAAAAATAGAATATGACAATTTTCGTGAGGTAGTAACAGTGGGTAGGTATTTTTATAAAATGATGAAGAAAAGGGAGTCCACTCACCTCTAACATAACACAACAGATGTGATAAATGCATTGAGTTATAGCATCACAGGTGCCGCTAATTGTGACAGCCCTCTCGGTCGAATTGGGCAACATCTCACTTGCTACCTGAAAATATCATTAATGACTTCTAAATTCTTGAATGCAACAAGTTCAGGTTTTAGGATAATAATCCTCTAAGCAAGCCAAACTTAACTTGTGTTTTAGTAAAAGCAAAATATAATTTAATTCATAGAAATAACAAATCTTTTAATAACTTCAACACAATCTAACAATAAAATATTCTAAAAGTTTACATGATGAATCATGCTGTTTGTGTATATGACAACTTAAACACCACATTATGATATAAAATAAATAAAAATGTTACTAAATTTCGCCAATATAAAAACAGTAATTGATTTTTAGATTTAGACACCAATATTCAGTTCCAATAGAGCTTTTCCATACGAATTTCGAGCATAACTTGACTCTGGTATAAATATATAAATTTTTTTTTTCACTGGCTTGATATATCTAGAATAGACAGATCTAGAATATTTATAAATGAATGCCGAGTCATACTTTTAAAACTAACATACCTGTATATTAGCGCCAGTGACGTCGCGGATCTCTTTAATTTTGGAACCACCTTTACCAATGAGCGATCCGCATTGTGAAGCGGGAACGATAAGGCGCAGTGTGATGGGCGCACGGGAACCACCACCGCCACCACCTTCATTGAACTGAGAGCACCACTGAAATGAAAAATTTATAAATAACATTTGAATAATTCAAAGAAAAAACCATTACCAAGAAAAATTATTTTACATAATAATATTATTAATTAAAGAAACTAAGAGTTGAGACATGCACGGCATTCAACTTATTGTACATGAAACTCACAGCTTAACTTTTCTAACCATTTAAAGGTAGAATGTTTAATTTTAACTACCCAGTGATGTAGAACATCGATCACTCTTTTTAATTATACTTAGGAAAATGTAATTGTCATTTACAAAATTTTGGTGTATCAGTAATGAAATAAAATAAAAAAGAAACTAAAAATATTCAACATTTTACTCACCTCCTCAAACTTTTTGCAAATAAGCGTAAATGCTTTAAAAATAGCACTTGTGTTTCCAGTGACGGTAACAATTCTCTCTGGGCATGATCCATCAGAAATGTTTATTTTTGCACCAGACTGAAAGAATTTTAACAAAAAAAAATTAAATAAACTGCTTTATAATAGTATTAAATAATATTAATTAGATATAATAATGTGAATGTACCTCTTCTCTAAATCTCTTAACAATTTCACCCTTCTTGCCTATGATACTGCCAACTTCCTAATAAAACAAAATAATAACACATTAAAAACATCACATCATACAACATCCATTTGCAATTCCAGATTGAAATAACTGCATGTAAAGATAGCGCCATTGGCAAGTATTGTGCAACGGGGTGCCCGTATAATTAATGCAGATGCACTTAGATTTATTGTACAAAAGATTTCCCGTCTGCAAGCCAATAATAGAATGAGCATCGGGCAATTCTTTGCAGCAATAATAGACACAGCGGGATGCATACAGACAGTTTTAGAGTGGCTGCAACAGTCAGTTTGTTCCTGGCAAGCAGCATGTTGACTCTAATAGTATGCGAGAAATGCAACATGTCTTTCAACTACTTTCACAACCATCAAACATTGTCTTCAAGTCCGAACTTTATAAAACAATTAATAGAAAATGGCTTGTTAAAGTGACCCCAATTAAATTCCGCTTTATACATTAGAATACTAGAAATAAAACAGATCTAACAGATTTAAAAAAAGTCATGCAACTATTACATTTGTCTAATAAGAGGATTAAAATTGTACAATCTGAAAATCAATTAATCACTAGAACTGAAATAGAAACTTGACAAATAAAAATAATATTATTTCAATTAGAAAAAGATACAAATCGACATGTTTGATGAACATAGTGCTGATACTTGGCCGGATGCCAAATATACTTTGTATTGGATTACGGCCAATTAAAAGTAGGTACTTGCTGTGTAGAGGTAAAAGTTAGCATCAATATATATCACAACTGTGCGAGCTACACATTTATAGGTGTGCTATATTAGTTTTACATTGCTCACAATGACAGAAGCTATATGATTTAATATTTGGTGTTTATGCTATTTTTATATGTTGTTAAATAAAACAATTGTGGTCAACATAAATTACATTTAGTTATTGCAATCAGCATTTTTTAGTTATTACTAAAATTATTTTGCAGTTCATATAGATTATCAAATTATTCATTTGATAATGTATATGAACTGAAATAATTAGAAATTCTTGTTTTTTTTGTATAGTTTTAATTTACTAGTTTACCTTGATACTGCTTTGAAACCTAGTCACTAAGCTTCAGTGAGTACAGCAGAAGTAAATAAGATCTTGTGTTAAGCACCCATACAAGTGACTGTCTCTTAACAAGATTGAAATACCGTGTCATATTATTTTAGTATCCTTCAGATGCTAAATAATTAGAATGAAAGAGTGAATTGTCTCCTATTGTAAACTAAAAAACAAAATATTTTTATTTAATCTATCAAAAGAAAATAAAATATTTAACATGCTTTTTGTTTTTTTTTTAAACTAAGCAATATGAAATATATACACTTGTAAATACAGAAGGTATAAATGCATAAAAATTGCTTAAAAAACATTTGATTTTTCAAAAATTTGCACTAAATTGAATTTAACAGTACCAATACTAATAACAATAGTGAAAATTGAACAGCCAACTACTATAGATTAATCTTAATGATGGACTAGAATATAGGAAATTAGAAGAAGGTAAAGTGCACACTTTCACAATATAAACAAAACACAATTACAAGACAGATTAACATAGACAATGATGTAGAGGTGCCAATGTTTAATTTTAATAATGGAAGTGCCCTTATCTTACCTTCCCCTGCATAATCAGTCTGATAGTGAGGGTGACTTTGGAGTCTTCCTCGTGGAGAGGCGTGGGGGCTTTCTCCAGTTCCATGCTGGAAGAGGAGTCCGTAGTGTCGCGCGGAATTTTGACGGCGTACGGGGCTACGTGTGGGCGGGGAACACTCCACTCAATCTAATGGCTGGGACTCGGGGCTCTTGGCACGCACTGCAGGCAGGGTAAGCTGGAAACAGGCGCATATCTCAAAGGATATCCAAAGGTTTCGAGCGTTCTATAGGTTGTGTGGGATTGTGGGTGTCCGTTGTTTATTAAGCGTAACTAATTACCAATTATTTATTTACAAATGCGTTTGGTGGTAAGCTCAACGGAATGAGGGCGGCAAATGAGGATCTAGATACTATAATAAACTAACTGGTCCCAGGTTCGACCGGATTCTGCTGTAACGCGAGTCGGCCGCTCGGCCCGCGGACCGTTACTTGAACTCAACTACTGGTTCCCGACTCGCGACATAACCTCAGCGTCGCGCCTCATGGCTAGCCGACCGGGTTATCGATCTCGCGAATCCCAAACAAATTCCAACCACGCACTTTTAGCCGCTTTCTTACCTCGTATTTTAATCCCTTGTGCAATAATAACATAACAAATCTTAACACTAATATTATCACCAAGATGTGTATAAAATTACACTTATCACAATTTTCTTAATCACATAAAATTACAAAACTAATAAAATCCGACGTAGATGACGCGTCGGTATGAAGCTTGTGATTGTCATAGACATAGACGACTATTAAACCGTAGCGCCTCTAGCGGCATGTTGCGAAACCAGCTTGACAACTGTCATTTTAAGAGCACAGGATATATTCAAAAGTCTTGCCATTTTTTTATTACAAAGTAATATTACAGTGTAATAAAATGTCCTTAATTGCTTTTACTGCATAATATTACAGTTTCTTTCTAATCACGGATTGATTCACAACTGTTTTTTTTTTCACATCGTAACCGTTTTAACGCACATTAATTTATGATATAACAGTTACAATATTTATTAAAACAAGGCAATGTACGTGAGGTTGAGAAATATTTATCCCTTTTATTTCTTAACCGTAAACGCGTGTTTTTAGTTACCAGAGAATATATTTTCTTCATGCAGCTCAATCAGAACGAGATTTAATATAATTATACGGAGTCTAGTGTCAAAATTTTTAAAACGAACATAAAGTGTTGTTATTGGTTTCTACCGTCATCATCTTGATGATCATATGGTAGTAGACTAATATGAGGGCCACAAGCCGAACTTCAGCTACCGTAGAATGTTTTTATTTTGAAACACTATACTCTTTTTTTAGCTCTACATTATTTAAATTTTTCTATATCTTTGTAATCGTTACATTTAAAAAAATTGCTATTTTTATTCATAGATCCATCATGGGCCTAATATTAAATGAGGACTAAGCACACTTAGGTGAAATACCTACGTGGTGAGTGTAACTAGAACGTAAGTGTAAAAGATTATTTTATATACGTCACTAAAATAACGTAAAATAGTATACAGATCTCTCCAGTTCTGTTTTTCTTCTTATACTAACAGTGTATCAAATTAAGTCTTTACGATAAAAGTTTAATACATTTAGTATGCACTTAATTTTTTGATCTCAGTGGTATTCTCCTGATTTCAACACATTTCAATTGACATCGAGTTTTTGAAAATGAAGTTTGATTAACTGAATTCTATGAATTAGACTTCCGGTTGGGACTCGAAGAAGTTCAAAACAGGGATCGACTTCGATATGCACATCAAACGAAAAAATTATCTTATTTATCTGCAATCAGGTAAAAGGAAAATCTAATTAGAAAGCTTTAAGTACTCCCGTAAGTTTTACAGTTTGAACCATTAAGGTTCAAACTGAGAAACTTATTCTCCTACACGCATAGCATCATATTAATTAAATTTTACTTAACATACGGCAGTACAGATCGTTATTGAAATTATAAAATTATGTCGGATATTTATTATTAATGGTAGTTCTTTACAAAACGGGTACATGTATTTTTTTACTTAAATTATATTTATGTGATAGTAAATAATATTTAATAAGACACCTGCATTAAGAAATTGCTGGGAGCGTCTAAATTTTTAAGAAATACAAAAAAATATTTCATAATTTTTATGGAAAGCACTACCACTAAAAACATGATTTTAACATTTCTATTTGCAATTAATTTTAAGTAACATAAAAATTTAATTGACTTTATGCGTCTAAAGCAAAATCTTAAGTTAATTGATATTTTATAAAATAATTAAAACTAAAAATTTACGGTACATACGACAGTATCCACCATTATTTTAAATATGGCATCATAATACACTCATTATATACAACACCTTAATTTAATTTAGCACTGCACAAGATCCATTTCTAAATAATTTGCATTTATATCATTAATATTTACTTACTTCGCTTTTACATTACATGGAGCCATTTCGTTTCTTGTTGCTTTCTTATATAGCTATGTTTTCATTAAGTTGCCGCCTTTTTATTTTAAATTTTTTAAAACAAGTTTTTATGCTTGGTAACAAGACCTTTAAGCCTTTATGATACATGTATTTATATTAAATTTATAATATAAATATATTGCATTTAAGAAAATTATATATATATAAATATTTATAATTAAATAACAAAACTATTTCAAACATACATTAGTCTATTAATAATGCATTTTTTTTCTTATTACGTCACAAACATAATGTCGGAGCACCTAAACACCATTTGGTACTATTTTGCCCTACCCCTAGAGTGCAATGTAAAAGCGCGGAGCCAGAAGTTCGCGTAGGAGGTCCTGAGCGAAGCGAATTCACGAGAGTTGAACGTAACGAGGCGGGGGAGTTGGCGAGCGAAGCGAGCCGGCGTAGTCCCGAGTAAAGTGAAGGTCGAGTGCAAGAGCGGAGTGAGGGGGTGATGAGCGAATCTTCTAGCGGAGCACATTTAAAAACACTTGATACTTAAATAAACAAGATTCGCTAAAACCGATAATAAATTACAGATTATGATAAAGTGACTGTGCACTCGTATCTAGCATTAAATTATAGTCAATATATTTTTAGAGAAACTAAATTATGGAAATTAAATTATAATCCATTATCAGTAGTATATGTTAAATGTCCAGTTGAGCATAAAGTTTTAAAATTTCATTATTTATTTTACAACATACATATGGTTATTTATTATACCACTACAAATATTAAAAAAAACAGTAAATTAAAATCCTCTATTTGCTACATATTTTCAATTGCGTGTGTAATTGTACTTAACAGATAAACATTTTCAGTTAGTTAGGTATTTTTGTTTTAAGTTATCTTTTTTTTCAGTATTTTATATTATTTTTTGTCAGTCATATTTTTTAATTATCGTTTGTTCATGTTGGCAATTTTGAAGTGATATTTATCGAACCATATCAATATGGTCGACTTGCGGCAGTAAAATTCTGCTACATTAATTTATTTTTTATATTAAAAACTAAGACTTTCCTAGCGGTTTTGCTTTACACATATGTAATCAAATAACATTACCTTTTAGTTAATATTTTTTTTGATGCGTAAACACGCGTGCCCGTTTTGTAAAGAATTACCTTATTAATTTCCAAATAGAGTACTATTAAATTCTCATCTCCTCTCGGAGGTATCTTATAAATATTTAAAAAACTGGAAACGTGTTTTCAACGCTGGGCTACGCTAATGGACTGCTTCGTTCCTTGTTTGTTCGCCGTGGGATCACGGGCCGAGTGTACTTAACGTCGTCTGTACATTAAAATGAAATAAAAATTCACAGAAGTTATATAGTTTTGTACAAATAACAACTGACTTGACATCTGTACTGGTTATTTGGTTGATGTCAACTTTAATATTTAAATTCGTAACGGGAATTGCTGTTTCACGTGAATTGAGTATGGAAATGATCTTGTGTAAAATATTTAGTAGAAACTAAGCATATTTTTTGTCAATCATCTAGGAAATAAAGAATATACTTGAATATACCTATCATACCTGATCTAAGAGTGTAGGTTCAATAACAATTGCATTTACTCAAAAAAAAGTATTTTCTTATTTTTTGCCTAATATGAAATAATTTTTTATATATCTAACATTTATAAAGTATGAAGTGTATATTAAAAAACGGGAGCAACATTTGTTTAACATGATATTGTTTTCGGAGCATTGTAATAGCATCTTTGAACATATATAATCTCTACAATTAGGAGCTAACAACAAATAAGGAAGTTATAAGAAATTTCAGAAATAATTTTCATTTTTATTTATTACATACGATTGCCGCTAATCGTACTGGAATATGCATTAAGAAGTTTTTATTTACGCGATAAATTGAGTTCTGGCTCAATGGATACACAATTTGCATGCTTCGTTTAACAAGTCGAATGACGAAAGCAAATTCAAACAGCTTGCCGGCTAAAGCAGCTCATTATGTTACGAATAAGCTAGTTTAAATATTGCGGAAACAACCCGCAGCGGTATTACCATAATGCGAAACGTTAAAACAATGCTTCATACTTGATTAAACATTAAGAAAGCTATACGATTAATGTTACTTAAAAATAAAGCAAGTTTGTTTGAGTTTTGTTGATTTTAAATTGAGACAAAATAAAGCTAGACTGAGATGCTTCACTTGTTCTAATTCATATTTTTTTTGTTTCTTGACAGTTTTTTTTTATTGGCGGTCCAATTTTTAAGACGTATTAGATGCATGAACTTTTAACTTTTTATAATAGTAAACTAAACAATTTTAATAATAATAATAGTAAACTATCTTATGCCTAATAATAATGAAATATTCTAGCTGTCACTGCCTAGTGTTATTGTCCCCGCCGAAGAACATGCGTTCCTGAAGAATTTGGAAATGGAACAGGCTTATTATTCGATTGCCTGCTACGAGACGATATACAAAGCTAGATAGGCAAACTAAAATTCCGTAGTAACTGTTAAGCTAAGGTAGCTATATACTAGTGATAGTATCAACTCTTTGCTCTATATTATTTCATTAAAAATATGTAGTTGTGTAAGATACCTGCATTTTTAGTAATAGTGGAGCAGTAGTTTCCATTGGTTGGTACTCTATTCTAAATTATATATAGGCACTTGTCGTTTTCTGGCAGTCCGTGGTATTAAAACTTTAACTTATTGTATATGTGTACAAAGTTTGAAAAGATATCCTAAGAAATTCTACGAACCGCAAAGCGCATTATCGTTAAACACAAAATAAAGCTGTAAAACTTAATTAATATATGCACCAACTATAGTTTGGAACAAAAAAAACTATTAAAATGTAATACGATAGTCGATAAAGAATATATGGTGTTTCTAATGTTGGCTATGATTTATTGTTTAAGAAATAATATTCTTTTTTGTGTATTTTTATATACATAGGGTTTATTAATTTATTCCTTAAAATGTAACTACAATAAACTGTTCTTGAAAACTTAGATAAGACACTGCTTAGTGATACAATTTACACAATCGAATCAAAAATATGTAAATATATAATATCTGCAAATAACAATTAGGACGTGGAATAGTAACATTGTAATATCTCTAATCCAAGGTGTGAAATATACGAAGATAATAAAGGTGGGGTGCATAATCCTTTGACAGCGGTCAGCGGTGTTAGACAATTAATTAATTGTACTGTCGCTTTGTCTCTACGTGACGTTAGACAATGGCAACTCGTGTAAGGATCGCAAATAATAAATTGTTCTTACAAATTCTACTGACAGATATTTCACACTTGTATAAGAACAAGTGAATTTTTTAACACAAAGTATGAATGACTTGAAACAGCGTAATTATGGCTATTAGCGCAAAATAAGCGCATTAGAACGTGTGACCCTCAGCACTAAACTGCTCCGCGATTTCTGCCATCACAGCTAGGAGTAGCTTTTTTAATGTATGCTAGCTCATTGCTTCACAGCAAGCAACCAAATTTATATATTTTTCTTTATTCGGTCGGTAGTAGATTTCTTGCAGATAGGTAAGTAATTAATAGATATTTGTAAAATAAATAATAACTAATTCGTCAAAATGACAGCCTTGTACGATTGAATTAGATACGTTAGAAACACCTTATCAGATAGACTAAAACACTATTAAACATAGTCGGAGGTCTTTAAGTGGTCTACAATAAAGTCTGCGAGCGTACACATATATCTATGTTAAGGATAACCAACACTAATTAACCGTTTCAATGTGAACATAAAAAAATACATTAACACATATTTGATTTGATAAAGGCATTGAAAAAAAATATGCTTTTAAAATTCCTTAGCATGATTATTTAAATAAATATTTAAAGATGTCAACGTTCGAAATATTGCGGCTGAAACAGGGCTGTTTTGTGCAATGCATTCAAATGCGCATGATGGTTCAACCTTAAAAGCTAGATCAAAATAATATTTAAAGTAGATCAACAAAAAAATCTTTTAATAAATGTCGTTCTATTAAATATACTTCAGAGTATTTATTAAAATGAAAAAAAAAAATGTGTGCGTGTAATAGCGTACACTCGTAAGAAGTAAAACTTTACGACGTTATTTTTTTTTAAATAATTTACTATATGCAACTTTTCAGAAATTGGTTAAATAAAGTTAACTTAGATAAAGTTTAAAGGCTTTTATTATTACCGACATAGATACAAATTAAACAATTATTTCATTTTAGCTTATTAGTATAAAGATTATTATTGAATTTCATTAATTGAAATAGAATTATTACTATCATTGATGTTGTTATTATGTATTTGTGTTATTAATGGCTTATTAATAACAATATCGACAACGCTCTATAGTGACGTGATAAATATAAGATGGCGCGTAACGGAAAATTCTGACGCGTAACGAAAAAATGTTACATAATTTTTTTTCCAACCCCGATAAAGAAGTTTCACTTAAATTATGCGCATTTTTAACAATGCTAACATTTCGTAGAAATCATTTTTACGTTTAGGTACCGTAATTTGATAACGCATGAAGTTAATGCATTAATCATGAAAAATTAAGTATTTCGCTATTATAATTCCCGTATTTATTAATTATTATTATTATTATTGTTTTTTAAATATAATTAGTATTTTAAAAACACTGCCATCTAGTTACAAAATGTAACAACAATATGAACCGTACACTTAAGTATTTAAAACGGTTACTACAAAATTTACATAGATGGCGTTAAATATTAATTTTATGCAAAAAAAGATGGTGCGTAACGAAAAAATGTTACACTAAATATTTTTCCAAACCCGATATAGAAGATTCACTTCAAAAATATCACGAATTTGTAACTAGGCGCTTTTGAAATGAAATATATAATTGCCATGCCCTGCAACTTAATCTCAATATTATTCAGTCTTTCATATATTTAATATTATAATAAAGGTAATTACTATTGCAATTTAAAATAAATACGCTCGTTTCACACTTTACAACATTGCCAGCATAATCTAAAGGTTAATTTATATTGACAGCGAACAAATATTTTTTGTATCCATTTTAAGAAAAAATTAAATGCGTCAATTTGTACGTTTTAAAATAAATTTGTATTTCCAGAGACTTGGGTTTAAAACAAAACAAACTCTTGACATATTTTAGTAAATATCAACTAGTTCACTTACTAATTTAAACTTAATGTTATATTTCTGAGGCCTTATTCACAAATAAATGTCGTCATTCGAGTTTTGTTCTCCGTGAATTATCATTATGATTTATTAATATATTATAAGACAATGGTAAAAAAGAGAAAAAAAACCTTCACCATTACAACGCATTCACTGTAAAATATCTCTTGTGAAGTTTTCTAAAGGGTGCTGTAAATATTTGTTAAAAATGCAACGTGTATTCTACCGAGAACACACTAATGGCTTCTTCATTCCTAGCTTTTTTATCATAAGATAAGCTGACAGTGTCGCTTTGAACTTTTATAAGTTTTAAAGCATACTACATTTTGTGCTCGCCACAAATTGCGGCATGCAATATATTCTATGCTTATAATATACTTGTGAAAACGTGTCGTCTGTATGTACATAGTAAATGTTTTATAAGTAAGAATTATTTTTAAACTTTAGACGCCTTAGTGCCGTATTAAGGTTAGACTTTTGAAACGGCTTTTTTCGTTAAATTAATTTTTTTTAATAAGACATAAATGCACTATGCAATATTCTAACCGCTTTTATAAATTTTTAGAACCACAAGATTTACCTTGTATTCGACGCATATTTCTTATTAAAAAGAAGTAATTAAAAGCCTGGAAATCTTTTTATTAAAAACTGCGATTTTACATCCATTTAATTAAAATTTTGTTGGATATCATTTTGTTTATTTGAATTTAACATTTTGATTTACACATCACGTATATATAATTAATAATTACCTCCTTTGTGAATATATATTAATCATTCAAACAATTGGAAGTCAATAAAGTGATACAATACAGTTTAATGTAAAATTTAACTTTGCGCAAACCGCTTCGTATCTTTTGTTCCAATAAAGTAAATCCCGTTCACAATTCCAGAAGAAAGATTTAATGGGCTTCAACTCTCGACGGTAACCTAATCTAATTAAAGTTAATAATCCCCTGATATAAAATCCTAGTTTTAAATTAAGTCAGCAGATTTCATTGTTTATCGTCATCTTGACTTTAATTATTATGCAAATTCGGAACGGAAATAGCACGGCCGAAAAACGTCTTAACGAAGCTATATTTCTTGGACTTTAGCGAAGAAAAACTTTAGAAAAATTCGATAAGGATTCTGTATGAAAAAATTTCTACGAAGTATTTTTCCTTTTTGTTTTAAATGAAAGAGCTACAAAGTAATCCAATGTTTTAATGCCAATAAATTACTGGCCTATTGCAAATGTGTAGAGAAAAGATATTAAAATTTAACAGTGTTGGCCCATGACATAATGTACATTGCTGTATAATAATAGTGACTAATGTATACGAGTGCAATTCTATGAGAGCTTGAAAGAGTTCAAATTAAGACAAAAAATTTACGTTGACTTTCAATTTATTTTAAGACTTTATATTTTACTTTTTTCTATACGTTATAAATATTTCTAGTAAATAAATATTGGACCAGTGTTAGTTCAATAATATAAAATTAACGCATTCTGCTATATCTCTATACAATAGTCTCGTAATATACATTCAGTACGTTACTAAGTTTGTCTATGAGACTAATTAACTGTTCATATAATCCACCGACTGTTTCAGCGTCTTATTCGTTGCAGGAATTCACGTAGCTACGTTCTACATACATACTTTATAGCATTCCGACTTTAGCGGGTGCTATCTGAATTAATCAAATTCTACACACATTCTCTCGTACATATACTAGCATCATATAATAAGGATGTGAAGTATATCATATATCAATGATGTATGAAACAGATTATATGTAAACATGATAATAACACGTATGTCACAATTTATAGCAGATAAAGTTCCAGATAATATCTAGAACTTTTTACTATAGACAAAAACACCTATTATTTTAAGTCTTCCTACCATTTTCTAAAGATATCATCAGACCATTCTAATCTAGCCTGATTTACCTGGATAGCTGTTTCAACGCAGGGCGATAAGCAACTTATTTCGATAATCTTTACCATTCAAAAGGTAAACTGCATTCGATGGATGAATCAGTAAATCTGTAGACACTGACGTCGTATAACGGCTGCGAAGATTGTCTTTAACTGCATCTAACTTTTTACTCGCTTATCTGACGGGTGGATCATTTTTATTTTCAGATAAAGGGGGTGGATAAATTCACCCAATATCTGAAAAGAAAGTCCAAATTGTGATCACCAACCCGAAAACAGATAAAACAAAATTGTTGATTCAAACCAACGACCACGTAAAGCAATGCCCAATACTTTAATAAAAGGGCTTTCAGATGGATTCAATATCCAAATAGTCAATGACAAAATTTTCGAATATTATATATATCGTAACAGTTCATATTCTGATACAAGAAATATTATAGTTCTTCGCCATATTACTTTATATTGCATTACTCATGAGAGATGACCAGCTTGGTCATTCAAAACTTTGTTTCACAGTCGAACGATCGTAATTATTAGAGGTTTTTAGTTAAAGATGTAAAGTAAATAAAAGTTCATTTTATTTTTATTTAATATGCGATAAAATGTGTAAAACGCTAAAATTGACGTATTTTAATAATAAGGCACAATACTTAATTGCTGATTGTGCAGAAATATCTTCTTATTAAGTTATAACTTCTTATCTTATTTAAAATAAACCTTATAATTGTGTAAAAATGTTAAAGTAATAACCAACGAAATGTGATGTAGAACGTACAAAAGTAAAATTTATTCAAGCTTTTAACGGGGTTCATTATACAGAATTAAAACTTAAAATGCTTTTCATATAGTAAGTTAGCGTAGAGTTATTAAGAAAGCTGGAAAGAAATACACTTATGACCTTGACACACTGTTCCACAAATGACCAAGTGGATGCGACCGAGTTTATTACTGCTGCATGTTAGAAGATGGAAGACTATAAAATGTACAATGAATTTAATCCATTCGTTTCCAAAGTTAGTTATATACATAATATAGACATAAACGTTGTTAATTTATACGAAAATAATGATCGTTGAATATGGAAAAATATGTTTAAATAAACTTCAGTAACCATGACGAAAATTGGCATTAAATAATATTTCGATTAAAGCCGGGCTTTAACATTAATGGACACATGTCGTTAATGATACTTCATAAATTTTACTTTGTTTTTTTATATTATACAAGAATTTTACAACGACTTATTTTATATTTTTAATTTATGAGGAATAAAAGTAATATCGGTACCATTTTTAAATAATATAAAAACGTACATAAAAGTATTACTGCTATTTTTAATGTGTTAAACTTTTTCATATCTAGTTAAAAAAATTCATATCAACTAGAGCAAGAGCACAATATATTCAAAATGTTTGTATTTAAATTTTAATTTTGACGAATATTAAATGCAATTGCAAAAACAAAAGTACGTAATATCGTTGCGACACTGTGACAGTTAGCAATTATAAATTTTATATCAGAACAGAAAACTTATCGATAACTAAAGGAAGGCTTAGCCGATGAGAGAATCCCGTCGGTGGAAATTAATTAAAGTTCATAATCCATTCATATAAACTCACTGATTAAAACAAGGGAAAAGTTTATCTCAACGAATTTCTGTTAGAGAACCCAGGGAATTGGTAAAGGAGGTATAAGAACAATGGCTTTGTATTTTTATATGTTCACTAATTTAAAAACACGTTTGTAATAAATTTAAGTGACAACACAATATTTCAGATATCTTCCAGTCACGGTCCCCGTCAAAATCGGAACTGCCATTCCAGAAAGCCAGAACAAATAGACAGATAGACAAAATTGGAAAAAAAAACAATACTTTTGGTTTATGTATCGATTATATATTACAACGTAATCATTTAAAAACGGTTAATTTGTTGTGTTACAAATCGACACTCAAATTTATTTATGTATAGATTATCGAAATCAATTTCATGTTATAAGCTACATAAGATAACTAACCACTAATATGTTGAAATATTCACACAGTCGTTGTATTGACTCTTCATTTGTCGTAAATCAAGTTTAGATATGTCGAATTCCTTAATGGGTGATCGACTGTGCTCCATATAGTGTTTCCTGAATTCTATATATAACCAGCGATACCATTGTCTTAGCGGCAGGAATTCATATGACCGAGCAGGCTTCATAGCATTCCATTGTTTGAAATCGATATGTACTGTGTAACGTAATATTCAGTTATACAAACAACCAGATATTTTTAAAAATACTTGAATGAAATTGAAAAATATTTAATTTTTCTTTAATGGTGTCTATTTAAAATCCTTGGCCGCATGGAAAAGATGGTCAGTAATTTCAGAAAATAAGTAATTAGATGCAACTGCTGCCGGTAACCGGAAAAAAAAGTATTTAGAACTTCTTTTTAACATAAATATTCATATCATCTTCTCGTTTTCGCGCCTTTTAAGCTTAAATATTCTTCTGATATTGAAATTGAGGACTTTAAAAAACAGTATGCGAGTTATCTTCACACAGAGTGGGGTTTATGTAATGATAACTCATAATTTTGTCTTTTTCATAAATGATATTATTTATTTAAATTTATTATATATATTCCATTCCGGCGACCTGCCCGGCTCCACACGGGTAAAATATACGTAAAATCTATGGAAAAATATATAAATTTATCATCGTTTCTCTGCAATATTATGCATGAATTATACATATAAACATGCCTCTGCAATGATTCTATCTGTTAAAAATAAAGCACATGAAAATCCGTTGCGTAGTTTTTAAGATTTAAGCATACATAGGGATACAGAGACAACGAGAGCGACTTAGTTTTATATTATGTTGTGATTTGTACACCTCCTGATTGTTCTCTGTACCACCCAAAGGTTGACCGGTAGATCATGCATGCATTTTGGCATAAGTCCACTTTTGTACTAATTTGTGTAAGTATAATGAATAAAAATAAAAAAAATAATGTGTGTTGTTGTAAGCTGGAAGTTTATCTGCCGCAAAATAATTAGGTACAATGTACATTGTAGCTGGCTTTGTTCGCAACAAAAATCGGTCTGGGCAAGTTCGTGTAATATTTGTAACATAAAAGGCGGCTGGAGCAGCAAAGGGGAAACGAAGGAATCATGCCCGGAAGCTAAAGATTTTATCTAGAGAAATGAACAAAGCACCAACAAGAATGTTACGTATTAACAGATTACTCGAAAGTCATTGGTAATAAAATATAAAATGTATAACATAAAATAAAATCTATACGTAGGCCTTTATATACGAGATACATTAACTCGAATGGTCCATAAAGCACATAAAGTTTGATAGAAATTATATTTTCGGTGAATAAAGGTGGGTAAAAGGGTTTCGAAAAATGCAGGTGGTGAACGCAGTAGTCGGTCAAGTTGGCACCTAGTGGCGGGAATTGGCCGCCTTGGCGTTCATTAAAAAAGGCCTATGTTCAGCAGTTGACTGATAGGGGCTAATTATGATGATTATGATGAAAAGGGTTTTTAAAATATGTTTTCTCATACAACCGTACTATTTAGATAAAATCATAAATAAATCTATATGAGTAATTAAAAAATATTAATTACTACCAAGTCATATGAAGCATGACAATGGGGATGTTTCTAGGCACAAAAAATCCTTTCGTCCCCAAAAAATATTAACAAACCGAATTTCTAGTTCAGACAAAATGTTACTAAATCGAGGTCAATTTTTCGTCCTAGTCGATAGCATCTATCAATCTAATAGATTGGTCTGTGCAGTAGTAAAGTTAGATTGTGCAGTATTATTCGAAATTGTTGCAAATGTCACTGTTAAAAATAGAAATACATTTTGTTTGCTGTGTTTCGTAACATACATAGAATAGAAATGAGTCAATATGTATATATTTATATTACAATGTAAAAAATTAATTCTGAACGTTAAAAATATAGTTATCACAAAAATATACGTGTATACAATATAAAACAATTTATTGTAGGTAGTAGTTTGCTCATTTTCAACGAATATAATTGTACTAAAAAGCAGGTGATTTAAAAATAAATCAATAAACATATTTGAAAATCGAGTGGAAATCTGATAAAAAGCAAAAAACAAGCACGCGAGATATATCTCTATATAGTGAGTTTTGTTTTGTATAGCTTCACGAAGGCTTTCAATGTAAATTGGAGAACAGTGCTGTTGCGGAAGTGCGTCTATCTCGCAGCTATGTACACTTCCAATAACTGTTAATAGCGGAAAGCAATCAACCGATAGTACCGGTAACCAGTTACAAGTTGAATATTCACTCATACGCCCAGTGCCTTTTCATAAATACATATTATTAGAGACGTTACCTCTGCTATATTGTTTAAAACCTACATTCAAAGTATTTTAGGAAGACACATTAACTTTATATCTTTTTTAATTTTATTAATACGTAATACGTAAGTGTCTTATAAAAAAAAATTCATTTAAAAGTAACTACCAAATCATAAGTCGATCGATACGTCAAATATGCATCTAGCAGATAAAAAAATTTAAAAAGCAATAAACTCGGCAAATTATTTTTACATGACACAACGACGTTTTTATATATAACACGCAGTTTATGAAGTGGTGCAAATTGAAAAATATGTTTTAATTTAGGTTTAAATTCTCTTGATTAAATAGAACGTAACTCCCTTTGACTACAAGTTTCAGCTCCGCATACTGACTTCGGTTGTCGAGCCGTGGCGGGTCAAAGGAAAACAAATATTGACTCTAATAAACATCGCTTACGTTTGACGGATGACGTCCTGTTGCAATCAAAACTACGGATGACTAAAATTCAAAGTGGAAAATTTTAAAATTAACCTAAATATTCCTGAAAAGTTACGGCTTCTAAAAAAGTTAGTTAAAACGTGTTGCTTAAATATTTTGCTATCATCTACGTTTCTCAAATGTTCGCCGTTGCTTTACATTTTACGAATAAAGCTTGATTTTCAACTTGGTTACAATGTTGTTACAACTTTAATTAAAAGGTCTTGGTAGGAGCCACTAAAGTTAACAACGGCTAAAGTATACATTGTAACGGGTAGGGTTATTGAAAGTTGACTTAATTTCGAATATAACGATACAGATATCGTAGTATTCTCTCGATGAATATACATTGTAAAATATTCCCATGTTACTTAAATTATTTTCTAGTTTCTACGTTGAAATATAATTATTAAATAAGCATTACATATTTATATTATACTATAATATTATTACATACATAAATTTTATAAAATAAGCAGCATATTTAAGAAAACGGTCCATTGTGATACCGTGCTGAATACAATATAGGTTTTCGTTGATAGACTTTGTTATTACATCTTAATGTTATATAATGCGAAACTTGTAGTGCTGGTTGTTATTAGTTTTTTTAGAGATTAATAATTTTCTTATGTGGATAACCCACATAAGTAAATTATTAATCTTTTTATTAACGATACCACTAATTTAAATCTTTCTTGTTAATTACAAATTAATATTAAAAAAACGATTTTTGGTAAAAAAGACGTAGGGAAAATTCAGAAAATTTTATATCTATTTTAAAAATTTTGATTCTCTGAACTGTACAAATTTAAATAATACTTTAAAATCTATTTTTCCCCATTCTTGCGACTTTATAACGAATTGATTAGTTTTAATAACAAAAAAGTTTATCTACTGAAGAGAACTTTTAGTAGGAATGTTGATTCTAACTTCGCGTTTGAACTGTGCAGCAATGGCATTTTAGTCCATATCTGACAAAAACTTTTCTCATTGCCACGCCGACTTTAAACAAACTTTTCAGCCGAAACAGAAGTGTGTATAAACGTGTGTATAAGGTATAAACGTGTATTATCTGCCTCCGTAGCCTAGATGTATAGGTTTGAGCTTTAGAAAACGGAGATCGTGGGTTCGAATCCTGCGGAGATTCAACTACTTTGGTTAAAGTGATGCGAGCCGACCAACCGATTGACAGTAAATTAAGATAATCCGTCTTTCTGGCTATGACGCTTCTTCTTCTCCGGTCGTGTCGCTTATCCATCTCATCGGACTACGACAACGAAGAAAAAAGGAGTTTACGAGTAGACTAGTGCGCTAAAATATCTTCTGCATAATTGGCTTATTTCTGATAAAGGTAGGTCGCCGTAGTTAATATCTGCTCGGAGAATATTTTTGTTATATAAAGTATAGCTGGAAAAGTAACAGATAAACAAGCGTTTACTATTACAGTAGTAATACACACTATTATTTGCCATATTTAAATTGTGTGATGGATGGAAACAGTTTGATCTCCTAGGAAATCGAAAAGAATGGGCTCTACCTTAACTGACATAACGTATGAACAAAAAAGGTAATCTCTTGAGTGCTATAAGGATTCATAGTCCCATCTTATTCTTGACATATGAAAATAACATTTTCGTGGTTATTTTGAGAACGCATTTATATTTTGATGAATGGAGCGATACTTCAATGATGTTAAGGATAATTTCTAACTGTTATGATAAATTATTTTCGACTAGAATTTTCGGAGTATAGATTAATGACTATTAACATATTTGTTCCATTATAATAAGAAAAGTCTTTGACTATTTTATTAAAATCTATATTATTACAAACGGATTTTCCATATTGTTTTAAACAATATTTTAAATAATGTAACATCCGATTCAACGGAAATCATCTAGTTTTCATAGATATCCTCTGCTCTTTGTGCTGTGCCGTATAACAATCATTATTTAAAGATGAATTCATTAGCTAATATTTCTAGATAAAAAATCTTCGAAACTAATAATAGAATTTGATTTAAACTTTCTCATGAAATGTCTCAAAGAAAGAAATTTGACATTCATCGTTAATGTTTGTAGGGCAATAACGAAATATTTTGAAAAATTTTGCTACTTGTCACGGTATCTATCTACGGTAAGTTTTGTTCTTGATACGTAATAAATCTACTTTTCCTGACTTTAAACCTTTGTGTAGAAGGCCATTTTGTTCGTAAATGGACAAACCTGGATAAGGATTAATGCTGTATTGCTTAAAATCTTTTTGTAAATATGCCCTTTCGATCAGTAAAAGGGTAAAGAAAAAAATTCTCACTATGGGTTTTTTTTAAGTAATAGACATATACCATCCGTACTTTTTGTGTTTTGCAATGGTTTACAATACCATAGTACATTATTTGGATTTATCTCGTGTCGTTCAGCCAGCGTACAAAATGTAAGCTCAAAAAAATGTGTTTATTTACGACATCGCATTAGAAACCTTTAAATTGTACAGAGTTTGTCTACAATATTTTGTATGTATAATGTAAAATGAAATATGTATAAACCTTCCTCTTGAACTACTCTAGGTTTACGAACAACTGTTCCAAAATCCGTTGCGTAGTTTAAAAGATGTAATCATGTATAGGGACGAACAGACAGCAAAAGCGACTTTGTTTTTTGCTATATAGTGACAGTGACAAGGCGTCACTAAATATTTCTCACATTTAAAGTCATTGTTTTGCGCTTCTTTCTAAAAAAAAACACGTGGTTTTTCTTATATCACGCAGATAAATAAATTTTATTCTTTCTCAAAGCAGATGCATGGTCGCCTAAGTTAATTTTATAGCAACTAAGAACAACATGTTCCAAAAAATTACTATGGAAGTTGAAATTTTGCTATGACTTGTTTGCCAATTCAAATAGTGTTATTATTGAATAGTACTGTCTGTCCACAAATATAGCAAGTAAAGTTTGCAGCAAAATCAATAAAGGCAAATATAATAAGCGATTCGCTCTCTGCAATCTATCGTACTGTTGAATTCCGGTCTAGCGATTTTTCAACTACATGATCGTTAAGTTCGCTACGTTCAATTGATTTACTGCTAGTTTCCGCTTCACATCTCCAATATCGGCCGAGTTGACTGAAATGCAACTATAGACTATATTCGATGCAGTTCCTTGAATAATTGAATTAGACGCTGAAAATTTACTACATTAAATGTGCTTATAAATACGATGCCGGCAACTATTACTGCCTCCGTAGCCTAGTGAAAAGTGCCTGTGCTTTAAAAAGCAGAGGTCGTGGAAATCAACAAATTTTCATTTTTGTTTTCTTGTTGGTTAAGGCATTTGGACCGATCACCCAATTGTTTGAAAAGTAAGATGATCCATACGTTGGATTGGAATGTAGAAGTAGGTCCACCCACTGACCCGCATTGGACCAGCCTGATGGGATACGGTCCAAAACCTCCCTAAATGGAGAGGTGTGCATTAGGGGAGGCCTATGTCCAGCTGTGGACTGAACACAGGATGATGATTATGATGATGAGCTATTATACCCATGCATATTAGATCGCGTTAGTTTAGGGTTCGATTTTTATTTGTAAAAAAAAAGTAAATGTTATAAATCGTAATTCAAACTTGATTTTAAAATGTCTATAGCGAACTATAGACTTCGAACAATGCATGCGTAACTTACTCACTTTCTCTTCTTTTTTATTACTTTACGATTGCTTTAAATGGAATAAAACTTAGTCAAGTGCGTGCCTACATTTCTGTTATTCCAAGCTATTTCCCAGTAGCCCTATGATCACCAGAATATTAAAAATACATATTTTCTAATTTTACGCAAGCTGTTTGGTGGCTTGGGATTTTATTGTTAGGAACCTAAATCGAACATAAATTACGAATACAATTTTAAATATTTAAGCTAATTAACAATAATAATTAACGTTGGGCTAAGTAAAACTTTGTAATAAAGCCAAACAACAACTCGGCCAGTCCCGTGACGATACAAACGATATAAAAATAGGGAATATTGATAACAAATTAAACGCAAAAAATTCTTGAAGGTAGATTTATTAATTTGAGAAAGAATTGTTTCTCTAGACAACTATCATTAGAGTTTTCTTAAATTTTGTTTGAATGTAATGTTTAAGTCAATGTATTTTATTTTTTCATATTAAGACTATAATTACAAATAGATGAAACCGCCTTCACATTTGTCATATTTTTATCTTTTATATTTTTTATTTTACCAACTGTAATGTTAAAATATTACAAAGAAAGAAGAGGAAGAGATCAAAGAAGCTCTTAATTTAATTACCAGCGGTTATACTTTACTATAATCCGACATTGTTTTAATATCCTCAATAGATCAGGGTTTAATAACTTTGTAAATTATTCAAATAAAGTGATTAAAAGTAGCACGGTTAATCACTTTCAATTGTAACCCTATGAATATTTTATCTTAATACCCGTTTGCGTGATTGCTTGTAATTGCATTTTATATTTATCAAGTTTGATGGCACAAATGTTAAAGATCCAAAATGATAAGTTATTCTCACAAAAGTGATACTATTGAAATACTATGTGCTAACCATGTGTCCATTCAAAAATATATAAAATTAATTTTAATAATATGTCGTGTAAATATTATTAGATAATAACCGTACCGATTGTATACATCATTTTTTTTTTCCTAACTTTTCATCATTTTATTATTTGTTACACATTTATATTTTATATTCCTGGCGAAGAACTTGTTGATATATTTTAAATGAAAATCTTGTAAACCACATCGGAGCTAAAAAAGATCTAACTTTAAAAAAGTGTAATGTGGAGCCAAAATGAATAACGATGCTAAGCGTCAACTGATTAAAATATTTCAAAATAATTTGTTGTCACTTATAGATTATACGATTTATTGCATACAATTTGTGTTTATAGTTACTTTATTCGACGAAACTTTTAATGTGTTGTAATTATTTCCATATGTAGAAGATATTATGTGCTTTGACTTGGTTTTCGTCATTTAAGACGTCTAAACATACAGTTATAAACTGTTTGATTTTGAAGTCAATTATGTTTTTTGTTGAAATTTTAGTTCTTTTATTTTAGATATAGATACCATCTTAAATATCATCATCATCGTCATCATCACTATTATCTTCTGCTATTCTCATCCAGGCCACACCGGATTAAATATAGTCAAGTAAATAGCGGTAAAAACGTTGTATACGGTTTCAACTTTTTTCATCGCAATTACGTGTACCTGAAATATGTATCTACTAAGGACTCGCTAGTTTTAATTGCGACATGTAACGTGTCGTGCTATTCACCGTGAAAGCTTGCATGGAACATTCATTGAGGATCGCGCTTTTGTTTAGGGTACGAGCAAGTTTATGTTGGACTGCAAACATTGCTCGTACATGGTTATTTGAAAAACTATAGTTTTGGTCAATATTTTAAAACAACCCCTGTATTGTACCAATTTTTGCAAAAGTCTATTATGTTTATGGCTTATTATGGTATAAAAACCTTTTACATAGTTCTCTTTCTATTTTTTTTTCTAATTTGTTATAGGATTGATCCCAATACAAGAATAAGGGAAGGAAGATTTTTTTGGCTTTAATTACCATATTCAATAATATAAGTATAAAAAAACATCCCATGCAAAATCAATTTCTGTTTTTGATTCGATCTAGTGATCAGCCCGTCTGAAATTAACTAGTAGAAACATCCAAAAAAAAAATGTTTGTTTAAACTTAAATTTAAATTGTTTTATTAATATTATAAGAAATATCAAATAAGTTGTAATTTTGTTTCACCCCGAACATAATTGAAATTTAATAAATTTAGTTTCACTTTGCCTATTTTGATGTATTTTATGTTATTCTTTCAGTATTAATTATAGTTCACCCATAAAAATAAACAAGGCAATTTTATGGGGCTAGCATAAACAAGGCAATATTAAAAGTTAAGCGAACTGAAACGTCATTTTAAATGAACAATTCTCGTATTTATGATTTGTTCAAACTCAGAGTCAGACGACAGTACCAAGTAACGTTCTTTCTGTTGATTGTTACAAATAAAGCGTTTAATTAAATTTCTCACAGTTTAATATGTCTCATCAGGTAAGCAATAAGAAGTTTAATTAGTAATGTTTAACATGTTTGAGTAATATCGTCGTAGTTCCGTTACAGACATAAGAGATACGAGTTGAGAAAAAGAAGCGACCCAAATAATAGTTAATATCCGTTCACATTAATTTACTTTTATAAAAGTAGTACTTTTAATAAATTGATGAGTTACTGAAAAGGTTTTAATTATTTTTAGCATTTGTTTCGATCACCTATTTTATTTTTTTTTAATTGCGTTTAGATTTTTATTCATCATCATCATCATCAGCCTGTGATAGTCCACTGCTGGACATAGGCCTCCCCTAATACACCCCTATCCATTAGAGGGTTTTTGGACCGTATCCCACCACGCTGGTCCAATGCGGGTTGGTGGGTGGACCGACTTTTTAGATGCCCATCCGACGCATGGATCATCTTACTTTTCAGACAATTGGGTGATCGGCCCAATTGCCTAACCAACTAGGAAACAACAATGAAAATTTGTGAGTCCCCGCAGGATTTGAACCCACGACCTCCGGTTTCTAAGCCACACGCCTATACCACTAGGCTACGGAGGCAGTTTTTGTTCAAACTATGTAATATAAACGTTTATGTTAAAACTTGCTGTTGCCCGCGACTTCATCTGTGTGGTAATAAGAAAAAAAAATCTGTAAAAAAATTGCCTAGGTTGTGGCCAGATATCTCCACTATCAGTACGTAAAAGTCCCTTCAAGTTTGGATAAGTCATTCCTGAGATTAACCACAACACATCGACAGACGAGCAAACGATTAAAAAATATTTTATTACATGTCCGGTGCGTATAATAATTAAATATATCTATGTAATCATTTAAACGGTTATTTTAATGCTACATACACTCTAACTTTCTTTACTTGTGTAGATAAATATAATCTGCTTACCATTATGGAATTTTCCCTTACCATTCCATTATCTACATCAATACATTTACTTTTCCTTTGATGGATCATGGCTACTTAGAAAGTTTTCTAACAAGGAAGTAGTTAAAAGTACGTAACAGTAATAGAACACGATAAAGCTTTTAGTATAAGGAGACTTTTGGTAGATAAAACATGTCAGATTCTATTATTTGTTCTATATAAATCCATTCATCAATAATTTTTAATGTTTTATAAAATTATATGTATCTGGTTGTGTATATTAATTTTTAGGTTAAATATCCGCTAAAGTCCTTAAACAATACTTATTGTATGTTTAGAAAAACACGTAGGTACGCTACGGTAGTTGTGTATACTAGTACGTACAACTAGTTTTTAAATTTATTGCATATCAACATGAATATTTGAGTTGTTATTGTTTAAGGACAAATTTTGAGCCCCTTCATGAACACGTTCCAGGAGAGTAACCTAAACTTTAAGATTAATTTATAAAATATTTCAGTCAAAAAAAAGAACAAAAAGCGTAAATACTGGATTATTATACCACATTTCAGAAAAGTATTATAATAAATTTCAAGATATGCATAATAGGCAGAAATTTTCAAAACACGTATAAAATATTATTTTGTCTCGTACCAGCGTATAAAATTTGGAATTCAAATGTTTACCGCTATTGCGTATGACAAAACTCGCACAGCTTTGTCAACGTCTAAGCTACGTCGGACAATATTGGATTTGTTTGTTTACCTTCGCCTGTATGAGGTACTGTTTTATTTGAAATGTTTTGGTGCGGTGTCTTGTAGCGATATTATGTGGGCTATTTCTCTCGACGGAATGTACGTGTGTTTTTAATATTATATGGACGTTCAGGATTGTCTTATTTTCTAGTAGGACAATTATAAATTATTATTTTGCTTAATATGCTGTCTGTATTTTTGCTGTTATTATGTAATTAGTATTTTATGTTGTATGTTTAGCTCCGATGTGGTTGACATGTCTAAATAGATAAAAATCCCTAACTAATAAATAAAGAAAGAAAAGGAACCTAACAATGCCAAAAGAGCAGTACAAAAACAGCCAAGGACTTTACCAAAATGATTTCATATATATAAGCCGAAATGGGGATCGAGCTAATCAATTACATAATAAAATATAAGATTATTTTTTAATAAATATAACGTTTTTGTCAATTTTGTATTATAAAATTACACAATAGTGTTTAATGTACATTATATAAGATAAGCAGTTCCAATTTTGATTACGTTTTTCGTGTGGGCAACATTCTGACTGCCATCTGTTCACATGACCCGTTCAAAGCAATATCGTCGTATTTCCCTTGTGATATACCTTGATGTCTCCGAACATCGTAATCCGATTAGTTGGATGCAATCCAATGTAGGAATTTCTCAACTACATGCCTCTGACACACGCTATATCTGTAAGCCCCTTACAAGTTGACGCTGAGTTTAGGAGTTTTAACTCTGAAAATGGTGTTCACAATAACTTTAATGCGTTCAATTTATTATGTAATTAAATAACGGCTGAATATCCAATTAGCTTTGATGGAACATATCGTTTGTCTATTTATGAATATTAATAAAGTATATAAGCAGATAGTAGAAGGTATACATCAACGAAGAGTAGTCTTTGACACAAAAAAATAATATCAACCCCATATTGGATTTTAGCTTCTCTTGTAAACTTTGGATTTTTATGTTACTGCGTTATTAGAGTGTTCATAAAATAAAATCACATTTCAGTTTGTTTTATGAAAAAAGGTAAAGATTTAGCGATTATCCTAATAATTTTTTACCTTAACAAGCAGGAATGTAAACTGTAAGTGTACAGCTAAAATCTGCATCCATGTAGAAATTGGATGCGTAGAATATACTATATGCCTAAACACACGTTATTAAGGTATAATTAATAACAAATATATGATTTCCTCAAAACAATTTAATCTTACGAGATATATAGCTCTAAGCAATCTTGTTTAAGTACATCTGTGAAACAGGAGAAAGCAATAATACGACACGGCACCGCTATTATCAGCTTTAGATCAACAAAATTTACATATAGGATACAGTTAAACGTATAATATGTATATAATATCATATCTTTCATGTCTGTTAATTGGATTTTAGTTTAGACATATTATATATAGTATATAACCATTTTGCGCAAAATAAGACGATGACAACCTGACCTTTTTAACACTTGATATACCAGCTCTTTTTTTCAAACGTAAATTTTCTAGTAAAACCACCTACCAATTAAAATTACTGCTTTGGTAAATCTAGTTTTAAAGGCATTTTAAATCTCTAATATCCTTTAAGGTATTTTTAGTCGTTACACTCCTGTCAGACTGTTCTTGGTTATCAAGTTCCAGCATTTTGGGCAGTAGTCAGTAACAATTAATAAAATTCTTCACTATAACTGCCTCCGTAGCCTAGTGGTAAGAGCGTGTGCTTTAGTTAAACCTGAAGTCATCGGTTCCAATCCTGCGGGGACAGTTGGTTAGGGCAATTTGGGGCGATCACCAAATTGTCTGAAAAGTAAGATGATCCATGCGTCGGATGGGCATGTAAAAAGTTGGTTCAATAACCCGCATTGGACTAGCGTGGTCGGTCCAGAAACCCCCTAATAGAGAAGGTGTGCAGTAGGGGAGGCCTATGTCGGCAGTGGGCAAACACAGGCTGATGATGATGATAATGATTATTTTGTTTTCTTTAGCTTTTATCACATTATTTTCTGTCAAATGTTTGAACTTTAGAACATTGTTATCTAAACTATTCAAAGTTCTAGTTCTAGTTACACACATATTTTTCGTGTGTTATAGCTAAAACGATCCCCAGTGTATTTGTAATCTATTGTATACACGTGAAGTGTTTGAGTAAATACAAGAGATCGTTGGACTTGTTGTGTGCTAAATTGGAAAATAAAAGTGGCTGATGCTCGTCTGTTGTGTGGCCAATAAATGTCAATGGCGCCAGGCAATTAACCGATAGGCCAACGGCAATTTTCAGTAAGGTTAGACGTGCGAGTGGAGTTCTAACCATTTTCAATTCGTGCTTCGATATTATTATTCATCGTATATACGTAGCCATATAATTAATTGACAACATTTTATGGACTTTTATTGTAATGTGTCTGTGATGAAAATAGCACATGCAACCTTGTAAAACTAAAAATATTAGTTACATATTAAAAAGAAATTGACCGCAACATCTAGTAACAAAATTTTACAAATTTTCGTCAATGAATCATGATGTCGGCAATGAATCTACGTTAACTTCATATATATGTTTATAAGTTTAAATTTATCTTTTTTTCTTCAAATGAATCGTTATGTTACGAAAACATAATATTTTTAAAATTTTTTGTTGGAGTATTTGTAACGAAATGTATTAAATTGCTAAGAAAATAAACTTCGTTCTAAACTGTGATCGTTATAAATATTTCTGCATCATATTGAGAGGAGACTTGTATTGTAAAGGTGAAACGGTCAAACAATTGGTCGCGGAAATGAATTGCCAGAGTAAACAGTATCGACGTAGTGCAGCTGTTATCCAATAACTATTAAAAGAGGTGTATCGGAATATGACATATGTATGTACAAAAATACCGGTACACAGTATTCATAGCTATAGTTTATCGACCTTTACTATGAGTAAGTGATTAGTAAAGTAATTAATTAAGTAAGTAATTGACATCTCAAAAATTGAACAAAAAGAACGCTAGATGCATCACGCCATTTAGTTGCCATGGGAAACAATGTCTATATCCATTCCGATTGCTTTTTGGACGTTCAGACTCCAGGTTTATAACATCAGCAAAGAGGTATAAAACTTTGAAAAGTTAAAATTATACAGATGTACATAAATATATTTATTTTATTATTTCAGTCGGTTCACTGCTGAGTATAGGTCGTCCCAATAGAAGAAGGATATTTCTTCTCAGTTCTTCACTCTATCTCATCCCACACTACGACATATGAGTTCCGATTTAGTGGTTAATAAAAATAGCCTCTAGTAAAGTATAGTTTCTTATAACACGCAACAACAGATTCACCTCGCCGATCAAATATCGCAATCAATAATTTTGCAGCTCCATAAGCATACATAAACCTCAAATTTATTTTACGTTTGACACATTTTTTTATATTTGTGCGTGTACGTGTTGTACAAGGAATTAAACATACTATTTGTCGTACACAAGTTCTTACTTTCGATCTCTAATACGAGTTGTAAATAAACTTTGTTAAAGTTTTGCCAGTTACATAAGCGTGTTACGTTTTCCTAAGTTTTAATTGGAACATATGACGTCACGTACGGATGGCATTTCTATATTGGATTCAGTACAGTGACGGGTATTATTCGGGTAGCTGTGATAACGACACTGTTACAATTTAAATTAATATATATAACAATAAACTAAATACAAATGGACAAAATAGGGTTATTTTACAAATCTTGTGTTATAAAAGTTTAACATATAAGAAGGGATTAACTATTAAAGCTATTTACTACAAAGTTATTTATTTACTTATTATTTACCATAAGAGAAAAAAATCTAAGTCGCGCAGTATGCCAAAAAATCGTTTGCTTATGGGGCCGTTTTTGTTTCAAATGGAAGATATTAGACTATAGATATTTTTATTGGTCTACAATATTATAGTAAAATGGGACCAAGCTTCTCAAAATCCTTTTACTTAGAACATAGCAATGTTTGCTTATTTTTCATTAAAATAATGTTTTGTCCATCATAAATCTGAAAACAAAAAAGTCGTCAGCATAACTAATGGTTAATGAACACCGTCGTTCACAAAAACTTGCAATACCACCTACAAACGCATTGCTAGCCTTTCGAATGGAAGTAGGCTTTTCTTTTATGCAAAAACTTATCACATTGCTAGGTAAGTTTAACGCAATGTTTAAAAAGAAATTTAACTTAAAATAGTTTATACAATACGCCTCTTGTTTATTTTAATCCTATATATGCTAGAATTTTACTCTATACAATCCTTTAAAAGATTTACCTGGTTCTTCTTATAGTTATTATTATCTTAATGCCATGTAAAAGTATAACAGTTTATAAGTAAGAATGCACGTAAAAGAGCTATATTATCGATGCAGCATTAAGTTAAAATAAGATAATAGAGTTGTCGATGTTGTATGTAAAATACTTTTCAAATATATGTGAGCCAAAGAAGAGATAGAATTGAGGAATATAATGTAACCATAGTAACGAAGTTAACCACGTGCGTAGCTTTTAGTTTACGCTCAGCGATGGACATAATTAAGACAGTTCATCAACAAAAACGCTGAACGTATGACGTAATTTTGTTGTATGGGTTATATGTCATATATTATAACAATTTTGTCTTTTATTTCTCTGTGTAGAAATTTTGTCTTTTACCTATTATTACATAGTTATTCGTATTCGTGCTGTGGCTTGTATAATAGTATATTGCAGATCGAGTTATTGAGATATAGTTACTGGGTAACCCTTAAGTGGCACTGTGATGAGCTGCTAATTTGTTCGTTATATCTTGGTCAAGAGAACACTTAACAAGATAACTGACATTTAACCTAGGCAAATAATATTAGCATAGCTAGATACCTAATAAGCCCGAGACTTAGAATAATTGCTAAAGGTAATGAACGATTTAGATTAGTCAGTTTATCATTAGGAACACTCAGTTCCTATATCTTGGGTTTTATGGTTTAAAAGTGTCGTCCACAGTTTTCTTAATGCAAGCTTTTCTATCGACTTTAGGTCACATAAATATATATAAAAGTGTTTTTCAATATATTTTGTATATCGTACTTTTCTACAATTGTAATAATAATTTTAGTTATTATAGTATTAAATATTAATAACTACCGAAAATTTCGACATTTCTTTCACTGCTAATCAATTAAGATTCTGTCGAGCGTGAGTAATGAGAGAATGTCGACTTTTAAAATATATTTTACATTTCTTTTTTGAATAAAATATATCAATTTATCAGTGAAAACGTGCATACACAATTTTTTGTTGATTTTAATAATCCAATCCGAATAATGGTGGCCCCTCAAACTGTATAGGCTGGGCTCTCCAAATCTCCACCTTTTCAAGTGCGTCCGCGGAACGAAAATTCTTTTGTGCCAAGGCTAACCTATTTCGCTGACTCTTCTACAGTGATCCTTTGATAAGCATCACGATCGTGAAATATTTTAAGATTAATTGAGTCCTTTGAAAGGAATAAAAAAACGCCCCGATTGCGTATTTTAAAAAGCAACCTTTAGGCGTTTTCATTTGAATTAACTTGATTTGTAAACATTAATTGTAATTAAATGGACTTTACATTTATTTATTAACTTGGTACGAATAAAAGATACCTTTCAGCTAGTATAAACGGTAAAAAAAGGAAACTGCGATTAGGATCCATCCTATTACTTAGTTTGAAATGTGAGCATGCTGGCATAATTGAATTGTAATCTGGTTTGAAGGGTCATCCTTCAAATCAGATTACAATTCAATTTTTACATTATTGTTTTGGAGCAGAAATAGGCACCGCAGCCATACCACTAAAATGAAGCGTATAACAAACAATTATCGTAAAGAAGGTGTCTAGTTTTGGTATAAAAAAGTTTTTTAAATTGACCAAAATTGAAGTATGTAAATATGTATCAGGATAAAAGCAGCCTCGGCGGGATAATACAATAAATCTCGTAATACACACGCGCAACAAAAAACACATCCACTTGTCCGCCATTTTCTATAGACATCTGTCCAGTTTCCGGACCCTTTTCCCAAACCCTGTCCATTCTAAGGCGGCGTGGGCTCACAATGTCTTCATAGTTTGTTGTCAGCGTGCTCTTTGAATATTTATTGCTTCTAAATTTCCGTACAGCCATTGTGCTAGCTCGCGATCCGAACATTTTATCGGTATATTTCTCGATGCATTTATGAATCCTGAAAGTTTCCAAGCTATTGTTTTGAGAGTGCTTTTCGGTTAGGCTTTTTTTTCAAAAACGTACGCCATTGTCTTTCACGTTTGTTTGTAGTATTACAATAAGTGTTGTATCCTGTATAAACTTAAATAGACTTTGTGTAAACTAGAACACAATGCATCAAATAAAATATATATTAATAAAAACTTGCTTATAACCGTTATATGTATATTAGTACAGTTTGTTATATTTAATTCTATGTTATATATTTAATTTAAGCCTTAATAAAACTCTCGTGTTAAAAGTCAGTAAAAGCATCTGTTCCTGTATAATTTGAATGTATTGTTAATGTAATTAACGATAAAATTTGATTTAGTCATAATTTTGGCTCTTAAATAGTAAAATGACAGTAAAACTACTTTTGAAGTGGTAAACCGTTAGATAATTATTAGAGAAACGACGTAATAATAATGCAAAACATCAATAATATTCATACAGTCTATTAGTACGGTCTTTGTTCAATGGCATAGTTTCTAAAACCTTAATTTAGCACTGGACACTCTTGTATATGCAAATTCTTCATGAATAAATCCGTCGTTACAAAGGTAAAAATGTCAATTTCACTTTGCAATAGCACGTAGGCGGGCTTTGTTACGCTACCTTTTGAAATACGTTCAAAACGCTACCCCCGACTGTTGTACTTTTTCAAAATTGCATTCTGAAATATTCCTAACACCATCTTGTACATATTGCCGGCCTTAATTTAACCATTTACATGTAAAAACACGCAAAGACATAAAATATACAGAGTTTGAAATAAAGCAAACAAATGAAGTAAAATTGACTAAAGCTTTATTTACAAGTTACTATCTACCCGCCCCTGCTTTGCACGGATACTATGCTGATAATAAATGCACCTACTATATTAAGCATATACCTCAAATTAATATTTATTAAAAAAAACTATATTTAAACTAATTAAGCATACACAGGGATAGAGGGACAGAGTAAGCGACTTTGTTTTATACAATGTGGTGATGAGCTATTTTATAAATGTTCAATCCAAAATTAATATTTGAATAAAATGTAATGATGCATTTCCTATATTTATATTACATACCTACGTTTAGCTTCAGTGATGTGATAGTGAGTATATGAACTATTTTTTTCGAACAAGTACATATTATGTAAATCATGTCATCCCTCATTACATCGCGCACTATTTAATACATACGAAGTTATTCAGTTATCATGTTCATTAATTGTTCACGACTAAAAGTTCACCCGTACAGTTTACAAATCGTACTGGAAGCTTAAAAAGACAACAGGGAACTTCGAGACCAACCGGCGAAAAAGTGCTTTGAAATGCATTAAAAGTTCAAAAGTTATAGCTTGGGACAATAATTTAAAAAGTTTTTCATGAACCGCTCTATTTGAATTTGAAAGCGCGAAGCTGTCGAATGAAATTACTTGGACAACAATGTTCTCGGGAGCGGTGAGTGAAACCACAAAGCGAGACGAGTTTTTAATTTTACTAACGCTTTATAAATAGTTTCTCAATGTCCTTTACCCGGGAATAGGAAGTGGTAATATCCATCCTTGTTTCCTTCGCGATATTTGCATTCAAATATAACCACACAAACGATTTTTATTAAGAAAAATAAAAAATAAATACGTATTTATTTAACCCCTACTCGCATTTAATTCTCATCTCTGACTAGCTCTTAACTTCTTCGTATATGCTTTGATTCGTTATGAACAACATGTCATATATTTGGTATTACTCTATTAATGTGAATAAAAGTTTAAGAAATATGTAAAATTCTAATTTTGGTACGATTTTTTAATAAGCAATGAACAATTTGAATGTTTTCTGTAACTTTTTACGTAGGTCTAAATATAGCCGATTTTTTATAATGTTATAGCTAAAGTTACAATGTACGCTTAATAAACCGTGAGTTTTGACTTTTTATCATTTTTGTTTAATGCAAATCACACACAAGATACAAGATTTATTAAATATATTTAATATTCTTAGTTTATTAATAAAGTAACTACTTCATTATTTAAATAACACGATATCGAATCATATAATGTGGAGATTACATCGCTTTAGCTGATGTAATACTTTGTACAATTTTGGAATTCGTCGAACATTCATCGAAGGTAATCCGCTTTATTTGGTATTATCATAATTAAAAGGATTGTAGTGTAATCAGAAAACCTTTTGTTTCAACCTATCCTCTTAGTTTAATTATTCCAGTATTGCAAAAAATTATCTGTTTAAATAATAGTTGTTTATATTGTTAATAAAAACTAACTAACCAGAAAATATAACAGAAAGCAAATCCAATCCAATTTAAATGTTTCTCTTACGTTTTTTTTTAATTTATTCAAATAAAAAAAAATGAAATCGTATCCAAATTGAGAAATATCTGGGTTCTCTCTCCTCCTACGTTTAGGTCAGTTAAAAAAAAAATTTAGGATGAATACTTTTCACGGTATCGTAAACGTCTTTAAAAAGTATACTGGTATAAATTAAACGTACGACCAAAGTTTTCTATGATACTACGTTTTTATTAGAGTAATGACACATAAAAGTGAGCGATTGGCTCACGATTTCAATTTTCGACAAAAGTAATTACTAAAATTAAATATGCAAAATTTACTACCCGCGAGATTAAAGTTAAAGTCTATTTATACATCGCTTTACATATGTTTCATCTTTATATAAAATAAAAAATGTCGTTGTTAAAAACATATTATGTCACAGAACTATCGTTGGAGTATCCCGAGACCATGTGGTCTTATTATAAAGGAAAGACTTACTCTACTTACTTACTTAGATCTTAGGCCAAAGCAAATTTAGAAAATGCTTTGGCCTAAGATCATAGAGATATATGCAGTTTTATTTTTTCGTTTATAAAATTGTGCTTTGCTACAAAATATATTTAATAATTGATTTGACATTAGTTCCGATCAATTAATCACAAATTTTATGTACCTTATATGTAAAAGAACATGGTGCAACTTTCTTTCGTTTTAGATTAGCCCAAAAATAGTTGTCAAGTTGAAAGTTAGTTTATTCTCTTATACATCGAAACTTGTACCATATAGATGCTTCTAAGCCATAGCTCCTAACATATTTTCAATTTCTGATTTATACAGGATTGTAGATTTATTTACATTCATCCATCTATTCTTTTATTTGCACTGTGAATAAAATTTCTATCACGACGCCACTTAATTCAATCTGTTGACAATAAATGCAAATGAAATTCGAACTTTCGCAGCAAACGTTAAAAATGTCGGTCCGATGAAGTGAAAAGCACTCCTCGGCTAATATTCATGAAAACTTCGCCTTTTGCAGTTTACACGGTGATTTATAAGTTGATTTCCATGCAAGGTAATGCGAAATTTAAATAAATTAATTTAATATGTTTTGGTTTTATTGCTGTGCGATTATGATTTGAAAGAGATATTTAGTGACGTCACAACTAAAATGCGTCGGATGGGCATGTAAAAGTCGGTCCACCCACAACCCGCATTGGACCAGCGTGGTGGTGTACGGTCCAAAACCTCTAATGGATAGGGAGTATTAGGAGGCCTATGTCCAGCAGTGGACTATCACAGGCTGATGATGATGATGACAACTACAAAGAACATTAAGCAATACAATAATAATTTATTTTCCTGAACATGATATAAAACATTTCCATATCATGGCATACAACTGTTATTTTACAAATACTAAAAGGTACTTTTAATATATATCATCATATCTGTATATAGTAAACAGTTGTGACTTTGTAGTTGCAAACTTATGTATTTTTTAAAACAGTTAAATTCTCTAAGGGGCTACAAAGTGGAAATTCTGTTTAGAATTATAAATAAAAAGAAAAAAGAAAGTATCATGATACTTTTTTGCTATTGTTGAAGCTAATTTACAGTTAAATTTTAATATCTTAAAATTAGGTACGCAATGGAAGTGTCTTTTTGAACGTATCGATTACTATCAGGGGAATATTGTTTTAGAGGTGTTCGGTTCCCTTTTTCACAGGTGGCCGTTTGGGGCGGTACCACCGCGTTGCCTATTACTGGCGCAAAGCGGAAGTGTTATGGCACTATCGTATTCCGGTTTGAAGTTCACTGTAGCCAGCGTATTTACTGTGTAAAAGAGAAGTAACATCCTATATCTTAGGGTAGGCAGCGCATAAGTGATACCTCTGATGTTGCCGATGTCATTGGGCGTTAGTGACCGCTTTCCATCAGGTGGCCCGAGTACTCATCTGCCTTCGTAAGCAAATAAAAAATATGTTCTAGATTTGTAACTATTGTATGAAAAAAAAACAGCTTACTTGCATGGTACACATATCATTTACCGTTACGTTTCACAATAAGCATTGTGAAAATAATGTTTAATCGAATTAGCATTATTAGCGTACTCGATTTGCGACCAAATCAATATAAGTTAATCTTTAATGACAACGAGCGCAATGAATAATTGAAAAATATCAATTTCATTAATGTATCGGAATACATTCGAATATATTTAATCAATTACGTTTGCCACATTAACATTTCAAATTGGCAAACAGTATCATTGAGTACGGTTGTGTTTTATACCCCGAGGGAACAGAATGAACAACCCTGTTATAAAGCGTTCGTGTCTATCCGAAAACATGTTTAACGATTGTTACAACACATGAATAGATAATATAAACTGCTAATAGCAGCAATTCACTTACTCGTACATTTCTCCTTAGGGCTCTTTTACACATTTCTAGTATATTTCAATAAACAAAAATATATAAATAGCTGCTGTTTTAGTAAAAATTTATAAAACAGAAAATGTTGACAACTCTGTTGTTTGTATTAGTTCTTTTACATTATTACTACTAGTTTGGATCTGTAGATCAATACATCAATAAATTTACTGATTTAAATAGATGCAAGTAGACTTATCGTAAAGAGCACATAAAGGTAAGTAGCGGTAACTAATTAAGTTTTCGAAACAGAAAGCTTAAAATATGATCTTCTTATTTAACTGATCTCATGAAATAAGCATTCAACGATTTAGACGACAGGAAATCTCATCCGTCTGACAGAAAACGTTTACCTATAAAGCTAAATACAAATTCATACAGTTTTGTACTTCGCCTCGTCGCTTTAATAATGTAATGACAATTTAGCAACCACATAATGCACATACAAACGTTAGCTATACCGCTAGAATATTCATCTATGAATGCGGGTACATAACTAAACATAATGAGGTTTCAACAGACAGACGGAAATATAAGTGGGTTTTGTTTTGCCAAACAAAGCAACGCATTGTTTTGTGCGATGTTGCTCTGACAGCGTGATGTGTATTTAATGTTTTTATTGAAGATTTGTAAGAAACAAACGTATATGATTTCCTTTGATATCTATTATCTACATTAGCAATTAAGCAGTTTATTGCACATATTAATAATATTTATACGTTAGTTCGTTGGTTTCGTGTTCGATAGCCGAAATTTATGTTTTTAAAACATTTTGAAAATTACATTATTTTGAATTTAGCTCAGTTTTAACATATATATTAAATGTATAAGAAGATTGTTATTTTTGAAAAATCAGCATAACGAATAAATAACAAATAAACAAACGTGTAATTGCTCTGTGAGCTCACAACACTGGTGTAATAAACTACATCTTACTGTCAGGTCAAGCACACTTAAATTTGTACTTGTTACGTTTCAATTAAAACCCTATATTATTTCTGCTGCAGCTATGTCAAATACTTATTTATTTATTTACACTTCATGGTCAAAACTATAGTACAATGGCGGACTTAACGCCAAGATATTTGATGTCATCATTTACTTTGTTTTATAACTTTCCAATTCAAAATATAATAAGGTTTCTTTCCACCATTTTGAAGTTGAATATATTTCTACGTTTTGGTTAATTTGGTGACAAAATAGATTATAGTCATAAATAACGCTTTTATATTAATAAAAAACATAGTTTTACACACTTTAGCTATGAAAATGTCTAAGAATTCTTCCACTGTAATTCTATGTAACATAAAATAGGTTAAAAAATATAGCAATAAACTTGTTATATAAAACAAGTGTGTTGTGAAAAGGTGTGCTCGTATATTTTGCAACTTTTTAATAAAATTTCGAGGGAGATATTGTTAGAAGAAATTTCCTGCTGGCAACGCTTAAATTTACTCACTAGAATTTTTAAACAACGCTTTATGACCGGCTTCAATTAAGAGGACGTAACTTTGGAGGTCGCTTTAATCATAAATAGCGTACATAGCTTTCACAATGTTTACTACGTTACTGATTGTCCCTTTTGTTTTTAATAAAATAAAAATTATTTCTTGAAAAATAAGTTTACGAAACGTGACTAGTGATTTGACTTAAGTCAATTGAACGTTGCAAAATAACTTATTTGCTCTAATAAATATTACTTTTTGACCAACTTCCTACAAGACAGAGGTACTCCATTCGGAGCATATGATTTTTATATAATTTTGTTTAATATTTTAATTTTTATATTAGTTATATTATAAATATTAAAGAAATTGAGAAAATTACATCGTGAAAAATCACAACCTGTTGCGGCTAAGTGCAAGAACCATAGATATAGGTTCTTGCAAACTTTATTGCAGTTTTAAGAATAACCCAAAATAAGCATTTTGATTTAAACATTTTTAAAATTTGCAATTTAAGTTCAAGTTTACATAAAAATTATTACATTAAAAAAACTTCATTCTTTGTTCATAGAACGCATCATAGATGACATTTAGATTAAATTAATACCTTAAAAGTTATTAGAGATTTAAAATGCGGTGGCAGAAATGGCGTGCTAATTTCGTACAGAGAGCAATTTGTAACCTGCCTATATTGCGAAAAAAAGTTATATGCTGTTTGAAGTCTCATAGTTTTGTAAAATTACACTTGTAGAAGTATAAATATTTCAAGAACTTCATCATCATAATGCCTGTGTTAGTCTACTGCTGAAAATATGCCTCCACTAATGCAGTCCCTTCTCCATTAGGGGGTCTTTAGACCGTATCCCTCCACGCTGATCCAATGCGGGTTGGTGGGTGGATTGATTTTTACATGCCCATTCGACGCATGGATCATCTTACTAATTAATCGGTAATCTGCCCCAATTGTCTTGACCAACCAGAAAACACAAGCTGTTTCCTGCGGATTCGAACCACGACCGCTGAGCTATAAGAAGGGCCAATACCGCTTAGGGCAATGGAGGTTTTAAACAACTCATGTTCTATATATTTTATAAGTAAAAAAGGTAAAAAAAGTCTCATTTACAATAAACCTTTTTTTCGACCGCATCCATTAGCATACACTTGTCTGCGGCCTAGAAATTTTTTGAACCGTAAGAGTACATACGATACTGTTGCTGCGTTAACATTTTTTCCAATTTTCTACACGAATAAAGATTTCAGTTCGAAAGGTGCAAGCAAATGACTGCTGCACATTTCTCATTTCCATTTAGATTGTGCATAAATTAAAAGTTTTATTAATTTTCTGTCCTTGTTACGATTTCTAAAAACATTTTTCAATGAACTACAATTTCAGGATCATAAAATATGCTTAAATTTATTAAGCTTACCCTATAGGCTACCTATATATATATACAAATTTTCATTGTTGTTTCCTAGTCGGTTAGGGCAATTTGGGCCATACCCAATTGTCTGAAAAGTAAGATGATCCATGCGTCGGATGGGCATGTAAAAGTCGCCCACCCACCAACCCGCATTGGACCAGCGTGGTGGGATACGGTCCAAAACCGCCTAATGGATAGGGTGTATAGGGAGGCCTATGTCCAGCATGGACTATCAAAGGCTGATGATGATGATGATGACCCTAGATAGTGACTTTCACTAGAGACCGAGAAGATCCCGTGAAAGGTCGGGTCTAATTCTGCGGGGATGTAAATCCTTTCGTGTTTTTTTTTATCTAGGTGTTGATGGTAAATCTCAATGCGTTATTACCACAAAAGAACCGCCCGGCGCGTAAAAATTCTGTATTGCACCTGATTTTTCTCAGAGGTGTCGGTTATCCGTCAATCAGACTATTACTGGAAAGAAAGAGGAAAGTGCTCACATTTAGGTATGCTGCGTAGATCCAATACTCCGACCGCCAAGGTGATCTAGGATCTATCAGATCATTATTATTAACAATGTTCAGTGCGAGAAAGTACTTGAAGATAAGTTAATTTATCTTAGTATTATTTTTAATTATTATTTGCTTTCGGTCTAGCGTCGTAGCAAGTCGTCTTTTGTTTTAACATTTAAAATTGTTACACGACGCCGAAGTTTTTACATTTTCATTACAGTCTTTATGTCAGAATTCCAAAAGGTGCGAGCGTTAGACGCGAGCTCAAAGAATTCTTAATTTACATATCTACTTTCATTAAGGACAAGGAGACACCTGAGTGCGTGAGATGCTGCAAACATTGCGTTAACTAGATCGTTACATAAAATTCTTCCAATGTTAAGAAGCAATTTTTTTGGAATTTTTCGACATTTTGCTTCTATGGTCGTCGAAGCGTTGTAGCTACACTGTATGCGAAGATATGACTATAAAATATTAATAATCTGCAGGATTTTCAATATTTATAATTTAATAGTTGCGGTATGAAACTACTTATATTTTAAAGGGCAAAATATTGTAATAGCTTGATTACAAATATTGCTTATAAATGTTTTTATGCTCCGTAAATGGGTTTTTTGTAGATACAGTATGCTGAAAAATATATATAAATTTATTCTTAAAAAAAATAGAAATTTTCAATCTAACATTGTAACTACGCAGTTAGATACCAAAAACAACAAATATTAACGTTCGTTTATTTATTTGTCGTAAATGCATTAATGATTAGCCTTTTTTAAATAATCGATTTAATGTGTGGGATTTTATGAAATATTAATAATATTTTATATTAGGTAAAATAATTTAGATCTAAAACCAAATAGTTTATAACTCGATTTAATATGAAAATAGTATGAATATTACGATACTCTTTTCTACAATAGTATCGAAATACGAAATATCCGAAGTAGCGATTTAATCCTTTACTTATCTATGTAGCATCCGTGTTTCCATTGAACCGGATTTGGCATTAACACGGAAACGAGATAATACTAAAGAGATTCCAAACGGTAATATGCAAAGACAATAATCCTATTTTAGTCCGTAATACCGCAGGGCAGCACATTTCCATCGCCTCCTTTACTAATATATTTCATATTTTCCTTTTTACGCTTTTCTATATAAGCTCTGATGTTATATGCAAGGATATGACTGATAATATATAATAGTTTATATATACAACATACGACATATTAGTATTTTACGAAATACTTTCTATTGTTTATGCGAATAAAGTATAGGGGAAACAGATATTTTACTTACACTGGTGTCTTATTTTATTTCTAGTTACAAGGTGCTTCTTTTGGCTTCGGTATAGTAAATTGTATTTGTAAGTATTATTTATTGTACTGCATGGTAAATCGAAAAATACAGTGTGATGTGATTTACCTAAATAACAGTTTTTACACAGAAAGTGGCATTTGATTTCCAAAACTCGAAAGTAAACTCAAAGACACGTTCTATTAAGTTTTCTACAAATGGTCTCGTCAACCAGGACCGACGTTTTACATGCCCGTTGGATGGATCATACTTTCCAGGCAATTGAACGATCGGCCCATATTGCCCTAACCAACCAAAAAAACGACAACACAAAGTTTTTTCCACGCATGATTCGATCCTACGACCTAAAGTTTGTAAAATAAGACTTTTATCACTAGGTCACAGAGCAGGTTTGGTAGCAAAATTAATTTAAATATTTAAATATATTTATATAAATCTGTTCTATTGTTAGTCTTGTTGTGCATACTTTTATTTTTACTTAGACTATATGTGTTATTTGATAAAAATTACATAGTATATATTATTCATAACAATAAACAAAAAAGGTAGCATGTCAGTTTTCACTTCCACTCTTTATATCTTCATTTTTATTATATTGAAATATTCTTTAACAAAAACTTCTTCCTAATTTGTTAACAGTAACTTTGTTAGCTGGGTTGTAAATTTTCTTAATAAAAACTTTTAAAGAATACAACGTTTTTAATATAAAGCTATTATAAATTAAGGGCGCGGATTGTTTTTGAAAGAATCTGAAGCCTTATAATATAAATTAAAAGTAAAATTTCTCACTTTCTCTCGTAAAAAAGATACAATTTTATTAAAGTTTGCAAAATTGTCATTAGACATTATTTGTAATAGATTAAAGGTATCGAATCATACATCACACTGGAACGTGCTACCGTTGCTTCAAATTTAAGATTTTGTATTAATATTTTAGTTCTTAAACATCTATTAAACTACTTATTACAAAACTTGACAGCTATTACTAAAAAAAAAGAATGATAAAAATCGGTAAGTTAGGAGCAGAGGAATCGAGAGATATATAAAAAAAAGATGCACCCCGAATTGAGTACCTCCTTCTTTCGGGAAGTCAGTGAAATATTAGTTGTGAAGGTCGCCATGTTCTTTAAAAATATCAGTATCGAAAATTAAAAGCAAGGAAGCATTGTGACTGATGTTCACTTACCGTCGTTAATATTTTACTAAAAGAAAACTACCAAAAGTCTTAGCCGCAGCAACGCGTGCTAGAAAATTAGATTTCTCTATGTAATTATTTACAATTCTTAAATTGTCAATTTTATATTGATTAAAACTGCAATTTACAACATGTATTTAAAACGATTTTTTGTAATTAAAATTATTAATAGGCTGTTTCATTTTGTAGTACGTCAGTTTCCATTCATACAGAACATAAAAAATGTTTCTTTGCAGTTTTAAAATATCTATTTTAATTTTGAGGTTAAAAAGTTTGATTACAGATTTACTACTATTATTTTAATATGATTGTAATACAAATTAACACATTTTAATTAATATATAGATTGTTTTACGTTGGATTAAATGAGAAAAATTAAATCACCCCTGTGTATTGTATTTGGCGGCGATTGTTTTTTCCGTTTCACTTTTCTATTATCCCGTTTAAGGTTATTTAAGCACAGCTCGAAGTTTACTTTTAATTTAACTTGTTTCTTTCGAAAAGGGTGTTTCCCATTGAAATAAAACAAAAGTATTCCAATAGGACACACGAGGTTCAGTTAATGTTAAGTAATGTGCCGAATCGCTGAAATCAGTGATGTGCTAATTCTAAGTGCTCCGGTTGGAAGGCCACAGTATATTGCGTAATAACATGTAAGATCTAATATCTTAGGTGTAATATCTTTATATGGGCGGACGTGCTTAATAACACAAGGCATCTTGCCTCTTTATTAAAGACAAAACTTGCTTTTCCATTTGGTTTGGCTTGAAAAGTATATTTGGATCGATTAGGAGTTTGATTCTATGATAATAAAAATGAAAGGAATAAAACTAATATAATAATAGAGAGAGGATATTATAATAAGATTATTAAACGTGAAAAGAACACCGTGTATATAATTATAGCGTATAATTTATATAAATCATCATCATGATAGTCCACTGCTGGACATAGGCCTCCCCTAATACGACCCCTAACCATTAGGGGGTTATGGACCGTATCACCACGCTGTTCCAATGCGGGTTGGTGGGTGGACCGACTTTAACATGCCCATCCGACGCATGGATCATCTTACTTTCCAGACAATTGGGTGATCGGCCCAAATTACCCTAACCAACTAGGATACAACAATGAAAAGTTGAGTTCCCGCAGGATTCGAACCCACGACCTACGGTTTCTAAAGTACACGCCCATACCACTACGCTACGGAGGAAGTCATTAATATAAATTATTATACAAAAAAACATTTGCAGTTCTTCAAAACAAAAAACAACAATTTACTTACTTACGAAACTCTTATTATATAAGGACCTGTTCTAAGGGTACTAGTTATCAAATTATTATTAATTTAAAACGCTAAAAAAGTATTCTTGGGGATTAAATTACTAAATAAAACATTCTATTACTCGTACTGTAAATAAAAAACTTGTATTAAAAAAATAGCATTTAATCTTTAAAAATATTGTAAGAATAAGTCAACTTGAATAATAAACGTTTCTGATAGTACAACCTGGGCATGCAACGATGCATTATATTTGTACCGGCATCCAGGCGTTGATTTATGACCCCGAATGCGACCAGCAGCATGAATATTGCCATTATTAATCAGATATGCAGTAAGCAGACACTACGGCAATGAAGAATCGCAATTGGAAGAATTGTTTTGCTAGTTTTAAAGCGTTCCTGTTACCACTTTTGATATTAATACCTTTTTAAGCGACGGTAAATATGACTTTGTTTAAAATATTCGTTTTAGAATGCAAAATTAATGTTAAAAAAGTGATAAGTAAATTTTATGTCCTTTCAAACTTTAGGACGATATCTGTAATAAAGACCAAAGGCTTAATTTTTTCTCCACAAAGAACATTTATTTGTAACCGCTAAAACATGTAGCAAAACAACTTAATAAATATTCACCAAAGCATGTAACAATTTACAGCACTTTAAGTAAAATACCTTAATTTATCTCTATACACAAAGTTTTAACTCTTAAACTTTCCAAACCCAATCAAGAGATGACTAGAAATCTATGTACAAATTGAAAAAGAATCGAAGAAATCTCACTGCAGCAGCAGCGCAACAATTATTTAACGTTTTTCTTTATATAACGTTCCGTTTTTCCGCCATTAGTTGTTTAATTGTAATCAATAAATTTCTTATGTTATTTTGCACAGGTATATGCAATGTTTGCCAGGCTTTATACAACCAGTTGATATCGAGGCAATTACAATGGATCTAATGCTAAAATGGCCTATCTGGAGCAGCCGCACTATTAGAGTATCCATTATGGCCGTAAACGCTTAGCGAGTCCTGAACGCGAAACTTAGCTGAGGTATATAAAGTTGGGTGTTGGGACCTTCATATACAGACTGCTGTTAGATCCTGGGAGCCGGGTTGCGTGCCTCAAGAATGCGCGATGCTAATTGTGAACATTATATCAAGGGAAAGGTGACCGTACGCGATTGCCAACTGTTACCGTGGGATAGCCATCCGACAGGGGATATGTCTTGGCACCTACACCTTTGGTATCTTCTTCTCGCTTTTTCCTAGAAGTTGCTTTTGGCGAGTGCCTGTCCAGGGTACCATCTCTACAAGGTCTGATGGGAAGACTGTTTACGCGCCTTCTCAGTCTAAACGTTCTTGCGAGATTTCCGTCGACGTCTCTTGAGTCTGACGGCAAGACTGTGCTCGTCGTCGCTCTCACATCTACACTCCACACGAGCTCCAGCAGATGATGGACAAGTTCTCTTACGCATGCACTCTGTTCTCCATGAGCATAAACGCCAAGAAGACAGTCGTACTGGTTCAGGGTTGTGTCACACCACCAGCGATTCTACTGGATGGGAAGCCCCTGGAAATAGTCGAGCAGTTTTGCTGCCTTGGGTCGACCGTGTCGAACAATCTCTCGCTTGATGCAGAGATCAACGTTCGTATTGGCAAAGCGGCGGCCATGTTCGGAAAGCTCCGTACAAGAGTTTGGACCAACAAACATCTGACCACAAAGACCAAAATGACAGTACGGAGCGGAAACCTGGACATCGTACGCAAAGCAAGAACGCTGACTGAACACCTTCTACATGCGCTGTCTACGTAACATTCGATGAGGTGTTGGAAATCGCACAGCTGCCGAGCCTCACCGCACAGCTCAAGCAGAATCGGTTGAGATGGCTGGGGCATGTGTATCGCATGTCACGTTCTCGTTTGCCGCGGCTTGTTTTGCTTGGCACTATAGCAAATGCGAAGAGAAACGTTGGGAGACCGCTGCCACGCTTCAAAGACTGTGTCAAGCGAGACATGTACACATTAAACATCGACAACAAACGCTGGGAGGAGCTCGCGGAGGATAGGATTGGATGGCGTAACATTGTGAAGGAGGGTCGAGCTTGCCACGACACAGCCTGGTTTCAATTACTGGCGGATAGGAGACATAAGAGACACACCGGCACCACCCTGACTAATTCACATTTCTCCTGCCGCTGGCGTAGAAGACAATGTTACTCCCGAATTGGTTTATATAGCCACGAAAAAAGGTGTTCCTCTGATCATACACATGCTTAAATCGTCTGTAAAGACGCAAAGGCCTTTGATGATGATGATGCAATGTTATTTTCTTTCTCCCTTACTGATGGCCGATGACGTTGAATGCTTGTCACGTGTCAAATCTATCAGCATACTACATCGAAGTGGGAAGAGGAAGCCTTTACAGTTTATAGAAACTGTTCTCTCGATTGTGGGTAACAAATGAAGGAGGCCATTGTTGTACCGGCCAATGTCTACGGAAACACTTGTCACTGTCAGAACGAAGTATAGATAAATGGTTGGCGACGTACATATTTTTCCGCCAGATGGAATATGCTATGAGACATTATAAGCGCTTTTACTTCAAACAGCTCCATTCTACCGTCCCACCTAAGTTTGTGGTTTGAAATGTTTAGTCACTTAGAGAGTCTAAAAAGCAACAAATAAAGCTTATTATTTATTATGCATTAATTGTTTTACTTACTATAACATTTTTATATCTTAACAGGCCTTAACTAGTTACTTATTTTTATCATTAAAATTTTAGAGATTTCAAGTTAAACATTAAAACTTTTTGACTAAGCTGCGTAAAATTTTGTTTTAGGATTATGTTATTAATTATTACAGTTTAAGTATAAACAAAATATTAAAACAGTATCAATTAACAAAAAATAAAGTAACAAATATTTCTTTCTCTTAGCTATAATCATAACTTTAGTTAGACTTATTTGCCACTTAATTTAAACGCATTGGCGTCCTATGATAGTTACAAATGATGGTCTTTACAACCTTTATACATGCCAATCAGACGTAGTGATCATCTTACTATTCGGACAATAGGTTGAATTGTTAAATAACAAATAAATGGAATATTGTTCTAACCAGCCAAAAATTTGTATCCCCGCAGGATTCAAGCTTTTAGCCTTCGGTGTATAAATTTTCAAGGGCCAGGCCACGGAGGCATAAATCCGATAAATAAAAATATTTCAAAGGAATTATTTTTAATTAGGTAACATGGACAAAAATCGGATGGCCGTCTTAATACTGAATTGATTTAAAAATCATTACACCATTCTTAACGCTGATGAATTTTGTAACGAATACAATGGAAATTCTGAAAGAGCTCTTGTTTATTAAAACCGTGAACCAGTATTAAACAAGCAAGGTTTAAAAATAAAAGCCCCGGGAATTTTCAATTTATAAATTCACTTCCATTAGGAGAGAAGACACGCCGTTGTCTGATGGGCGTCAAAATGTTTTGAAAATTACGTAATTTTCAGTCGGCTCGGTAAAAGAAACTATAATGATTTTAATCAAAAATTATGTTAAGATATGCCTCAGTTGAATAAAATATGATGTACAATTCGCAGACTTTTGTTGTTCATAACAGAATTTTTATTTTATCTGAATCGAAATGCTGTAAGTGACCGTGAAATTAACGGAATATTAATTGTTTAAGTCCACAATGAGAAAGTTCAAAAGAAAATAATTACTTCTGTTGTCATATATGACAAGCCTTTTCATGTACGTCAGGAAAATCAAAAAGGAGGAAAATGTTTATATCGGAAATGAGATTCTCGAGATTGATGTGTGGTGTGTGTGAAGTTAGATTAGATAATATCAATCTTCCAAAGAAAAATAAACAGATTGAAAATTAAACTTTTTCTAAAAAAAGATTGGAATATGATCGGGGCATGACTGTATTTATACCGCTAGTAAATGTTAATGCTCTTGAAAACATGAGATATGAGTAAAATTTTAGCAAATAAACCTTTTTTTTTTCGGAAAAATACAAATATTCATAAATGAAGTATTTGACATCGGTATTCAGAACAAAAATATAACTTATTCTGAATAGAGCACAAGCAAACATATGTATGTGCTTTCAAAATGTTTTATAATCGGTTACTGTAAGACTTTTAGATATTTTTTTTTCAACAAAGGACATCATTAAAACTGCCTCCGTACCCTAGTGGTATAGGCATGTGCCTTAGAAACCGGAGGTCGTGGGTTCGAATCCTGCGGGGACTCAACAAATTTTCATTGCTGTTTCCTAGTTGGTTAGGGCAATTTGGGCCGATCACCCAATTGTCTGAAAAGTAAGATGATCCATGCGTCGGATGGGCATGTAAAAAGTCGGTCCACCCACCAACCCGCATTGGACCAGCGTGGTGGGATACGGTCCAAAGTCCCCTAATGGATGGAGGTGTATTAAGGGAGGCCTATGTCCAGCAGTGGACTATCACAGGCTGATGATGAAAATGATGACACCATTAAATATAAAATAAGATTTAAAGGCGTAATAACTTTAGTTAATGAAGTGAATGCTGCAATTTTGTGCTTCATCAAAGTTTTATTAGCATTTAAAATTATATTAAAAATAATAACAAATGTTGATTTCTATTTATTATTCATAGAAGTAGAGCAGGATGGTTAAAAAAGATACTTTCAATTAATAGGGCCCTTGCGTAATTTGAATTAGTTCTTTTGTAAACATAGATTCTATATTACTTTTGTGATGGTCTCTGTTGTACAAACAGATATACAGTTTTTTTCATTGTTTATCATTTCTATATAACCTACCGTAACCGAGCTGTAGGTAAATGCGAACATATGGTCTATTCAACTGGCTATTGCAGAACAAAATTTGTACGAAAACACTAGATATCCATATATGTTTGGCAACAATCAAACACGGTCCGCCTCAAAGCATTGTGTAAAGAAGTGTTTTTTCCACTTTTGTAATCCTCATTATAACTTGTTTAAACGTAGCATGAAATAGGAACTAAAATAAATGAAATTAAGTAAAAAAAAAATGTGCTGAAGTTATAATTAATCAATTCGAATTGCTTAATGAACACTAATAAAACAAAACTCGAGGACAATATAATCAGATTCGTCTGTCTGTCCGATACTTATGGACGTTACAAAGCGTCTGAAACTTTGGAAAACTATTTTAATCAATACACCGATTAATAATACAAAATATAATATAATACCTTGGTTATAATGTGAATTGATATTTTGCTTTCATAAACATTTTTTTTTTACTTATTCACTTATTCTTCTTAAATCATTCAAATCAAGTTTATACAGTGCTCGTATAATACTTTGCCGTGAAGATTCTCACCGCATTTAGATTTTATTATCATGTTAGCCAAACAGGTCCTGTGTGGACTTTTCATTTGCGCCAACAGGAGCCGGCACACATTGACTTTGAAGAACCAATTAAACTTTTCATCAGAATTCCGAAACTAATTTTCAGCAGTTTGACGTAGTCAGCCATTCCGTGGGCAGGTTACCTCACCAGGCGGACCACTCGCCCGCTTCGTAATTTTCTGTGTGCGATGTGTTATTTGACACTTAATTAATGAACCTGTAAACTTTCAGTGAGCTATTTCGTGGCCGAAACTTCCCAGTTCAGATGAAAATCAAAGACCTCTAGACTAATCGCTCTTGTGAAGGTGAACGCTTATGGTGAGGGAATCTAACACTTATTATTCTTCTATTATTTATTAAAAAGAAAAAAGCTTGAGCTTTATCTTTCCCTGAGTTATAAGAATAATTTTGTGACAGACTTTACTGATTGCAAAGTTACTGAATAGAAAGCGGTAGTACACTCTGTCTACTCGTAAATCCATTGGTTTGGTTTATATTAATTGGGTTCTGTAATTTTTTTCTGTGTCAGACTAGTGACACAGAAACAAATTGCCAAAACGGAAACCGTTTAAACTTGTCACCAATAAATAACCGTATACATATGGTATAGTGATTTCATAATCGTTAAAAATCTGCAAATATTAATCGGACCAAAGAGATGAAATTCATCCTACATTGTTAGGTCAAGATCACTCGAATCTCTGTTTATTTCGTATTAATTAAACTTGTATTACGTTTCGCTGCGTGCGCTGTCTAATAATTATGAACTTGTTAATTGCTACAATGAAGGTGCTTCGTATTTTTAATTACAAATCATGCTCCTTCATAAGTTAAAATTAAATATCACGCTCTGTTTAATTTACATTTTTAAAAATTACTCAGTTATAATTTTCAAAGAAAACAATGTATTGTTCAACTGATAAAATTTTCGTTTGTTTCTGTACGCTCTAATTTTATTTTTGTAAACAATTTATTGCAAAAAGTTTATACAGATTTCTGTTCTTAAAATAATAATCAAATAAAGGGATACATTTTTAATAATATATAATTTAAGCACTGTCAGTATAACAAGTTAAGTTAGTAGTTAAACTCGCTCACGCCCTGGCCATAAGAAAGAAAATGAAAAGCAAATGACAATTTTTAAAGCCATATAAAACGTTTTAAAACATTCGATCAGTATTTTGTTGGCGATGATGTCATCAAAACCGGAAAAAAATACATTCTCACAATATGAAAAAATAAGCACACTTCTGGTTTTGTCCTAGCGAACTCATGAAGCAGCAACGTGACCATATTAATAAATTATATGTACAGGATAAGAAAAAACTTTTAAATCTTTTTGCTCTTGAGATATAAGAGTAAAATAAAACAAGAAACACATAACTATCGTATCGTCTATGTTAACTACGGTACGAACCTTATCTACAAGAAAAAAATTGGTATGTCGGTCAAACATCTGCTTATAAAAATAGTTTTATGAGCGAAGATTATAAATTAAGTATTATTTCGAATAAAACAGATCAAGAGAATAAAATTATCAAAAGTAAAAACTTTCATATCGATGAAGTTGGAAATAAATGTAAAGTTCATTTATTCATATTTATCTAGTGTATTAATAAAACTTTCATTTATTGTATTCAAAAAGTAATAACTTTACTATTATTAGAGAAATGTGCTTTGTAGTAACTATTAAACAAAATAAAATGAAGATGAAGATTCTATTACAGTTAGAGTTTATAGTAAAAAATAATGTTGTTGAATAAGTTTATTTTGTTATTAAACATAAAAATTTTAAACACTTACAAATTTAGATCGCTATTAATTTTAGTAGGAAATTCTGAAATTGATATATAATGAAATTAGAATGATTTACAAGCAATATTTAAAGTCTCCACGCGGCGCGATTTGCATAAAAGGGGAAGAGAAGTAAATTAGGCAATAACTTTGTCGTGGAATTATTACTTTCATTAATGCGGTCCCAAGTAAGGCACGATAACTTAAACTGTTAATAATAGCTTTATTAGCTATGCAAACTCTTTAAGCGTGCGGCATTATTATTAACATGATTCCAGGATCTAATAAATAAACACGAAGCGATTGGTGAAACCAATTTGTTCTGATACCGACTAAATGGTAATTTAATATTGAATTTCGACCCGACGGAGCGGTTCACAGTTACAGCCCCCAACTGTTTTATAACTAAAGTTCACGTCGATATTATTCGATTTTGTATGCTGCTTTGATTATAATCGAGTTGCTGAGGGAATTGGAGACCGGCACATTCGAACGCGTTATTGTCAATTTCGAATATAAATCAAGTTTATACAATAAGGACTTACGAATAGTAACATACGCAGTGGTAACGTGTTGTTCTGACGCAAGATTGTAAGTTTTGCGTACATTATTTTTATTCACTAATAATAAAATCGATAGTTGTTAAATTACTTACTATTTGCGCTATTTCTCAATATTTTTTTTTTTTACAATAACAACATTTCTGTTTCTGTTTCTGCCTGAAAATTTTAGTATTTTGTCACTAAACAAATGTTACATTAATATGAATCATATCGATATTTTTTATTACAATTTCAAAAATTCAAAAATGTACAACTTTTTACTCATTATACTATAATTTTTACTTTTTTACGATAGATGGCGATATAAATAATTATCATTCACCCAAAAAAAAACAGTAAAAAACTATATAGTTTCTTTAGGTAGTTTCGCTAAACAAATTAGGCTGAAACAGCGATCGCTTTTCCAGAGTAATCGACGCGAGAACAAACATTGTCGTTGTCGAATGTTTGCGGTACAACTAACCAAGTGTCAATGCTTCCGCGACTTGAATGGAATAACATTGTTCGCTACCTCGTACCCAATACACAAACAATATTACTCCTAAATAAACACGGAGGCGGTGAGTCCCACTTATTTGTTAATAATACAATAAGTCATGATTTAGTCCAATAAAGAAATGCTCTCAGTTAAGGTGCGTATACACTAAGCGAGCCAGTAACGCCTTGACGACGCCATAGGCATAATGGTACGTACGTATCTAGATATTGTATATATATCATATGTATTTATTTATGAAAAAGAAAAGTAAGTGTACATTTCTTAAGTGTCACTTATTACTTACATAATTCAGCCTTAAATAATGACATGCGTCGGATGGGCATGTAGAAAAGTCGGTCCACCCATCAACCCGCATTGGACCAGCGTGATGGGATACGGTCCAAAACCCCCTAATGGATAGGGATGTATTAGGAGAGGCCTATTTCCAGCAGTTGACTATCACAGGCTGATGGTGTAATGATATGTGTCGTACTAGGTATAGTAAGTAATATTAAAATGATGTTTGAAATAAATTAAGGAGACGTGCTTGTGGACCCAAAACTAATCGACTATTGTACTATTTGTCGATCGTGAGTGCATACGTACCTTTAGAGGCATTCGTTCGTGCATTCCTCACGGGGGAGGCGAATATTTATTCCAGTGGCGTAACTGAGGACTCGCAATTATTGGGCAAATGTTTACGGAGCAGAGTGGCCCCGTGCTCTTTGCGGCACACGTGGCACTAGTTGCTTTCCACTATCAACTTCGGTTCAATAAAATAATCACGTTAAAATGGCTTTAATATATTAATTGATTTAATGGCGTTGTTAAAAGACAGTAAAACTATTAATAAACTATGACTTCTATTTTGCTCAGTCGTTTAATCTCAACTCTTCATGACAATAATTTTAAGGTTGGTTGAGGTTCAAGTTTTAGATTTTGTAACGATGCTGAGATAAATATGGATTCTTGAAAAACCAATTTAAATTAGATAGACTTTAATAAAATTATTAAGAAGACAAAACGAGCCCGTGTCATAATGCAATATCGTAAAAGTCTATCAAGAGAGGAAATATAAAAAACAAAACTGCACTTCGTCGCCGTAAAAAAATAAGAATTCGTTGCAGCTGTTAAATTTGCAGGAATTTCACATTTGTTTGACGTGAAAAAAGCGCTAGAGAGCGTGTAAATCCTGACATGAAAGATAATCGGGTTGGTGGAACTGATTCCCTCGCAAATTGAATAAGAGCTATGTACTGGCGAAATATACTTAGCCGCGGCGGGAACCGAAGCGAGGCTTGAGGGAAATAAACGCTAAACCGAGACTTCACCCGCCATTCTGCTGCATATCAAAACGTGTTTGTGCATCGTTCATTTGTGTTTGATAAGTGTTGCATTTTGATGATGTCTATTATTAATACTTCAAATTAATAAAAATATACTGCAATAATTTTGTTGAGTTTTGATTTTGAAACGGTTTTCATTGACTCAATGTTTATTTTGTACATTAAATTCACAAAAAAACGCTGTCAATATCGACTAACAATAAAAATGCGTGTCTGTAAAATGACTGTCACAACTGAATCTCTTTCAATCTTTCTACGGCCGAGCAAAACTCCGAGGGGAGTATTTCATTACTTTTATCAAATTTAGCGGAAAATCAAATCTTTCTTCGGGATTATCCCAACGTCCGCGTAGTACGACGCTCGCTTGGATTCGCGCCTCTTCCTATACCGTTAAGGTCTTTTCGCTTGATCACAGTTTACACTCGTTCGACTATACAAACTCTGTCTGATACGTGTACTTTATTGTTGTACTTTAATGTTCTTTATATTGTAGACTTTAATATAAATGAATTTATAAATGACTAGCTATTGCGCGCAACTTCGTCAGCGTGGTAATATAGCCACGCAGACGAAGTTGAAAAAAATAATGCTGTTAGTGTTTTTTTTTTTTAAAGTTATTCCCCTTTTATAATCTATGATTCAGTAAAAGTCACTTCAAAATCGGACCAGACATTCCAAAGATTAGCCAGAACAAACAGACATACAAAAATAAAAATGTGTTCTTTTGGATGTATCTGTAAATATAACAATGCAATTATTTTTAATCGATTAATTTAATGTTACAAACAGACACTCCAGTTTTATTTGTTTTTATAGATGACATCTTATATATCTCACATCAGTATTTTAGTATTATGAATGTCACCATCATCGGTGTGTGTCAGCTTGTGTTAGTCCACTTCTGGACATAGGCCCCCCTAATGCACGCCTTCTCAATTAGGGGGTTTGTGGATAGTATCCCACCACGCTGCTCCAATGCGGGTTGGTGGGTGGACCGACTTTCACATGCCCATCCGACGCATGGATCATCTTACTTTTCAGACAATTGGGTGATTGGCCCAAACTGACCTAATCAACCAGAAAACAGCGATAACATAAAATTGTTTCTCCGAGGGATTTGAACTCACGACATCCGGTTTATAAAGCAAGGGTCAATACCGCTAGGCATTGGCACAGAGACGGTGTATAAATGCACATTTTTGTTATTTTAAAGCTCACTTAGTTTCTTTCACCAGTTCGTTTCAGATCACAAGCGCTTATTTTGAACCAGAAGCGTCTTTGACAATCAATAAGCGGGTGTAATACTTTTATGTACAATAAAGATCCAAGTAATAGATTTGAATTGAATTAAATTTTATTTTATGTACAAGACTATTAAAATTTAAATAAAAGGTGTATACATTTTCTGAACCAAAAAATTAATAAGATTCTAGAGGCGACATTATGGTTTCGATACTTATTATGAATTCACTTTTAATATATTTACTGTTATATTAAATATTATTTCATTTTTAGGACATAAAAATATAAAAGACCCTACTAAAAATAATATTTTAAGGGTTAAAAAAGCAACAAATTTAACAATTAATTTGTTTTTCTATTTTTAACTAATATGACGAATAAATTCTGTTCGGTTTACTTTTCTTCGAAATATTTATTCGTTTCTGATAATACAAGCAAAATTTATATTTTGTTTTTTTTAACTTACTACTTATGTTGGATATAAACTATAGTATAGTAACGAATAATTAACTAAACTTGCGACAATACTACATTGGCAATTAACGTTTGCTTAGTGGCATTATTCGGGTTGAGTTTTTCATTTGCGAAACAGTAACGGCGCGGCCGCTGGCTGCGGCTTTTGCGGTATTAAGGGAAGTTTTCGTGTGAAAATATCTAACTAATTAGCGGTGAGCCCGGCACCGGCGCAAATGTTCGGTCGCAGGTAACAAGTAAATCCGGCATCAAACTTTCCATTCGTTATTTTTCGCCCCGCTATTCGCTGCCTTTGATAGGCGGATGTTTTTTTTTTCGTTTATCATCCGCCATTTTGCGGCGTACTTGTAGTTTTCAAGTGTACCGGTTGACTACTTTTTTTTTAATTCAGACAATTATTTCATCATGGAAATTGCGTAATTTTTTTTATTTTTACATGAAAGTGGATGACTGTGCTTTCAGTACAATATCGATATATTCTGTCCCTGCGGCCATAAGTACAATGTTCAATACGACTGAGCCCTGTGTAATACTGCATTAGGCCTTACGGTATCCCACCAAATTGAAACGCACTTTGTCATAGAGGCTCAGTACCTACGGCCTGGCCCTGTCGTGGAAAGCTTAGAGGAACTTAGCCAGCCTAAGGTAAGGCCAATCGTGGGCACAACATGGGTGCTGTTGCGACCAGCGCTGGTGTTTTCGTAGAATATTACGAACGAGGTACTTTGTTGAACTCTACCTACGACCTCACTTTTTAGGTTCCAGTAAGGAGAAATGTCGGTGGTTATAGTTTTAGTCAGTCTGCGTAGGCATTTTCCCACCTATGAAATAAGGCGTTATGGGACCATACTGCACTCCTCCAACACTTCCTCCATGGTCCTGTCTAGAGGGTCTTTCCCAGTACTCTCCACTTAATTGTGTTGTTATAAATAATGCTTAATCAGAACGCTGAAGTAAACACGAATGCATAAAAAAAGCATTGCAGAAAAACGTTTTTTCATGTAAAACCAAATGAACGATTTCAAAGAAGTAAACGCCATAATAGGTAAGGCGAAGTAATATGTTTTTTTGATCTATTAAATAATCATATTTTTAAAATAGTTTTGAAAACATGAAGCAAAAAATTTTGTAAAGAATCCTTCGATAACATATTACCTATATGACATACCAAACGCTCCATTTTCAATTACATTAAAGGGAGGGGTCAACAGTAAATTCCTCACATTATACGATGTAAAACCCTCGAGAGAAAAAAAGGGTCTTCTGATAAATATTTAAGCAACTTCAAGAAGTTACTTAAGAGCTAAAAATAAACTTGCAACATCTGCGTAATGTAGACTACATAATGGAACAATGCTTAACACGTTTAGGTAAAAACGCTAAAGCTAAAGCTTGGTATAGAAGTTTGCGAAAAATACTTGGTTCTAATGAAAAAAGACTGATTCCAGTCTGCATCGCCTTGGGAAATCTCACTGTTTAAAATGTTGCCAACAATAGCTTTATGAAATAATCTACTTTACGTTTTACACAATTCGCTGTATTCGGTCCATGAAAGGGCTAGCTTCAGTCAACGACTTGCGGACAAAAACTGTTTAAATAAAACAATTTTCGATTAAGCATTAAAATGTTTAGACGTAAAAAGTACTTGGTGATCTGAGCATTTTATGATGTAATATAAAATGATGAAATTCGCGGCGTTGCCGCAGTTACCATAATGAACACTTGTGTATATAAACTGTTATCCCGCTTGTATCATACATATGAAAGTGTGTATTTATAGAGGTTTATTTTCCTGTAACCAAACTAACTGCCTCCGCATCCAAGTGGTAAGGGCTTGTGCTTTATAGATCGAAGGTCGTGGGTTTAAACCCTGCTAGTTGGTTAGGGCAATGCGGACACATCACCCAAATCAAATTAAAAAATTCAATTCAGCCTATGTCGAGCTCTTATAAACGTCAATCTACCACGGGTTCAGAAGTTTTTAACTTTCCAGAGAAAAACCGGCAAGAAACTCTGTTGAATCTTCTAGGAAGATATTTTTGATATTACTAAGCTCACTTGTAAATATCGTTAAAATTCAACCGTACAATGAATAAAAATAGTTAACTTATTAAAGTAACATACGCATAGTGTGACGTGAACCAGATCTAAATTCCAGTTACGTCGTTATATTTACGGCAATTAAACCGGCCGACGCGGTTATTCGCAGCTCTCGTATACGTCAATCATAATCAGAATATTTCTATATTTTATTTAAAAACATATTCGGATTTATTGCTATAATAAAATAGTATGCTATAATATGGCCTATAAATTAATTATCTGTGTAGTGGATTTATCTAACTTTTGTAGTTCGTATATGACCAAGTTTGTCTGCAAAATTACATTTTGCCAAATTGGACTTTAGTATCCCTGTGTGTAAGTTCGTACTCGAAGCTTATAGTGTTTTATGAGATGTACGAATGCTCGAATGTATGCTTTTATACTCCTTTGGTACTTGACTCATTATTATTTAATATATTTTTTAATTTTTCAGTAATAACGACCGTAATGGAAAATAAAATAACGTAAGTGTTTATTTAAATGCAAACGAAATAACTGGCTTTTTATATTTAATTGTAAAATGTGACAAAAACTACCCCAAAATATCGGCACAATTAACAATAACATATTGACCAGTTCCTTTAGTTATATTCGTAAATAAATCTTTTTTTTTTTCCAGAGTGATTACCATAACTTGATTTAAGGATATCACTCCGTGGTAGATTCTGTTCTGTTGTATTTTATTCTTATTGTAACATGATCACCAGCTCTATTAGTGTCACTTCTAATATTAGAGGGGTTGTAAGCTAAGAAGAGATTAATAGTCATTGAGAGATCTTGTAACAATCAAAATTACCTATCGAGACTTGTTCACAATCGTCGAGACGTAGAATGTGTGAAGAAGGTATTATACTTAATACTTATGTAGTGGCAATAAACTTTTTCACTCATAAGACTTTTTAGTAATTAATAATGGAAAATTATAGTACATAATGACCATGGACGTTAAAACAGTTTTAAAACAGAGTTTCACGAGAGTTTCTAAGTACAATAAACGTGAAATTCCCTAAAAAAGAGGAAAATTTATGTCTTTTTTAAATAAATCTCTAACGTAAAGTAATTAATAACTGTTGATAAACTGTTGTTAATATTTGTTATGTAACGTATCTTTAATTTCGTTATTAATCTACTAAAATAATTAACTGACAGCGAAATGTTTATGTCCCACTTACGTAATTCTTTCTTAAATAACGTTCTGTAGTGCTAATTGTAACTACTAAAAGTAATATACTTAAGTTTAATAACTACCTGTATTGACAATTAAATATTCCTAAAATTTAAAACAAATAAAATACTTGGCATTATATTATTATACAAATTTTTAATAAAATAAACCTGAAAACAGCATTAATTTACATTATTTTAACAAGACTACAATTTTATAAAAAAAATAATAATCATCGAATTTAAACTTACCTAATGCATATAAGCCGATGAGCTACTTCTTGATTAATCTGTAAAAAACCAAAACAAGTATAAATTAGTATAAAATATAAAAAAAACACATAGAATACAAAAATCAATACAGATAAAATTTACATGAAAACAAAACACAATGTAATGTTTCAAACCTCACAGCAGACGAATACAATATGAAAATTTTCAAGAGTTACAATATTGTTTCCTTTTCATTACAACGTGGAACAAAGTGAATCGGAGTCAAGTGGATGTTATTGCGATTCAAATCACTGGCAATATTATGATACTTCAGGCGCAGTACCTAATCTAACTGTCTCGGATTGCGGTGTCTATCGAGGGTCCTAAGCAAACCTCTCGTTCTACAAGTGTTTGTGCCGGGACCAATAGCGCTAGGAGCTTGATGTTTCTTAAGTAAATTACATTTGCCCACTTCGAACGTCCTTTCCCAATTAATCCGGTTTGAGTGGAATAAAAGTAGGTAAGACATTTAGTAATTTAGCGCAAAAAATCCATTGCTAAGATTCAATTGTATTTCTAGACAAGGTATCGCATTGCGAAGATTTTGTTATAGAAATTAGTAAACTAAAAACTACACTAAAGGTGTACTTTAAAGTTTTACATCATGTTAATGAAACATGTTTTGCGGATGAAAAGCATACGCGAATTCGGGCTTCATATTCTGATGATTAGTACTTCAAAGCAAGCTTTCTTTACAATTGGATGTCGTAAACATAGTTTAAGGTTTTATTATTTTAACCAATAAATTCAAAAGCCGAAGCTAGTGAGTACATGAAACAATATTAAGCTTGATGAAAGTATTCAGCTTGTGCAATAAACTAGACGTCTGGTCCGTTTCATTAATCACGTTCTTTTTATTAATAATGCAAGTTTTATGTGCACGAGCAAAATAGTAATATTGTACGTCGGAAAAAACTACGGTTACAATAAGATATCATTGCTTACAATTTTTTTATTTACTTTATTTACAAGGCGAAACATAAAAACATTGTTTTACTAACGTCACTTTGAATTTTTGAGTGTGTTTTCGTGGTTCGGACGCTGGTACGTCTCGACGCTCATTTTTCTAATTTACTGTGTTCGGCTAAAACTCCATTAGACCGTACTCATTACCTCGAGTAGCCGGGAGACAAATGGCGTAAACCCACTAGAGTTGGCGCCTTTAACGAATCGTTTATTCGTATTAACTACTTTCCCGTCGGGATCATTTATACCAATGGAAAAATAAGCTCAGGATATTTGATAAAACTCGCCCGCGGCAAACTTATAGTATGTTTAATGAAAGTTATCCCATTTGGGTTATGCGAAATTCTTTTTCAAAGTTTCTTGTATATACTCGTGTTTGTTTTCAATTCAATAACTAACTACACACTCATAGTGCTTTGTGAATTATTAATTCATTTGTCGAGAATTTGAAAAGTTTAACGCTTGAGAAAATTTCAAAACTTTCAAACAATTGTTGTCAAATTAATTTTATGGCTGGTAAATAGCTACATTTTTATTATTTTAATTAAAAACAAAGTTTCAACGTCATTTTTAGCCTGTGATAGTCCACTGCTGGGCATATGCCTCCCCTAATACATCCTTATCCATTAGGGGGTTTTTGGACCGTAGCCCACCACGCTGGTTCAATGCGGTCTGGTGGGTGGACCGACTTTTTACATGCCCATCTGACGCAAGGATCATCTTACTACTTACAGACAATTGGGTGATCGGCCCAAATTGCCCTAACCAACAGGATTCAAACCCACGACCTCCGGTTTCTAAAGCACACGCCTATACCTATACCTAAATTTTGACGAGCATACATTATTTAATTTATTGTTTAAATATCTTAAAACAGAACCATATTAATGATAAAATCATAAAATTTTACCACCCCAAAGAATTTCACCGTGTTTGTTATAACAATCATCTATATATAATTGTAACATTGATACTTCCGAAAAATACGCCGGAAAGCGTAGAATATTTTACCAAACAGTACGCACGAGCGATAGTTTATTTATCCATATTCAATAGGTATTAATTTGTACGAACTCCCCAGTGAGGCCGCTCGGCGAAAGGTATTACGAAAATTTAATTGAAGTTTTGATTAAGCACTATCGCACATGGCAGACTCATCGCTCTCTATGCATATAAATATACGTAGTGTAAATTGCCCCGTGTCAAGAGTTGAAATACGCAGCCCTTCAACCGACGTTAATCTTTGATAGTAGTGTTACGTTATTAAGGATAGACTTTATTGTGTTCAACTAAGCTTTGTTTCTAACTAAAGCGGCTTTAATAACTGTTGTTTTATTATGTACGCTTTTTGGTAATAATATTGTTTGTACATGTACTATTAATGTGGTTTATGTGTATCTCGACACCGAAAGCTGCTTATAATGTTGCGCCTTATTTGCCTTAACATCACAGGGTAAATAGCTTTTGTAGTTTTGTTTCTTGTTTTAAAACAATAATAAGGTACTAGGAAGTGGTTTTTATCAAGTTATTTTTAAGTCATTTGCTTATTGATCGGAATACGTAAGATTTTTTTTTATCTGTCCGTTCAGAATAGGTCGAGCTCGCGCTAAGAGGGTCAGAAGAGCTGTTAGATGACGGTGACTAGGAATCTGGTTTATGTAGTGTTCAGTAGAATCGATCAGTGTATATTCTAAACTTTTCTTCAATTAGTTGTAATAATAATTGAATTGGATACTTTAGCAAAAACAAGAATAACCACTGAATACCGCTCCCGTGACCTAGAGTCATTGGTCCTTGCGTTATAAACCCGAGTTTGTGGGTGCGAATTTCGCGGGGAACCAACATTAAAATATTTGGATAATTGAACAATCATGTAACATAATAGTTATCGTCGGTTTCTGGTTGGTTAGGACAATATGGGCCGATCAAATTGCCTGAAAAGTAATACGGTTCATGTGTCAGATGGGCATGTCAGATGTCGGTCTCGGTTGTCAAGACCATCTTTGATAATCATTTATGAAGTCACTGCCTTTACTGACAACTAGTTCATCCTAAGAATGCAGTTTACCCTTTATATTGTGGAGTTCAGATGCCCGTCGCTCTGCTTAAAAACTGTTATTTAGGTAAATCTGGATGGATTAGAAGCTGACTCCATGATTACATGGCAAAATGGGCAGTTGAAAGATTTACGTTTCGTTCTTTTCTAATTGTGAACAAACTGACGTGTCCTTTGTATAGATGAGTTGAAATCTCAATATTTCATTAACCAGATTGGTTTTGGGTTTTGACCTTTGCTTTGTGCCCAAATAATGGGAGCAGGGGATTGGATGGAACTGAATGGGTACGCCATCCTAAGCAAACTCCCGTTGTAACCGAACTCCGGTCGTCCTTTGTGTCGTATTCAAAACATGGACGCAAACCTGTCGTAGTTGTATTCGTGTATTTTGTAAATGGTCGTCGGCAATATTGGAAAATAGTTTGTGACCTTTTAAAACGGGATCGCACATACTTATATTAAAGTAACGAATTTTTAGTAGGCAAATGTATGTTAAAATTAACTGTTTAAACCTTTTTATAATATTAGGTACTTTTATGATTTAAATTTTACGTCTTGTAATCTATTAAAGCGTTAGTTCTGGCTCTGAGCCCTTTTATACCGAAACAATGTTTTCACACTTTCGCCTAGCGGAATCGGAAATAGGCACCGTGGCAGTACCGCCCAAGACCGCCCTTATAACCTACCTAAGGGACCTACCACCCCTAATAATAATACTTGTGATTTACATAACTATTCCGTCAAAGAATTTTAATCAAGTATCCTCTATCTAAATAAACATACGTTCACGAATATTACTACAAAAAAAACAATGGAAGTTGAAAATGTTCATGGCAGAAAACGTATGAATTCAAAGTCGTAGTTCTGGCTAATTATAAAACATTAACAAAGGTTAATAGTGGTCTGTGTTGCTTTTCACGTCTCTTCTTGGTGTCGCTTTATTATTCGCACTTGGTTAGCGGAGTCTGTACTCTAGTTTTAACAAGCATTGCATCCATATACGGAGTTATTATTTGCAAAATAGCGTTCTCTCGTAACATTTTAAGTGCTAATATTTGCAACAATGTTTGAGACGTTATTTTTGCTTTTACAAAAATTAACTAGCAAAAAAGGAGATTTAAAGGGATAATGATTCGTAAAATTGAAGTTTTATCATCATCATCATCATCATCAGCCACTGTTAGTCCACTGCTGGACATAGGCCTCCATTTAGGGGATTTTGGATCGTATCCCACCACGCTGGTCCAATACAGGTTGGTGGGTGGACCGACTTTTTACTACAATGAAAATTTGTTGGCTCCCCGCAGGATTTGAACCCGCAACCTCCGGTTTCTAAAGCATACGCCCTTACCACCAGGCTACGGAGAAGTTTTTACAAAAGTGACTAATTTTTAATGCAAGCAGCGAAAAAGACATATTTCATAAACGTATATTTGTAAAACTAGCTAGAAAAAGTGATATGCCAGATATAAAAAAACAAAAACATTTAGAGCTAAATTACGATAATAACATAATTATAAAATTGATATATCGACATACGTATCGATTAATCGAGTAAAGATGTCTCATATCCATATTTTTTTATTTCAAAACAAGTAAAGTTATACAAAGTGTTACGTCATAAATGCAATCGTCGATGCATCCGTATGACATCGTGTTTCTTGTAAACGTCTTGACCGACTGACGAGCAGCGTTTGAGGGTGCATATAGTTAAGACATATATAGACACAAGAAGCGCTCTCAGAAACCGGAACAGCTACTCCAAGCCACAACGCTGAAACTACGTAGGAAGTTCTCAAAGTTACTGCTAAGCAAAGACCTTGAAAAGATACATGCCGTTACAATGGGCTTCATTATATAGTGTTAAATGGCTATGGGTTCTGCTTTAGAATTAAAACAAAAAATTATGTTAACTTCAGTTGCATTAATTAAATTTATGAATTATTTGGATTTTGGAGGACACACTAAACTTATCTGCAGTGCCGCTCATAAAGAAATATTATATAATATTTCTGGTCGACTAAATCAACATCATCTCGACCCAAAGTAAGCAAAGCCAGTACATAGGAAACGTTTATAAATAAATACATATTACTTAGATACAAACACCCAGACAAGAGAAAAAACAAAAATGTTTATCACGACGTTCTCCCTGAGGTGGGAATCGAACTCCACCCCTTGACGTCACAGTCGGTCTTCGTCTTATAGCTGTCATATTAGCATTTTACTTGTCATATCACTTAGTATGTTTCAAAAAGAAAATATTTCAAAAATGCTTCTAAAGCTAAGTGTAACAAAAGTATTTACTTATATATTTATTTTTTACATCTAATTTTAACTATCATTTAGAATTCTCAAGTTTTATAAGTAAGTATGAAAGTGTTAATCTTAGAATTAGCAATCTATCCCAAATTTCTATTTACAGTTAAGCTTGTTATTTAATACTAACCGACTCAATAAATAGAACGTCGTTTTAATTCAATTTAAACAAGTTGTCTAACAATTAATGCGAGTTACTGTTTAGAAATGAAATACTGAGGAATGCTTAAATAAATATCTCGTTTGAAAATTATACATTACTGAGCTTGAGTAAATATCAGCTAATACTAAATAAAAGTGAATATGAATAACATGTTTGTAATAACAAACTAAACTACAGCGCAAAGGTAAATAATGATAGTCGCTTATAGAAGCAGTATGAGCTTATTTTTTAATCGGAGTTACATACTAAACAATTTTTCCTTTAAAAGTAAGTTAAAGTGCGCGTATTTATAAACAAGAAAATAAATTTAAGACTATTTTCAGAATAAAAAGTATTTTAATACGATGACAAGATGTTTAAAACAACTTCGTTGTTCAAATTTATCATTCTTTATTTCGCATCGCTCAGGTGTCGACAGAACTTCGCTCAAATGAGTATAAGCAAATAAATGTTCTAAATGAACGAACTGAAGACGCAGTGAAACATAAATAGAAAATCGAGAATAAATGGCGTAGGTAAGTAAGCGTAACGTTCTTTGAAGTAAAATGTAAACCTTTCAATAAAAAGATCAGCTAAATGTGAAACAAGTGAACAATATGTGCGAGTGAATACTTTCTTAATGTAACATATAACGGAAAAGTATTCCCTTTGCTCTTATAAATAACATCTGTTTGTGTATAAAAACGTTTCTATACATCGCTAAACTTACATATTTTATAAGACATACTGATCTCATTGAACTTGAACAAACTGAGAAACCAGTTTGTTACAGTTCATTCAATATATCGTGATGAGTATTGCTCAAAATTAGTAATAGTTTATTGCATTTACAACGACATTACTTGTGATGTATTTAAATTTTTAGACACTTTATAGAGTAGCTATATAGGCTCCAAAATATTGAAAATATATATAAAATCCGTGAAATTGCTGTTTAAGTCATTAATGATTAAATTGTTTGCGACTTATGAATATTACAACATAGATCCTGTAGGACGTGCCAATATATAGTTATAACTATTTAAAAAAAGTAGGAATTTACTCTTAGCTACGTTTAGTTTCCTTAATTTCAGCTATAATTATTATTGGATAAATATATATATTTAATAATGACTGTTGTAACAGCATGAAGACCTGTTATATTCCAGTGTATTCACTATTAAGTACAAAATAAGATACAGTAAAAGATAAAAGATAAGAGAAAATCAGTAGAAAAATAACGATAACACACATCGTAGTTTATTTCAATGACATATTTTTTTTGTACCTTAAGAATATTATTACGAAAATTGTAACATTATTTTCGCTCAAGCAATTATATACCGTTTTTAAATGTACAGTTAAAACAACAAACATGTAACCCTAGAGTGGCTTGTTAAGTACGCAATATGTGAGAGTGCAGATTTCGCTGATTAAAGTAAATTTATATTTTTAATACCTAGAATCATAACATATTGTATTTTATTTTATGTAAATATAAAAATAAAGCTATTATTATTAAAGTTGTCATTCGTCAAGAAAATGGAAGAGTTATTTATTAAAGTTACCAGGTCGATTACAATTTCAGATAATATTAGTAAAATTGTTTTCTAACATATTTTAGTAATTATTATGAAAAATGACACAGTTTTTTACATTGTAAATCAATGTAAAAAACTTTGATTTGTTCTTTGTCATCAATTACGTACAATATTTGCTATATTTTTACTTTATCTTTGTTCTTTATTCTTGTAGCTACAAGTAAATTAATTGAAAACTAAAAAAGGAAGAAAAACGTCAACCAGATAAAAATTATTATATTATTAGTTTTATTTTACATATTTATGACGTAAAAAATAATTTGAATGTAATCGATTGATACTAAGCAAAACCAATACCATAGAGACATTTTTAATACCTTTCCCAAGTACATTATTTCGAAATCCAACATAAAACCGAGGGATCAAACGCTATACGAAATTGGTACGGGGGAACGACAAAAGTTCAACATCGAAGCAACAATACACCTATTCAATCACCGATGTTACAGTGTAAACAATGCAGAGTAACCACTCTACGGAACTTTTTACATTAGCATGCAACCAGTTTATTTCGTAGCTAAGCTCGCTTTGCTACGAACTGGAAGTTGTGGTATCGCTTTAAACTAGCGCATTATAGGAATATTCACTACGAAATAATATCAAATAAGACAAGATCTAAATTAAGTTAATTATTTGTAGTATTAGCTTAATTCCATGATAAGATAACACAATTATGTGATAGAAAAGGGACCAGCTGCATTTTTTATATTTTTAAGCAGGTATAACGCAGACCATTATGATAATAAAATAAAAATAAAGAGCATTTATTTGCATTAACAATTACATTTTTCGTTGGCACCACACTAGACAAGGTCTGTCCTGTAGTTGCCGGTTACGATTAGCATTCAGAGTACAATTTTTCATCTGATGACCGTCACTGTATATTAAATAAAAAGCCAAGTTTCATTTACATAAAAAATAGTAAAAACATAAGTGAGTAAGTAAAATTATCTTGTAATTGCCCAATATTGACAAAAATGTTACAGCAGCCTATAAATATGTGCACATATATGTACGTACATACATATGATGTAAATAGACTCAGGCATATTAATATACACAGAATTTATTTAATACATTATATATACTATTTGCGTTGGTAAATGCCTTAGTCACTGTTCACATTTCAAATTCGTCTAAAAGGTTGAACTTATATTTAATAAAATAATTAAAGCATTGTTAAGAATATCAGCAAAACACAATTCAAACCATCTTGTTCTCTACAACCATGTTTAATTCACTATTTGACTACAAAAAGAAAAAAGTAAGTTACTTTACTACAATTTCATGATAGCACACTTTACTATTTTATACGATACGTATTTTCCGTTATAAGTAAAGAATTAAATTATAAATAAATAACCAGGCTGATGACCGATTTATCGTTATAGGCTACTGGGTGAGTTAAGTGAATTCTTATTGAGGCCAACGCCAGTACTTTGGCTTCTTCTTTTTTTATTAACAGAAATTAAATGTTTAGTCGTATTTTTATATGTACTTAAAAATAAATTAATAAATATATTAAACACAGCTTTATGTACGTTTATAAAAAAAAGTATTGGTTTATATAAAATTTAACCGTGTAAGGATACTTGTATAAACATGCCTTTTATGTCAAAATGTTACATAACAATTGAACGTTACCTATGCTATATTACGCACAAGTTAGTGGAAAAATAAGCGACTTTCCATCTATTTGTGTAGAACTTGTTTGGCGTCAAGACTTTATGCCGTTAATCCCTTGCGTGCCTTATTGTTCCTTACTTTACTAACACCGACGGCATGTTACAAGAAAAGTTTAACTTTTTAAAGCTTAGATGAGCTAGCTTTTAATTTATTTGCGCAACGATATTTAATTTCTTTCGTAGTATACATTGTCTTTGTCATATTGCGCATTTGAAGTTAATGGTCATAAAAGTTTTTTAAATGCTCTTGGATTGAGTTTATTCTGTGATAACAGAACTAAACTGTCTGAATTAACGTAAATAATGTCTAATATCAGTATAGTTTAGTTATAGGTTAAACATCGCGTGGGGATTCAAAATGGCCGCGTTCCGCGCGATTTGTGTTTGACATAAGATTTGTTTACATTAATTATAAGTCTAAATTGATTAAACTGTTAAAAGTCTTAACCAGGTCGTAATCATTAGGTATCAATGGTTTGCCACAGAGGGTAAATGTGAATATGAATTTTCCACATGGTTTTCAAGCTAATTATACAATAATAATAAATACATTATTAGTGAAAATTTGTTTTTATAATTACTTACTGTTTCTCCAACTTTGACATTGGCAGGATCACTATGATATTATTCGTGGAGCCATTATAAGTAAATGATGAAGAAGATACTATAATTTTACAATATAACATAACATCGCAATACGTTTCAATTCTTAAACGTGCAGGTTTTATTACGATGGTTTGCTACATTAAATTGAAATTTATATTAAAAAAAAGAGTATTACAGAGAATATTTCCTTCGATTTTTTTAATCGACTTTTCCTTAATAGCTTGTATCCGGACATTAGGCTTATCACGAGAATCTAAAAGTTGTAAGGTATTAAAATACGAATCATAATTACGAATCACGTAATATAAATGTACGAAACGCAAATAAAATATAATTAACCGCATGTTTGAAGAACGCTTCCAAGTATCAAATGTTGTTTGTTTTTTAAACGTTATTGGTGCGTTTTTTCATGAATTCTTTTTTCATATTAACATAATTATTCGTTTAATGAAGAAAAAATATTTCAGAAACGCATAAAATTTTAAAATAAAAGAATTCTTCTACTGAAAATTCATTCGTATGCAGTATCTTTATAAGTTTCTCTATTCCGAGTTTCCTAGCAGGGAGCGGATAATACAAAGGATGTTTAAGCTTCTATTATTAGTAATGCTTTTTATTTTTATTATCTTTATTTTAATAACACCGGCTCAGCCCGGAGAATCATCTTTTCCCGCTAACAAATTGAGTTCTTAGCACATCAGCGGTATCCAAGGATTTAAAGTATGAATTTTATAAGGTGATTCTTGTCTGTGTTATACCGTAATTTATATTAAGTTACGGAGATTTTATAAGTTTTTATTATAAAATGGAAATCTTAGTGCTTATTTATTATAGACATATATTAAGTTTTATAGAAATAAAGCGTAACGATCTCGTATTGCCTAAGAGTAAACGGATCTAATTAGCATCCTATTTTTAACTAAATATAGATTCGTGTTGTTTTTGTCATTTACATTTTTTACTGAGAACTATAATAAGGTAAATAGACTGACTTTTCTAAAATAAAAAATAACCGTTATTTAAACAGAAAAGTAATTTATGTAAATATTATTTATTCAAAGCTTAATTTTATTTTAAAATATTTTTATCAAAAAATTTTGAACATGTGTACCTGTGAAGGTAGTTAAGTTAGTACTAGTTTAAAATATTAAAGTTTTAGGTATATTTACACTAGAAAAAATAAAATATAACTTTTTTAAACACCACAAATAGTAAAGAACTTTTTGTTTTATGTTCTTTGTAGCATTTTTTGCATCAGCGCTTAATAAGTATTAGGTGAAGAAATATTTAAGAATTTGATATTAATTAAATAGTCCATCCAATAATTTAGGTAGGAAAAACGATCGATATTAAAATAAAGTAATGCAAAACTAAGATATGTCTGCCAACATGGTGGAAACTATCGATAAACAAAACGTCTGTATACCGCTGGGACTCGTAAGTAATATTTCTTTGTATGAATTGCAAAATAAAACGAGGCGTACTATAACGCGGCCAAAGTACTTCGTAGTGTCTCATTTAAGCGTTCACCAGGTGTACATTAAGCCGTCTGTATAGAGCCCTGTGGCTTCACCGAAATTGAATTTAAAAAATATTACCCAGTCTCGGACTGTTGGCCGCACTCCAAGAGACAATACGTAGCGTAGCATCTTGCATATTCATTTCAAAGGAATGAATACTTACAAAGAATAAGCAGTTCGGGACGTAACTTCATCTTGTCAGCAACGAAACTGAGTAATGATCCACTTTTTTATATATGCCGTAAAAGAGGTATTTAGGGTAACGTTAGCTGCATTTGTTACGTAATGTACTCGTCGACGAATTATCGTGAAATTGAATTGTTTTTATAAATGTCTATGTGTCAAATTAATTGTCGAATGGTAAAATTAATTGTCTAGGTGTTCAGTAACGGAGTTTAGATAGTGCATGCGATGTGTGGTAATATGATTAATTGGTAATCTTTATTGATATAAAAACTTGATAATTTTTGTTATAAGCGAACGCATTCTAAAAAGTTTCTAATATAAAACCTGACGCCACAGCCTATAAGAGCACAGCAATAATTTAAAAAAAACGTAAAAGGATTTTGTTTTATCATTACAGTTATATACACTTATCCTAAAGACGTCCCAACATTACTTTTAAAAGGAGTTAATGATAAAATAAAACTTTACATGGTCCAAAGAAATAGCTATGCGATTATTAAGTAAGGAGTATGTTTTTCATTAATTAGGTTCAAAATTAACGCCGCTATTACGAGAAAAGTTTTAACCAAACAATGACGATACTATTCACTCGCTTGTATTTGATAAGTAAGTTCAACAGGGCTCCTTTGAAAACTTTTAATATTACCTTAGGCTGTTACTTGTAACTTTAAGCGCAGAATATGAAATATAACTAAAAAGTGGTGGAATTAAATATTTTACTAAAATGATAGACAGAATATATTTAAATTTCTCTACTGAAAACATTTAAATTTGCTTTACTCTTTTAATGGATGCTTCATACAGTTTCAATTTGCATAAAATGTTTAATTGGGCAAAGCAAATTTTTATGAAACTATGAAAATGTTTATGAAATACAGTGGTTTATATATTATATTATACTTTACTGACTCAAGATTATTCAACTTCTAATTGTAAGGTAGTTTTTCATTATTATCTGATAGTTATAAAATCTTTCGATGCATTTCTATAAACGGTTATAATTTTAATGACACTATTCCCTTCATACCATTTAATAGAATTTTCATAGAACAAAAAGATACAGATAATATTTTTAGTGATTGCGTCTAGTTTTGTTTTTAATTTCTTTTATTTTACGTTTTATGTTGTACCTATTTAGCGAGAAGAGTTGATTCGAGTTACATTTCAAATTTATCTTCAAAATATAATTCACGATCCTTATTTTCATGTTTAAAGTATTTTTATTGAAATATGTTCTGTGTAACGTGAAGTCTTTGAAATTTTGTTTTACATAAATTAATAAATATATACATACACACAAGTTTAATTAAATCGCAATATGTGATGTGTCACAGATTTAACGACTCAACCTACATTGAACTACATTGCAATCAAGAAAACGCTTGAAAAGATTTGCTAAAGTCGACTCCATGCAAAAGTTCTTGTTTGAAATTTATTCCAAAAACATAAAAATAACACGGATTCAAACCAGTGTACAAGTGCAACAAAGCATCTACAAATTATAAAGTTTTGAGATATAAAAAAAACCTAACAAAAACTTGTAAGCATAACTTTAATTAACCTTACTAATTTATCTATAACGAGTAAGTTAAAGAAAACAAGTGAAGAAGACTAAAGAGATTCGTCGAGTGTTAATTGCTTCATAATATTCAGTTATTCAAGATTTTCAATTTTCAAGCGAAAGATTAATAAGATTTCTTGGTCGGTTACCACGATAATGAGTTTCCTGGATAACATTTTTCCTGAAATGAGCTTTTTGTAAGCGACCGCCTCGTTTACAAAGATTCTATTGATGCGACAAATTGAGACAATTGAATTAAAATTGAATGAGTTTGTTTCACAGACAGTTTTATATCAATATTAATTTTAAAAACAGGATGTATGCCCATATGAGATATGCCATATTTTATGATAACTTCTGTATGTATTTTTACATTTTTAGTTGTTCGTATGCATCGTTATACTAAAATTATTTAACAATTAAAATAACACCTATCACATAATGGTTAAAAAGAGTTTTTTTTTGTAATTGCTCAAAGAGTAAAATATGTTACATGTAAAGGTATAGAATAAAAAAGTAATATACGAAAAATAAAACAAAACAATGCAAAATTTATAATAATTTGAAAAGTTTTTATTGAGCACTTCCTGATAAACTTTTTTTTGTAAATTTAAAAAATAAACACAAAAATCCGTAAAAAGTGGCTTTAATATGTAATCGCGTTAACAAGATAAATTAATATTAATCCTTTATGTTAATCATTTTGTTTATTTAAACATACATAAAGTTTACAACGTAAAACATTTCATAAACAATGCATATCGTTCAAGGTTAGTTAATCAAATACCGTTTTATTATTATTATCATGCTAACTTATGAGAACAAGAATAAAAACTACTTTCTGTTGTTTATGCGAACACAATACATGTTAAAAAAAAAAAAAACACTTTTTTAAACATGTTTGTCGGACATAAATAGTTAAACGCAACACAAAATAATATGTTGTTATTCGATTTTACAAGTTATGTCTCTTATATCTTTTAAAATTTTAACAATAAAAACAAACCATTATGAAAAAAGAAAGATATAAAACTCTGTCATGAATGATCGTATATTCATAATCTTTATTTGAATTATAAAACGAAATTACAATAGGAAAAGAACAACGTTGTTAGCCAAATATCCTCCGAAAACTTCTCTTATTAATTTAAAAGGTACGTCATGAGGAACCTGGGCAATTTACCGCAAAATGAGTTTATGCAAAGTTATTTGGGATAATTGCTAGCGTAATACGAATGTACATTTCAGATTTTTCATTAATTATGTTTGTAATGGATATGAACTGGAGTTTTTCTTTGTTGTGAAACAATAATTGTTTTTAATATATGTTTTCTATTGTTACTCTAATGTGAAATGTTTTATTTGTTTCACTTTTTATTTGACATTACTCACAGCCTTACTATATTATAATTAATGTAATAAAACTTATATAATACCTTTTTAACAGTTAATGTACTTTTATATTCTAATACTCTTTGAAATGTCATTTTTGAACTAGATTTTTTTAATTTGCGTCTGTGCTACAAATATTGAGCAAAAAAAATAAATCGTTCTTTCGATAAATAAAGTAAACATTTAAAATAAAAGTCCTGCAATAATTTAAAAATCTTTAAGATAGCCTAAGTAGGTTTTTATTAACATAAAAAGGCACTTTATAAAGTATAGTAACATTATATAGACAGTAATAATACGATATAAAACAACACTGTAAGGGTTTACATTAAACTAGATGAAAAGAACATTTTGTAAGACCAATAAATTAAAAGAAACTCCAACATTTTCGTTAAAATGGAATGGTTCCAAAAGAATCGAGTCCTCGTGATATTTTTCAAATTCAATATCGGAACGACCCGCCGCCGTACTTTGTCTAATGTACTGCAGGTGTACTTACTAAGTAATAGCTGGGCTGTTCGTTGTTTGTTATTTGCGAAGGTAATAATAGCTTAAACGCATTTATATTTCGTCCGCTCGGCCCCCGGGGGCAGATTGAGTGCTTAAAATCTTCATTTTTATTTTGACATCAATCACGAAGATTTTTCGCTGTGAAATGGACACTGGCATTCTTGTAGTATATTTTATTATCTTGCTTTTAACAGTATATTTATTTAACTAGAGGTGATTTAATCAATAACTTTTGGTAAACAGAGGGCCAGTGAGACTGAAACAATGGTAATATATTAACATAACCATTTTAAACATTTGCTGTACTGTGTATAAAGTTTTAGTAGTAATGAATTAATTTAGTAAAGGCGTTAGATAAGTTTCGTAGTGACGTAAAACTATTCAACCACCAATTCTCGCTAAGACATCGATTTAATCACCCCTTGTTTCCATTATAAATTACAATAAAAGAATAAACAGCAGAAAAAAATCAACAAAATGAGGTAAGTTACCAAGACCCGGTAAATTTTTTGCTTATATTTTACAACTATTAGTTATATTCGTTTTAACAGCGTCCCAGTTTTCATAATAAGCAAGAATATTGTGGCGCCGTTGTAAAAACAAACAGCCCCCGTAACCAAAAGCCCATCTAGCAAAATTGCCATCCGCTCCCTCATTACCGTCTGAGCCAACCGCGGGATCCGATCTCCTCGCGCACGTGACTGTTGGAAATTGAAATCTCTATCGGTTAATCGAAATATTGAATGGGCTTTCTAAAAACGGAGCTTTAATTGTTGCCAACAATAGAATTTCATTTCTATACTCCCCTGATTTCTATACGCCTAGTATAAATTTTTGAAATAATCCCCGGTACGTATCACATAGTCATGTATGTGTTATGTTTTTCGTCTAGAAGCTTAGATTTATTTTATACAGTAGCTTTAATTTATACAGTACAACAGAATAAAATAATACAGACCGTACAAAAATTAATAATAATGGTATAACATTGTATGCACCAATCGTTGTTAATATAAAACTAATAAGAGAATTGATGTTTTATAAAATAGATGAAATGTTTCAAGAAATTGCTATGCGTTAACACAATCAATTTTCTTCATATAATTGACTTAATAACGTTTTTACCAACACGGATTGTGCTCAGAGCAGAATGATTAATTACTACGATCAAATTCCTTAACATCAAGTTAATATTAAGTTAATCTGATAATTAGCAAGTAATTAATTATAGTATCGTTACCACGTTAATTATGTCCATTAAATTAATGATTTCATCAACACGTAATGTTTATAAAGGATTTTGAAGCTCTTGTTACATAGTCAAAGTATTATTTGTGAAGGAAATTTGAGTTTTGGGAGGGTATCATTTGGGGAAAATTTTAATTGTTATACCCAACCAAAGTTGACTCGGGGTGGAACCGAGTAAGGGTCTTGGATCGTTTTTTAATCAAAAGCAACATGTCGAAATATGATGCGATGGCAGACAAAATTATGAATATTTTAACTTCGCAATTATTACGCGCAGTTATTAACCAAAAGCGTAATACCCGAACGCTCGCAACGAATTCCAATCTCCGGGAAATAAAGGAGTACAAATATGGCACTGACATTGATTGTATAGGCGCAATTTGATATTTAATAAATGACAGCAAACGACGCACGTCGCTGGAGTGGAATTATTATTAGATTTCAATGACCCGCAAATAAGTTTCGAGAGGAAACGGAAATTAAAGGAATGATGTAATAAAGGACCTGTTAAGATTGTGGTGTGCCGACGTGTTCAAGTATCAAGTCGTGCGGGCCCATAATAAGGGGGGTCCGTCCAAAGAGTGGCTTCGAACGCGCCGCTGCTTTCTATTTGCTATCTAATCGTATTTTTTTGGAATCTTCCTTTTGGTGCCAATTTATTTTATTATCGCTACAGTTTTATCGACATTTATACAATGATAGTTTTGATACAAAATGCACGGAAAATCAATTTAGAATTTATCATATAGCTGCTACGCAAATTATCAGAATGAGTTAGATTCTGATCCGCAATTACAATAATGAGGAGTATATCGTTATATCTAGAACATGAACTAGAATACTAATTAGTAATGTAAGTACTCCTTTTTGAAAGTATTATCAATTTGTGTATGAGAATGGTATTTGGCATATCAACCAATGTTTATAATTAAAAAAAATATTGTCTAATAAACTAAATAATAAATACAACTATGGTTAATACGTACACGGTATATATAAGATCAAATTTTCGGCACACATTTCCGAAAGACAGTGAATAAGCCGAAGAGATTATAAGGTGTAAATGGAAGTAAATTTGTCAATTTATATGCGAAGCAGGCGTCCTTTGAGATACCTTTGACGGCAACGGGCAATTCACAAAATTCTATTAGTTTTCAATTACTATCATATCAAGTAATTGCCTTAAGATTAAAGTTATATCAGATAGAAATAGACGCCATTGTGTCTATTGAAATACGTTGTTTTGTCTCGTATCTTGTAGCATAAACATTTATTTTAATTTAAACCTGAAACGAAATCAGCTCAGATTATTAACTTGAAACACGACCGTTTCGTAACATTTAAACAGAATCCCTTTCATTAAGTCGTCTTGAAAATGTTCAACGCTTAGTTTTACTTGACTTACATTTTTCATGCTCTCATAATTTAATTATGAGACTTTTATGTTTATAATAAACTCTTATTACGTGGGGAGCGTCGGGGTTCATTAAAATCTCCTTTCACGTTGCTTGGCTTTAATTATCCGTTTTCTTTGTTCGCCACCGTTGGGCCTCAGTGTTGTCGTATAGTTTGTAGTGTTTGTGACGTAGTTTTTTTTACGGGACCTTGTGCAATGTGTGAAGGATCTCTAAAGGTGCGTATGCACTGTATTGACTATGATTGATGTAATGAAATATTTTCGGTGAAACTTCTTGCTATACTTACTTGTGTAAACTGAAATGTGTTTATGATTGAAGAGGTATATTTTTTTTAGGTCTTGCTTAAAGGACTAAGACGTAAACTTTTATTTTATTCGACTTCGGCTAGGAGAATGATGAAATCATTGTTGTGTTGCTTGAAATTTGTCTGATCACTACATCTTAAGGGAGTGAGATCATAGGTCAGAAGGTTTCAAAGGAATTACGTAGAAAGATGTAAAATGTGATGGTCAAGGTGGTCTTGACAGACACACATGATGGTTCCACATAATTGTAAAAATTTTCTTTTTGTCCGATGCATACATAAAGTGTAAAATTTATTGCCTTACCCTTACTCCCATCGACGCGAGTCAGTTAGGACATCATTTTCCCACTTAATAAAAGGACGAAGGAAGTATAATAACGAAGAATAAAATTATAGTTAAATAAAAATTATATAGGAGATAATGAGTTTCATGGTCAAGTTTGATTTGTTAAACTAAGAGGTAATCCCATTTAAAATACCCAGAATTGTTTTATAACTTTTGACACAAGAAGTAAATTAGATCTCCCACTAAACTTTTTAAATCTTCTGCATGATCATATAATTTCATTCATAGAGTATTTACAAAGTTTAATTTTATAATATTGCTGTACCTCAATCATTCCGTTTTGCGCTAAAGTTGAATTATAAGGCTGCACTTATTAATATCTCTTTTAACTTATCCACTGCCCAATCGTTAGGAACTATACATCATTAGATATCTTTTGAAAAAGTGTGACGCGAAGTTTTTAAAAGTATGTAACAAAAATGCAACAATCTCATCGAGTTTTTGCGCAAGTTATGTACGAGGGTTGGAAATAAGAAACTAAATAGAGTGGGCAATTGACCGCAACACGACAAATCACTTAGATTCACTTTAGACGGATCGGTGCTTGCCCTCCGCGTTTTCTATTTAAACCAACTGACAACTTTTTGCAAATAGACTAAGGCGCGCGGGATCTAGCTATTTATGGTGTAATGGATCAGACCCACTAATAGAATAGGTGAAATGGCCGCCGTGCTAATAGCGTTCACAGAACCTAACGGTTATTTCCGTCTTAGAAATAATTTATCGGTATCAGGATTGTACCGGGCTACTGTTTTAAACAGTTTTAATGTACGTATTGGTTTGAATACTGGCTACAAACAAATAAAAAATGTGTCATCATTTTCTGTAAAATTACTTACATACATGTTTTTAAACAATTTTTCAGCCAAAATTATCTTCTTATTTGTTTTTTTTTATCTTACAGCTCGTTTTGTCTCTTTTTAATGTACATAAATAAAAAACTATTTATTTGTTCTAAGGATTTCTCATTGCTTAAGAAATAATGTTAATACACTAAGGCGTAGTAAAGTCAAGCTTAGTGCCTTGGCGAGTGCTTTAAGTGTGATGTCTGGTCTGAAATGCTAAGAGTAAAGTTCTAAAGAAAACTGTCCTAAGTTGTGGGCGTTATAAACGTGCTATGACTTTAGTTACTTAGATATTACACCAATTTGGGTAACACTTTTTTTTTCGTATTCAATAGCTTTTAAATACATATTGGAAACCTAAAGAAGATAACGGTTTAATATTAATTGCTAATATTTTTAGAAGATTTTGATATTACAATTTTTTTATTAACAAGAGCTGCTGAATCCTGACTTAAAGAAAGATAGAAAAGAAAATATACATACTTTAATGAAAGTAGTTCAAAATAAACTGCCTCTGTAGCCTAGTGGTATGGGCGTATGCTTTAGACACCGGAGGTCGTAGGTTCGAATCCTGCGGGGACTCAACAAATTTTCATTGTTGTTTCCTAGTTGGTTAGGGCAAATTGGGCCGATCACCCAATTGTCTGAAAAGTAAGATGATCCATGCGTCGGATGGGCATGTAAAAAGTCGGTCCACCCACTGACCCGCATCGGACCAGCGTGGTGGGATACGGTCCAAAACCCTCTAATGGATAGGGGTGTATTAGGGGAGGCCTATGTCCAGCAGTGGACAATCACAGGCTGATGATGATGATGAATTCAAAATATAGGTTTCAATTCTGATTGTTATATTATTAAAATAAGCTTTTAATTACAATATTAACAACAGATTTAACTTATTTTCTGTCAACTATAGTATTAGTAGTAATACGATTCCATAACCATATTAATAACATCTTTTGTTAGAGTTTCATATATCATTACTTAAATGAAACGCATTACACATGTATCTTCATCCGAGTCAAAGAATTCATAATATAAATGTTTTTCGTATATCGCACAATTTCGGCGACCTGACAAGGAAAAGATAATTTTAGGCTCCATTTACCTTATTACATTTCAGTAGGGTTCGGCTATCGCTGCGGCTGAGAACTGATTTCTGTGAAAGTATATTCTTACATTTTTTGTACCAAACAATATTTGAATGAAGTTTTCATTAAAAAATTTACTTATAACTACTGTTTGTTAAGGATCAAATAGCAAAAAATGTATTTTTTAAAAATACCTGGACTATTTTTTAAAAAAAAAAATATATATTGCTATTTTCATCTGGTAGTAAGCAATACAACTTGTCTGGAGGAAATGCAGCGTAAGATGCCCTTGGCTGCCACTGGAAGGAGACTTGTGCCTGCTAGGGTCCCCCGGCCTCCCAGATCTGATTTCCGTGGCCCCAGGGTAACAGATTCGGGGGAGTTTACTGCCAAAATGAGGTAGTGTCCAAGTGAAAGGGCGCGTGAGTTCCAAAGCACCCTGAGGTTGATTGAGCCATAGTCCAGGGATGGGGCTTCCTTAGAGACCAGCGCTAGTAGGTTTGCAGAATGGTAAAAACGTCCCTGTAATCCCACCCTAAAGACGCCCGGAAGGAACAAAATGATGGTTTTATTCGGTACGAGTCCGACATAATCCGTCTTTGCTCCCGCGAGTACGGTTTTGCATAGTCATTACCCCACATAAAACAAAGTTGTAAGTAAGCTTAAACGTACTGACATCCTAAAAGGAAAATATAAATTAAAACAATTATTTTTCTCGAAGAAATTTGCGATGGACATTGTTCAAAACATGTTAACACTACACGTGTGAAAGTCAAGTTGTAATCAGATAGATTGTCAAATTCTTTGAATCGTAATGGACCCACGAAATCCTTTGCCGCTATATCCATTTCTATCAGTTTCCTTTAGGCGGCGTTAGTGATGCGATATATTGTACAAATTCGCCTATTTATAATAGTAACGTAATACCACACCGTTCCCGCGGATCGTCTTGCTTCGTGGAGATTTGTTAGAAACGCGATTCTACGACTGACAGAACAATAGGTTTAATCTTTACGCTGTGGAAAATCTGCACTTGCGAAAGCGATGTGAATAATGGGGGAGCCTTAGGATGGAAATATTAAAATTATAATTTTACTTTTTCCTATTTTGACGTAGACATATACACCGGTGTGATATAAATGATTTTATTTACCACATAAATATTATAATTTATAACTATTTTATTTTTAATATTTTTTACATAATCCTTTTACTTATGTTCATCACATTATAAAATAATTACGTTATCTAAATTGTTAATATTTGTGGTGCGTTAAATTTCATTCACACCTGTACAACTTGGAGAATAATCTTAATCCCCTTGTAACAGTACAATAAGCGTTTCCCATGTTATTCGAAGAATTATTATTATGAATTATTCGAGAAATTTACTACACAGGAACATCATTTAACGTAATGAAATTTTATAGAAATAAACGAAAGTAAATAATAATTTATTTATAACTATTTTAGTGTCGAATATCATCAAATACTGATATAGATGACAGAAGGAGCCAACCGCGTATTACGCAAACATTACGCCTGACGAAACAATTTGTTGGGCCGTTCTTTGTGAACTTCTCGCTTTGTGATTCCCGCGAACATGGCGTGAACGTTTTGACAAGTGGAATTTGTTTCGCAAGGGGGGCGGAATACAAATCTTCGCAATAACCGTTGCCATAGAGACGAGAGTTATGGCTACTATCGAAACTTGATGATTAAATGAATTTCGACTTGTAAGGAACATCTATAGGTAGGTGCGGTGAAAATCACCTAAAGTTTATTATACGTTCGGCTTACAGTTTTTATGTTAACTTCAACGGTATAATTTTATTACCTCTTTTATGATTTTGAATTGAAGGAGGAAACAACGAATAATACGAGATTGCACAATAATATTGGTATTATGATATTTTTGAACGTAAAAATACCAAGGAAAGAGTTTTATATCAAACGAATTGTTAACACAATTTCTCTCCGTAATTAATTCGAAAGCCTAATTGTGTTTTAATTTTTTAATCACGGCATCCAAGCCGGTAACTTTAAGAGAACAAATACGTATTAATTATGGCCCCGAGTAATTGGCCTCCGCGGAAGGTGGGGCGGCAACTTGGCTGCCGAATCCGCCGGGATGTGTTTACGGTTGGAGTATTTTTGCGACGTTTAATTTCCGGCCGTAAAGTTTTAATTCGAGACGTAAAGCGCCCTCAAAAGCGTTGTCTGGCAAGTTTCATCATCGTGTAGATGCGTTGCCAGGCATACTTTGCACAAAGCGACGAGGCACAAAAGACTGCTTCCACTCCATTTTGTGCCCGACAAGTCGCGGTACAAGACTGCCACGACGCTTAAGTCCCGTTGTCAGGTTATTTCGTGTATCCAATTCGCGTAATTTTCTTTGATCTTTATACTCTCGTTCCGCCAATCCAACAGTCGAATATGTTTGCCGTGTCAATATTGGTTTACTCGACATCGTTTTACAGCAGAATGTAATATTACTTATTACTTCAAGACGATACATTTACCGCTCTGTACAGTTTACTCAGCTTTGGATATTATAAATACTGTATTATGCTTGTTTCAACTCTTTATTCCTATTCATTCGTACCAAAATTTTTACAATTTTCTTATTTCATCCTGCCTTTTATTCTAACTGATATTCACTAAATTAAGCCCTTTCAAGTTATTTCGTATTAATATTATTTTAAACCTAATACAAAATGAAACCGATTACTACGTTTAAAGCGTGAATGATAATTTGTCTCGTAATTCAAAACGTAATTAAAAACCATTACATAAAAGCACATTTCATTAACGGAACGACACGCGACTTGCCCGGGGTTTTCTTTACATCGTAAATTTTGTACAAACATGAAAGCGTTCTGATATCTAATTAAAGTTTTCCTGATTTATACGTGAGCCAAATAAAATATTTATGAACAGATGTTTTCAATACTTACCTGTATTGACGTCATGATGTTTTTATTTGTCACTTTTTCTAAATACTTTTTAACTGACTTCTGCTTCGACGAAAAAAAGTAAAAATCATTTTGCCACAAAGCAAACACTTACGGATTTGTAGTAAGCCTTTAAAATTTCTTATTGAAGACTATTATTTAAATTTTAATTGTTTATATGTGTGAGGTCAATAAACAAAACAAATTTAAATGTTGATCTAAATTTGTATCGTAAACTATGTACACTATAGCAACGAATTAGCAGCATACTTCTACCATTCGTATTCTCGAAATGGCACTAACACTAACACTGACATCGATCACTGAGCTGCTTTAAGAGTTTTGAGCCATACAAAACACACCACCTCAATGCTATGGGTTATATTCATCATTATCCTCATCATCAGCCTGTGATGGTTCACTGTTGAACGTAGGCCTCCTCTAAAACACCCCTATCCATTAGAGGGTTTTAGACCATCCGACGCATGGATCATCTTACTTTTCAGACATTTGGGTGATCGGCCTAAGTTGCCCTAATCAACTAGGAAACAACAATGAAAATTTCTTGCGTCCCCGCAGGATTCGAACACACGACTTCCAATTTCTATAGCACACGCCCATACCACTTAGCTACAGGAGGCAGTTGGAGTTATATTATGTACACCAATTTTATCTTATTCTAATCCCAAATAAAAAAGTTGAACGACTTGCTCGTGTCCATAATATATATATTACAATGAAGACAATTTAGACCCATTGCAAAGGTTAACGAAATAATTTACGAAGAGGCGTTGTGGGTATGACGTATATCGACTGTCACTCAGTGACTGATATTGCGGCGACAAATCATCAATAAGAACGCGATATGTCTGTCGCCAATTAGTTACCATAGAGCATTAATACGCTCTGCAATGCTTAAGTATTGCGTTTCACAATATTAGAGTTATTTACAGTAATATACATATAGTATATATTATCAAAGTAATATTGCACCGATTCTTCACCGGTGTATATGTCTGCATCAAAGTTGAAGGCGATAAATAGAATGCGAGGGCTCAGCAGTGAGGACACGTCGCCGGCACCTGTCCAGCGATTAAACTTTGGGCAGTGGATCGGTCCGTTTAATTTCGAAGCCCATTTTCAGGGCTGTCACCGTTCGTAATTTTAGTACCTTTAATATAATGGTCACCTGTTTAATACACTAGGTAAATAGTAATATCTTGATCATAATCGGGGATAAATGTCATCCTTATTCTTAATGCCTTTATATTTAGTAAACTGTTTAATTGAAATGTTTTAATGGATAGTTTCCGTGTAAATATCTAATTATAATAAACTAGGGTGACACATGAATTATACCTTGTTTTGATAGCTGTTATAAATTGAATAGATTATTCGATAACAATTGTTTTGGAGTTTAAGTGAGATTTATAAAGTGTAATAAAAACAATAATAATATGAGTATAATGACTTTATTTCTCCTTTTACGGTTATCAACAGCACAATGAATAATATTTTACCATAGAATTTAATTACAATTTTAGCGTTATAAAGTGCTAACTTGTTGTAATAGTAAGTTAACTTGAAATCCACTCAGCAGTCAAATAAGCTCTACTTCGTAACTATTTGTACTTAACTATCAGCTAAGAATATAAAGCTGCCACTAAACTTGAGGTAAGTTAATATTGAATTGCTTTCATATGCTTATGATTCATTGTTAGGAACTTCAGGTGAATTTTCAAGCAGCTCATAATACTTATTTTGTCGCGCTGTATACATATACATTTAATATATATGTGAATGTACGTGCAAAATAAATATTAGTCATTTTTAATGTCATAAAACGTCTTAGTATTCTTGATATATATTTATGATCAAATATTAAGTAGAAAAATCGCTTTCGAGACGAAAGAGACCAAAAAACAATAGTCCTAGTAATCCCAGTATCCCCAAATAGGTTAACACATTGCATTAATTCAACCGGGAAAACAAAAACTTACTCGGGATAAATCTTAAGTTTGTCCGAGCGTGAACATTATGTGTTTTAATTCGGTTCAGTTCTAAATTAAATACTAAACAAACCACTATATCCTTTCGCGATCCCATTAATTTTATTGGACAATAAATAGTACACAGGATCCGGGCTTCGAGTACATTGTTCGCTTATCTGCACTTTCGACCGCAGCCGATATCAAATCGGATGACCCGTATAACAATGTATGTACGTTCATGTGGAGCTGTCAATCGTGCAGATCGGCATCCATTACTATTATTTAACATTCGACGTGTCCAGGCAATGAGCTAATTGCAAATTATCAATTGTTTCATCATACACTTTGGTGGGAGTTGGTTTTATTTTAGTAACTAGCTTTGCCCAGTGGTTTTACCAGCGTGTTGATAATTTGTAATAATGATGCTTAAACTTTATTTTTCAAGCCCAAATGTTTTTGCAGCGAAGGCCGGAAAAGTTCACGTATGTCTGTTGTTATTATAAATAGCTTTTTACATTACATCTTAATAAATTTAAGCTTATGTTATTCTGATGTTTAAGCACTAAGTAACATTACGGATCTGTAAAATTTTGAGATTATAGAGGATACGTAATTTTATTTATAAAATGAAAACGTCTTACATTAACCTTTCACGGATTCCTTGTAAAAGCACGTCATGTTCAATATGTTAGATAATATAATTAAAGAAAAACGTTTGATGTGAAATATTTTCATATTTCTTCCTTTCAGTGCTTGTATCAATACAAACATTTACAGTACATAAATTCACAGAAAAAAAATGTTAAACGTTTTTTATTGAATATGGGCACAAAGCCGTCATAATTCTTAAGAATTTCTTTAATCTAAAGATAAAAGCGAAGAATATTCAAAGCATTAAAGAAATAAATTCTCGTAAAAAAGGCTCCGAATCCTTTTTCATTCTTGAAATTCTTTTTACCTTGAAACTGTATAAAACTTTTTTGTTACAATTAGCCAAACTCTAATGGCGAACATATTCTGCGAAAATATTTAATTTTTTGCATGTTACAGTAAAAAGGTAGGAAATTTTATCACGTTTTTTGTTCCATTATGTATCATTTCATTTGTAAAATGCTACAATATATCAAAGCCCTCATAACTGCCGCAAGATGCTTACAAAGAATATTAAATAAATCCTGATAAACGATACAGCTATCAATTTTAGGACTGTTTCTCGGCCTGTTAATATATTTATATTAATCTGTTTGTGACGAAACGCTTTTTATGTTAGTAATTTAATATCAAATATTTTCTCTACCAATGATAACAATAGTGGTTACGTTGGCTGTGCATTTTGTTTTAAGAGATTAATTTTCCTTATTATATCTATAGGTGACAAAATTTATGCAATCTAAAAGCATACGATTTTGAACGAAATAATTAAAATATAAAATATTTTTTTTTGTAATTTCGCGATTATACTATACATATTAAATCGTGTTTATACGGATTTGTGTCTTTTATTGTCTTATTTTTTATTTAAAAACTGACGGGTGCTTTCAAATGACAGACCCCAAAAAGTGGATTAAATATTGCATATCTAAATTGATACTCATAAAACAGAACAAAAACACAAACCTTGATACGTCAAATAGTATACATTGGAAGCAATCTTCGTAAAATACAATTACACTAGTAGGTCGCGTCAGCTTTACAGTTCGCTACATCGCTTCTTTATTCAATCAGCGAATGTTTTTGTAACGTATTTGCCAAAGGAGGAAAGGTAAGTCATTGTCTGTGGCGCGGCGTTGTGTAGCCCTGAATGTGCGAGATTCCGTTGTCTAGTCGGCTTTATTATTTTGGCAATAATATAATATAATGCTCCCAGACTCACTCCCCTTGCACTCCCCTCTGGCAGTGCCGCGCTCCAGGAATAGTATTAGAAATTCATAGGCTATTATTGTACGTGTGCTTACTTGCGCATTTGATACGGCGTTCTTTTGTTATTGCACTAAAAAGCTATGTAGTATGATTGAATGAATAACTTATTGAATTGCAAACATTTAAATCACTAGTCATTTAAACAGTTTTTAGTAGATGTTATATACATAATAATGCTATAATGTATAACAATTTTTCTGAATAACACATATATGTTATTCCAATTTGACGATGACATGTATATTTGTGTGTTATATATTTAATTAGCTGTTGCGCGTGACTTCGTCCTCGTGATAATCGAAAATTTTCTAGCCTATGCTATAAAAGCTTAGGCTACATCAGCAGTCTTTCAGCGAAAGTCTCGTAAGAAAATAATTTTCCAAAAATTACTTGGAACTAATAGATAAAAATTAAAAAAATGTTGTTGTATTCTGTGTATCGGTTATAAATCAAAATGTAATCAAATAGAGATGGTTATATTGATGTGACGATCTGAAGCAGACGCATTTTATCTGTTTGCGTAGATTAAATTTCTTTTTGTGTTAGCGGCGACAATGTTAGATTAAACATAACGACGCAAAAAAATGTATGAATAATAATGTATAATAGACAGACAAAAGCTTAACTTTGCTTGGGGTTAAGAGTTCAAGTAACTTTAAATATAATAGTTACCCTTTAATATTATAGTACAAATGAAAGCAAAGTTGAGAATACAGTCAGAATGATAGAAGTATTTATACAGATATTTAGTTGAAACACGTATACAATGCGCTTAAATAATGCATTGTTTTTTATTTGGAATTGTTCCAAAGCGCTTTGTTCTTGTTTCGTTTGTCACGAGCGTTTGCATCATGAAATATATATCTACAAATAGTGTCATGTACTTTTTATGGACAATAAATTTGTTGATAAATAACAGATAAATAACGTAAATATTTATAAAGCAAGTTGTTAGTTTAATAACCTGCAATAGAAAAAGTCATACGACACAATAAAAACTAACTATAAAAAAATTATAATCGTAAAACGTCTTTCAAATCTTTTTGTTTACGATTTAAGGAAATTGTGTGGTTTTTAAAAAAATATGTGTTAACATTCAGTATTATGTGTAAAAGCCATGTTCAATAAACATATATATTTGAAAACAGGACGTGTTTAAAGTAAGTCTGCTTTTGTTCAGTAAACATTTTCTAACTTTCGAGCAATCATTCTAGGATGGAATAAAAGCGTTTTGATCCCTTGTTTCCAATCGCAAACCTTGTTTTTTGGTAGTGTACTAAGAGATTAGAAACACTGCTGGAAGTTCAATCGAAAAATTCTGATTGACAGGCTATTCGCCCGCTCAGTCGTCCGGGCAAAATCTCTCCTTATTATGTTTGGAAAATTTTGCTTACGTTGTAGCGGACCATATCCTGATTTTTTTAAATATAAAATAACGTACTTTTCTTTATATGAAAATATATAACCGGAGAAAGAGTTTTTGTGTTTTTATTTCAAATTAGATTAGGTGCCAAAAGCATATAAGTCTTTTGTTTTTCGATGTGTCTGATGTGTATATTTCTTTAAATTTGCAGTTTGGATTATTTATTAACCACTTGATAAATCTAAATACATATCTTGTAAAATAATACAATACAGAAATGTTTCTTTTAAGGTAAAATTAGTAATTGCAAACATTTTTGACATACATATGTTAGATAAAAGCACAAGACGTATCTAAGTTTGTTTTTACGTAAAACTAAAATTTTATTTAAAAAAAGGAAGTAATGACAGTTGGGTGATGAATGAGAAAGTCATATTATATCAGGTATTTCTTCCTGTCTACAGGAACTAATTTCGTTACCTTTTAAATTACAACACATTTTTCATTGAGTATAAATAAAATTTTTAGTAAAAAGACATCTAAAGTCTTTATTGTCCAAATATTATATTTATTGCACAATTTATATAAATATTGATTTGTATAGAGACAAGTTTTATGCATCGGCCATGCGACAGCAAAGTATAATGTTCGCATAGCGTGTGGGAGAACAGAGGAGTCTGGTTCATGCGGGGCGAACAATATGCTTGTACATCCGTTTCAGTTTGTACCACGTGCTTGTTGCCGTTTGTCTAACCGATAACACTGGGAACAACTGATTCAAATGCAATGGGCTATATCACTTTATGTGTGATTACCTGGTTTATGCTTTTAAATGAAGCTCGTTGCTTTAAATTACATTATGTTGGGACAAGTAAATTTAACTGAAAAATTTGAAAAATGGAGCTTCGACTGTTTGTTATAGAATTTCCTTTAAATAAATCAATAGCGAAAGTTACCGAATTGGGTAAAACTTCCTATTGAATTTGAAGGTAAAAATGTCTTCAAATATCAGGTTACTTTTTAATATTTGCTCGCCCGAAATTGTGTTGCTTAATATAATTTTGGTTTATTAAGTAATTTTTATTTTCATAAATAAAGAAAGATCGTAATTTATTATATTCAATCAACGTATTAATCTTTGATGTCTTCGTGAGTCTCGTAGTCAATTCGAGTTCAAAGTTTTTTGACAGAGAAAGCCTTTAATATTAATTATTTTTAGGTAAAACTTATTTGTATGTGAATTGTGAGGAAGCAGTATACGCGTACCGTTTACGTAGTTTAAATTTATATGATATTGAAAGAAATTTTTTTTCGTATCGAATTATTAAAACTGTGCGAGATGGTGCAGACTGAAAGGAAAAAAAAGATTATAAAATACGGAACAAAATGTAGTTATTTTTTAAAATAATAGATACTAATAGCAGTCCTTTTCCGAACTAGTGGTCATCAATAAGTAAGTGTATCAATTGTATGTTGAACAAAATCATTTTAATTTGAATTTAGTCTATAGATGTTAAGCTATATTAAAATATACATATTTTTATATTTACAATACATAAAAATTAGAGACAAAAGCTAATATAATACGATTAATTGTAAGAAATGTGTAACATGTCGCTTCGCCATACTACTTTTACCACTAAAATGTGTAATTTGCTGGCTAAACTTCAACTGACTGACCAACGTTCACACGCTTGAACAACCTTATAAAGGTCTTCGGTAAAACTTATTTGATATACGGTCTTAGTACTTGAACAAAGAATATTATGCCTAAAACATACACTTTTATTATATAACCTTTTATTAACTAGCATTTTCATTAGTTCTGCATATATAAACCTGTCCATGTAATAGTTTTTTTTAGTTTAACGTTATGCAGTTTTAGGCCTTTCTAATAAGAACAACACGATGATTTTCTAACTATTAATTTCAAAGACGAATTTAACCCAACATACAAAAAACTCTCGATGATTCTTTAGTAGTATATATAGTATATATATAATAGTAGTATAACACAAAAACTTGCATATTCTAAATATTTTTTAATACAGTAAAATGAACCGTGGAGATTTTATATATTTTTATGACGTCGAACTCACGTCAAGTTAAAACGATTATGTTTTATAAGCTGTTAACAGTTTTATTTTATCAAGTGAAATATTTCATTGATTAAAAATAATTGTTTGCCGAAATTCATTATATTGAAATGTTATACATGGAAATTTATTTTTACGAATAATTTCGTTGCCGCTTGCTAAATTTTATAAATGTATTTCTTTGTCTATTAACTTGGCAATGACGTGAATCTTGTCTATATAGATATCATTAGAGATATTTTTATAAATCTAGTATATTTTTCTAATAAAAGAGTAGGCCGTTTGGCATCTGATTTGTACTATTATGTGTATTTAACATAGTCAATAAATATAATAATAGATGAAGGAGCTTACGGTATTTTAAAACAATCTCCCATTCAACATAAGTACCGTTTTTCCATATACACAAAAAGGGATTATCACACCATGATCATCTTTGTTTTATCATATAAGATATAATGATAAACAGTCATTAAATCCAATTGAATTGAAACTTTGAAATAAGATTTATAATGCAACGGTGTATAAAAATGTAAATAATTAAGTTGTACGTAAGCGTGTAGTGCAAGTACATAAAATCTGTGAGACCGTTCGTATAAGTATTGATTTTTAATTTGCAGCATTAAATCTAGATTGCGCAATCTGATTTTATTAATGGCGGAGAGGCAAGAGCGCGGGGCAACATTAACTTAAGAAACGTCAAGGGATAATGGATCTTATTTACGAAGGGTCGACACGTTTCAAAGCAACGGAAAAGACTTGTGAAATCTGTAATCCGACGACATTATGGCAGTTTGTAACATCATCAAAGTAATATTGATAACAGTGGAAGTTCGAGAGATTGATCAGAGGATTCATTTCGTGATTTAACTTTTACGTCGATGCCATTGAAATCTGTAATAGCGAAAGATCGCAAAGATGATTTAGGTGAAAGCGAATTTTGAGCATCAATTTGTAATACATTTACGGACTTTGCCAATTTTTTAGGAAGTAAATTCAGTTCAAAGGTTACGTTTTGTCTGTTCTCTTTGATGGTCGCTTTTAGAAAAAGAATTTTGTGCTAATAAACCATCGGGCCTCTGACCAAATAAACATAAATACTACTATACGAAACAGACACGACACGATAAATAAGAACACCATTTTTTTAACCGCATCATAGATTTTTCTGCAATATCATACATTTACTAATTATTAAGAATTTCCTTACATTTACAAATGATTTAGTGTAAATTCACTAACGTTTACTACGGTAACGCGTTTTTTTAAATAAATGCCCTAGTAACATTATAAATGTAAAACTTGTTAACTATGACTGTTGGATATGTTATTTAAGTCTAGTACCAGAAAAAGATGTTTTGTTGTAGAAACAGTACCGGTTGTATGTTTATTACAATGGACTTATTAAAAAATATTATATTGATATAACAGTAAGTCTGTACCATTTTTATATAGATGTACCTATATATTATATACGAATAGTGTAGATACATTTCGTCTATAAATTATACTGCCTCCGTAGCCTAGTGGTATGGGCGTATGCTTTAGAAACCGGAGGTCGTGGGTTCGAATCCTGCGGGGACTCAACAAATTTTCATTGTTGTTTCCTAGTTTGTTAGGGCAAAATGGGCCGATCACCCAATTGTCTGAAAAGTAAGATGATCCATGCGTCGGATGGGCATGTAAAAAGTCGGTCTACCCTACCTACCTGCATTGGACCAGCCTGGTGGGATACGGTCCAAAGCCCCCTAATAGATAGGGGTGTATTAGGGGAGGCCTATGTCCAGCTGATGATGATGATGATGATGATGATAAATTATAATGATTTAATATAATATCATTGTATACGCTAACTTAGCTTCGGCATTGTCTAATATAAATTACCAGAGTTGAACTGAAGTATAGTGAATTCAAGAAAAAAAATGTAAATAACCAGTACAGTAGTAAAGCAATCTTAAACTACACAAAAATTTTAATATAAAAATACTTAATAAAAATGTACAAAAATTCGATTTGCAAAAATTCGTGACATTTCCATTCAGAAAATAATTAGTAAGCAAAATCTGTGACCTTCACAGCCGATACGATTGCGGGCTTACTCTTGGATGAATAAATTTATTTGAATTTTGGGTACAAATTTTTTCGTTTTTATTTGCCACTTTTAATCTAGGCTTCAATTTGATTTTTTCCTCTCTGTGATACTTCTTGTTAGTTAGATAGTTTCTTGCACAACAGTGAATGAAAATTTTAGTATTCGATATATTGTCTCTGTAGCCTAGTGGTGTAGGCGTGTGCATTAGAAACCGGAGGTCGTGGGTTCGAATCTTGCGGGGGCTCAAGTAATTTTCATAGCTGTTTCCTAGTTGGTTGAGGCAATTTGGGCCGATCACCCAATTGTCTCAATAGTTAGATGATCCATGCGTCGGATGAGCATGTAAAAAGTCGGTCCACCCACCAACGGGCATTTGAACGGTCCAAAAACTCCTAATGGATAGGGGTGTATTGAGAGGTTTCATAATCCTCAGCCTGTATAGTCCAGCAGTGGACTATTACAGGCTGATGATGATGATAATGATATATTGTATATTTATCGTAATAGTAGATTCAGTAAAATTTGTGTAAAGAAAACATTTATCCAGTACATTTTAAATTCTTACGTATAGAACTGTGCTCTTGTTGATTTAAATGTAATTGTTTTGAAATAATCTGTTGCGAACAATTTTTAAAATACTTCAGTAACCTTATTTTTTACTAAGATTTATAAAGTTTTATAAAAATTTTAATACATTATTAAACAAAGTAAAAATGTAAATCTTTTTGATGCACTCTTGAAATGGCTATTGTAATCATTGAGTCGAATTTAAAACCCCTAGACACTTTGAACATTTATCGTGATATAAATAACGTTTACATATAAGATATAAGATGAAGTTGATTGATTACATTTAATGTGTTAAATAACTTAAACTTAACCCAAATCGATACTCGCAAACAATGCAAATGTGTAAGTTAGTCTTAGATTCGAGTTGAGAACAGCTGAGCGGAACATCTCAATTGCTACAAGCAATTTACGTTTGTTTAGCTCAGCTCCTAAGCTAAACCTCCGTTTAAATACAAAGTAACCGCATGAACTGTTCTATCAATCGCTTCGATAAATTGCATTTAGTCAGGATGGAGTAATTTTTTAACGAATACTAGCTTTGAACTAATTGTTTAATACAAATTAAATGTTTTTTGGGTCACTTATCAGTAGACGTAGGTCGTTACGTCACTTTTAACAAACGAAACGTTAAACCGGTTACGTGGACGGCGTCGCTTGTTTTAAAACTAGTTATTTTTATAACTAGCTACTTTCATCCAGCTACTGTATACATAAGTTTCAAACCATAGTTACTTTTCTTTCTCAACTATAGATTTCAAACAAAATAGTACCTGTTTGATCCCAATAGTTAAATCAATATATTTACTTTTCTGCATCTCTTTTTACAATTATAAAATGTTTTATTGATTGATTATTGTTTAATTATTTCTTTCTTGCGAATAATACATTATAATAAAATTACTTACGGATTTTATGTTATTTTACATTTTAAGTTCCATCTTAATTAATTAGGATCTTATTAAAAGCACTGAAAAACTTAATCTTGACGTAAAATTGATAATACCTTCCATGTCCCAAGCCCCAAAATTGTATGGGTTGCCAAAATACACAAATTATGCTCCATTGGCCCTATTGTTGGAAATTGATTCACCTCTTAAATTGCTCAACATTTAAAAAATCCCACCACTTTGTTATCGGGAAACATCTACATCTTGCTGACAATGAAACTATGGTTGTTTTGATGTTCAATCTTTGTTTACATCTATACCTTAGAAGATTGAAATTTGTCAAGAAAGTTGGGAAAATAAATCTCAATAGAATATGCATTTTTACTAAAACATTGCCTGCATCTGGCTATTTATTGTGAAAGATAGTTCTACATGCAGATGGATGGTGTATGATGGTTGCCGGTGTCTCTATTTTGCTGACATTTTATGGAAGACTTTGAGGAGTAGGCCCACTCACTGCTCCCATTCATCCAAGATTTATAAGGCTATGTGGATGATACATTTCATCTACCATAGGATAAAATAAATGCATTTTAAACCACTTAACTCCATTAATTCAAAAATACAGTTTACTATGAGTTGAAATGATAATTTTTAGTTTTCTTGATGTTTTAATTATTTGCAACCTGATAACACCTTGAGCCACAATGTGTATAGAAACCAATCCAGTCAAATTATTTGAATGGCAATTCCTCCACCATCCATCCAATTAGCTACCGTGGCAATCTTTGTTTCGAAGCACGGGGATCTGGATGATGAACACCTGGCGTGACTACACCATGTTTAGCAAGTACTGCGAGACACAAGCTCCTTTGCGCCACGGCAGCGTCACAGTGACCGAGTGAAGGCAGCCACAGTGGAGCGAGTACCTGCTGTCTACCTTTTGTGAGAGGCGTAACTGACAAGATTGTACATTTTGAGGCGGGCTTCAATCAAAACTTATTTCAGCCGCTGAAGAAGATTGGTCAATTCCTACCACCGTCAAGTGCAATATTCCTCTACAAGACCCAGGAGGTCAAGCTAGATTGTGACTGTGGCCTCTTATATTGGACAAACGAAGGAGCAATAAGAACCGCGTGAAGGAACATAGCTGACATTAAACATAGAAGACCCAAAAGTCGGCAGTGTGTGACCATACCTTAAATCACCCAAACCATTACATCAGTTTTGATCGACCACAAACCTCGCTAAAGAACACCGATTCCTACCAAGGATGATCCGTGAGGCTATTGAGATTAAAAACATCCAAATTTCAATAGAGAAGATGGTTGGTTCTACCACCTGCTTGGGATCCCATAATTAATAAATTAAAATTTAAACCCAAGCATAATACCACTGCCGGCTGTACAGATAAAATCAGTTCATTTTGCATAGGTCGGAATACAGATTAAAAATTAAGATCTGAAACCCGCTTCTGCACTGGCAAAAGACGCATGACATCTCAGTTCACCCGTGACCACGGCCGCTGGAAAGTGTTCAAAACGTCGGGAACTTAAAATGTAAAATAAACGCGATAAAATCCGTAAAGTAATTTTATTTAATAATGATTATTGTTTACTACGAAACTATGATTTCAATAAAAATATTACTACTGGCGTAATTAAAAATAAGTTTTATTGTTACAATGACGATGATTAATATTTACTGTTTTTTTTCACTTTTGTTGTGTTTACATTTTTGAACGATTTTATTATAACTATCTTTATTAATACACCGTTCAGTTTTAAAAAGTAAAATAAAACAAATTAAATCTTTGTTTTGTTTTATTTTACTTTTGATTTAAATAACTGCTGGTTTCCCGGAATCGCAAGGCATTATTTGCCAACAGGGGTCACTCGAATGTGGTTTTTATGTGTATTAGTCATACCTATGAAAACTAAATGCATCACTTACAGCGAGTGGCCGCATTTAGTCGGCTCTCGCTTAATCGGCAAGTCGCGATCTGCCATCTCTCTCGCACGGCCCGTCGGTAGGCAAGATGCGAAGGAAATATATCGCTTTACGCTCACTCAACTGACGAACGAAGACGACGACAGCCGAGTGCGCCCGAATAACGTGTTTACAAAAATAACTTCTTTTAATTTGACACGAAACGGTTATTGCATTTTATATCGCGTAACCAGTTATTGTAATTGATGACGAGAAATAACGCTCACGCCTACTTATCAGTGTCAGTCAAGTGTTCGGCAATTTTATAAAAACATAAAAAGGCTAGCCTAATCAGGCAATGACGTAAAAAGCAATATCAATATATGCATATACCTATGAATAATATGCATATACCTTATGAATATATATTTAAAATCACAAAAAAGATGTTTAAATGTTAATTACAGCTTGAGAAATAGCTTTTAAGACAAACTTTTTTCTAAGGTCTTGTTCAAATTTTTAAACATAATTTATAATAAATACAAACAGAGTAGTTGAACTATATTCAAATCTCTAGAAGCAAATGTTAATAGAAACTATAATTTATGCGTTATTTTTTATATTAATTATGAAAGAATTTTTCATGGTCAGAAATATTCCTTTTATTTGAATATGTTGTTATTTTTTTTATTTTACCATTTCATTTTATAATTTAATGTAATAGAGGAAAATTTTGATTTTGACTCCAGAGTAAAACCGTAACAGTTTTGTAGGTTATTGACTTAGTACACTATACTATAAAATTGTATCGATAATAATAAATATAAAAAAAATAAATATGTTATTACTATAATTAATAATAATAACCTTTTAATGTGGTAATATAATATGTATAATTAAATACTCTTAGAAGTTTCGTTTAAGGAAAATAACAGCGGTATACTCCCTCACAAAAGACTTTTTAAAAATGAAACGTTAATCGCACGTACGGCCTAATACACGGTCGAATAAAGAAAAAGTAATTGAAGTTCAGTTCAGCTTTATTATCAAATTTACTTAAATACGTTATTTAAATAACACGTTTAGTAATATTTACTGCTTAAGGAGTTATTTAATTTTTCTCTTTAATGGAGATGATAGGTGGTAGATAGAGGTGGTAGGTAGTTGTCCCTACGGAGGGCCGTCTGGGTGGTACCACAGCGATGCCTATTTCTGCCGCATAGTAACAGTGATGAAAACACTATTGTGTTCCGGTTTGAAGGAAACCGTAGCAAGCGTATTTACTGGCGCATCCATGACTCCCTTGGAATTGCCGATGTCTATGGATGTCGGTGACCGCTTAACATCAGGTGTGCCGACTGTCTCCGAAAGGAGAAAAATAAGATGGGCATAAAATTGGCTAGAATGTAATTATTAAAGGAAATTATGTATATACTTAGTATTAAAATTCACTAAAGTTTAGTAGAAAACTACTAGCTACGATATTCGTAAGTAATGTTCGTAAAGACTGTAAAAGTTCCTACGTGTGTTTCGTAAAAGCTTAATCGAATGTTGAGTAGAGTTAAAATCAAGTTTGCATATTTTCCGTGTTCCCGTATTATAATGAGAATGCGAAGTTTCTAGACTTATGTGCCATACAGTTTTATAAAATTTTTAGCCGTTTAATATTTAATGTAATTAGGATTCCACATTTACAGGAACACAACACATGACGTAATAGAATTACTTTTTCCTTTTTTTTGCAGTTAATTTTAAGACACGAAATTAATCTTCATGATATCCGATACGTTAGAAATTAAACGAATAAAAATACGAATGATAATTTTAGTGACGATTAGTAAACATAACTTTAGGAAACTTTATGCAAAAGGTATATATAAGCATTATAGTCATAACTTTACTGTTTATTGTAATGATTATCGAAATTTTATGTAGGTATATTGCTTAAAAAGGAGAGACACTGGAACCGACTACCTTAATCTTTGGAATTAATGCTTATGTAATGTAATAAAAAAAACAGACTAGACTTAAATAAATCAAATGCTATAAATTCCGTAAACCCATATTTTTATGATAAATATTTTGATTTGGTAGCTTTTGAAAAAGAAAAAAAACAATATTGCGCAATGAGACATTTATCTTAATTTTTCAACATGTTTGAATTATTTTATTTGTTAGCCAAATATACGATAATTTTGTAACCTGTTATATTGTATTACAAACAAATGTTGTTACAAACAATTTTTACATGTTGTTTAAATAGAATTAAGAAAACTTTATGTCCAAATTTAATTAAAACAAGTAAATCATATAAAAAATATTAGTCCCCTTCATATAAATTTCCCACAAAATAACTCGCGATTTGAATAGAATTTTCTTTCAATATTTACGGTACGGTAAGTATTCAAACATTTTCATAAGCATACTTCAGTTGAACGGAAGGTATTGAGGAATTCGTTTCATACCTTAATTATTACCGCACCATAAACGAGTATTTGGTTATGATGCTAGGAGCATCTCATAATACTGGTGAATAACATTGCAAGCTTTTAAAGTTATTGTATAATTATTAAAATCATTTTATATGTTAATACACTACTTTTAAGTTATGTGAGTTTTAAAGACAAAGAAACTCATCGATTTACTACATATATTATAAGTGATGTAAGGTCTTTGTCGCGTTCACCTAGTATTTCACATTGCCTTTTAAATTCAGAGGACATAATGTTCAAAGTCTTAATTGTTTTGTTTGCGCGAATATTACTCATTGTTTATTAGAATTACTTTTATGCATTTTATCGCGTATTTACATTTAGACCGATTGTCTGTCCCATGACTGCAAAATGCCCAAACGTAAAAAGTTAATATTTAAAAATACATACTTTAAAAACCGAAAAAGTAATTTTTAATTTAAATTAATATAACTTTAACATTTAAAAAATATGTTTGATTATGTCTTTAAGCGCAGTTTTAACAAATTTTTAATGAATTATATCAGATAAATTATATGCCTGTTATAATCTAAATAATTTTAATTGAATTTTATTAAGCTGAATTGTTAAAAACTTAATAGGAAAGGAAAATTTGTGCCAAAGTATCCCCTTGCTAAGTTTGTCAAACAATTTATAAAGTATTATATTTCTCATTAGAATAATTGAATAAATTTAAAAAAGTTATCGCGCCCAATAACTCCAAAAGTTTTCACCAGTTTATATTCAGCGAATTAATGCTGTAAATTAAATTGCTCTTTGATAGTATTATTGGTTCAAAATAGAAGGAATTCCTCTTAATTTAATATTTAAATTTTCATAAAAGTTTTGGCAGGGAAACAAAAAATAACTAATTATTATTTGTTTTCATTATTATCCTTATTAATCATTACAATATTGTCAATAATACGAACAATATCATCTAAATGTTGACATTATTTAAAATTAGATTGTATTTAATTACAAGTTATTATTGGAACGTAGCTAGTATCCACTAAGTTATATCTATAAAAATATGGCTAGCAAATGTCTATATAGATTAACAATACATAATACATATGTATAAACCAATTTCCTTTAAAACACATTCATATAGCACGGATATTGAACTGGCAACACAATAGAGATGATCAAATAAAATCACACCACTACAACTAATGTTATAAACGCTATTCTAACGTTTAACCTTAGTTACTCGAATCAGATCGTTGTTACAGAAAGAAAAGAATAACATAGTTGGTACAGGAAAGTTCCATTTACGTTTGTCTAGCGACACTTTCGTGGAGCGAGTCGATCGTCGGGCCAAATTAGGATTGACGCCGACAGGTTTTGTAAAAGCATTGCACTGTTGAATTATTAAGGCAAGTATGGCTGGCTATTTTCGCACGGCCCGCTGTCCGTCTATACTTGCGAATGTGTCTAATGGACCATTTGCGGAAATGCTCGTTTTATATTCTGACATCGGCGGCCCGAAAATGCCGGAAGTGGACGGCTTTTTTTGTTTCGTTAGCGCTAAATGCAGATGTATCAATATTAATTATGTTGACTGTTGTCTCAGTTGCTAAATAGGACATTGAATGATTTATATAGTTACGTAATAAAGGTATGAAATAAATAAAAATATATTATAATTAAAAAACAGAATCGTAAACATTTGTGTGTTCAACATCATCAATTTTTCAAGGCAATGATTAACAATAAAATAAACAAGGTCGTGATCGTGATGATCACGATTTATAATAATCAAATAGAATTCTCACAAATTGTTAACTTACTTGTTAATAATTATATAGTAATAATTTTAAACAGTATTACAGAAGTTTATCACTCATATTTATATTATAATAACAATTGGTAAACTCTAGTTTAGATTAAAAAAACAAACAAAAAGCGCTCAAATATCAAAAAATGGTCCAATAACTAAGGAAATCTACGTCTAAAGAAACTTAACAACGTATTCGATAAGCTAAAATATGCAATTTATACCCGAACGGTGTAAGCAGGTGCTAATTAATACACAACATGCAACAACGAGGTGCAAACTATGCCCTCGCATATCGAGATGGGAGCATATTGAAAATGTAAAAGTTAGGAAGCAATTTCATGAAAATGTAACGCTCCTTAACTTACGAGACTGAAGAATTTGTGAAATGAAGCCAACACTGAGCATTGCTAATTTGTTGCGAAATATAAATGAGGTCCACTGATTACTCCTGAAGTCAGACTTGGAAAACTTTAAATTTTACAATCCAACAGCAAAATAACGACTACGTGCAGTGATGAATGTTTACATTTTAATAAAAAAAAGTGACAGTCAGTTCATTAAGAAACTAGAATTGCATTAATAAGAAATATGTGTTATAATTAAAAATAAAATATATTATTATAAAGGTATAAAGAAAATCGTGTTTAGCGTATTGTTGTATTCGTAAATTATTCAAATATTATTTCTCGTATCTATATGAAGTCGGTAACAAAAATCTTCGATCGACACATAAACATCTACTTCAATGTCCAGTTCACCGTTCTGACTTCATGCACTCTACATTCTTTATTCAGTCTGTACTTTTATGGAATGCGCTACCTCTTGAAAGCAGGATGGCCAAAAGTTATATTACTTTCAAAAAGAAAACCAAAGAACACCTATCAAAAGACTTGCAAAATATAACATAATTTTGTCAACATGTATATAATTATGCGGTAATTTGTATGAATCATACTATTTATAATTATGTATATATTTTTATATTGTTTTATTAATAGGTATCTTTTTATCTATATACTTATCTTTGTTTAACTTATATTTAACCGTTACATTCACTTTCTTATTTGATCTGTGCACCTCCCCACTTATTATCTCTGCAGAAAATACCTTTGGCAATAATTCCGCCTATGTACAATTAGTGCTTAAAGTGTAAATCAATCAATTTAATAAAATTAATAACACACCTATTTTAGTTAAAATTTCATAAAAACTATTAGTATATAGCATTCGGTATGAATATACTTCTCATTACGAATTAACGCGAAAAATCAATAAAAAAGTATATTTAATACGTATAATAATTGCTTAAATAAAAGGAATAATCAATGGATTCTTAACTCGGTGACAATTAGGTGTTAGTTAATGGTTAAAACATGGCAATAACAACGCCGTGAAATCCGTTGTTTAATGAGTCCCAGGTAGGGTTGTAGAATAGTGAGCCAGCCAGCGTTTGAACAAACTAATTACCCGTTTAGACTATTTGCTTTGACACCATGATTGCTTCTACGCCCTGGGGTGGTCGTGGGCCCTCTCAAAAGACGGATATTTGGCGTCATTCAATTATTATGCTCATCTATTCCGTTTATACAGCCGTGACCGGAAAATCGCAGAGATCAATCTGGTACAAATAATTAAGTCGAGATATATTTTAATTTAATTAAGTAAACTGCAAGTTTGCTGCTATTGTTATTTATATTATTACGAAACATATTTAATGCTTCGTCTAAAATTCAGTTGAAATATTATCTCCTTAAGTTATTATTTAGTTTTACATTGAAGTTGATACATAAAAGTAAAGTCAGTAGATAAAAATTATATTTTTTTTCTGTTTAGAAAAATTTAAAAGACACAAGAAAGTTATAGACGTTAAGTTATAGATAGTTTTTGTTGCTTTAAATTTATCAGCTAAAATAAAAAAGTACAAAATTTCTATTAAAACTTCCTGTTGCTTACGCAAATACTGCAGATGACAATTTTTTTTCCATATTTGTCGCGTTTACTTACTTAATAATAATTAAAAATATCGTTTCAAACCCTGCCCAGGGTCTATGATTCTTATTAAAAGCGATAAAGCCGTAAAAATGTATTTTTATCAGGTGTAAACGCCAAAACATGACCTTTTTATTTTGCAGTATTTTTCCAAAAATATAAAAACCGTCAAAATTCTCACGATTGCTGTAAATAAATACCATCTTAACCTTAAAGATATGAATAATGCAAGCGGAGCCGTGACGTGAAACTAGTTGACGAATAATTTTATCCCCGTCGCTCGGGGCTTGCTGTGATTAAGTGAAAGAGGGCAGGCATAAATTCCACCGCGATGAATCAATAACCTAGTGCACTCACACAGGTGTACCTCGAGTGTTGTTACGTCACACAGCTTAGGTCTTCGCAGACGTTATTTTGACGGGAGGTTGGCGTTGTTTAGAAATTATACATCGGTTCGGCTTTCGGTTAAGTCCCAGCGATATACAGGCTGTAGGCACAGTAGTGTCTTAGCTTGGGATTTTTAATGAGGACTACATTTGTACTCCATTGTACGTTTACTTTGATATTGACTTGGTATAAACTGTTTAGTTTTCAATTGTTAGTTGTATTATTTAGTTTCTTCAAACATCCGCTTAAATTACGAGTAGATGATATGGCTTTGCGAATATTTGAAGTTTTAAACAGTCGCCTCTTTCATTACGGTCATTAATAGTAATAAACTTTTGTTAAGGACTGTTTTTGTTTTTTGACAATACCTTATAAGTAAGCTAGCTCTAAGTCAACTCTGTGACAGTTCTTAAACTAGGAAAATAAACGAGGTAATTTTTTGACACTCGAAAGTAGATATAAAAAGTAAAGATTAAGACTATCTGTAGTTTTTTAAGCTATAATAAATGTTTTCCTATAATTGTTTTGTCAAAGTTTTTGATTTATTAGTAAATTATTTTATTAACTCACCATATTTTATTTATAACGTCAGTTTGTTTAAAAACCTTTTTTAAATAATAAAAAAAAAGTGATTTGCGTAAATAAGGTCAGCTCCATTTCAGAGCACTTCATCTACTGTGGACACTTATCTGTCGACCTACTCGTTAAAGTCGAGTAACTGGCAGATTTCAGTAGTCGAGTATCGCTGTCAAACCAAAACCTCACTCCCAAACTGTTCGCACGCGTCTAATGTAAACTCAATGCGAAAACAATGTGCCCTGAAAATTATATATTTTGATTGTGAAATTGTATACCACAAATAGTTAAATGCTTCTACCCTTTAATTTTTTCTATATAGTATTTTGTTATTATATATTGAAATTGCAAATATATACAAAAGGATAGTATGCATGTATATTAATCAGTTACCTAGTTGCTTTAGTACAAACTGGGATGAGACGTTGTAGCGTTATTGTCGAGAAAAAGAAGATTTTTTATTAAATTTTGTTCATATACTTTAGTTTATACGGTCGAGGCATTCTATAATAGGAAATAAAAATTAGAAGTGTTTAATGAAGAAACTGCCTCCGTAGCCTAGTGGTATAGGCGTGTGGCTTAGAAACCGGAGGTCGTGGGTTCGAATCCTGCGGGGACTCAACAAATTTTTATTGTTGTTTCCTAGTTGGTTAGGGCAATTTGGGCCGATCACCCAATTGTCTGAAAAGTAAGATGATCCATGCGTCGGATGGGCATGTTAAAAGTCGGTCCACCCACCAACCCGCATTGGACCAGCGTGGTGGGATACGGTCCAAAAACCCTCTAATGGATAGGGGTGTATTAGGGGAGGCCTATGTCCAGCAGTGGACTATCAAAGGTTGATGATGTATGATGTGATGTAATGAAGAAAGTACTAAGTTATCATACGAACTAATATTACGACTAGAACGTCGGTCTAGAATAATCTGCTAACTTTAGTGCTCCAACATAAAAAAACCTTCCGTTCTAGTTCTAATCCGGTGAATAGCCATTTTGGTCGTTAAGAATTTTATATATGCTGGTGAAACTTGATGTAGTCTATTTAAAGGGTTTTCCTCAGAAGTTTCCTTTAATATATCTCCTTCTCACGGTGGAAGTAAAAACACTCAAAAGCGAAGTTCTATAAAATTTATAATAGGTTATTGACCGGGGAAAATTAAATTTATATATATGTTTTTATTCTGTTACATCTACAATACAAAAATAGTACAATATCGACTTAGTGTGCGTATTGTTTTTACTATAATTACGAGTACATATTAAAGACGTTATATATAGGAAGAAGAAAAGTACGAATAATCTTCTTAATGTTTCGACCAAATTGCCATTTATCCTTCTAATAGAATCGGCCGTCTGTTATAATAACACAGTAACAGTTCGGTGAACATTTTACTTACCAAACGTTGGAAGTGTCACGAACAATAAATCTTCGTCAAAAACCCTGGGAATAGGTAAAAGTGACGCTCACCTCTGGGACCCTACTCTAAGATATTAACAAAGTCCTTATGATGCATTGACTACTGTCAGATGCCAAAAATCTACCAGAAGTTATTGGGGGATAAAACCGATTTGTCTTACTGTACGCCAGGTATTGTTGGAAATTTACGTTTAGTGGAAACGTTCGGTCGGAAGCAACATTAATAATTCAACTATTCGTTTCGAACTATGTGAATATTTGTTTCAATGTGGTTTTTAGGTGGAATGTATCTTATTAAGATAATAAACAGTTGTAGAAATAAATAGTTATTGTGCCTTTTTATTGCAAAAGAAAATAAGTATGGGTATAAGGACAGTTTGTGATATCCCATAAGTAATGTGTTACTGTGATGTTGCGGTTTTACTACTAAAATTATGATCGTTTACCGCTTATAATTAACCATTTCTAATACTGTTGTGCTCTTTCAATCACGACCAGCTGTTGGTATTTTTCCATTTACGTGATCAAACGAAGACAAATTAGGCTAGTTTCAAACTGAAAGGAGTTAAACGTCAATCGTCGTCACTATCAATCCCAATTAGTTGCGGTAAGTTTAGACTCATGAGCCATTATCTTGATGGAGTCCGCAGCGAAATGTACTTGGACCATTAATTTGTTCCATTTCCTTCCTTAGCAGGGACCACGCTGAATTTTTCTCTTTAATTGTAAAATAAAAAGCGGTGGTTGTTTATTTTCGTGCGATCTGTGGTTTTTCCCAACGTTCGCCAATTAACAAAATACTCGACGGCGTACTTTATGTTAAAATTGCAACTTGTATTTTTCCATATTTCCATATTTTCGCTTGGTTAATTTGATATTTATATCGTTTCGTTTTTATAACTCGGTGCTAATATTTTTTTCATTACGGATTGCAAACTGTTCAGCGTATTCGACGCATTCCTTTTGCTTATTTTTGTAAACGATTTAATATTTTTTAATAATAAGTAATTATATTCAATAATCAAACTTTTTTATGCATGCCAAGTAGCATTTATAATATTAAGTTTCTAAAACTCTGGATTTAATTTTGATTTGATTACTTTAACGCAATTTCATATGTTGTCAACATAAACAACAAACTTGGAATTGATATAATTACAAGATTACTATATTAAGATTATGACCAACGTATTATTACAATTTCTTTTTAGATATAATTTTTAATTTAAATTTTAATTACATTTTTAATCATACGAAAATTATTTGATATTACATTATGCTTATAGGCAATGACAGTGTATTTTTACTATGACGTCCTATAAACAATTTCAGACGCGTATTATATAACATGAAGAAAGAAACCAGAATAAAAAGATTCCCGCCAAAAAAGCGGAACACAGATTATATCGCATATTACTCAAGACTTAATCTTTTTAGAAACACGAATGGTGACTTTCGGTACGTGAAAGATTCAGAGTAATGGCAGTAAGAAGCTTAATGGTCCGTTACCTATTGTCAATTCGCACCAGTCCATGATAGAAGTAAATAAACGTGGTTTATCGCCTTGAGCCATACAACATCTATTTTATTTATAAATGTATAGAAAACTAACAGTAAAACATGCAGCCAGCTTTATATCTTTAGATATATATCGATGGGCGAAAAGTTATGACGTTATTTCATTTTGACATGAGATACAATTTAAAATTATATTTTAGTCTTATATAAATTGTAAATGTGACGAAAGTACTAATAAAGCTATAATTTTAGAATTGTAAGATATTTTCGCACCTGTGAAATATATCATCTTTGATATTAAACGAATATCTTTAGTATGAAAAATTATTAAACTGGTAATCCATTATAGTCAACTTTCAATCAACATGTTTTCTTAGGACGATTTGAATTCACTTTTAACTGTGTTATACTGTGTTCTAAACAATTTTTATCAACAATGTTATGAAACAATATTCTTCAACTATTATAATTAGTTACTATTTAGATTTGTACATATTGGAACAGCAATGTGATATCCATCTTTGCGCATTCTAGGGGTCTAGGATAAATAGTGCCCCCTTGATAACTTCGAAAAACGACTAGAAGATAGAATGTATCTATTAGCACAATTCATACTATCACAATTCATTCTATGTACATAAAACATGTGGTAGACGACTTTTGATGAAGTGAACACTTAAAAGTTATTAGAAATTTAAATGCGGTGGCAGAAAACGCGAAACAATTTCGCATGAAGAGCACGTTGGTACCTGCTTATATTGCGTAAAATAGTTATATACCATAAGTAGTCGGTCCTTTTTTGCTAATAATTTGATATTACTCCGAAGATTTTTTAAAAGCAATCATATAGTCTTCATTCATTGCGCACAGACAATACAGCCAACGTGATAAATTAATGTCTGTTTGTTTATGCAAAGGTTGCTTTGTGTGGTCCATCAGAAGGGGCTTACACGGTATCCTTACATCAGAAGTCTACGCATATATGCATAGTTCAGGGGATTTCAGTATTCATGGACAATTTAGTTGATACTGGTCTTAGGACACGATTTGACCTGCCTTATTGAACGCGGCACGTGATCTGAATCAAATATAGATACGCCATGATCGTTGAATTTAATATTTTTTGTTTTTATACGTAGCAATACAAACACTTTTTTCAATATTTTTATCATAGCTCGCTTTTTTGTTTATTGTTAACTTAGTAAGAAATAAATGGAAGTGATGGTACTTGTTTATTTACAAATTAATTTATTAGTTTCGAAATAAAACTTTGGTGATTACATATATGTTGAAATCATACTTTTCCAATGAGTAAAAGATCTTAATACCAAAACATTTTTTTTGTCTGAGTATTTAATGTTTACATACGTTATTCGAAGCAAAAATTGTTGTTTTTCATTACTTGTTTTGTGATATACGCGTTATAGTAATAATAATAGTGAAAGATTAAGTTCAAAACATGATCTCAGTAAGTTAGTTAACAAAAAATAAAGGTTGATAAGTATCTAATAATTCTATAAAAGAGACCTATTAAATTATATTATAAGGAAAGGGACGAAATTGTACGATCAGCATTTTGTAAGGCTTATAAGCATAAAAGGGTACTCGTTCATTTGCGATGGAACTGTTCAAGTATTCTTATCATAGCGCCCCAATAAAATATTCACGATCATTGTGATGCGTTTAATTTTCCATGGATAATATCAAAAGACAAAGTTTGACAGTGTTATTTTTTATTGGTATATTTACAACGAATGTTGGCAAATAGATAAAAAAATGACTTTGGAGCTCACAATAAATGTCCTCCTAGTTGACCTCAAAGGCAACCGATCTTTATTAGATATTAGCTAACTGCGCCAGAGATGTTACAGTACATAAATGTACGTGCAAACGCAGGTGCACTCTGTTTACACTCGCATAGCCTGATTAGATGAAAAACCTACTGAATCCTGAGAGAGATGGCGCAGGACCAAATATTAACATGCCTAAACGGACGCAAGGAGCATCTTAATTCCCAGACAATAGGGCAATCAACCCCCATTGACTTAACCAACCAGAAAACAATAGTGAAAAGAGTCCCCGCAGTATTCGAACCCGTGACCTCTAATTTTTAAAGCACTAGCCTATACCACTGGACTACGGAGGCACCTAAATGTGTTATTGCTCAAACTGTTAACGTTGCTTCTGTACAAAAACCAATGAGAAAAAAGTAAATACATGTCACATACGTAGCAACAGTTTTTGGGGCTTTAACAAAATTATACATTAAGAATTCACGAGGATATTGTTTCCCACTGAAACGGAATACATTTTTAATGCTTTTGTTTCCTAACATTCAAACATCGGCAATCTCTTAAAAGATTACTTTTGGCATACTGGGATAAAGTTACTTTAACTTCTTTTGACGTTTTTGGTAAATAATTCAAGATTTTAGCTAGAATTGCGTTACTCACGGGGTTTGTCAAGGGAAGAAAAAAGTTTTAACAATACTTATTTACTGACATACCGTTTTATGTCATTATTTTTAATGGATGTAGAAGTTTTTACTGAACTTTGTCTCCGTGTATGACGGAAGAGAGGTAAACGCAGCTTTTTAATAAAGTTATTAATTAATATAGAAAAAAATATTTTGAAGAATAGAAATATCTAAAAAGTAATAGTTATATACTATAAACGCTGCGGTATTTAAAATAACATATTTAAAAACAACATTCTTATTAAAATAATTCTTGCAACACTCTTACGATAGTTTCTCTCAATTAGACTCGGGAATGATGCAAACCTAGAAACTATAAGAACGGATCGGACTCGTATTATGGTGTTGATATTAGTCGATTGTCACTCAGTGATTGACATATTTGTGACAGTTTATCAATAAAAACGTAAACAGAAGAAGTAAGATAGCACAAAGAGGAATCCTACACTCTTGCAGTATATACTAATAGTCCGAAGCATCCCACCACTATCGAAGCCATACGCACCATGTTAAAGTGTTCAAAATTAGACGTTTTTACACAACTCTTAGAAAAAGTGTTTTTAACAAGTTATACGTGGGTTGATGGAAGAAAAGCGCAGGGACGACAATGTCGCGTTTGTTTCTAGGATAAAGCCCAGAACACATCGAAGGAGTGTCCAGATAAACAATCGCAATGCTTTGCGCAATGTGCGCCCGATGTTATTATATCAGGCTTTATTTACGTTAATTTCATATCTTATTAGGCAAGACTATAGCCATGAACAGTTTATTGCATTCAACTCGTGATCGTTCTTACATGTAATCTCGCGTGGCAGACTCGCTTTGGGAGCTGACAAATGGATCGGATAGCGGCGGAAGTGTATCCCTGTGATGCGTTAACAAGCCCCGCCTCAAACAATCAGAAGTCAGGTAGAAATTGATGGGGCACACTCCTAGCGACAGTGTGAGACTTAATTAAAAGCCTTCACTCAGACGTTACTCGCAATAACTGAACATTTGTCCTTACAATGCTCCTAATACCGTGGAGTTTTAGAGATGATCGTGTTCTAATTAGAGTGTCTTATTACAAGTGATTCGAAAGTATAAATTAAATCATTTACCTAAAAACAAAAAAACACTTAGCTATAACCTGTAATTTTTTTTTCAATAGACAACTTCCAGTAAAAAAATATATTAAATTATACAGATTTTGTAGTTTAATCAAAAGGGGTTTTCTATTAATAATAAACATTGTTTTTTAATCTCGCTATAGCGAATAAAATGGAAACCGTTACCTATATGCTCTTTCACCTAAAAAAATTACATTTCTTTTTTCAAAAAACTAATTCTTTTGAATCTTAAAAAGTTCTAGCGACGGCTTTACTTGTTATCAAATAAGCTTCTCTTACCTTAACAGGATCTCGACAATCTGTAACAATAAAACATATACCAAGTTAGAAAGAGTAGACGTGACCCAAATACTAACTGTGGTACGTGAAAAAAGACAAGCAATATACTTATCATGTCGTAAATGTGAGTAGGTAACAGTTTATTGACCCTAAAGGCGTGTTATCGTTAAATTTGCATAAGGCCGAGTACACACGACCTTCCGCTGGCACTAACCCTCTGTTTTTACGATCACCACGCGCGTCGATGGTCTACGTATAAAATTCAATAACATTTTTCTGTTCTCTGTCTGATATACGACATGATAAGGAAATAAGAATGGTATAAACTCGGGGATATACTACGGAAAATAATAACTTTAATAGAACTAGCTTTATCATATTTTATGGTACACCTTTTATTGAAGATAACTTTTTTTATTGTTATAAATATTACACGTACTTTAAATATTGGTTATTCAGAAATAAAACTTAAATTTTTATTATAGTGCATCACGAATACCGGAATTTATGTACTTCCAGTATTCGTGATATCTAGACTCTGAACCGGAACACTTTAGAATTGCTAATCTTTTTGCATTTTTTATTTAAACTAAACTTGATGTTTTTATCATATAAAGCTTTTAGTTTTAATCATTTAAACAAACACGTATCGCTCATAGCCATGTTCAACTGTAATAATTCGCAATCAAATTCAATCAGTTTTCTAATTGTTGCCACAATGAAAGGAATTCCCAAAATGTTTGTACAGAGACAACAAAGGAAATGGAGACCAGAAGACAATATTAATGATAAAACAGTTTGCACTGCTTAACAGGTTACCGGCCTAAGCAGGAGTGAAATTCATCAAGAATTTCGTAAATGATTTTTAAGGCGGCACAACGACCGAATGGCTAATGAGGCTCCGCATTCGACTCTTTGTTTCAGCATATTCATTACCTGCTCCCATCTCAGTTTGTTTACAAAAAAAACTGCTTTGTTCTCCGACATGCCCTCTCGGGAGAAACACACAATATCTCTAACGATTTTGAGGTCAAGCGATTTCGCTCTGTGAATTTCAGAACGATAAAATGAGAGAGCAAACAAGTTAATTAGGAAAAGATGCAATCATTAATTTATGTTAAAGCTCGTGCTGGTCTGGTATACGATAATTAGATCCGCTTATTGAAACGTGTAGTGTTTGAGCTTAATTAATATTTTAAGTTTCATTTTACAAGAGTCTAAATGTTTTAACGATCATCGTTAAAGCTATAAATTTCTTGTATTATCTATAGCAATTAATTTTACTTCTAAACTTCTTTTTAAACGGTAAAAACAGCAATAAAACAAATTTACTGTTTTGTAAACGTTGCTTTCACTCGATATATTACATTAATATAACTTATAGCAGAGCACTTCGTAAATTACATAAATGAAGTAGCTGGGTGAAGGCCAAACGTTAAAGGTCTCATTAAATTTTATGACTCTAAAACTGTTTCATGCAACTATGTATAACGTATAATACTATAAAGTTAACATTTTCATTAAGAAACAGAAATACGCATTATTTAATATAAGCAATATAAGACATTTAAGCGTACTGATCTCCATCTTTCTCTAAAACGTTTAAGCGTCACAACAATATCTTTTATGAATAACTTTTTCAAAACTGCAAAGTTAAATTGTGTCACACAATAATTAATTTTGTCTTTCCGATCAATAAGGTTGAGGAATTTTTTTTCAAGTTTGAATGCACCGCAGATATTGTAGCGGTCTTGTAATTAATGAATTTTACTAATTTGCCTTTTCAATTTTTCATGTAAATAAATCCAACATTTACGTACACATGCACATATTTCTAGTTTTGAATAATACATTAAATTCTTGATCTAAAGCACGTTTTTAGAAGAGGTGAGTTAAAAAGTTAATCTTCTATCTGCATGAAACACAGAACTTATTGTCATATAGTGATAAGTTAAACATTGCAAATAAATATATATGTAAATGGAACTGCCTAACGCAATACAAAGTCTGGAGTGAAGTTATGATTCTAGTTGCACTTAGTTACAACAAGTTTGCACTGAGGTTTATTGCTGCAATGAACTGATTTAACAGTTACTCTTTAGTACTAAAAGCTCAGTCGCTTACACGTTACTTTGTGCCCATTAAACTTGTTTCGATTCAAAAGAAATCGGAACATGCGAACTAACTTCAAAGGAGGATCAAGTTAAGTTAATATTATATTTATTTTAAAACGCTGTCCTTATATCTTCCTTAAGGCGCTTAAAGGTTTTTTCGCCAGAGCTTTCAATCACGAAAAAGGGGTTGTTTGAAACAGACGAAAATACGAGAGAATAGGTAGGAAAAAATATTATAAATACGTAGCAAAAAACCTTTCTGAAAATCTATTAACACAAGAAAATCATTTAATAATTGATAAATTACGAAATAAGTACGATAAAGATGTATAAAAATCTATTGAATCCGATAAATTTAAAAACTTTATTTTTATAACTTTACTTTATTTAAAATAATAAAATATACATCATCTAAATTAACAGGCTTGTAATATACGGAATGAGATTAATGTAAACCAATTTCTTCAATATTCACCTACAGAGACATAGAAACTAGATTTAATAGGATGTAATAACAATTTAGCATATTAAGATTAAAAAAAAAAAAATTTTATGCTACATTGCATACAAAATTTTACGATAAGTAAACTGAAACCATAATTGTTGATGATTTTTTCGCATCAGAAGCTTCCTAAATATAAATGGACAGGGAAAATATTGTGCTCGGTTGGTATTCCGTTCGAGTCGTTTTCGAGGCAGGTTGGTACATTTCTAATTAATGACAAACATTACAGCTACGGGAACCATACATAATATTGAATAATGCATGGCGAGTTCGTATAGGAGTTAATGCAATATTAAGGCATTAGCGACCTGGCGGTGAAGATAGGACTTGACTTGGAAATATAGCGCTTTCAGCTTCATTATTACCTTTGCTTAGTATTAGAACAGAAATTCAGAAGCTGTAAAGCTTTCTTGACGATATATGAATTAAAATTAATATCATATTAAAGTTTGCACGTCTTAGAATATATATTGTGTGAGATATTTATTGAATACGTGTTTGATTGTTACGATGTTTAGGCGAGTGTTGATGAAGTTTATATTTGTGTTTGTACAAAATGTACTTATTGGGCTAAATAATAAAATTAATTAAGTGCAGTTTTTATTAAGAATTTGGTATAAACTGTTTTAGTATATAATAATATATTATAAGGTCAACCCCTCTTACAGAATACTGATAAGCCACATATTTTAAGGACATAGATAACTAGGAGGAATATAACATCTCCCAGGGCGCTGAGCGGACTTGAGGCGTCATACTTTGGAATACTCGTAGATATATTGTAACCTACTGTGAATGTGCTGCTGCTTCGTTAAAAAAGTTTATCACGATCGACCTTGCTCCAAAAAAATTTTTTTAGATTTTATGTTGCTATCGCATTTGCGTATTAAATATTAGATAAAGAAGAAAAAGACAATTGTCCAAGCCGTTGTTGAAGTTGTGGATATTCCGGTAATATAGTTACTTTTTTATACAAAATACAGTACAATGGCATAATTGGGTGACTACAAGGGAAGAGATTACTATTCCGTTAAGGTGGAAGAGTGTAAATATGCTCAGTGGTTTATGATAACAATATGCTCAATAATTATTCAATTCCCGCGAGTACCGAATAATAGATTTGTATTCCGGTTGATACAAGTTAAACACATTGTGTACATGATTGAACATATTAAATTCAATACACCTTTAATTACCATCGAGTGATTACAATTATAATGAATAAGCTAAAACATGGCTAAAAATAAAGTGTTTTATGTTAAGATTGGCGTTAGTTTTAGAGATAAGACTCTACGGTCATATAATTTAAAAATTTGATTGCGTAAAACTAATCAGTACAGCCAAATAATGCCCTCCATGTAGATTCTGACTAATGGGGCCGATCTATATTTGAAATCAACTATTTGCAATGGCGATATAAACGTGCAAAAGTGTAAGTCTAATGGGAGGAATCGGACCAGTTCAGAAATCAGGGCCTGCGGTACATTAGAAGCATGAGTATTTTTTGTTATAGCCAATAAAAATTTGGTTTACGGATTCGTCATTGTTAAATGAAAAGAAGGCAAGGGTATGCAGAATTTTCTGGCCAAGATCAAATTTTTTTTATGGCTACGAAAAAGCCTATATAAGTGGGGAGGGGGGTTTCCTTTATATCCTTTCCTTAAGTCTCTTTAGTCGAGGCAAAGAGTAGTCAATGAAAGTCTTCGGAGATTTCAGCTGAACCTAGATAGCTTCCTCCCTTGGACTGTGTTAATCAAATCGGACTGTCATGTTAATTAGCCTTTCCTTCTTAGCTCTTCGCTGGATTGCAGGTTCCTTGTACCGACCTCCCTAGGACCAGCATCAAGCGGGACGGTTATATTCGTATTTCACTACTCTGCCACCTATTCTTCGCTTTCAGACAGCAAAATACAAGCCATAATCCTTCAGGGCAGTTACATCAAAGATGTCAGGCCCACAGCCGTTCGCTCTATATCTTGCTACGTACTACGAAGTACGTATAATAGCTGTGCCATACCACACTCCAGCGCGCTAAGTGCTGCTCAACCCAGGCAGGAAACTCTCCTTCTTCTTATTAAGACAGTTAAATATTTATTATAATAAATAAAACAATAGCATTAATGGCTTAAAATAAAAACTAAATCCACAAACTAAACAAAACCTACATTTAGTTTAGTTTGAAGATTTGATTTTTAATATAAGTATATATTAGTAAACACGAAATAATGTTATAAACGTTAAAAAAATAGTTTCTGAATGAGTTATAAAAAAAAAATAGTAAAACGTATTGTTACTGTGCTATTAGTACTAAAATAAGTATAATGTTTTGAAGTTATTTAAAGGGTTTTCAAGTGGCAATCGGATAAAAAACCGTAATACCGAAAAGTTAAATAGGCGCCTTGGCTTTATTTTCTTCTATATTACATACTTATTAAAACGTAATAAGTAATATGCTTACGATTTTTATGCATCACATAGTTTGCATAAAATAAATAAAAATCGAATCGTAATAAATGTTATTTTCATAGCAAATATGAAACATAAATATTTCTAAAAAGCAAAGACTGAGTAAAAACTTTTAACGGAAACGTTCTAGGAAACCTTTTCCGTTTTGTTGCAGTCCTTTCATGCTTCTGTTCTGATTCTAAAACATAAAATAAAAATCTTTTATTATGATATGAAATATAACATAGAAGCGAAAACTATTTTTTATTCGATATTAAAAAGCATTTGTTAATATATTAAAATGGGGTTCATTTTTGTTATTTTAGTACGAATTGTTTTAGGTACCTATTGAAAAAGGCTACTGAAGGCTTCACACTTGGAAAACTACAATTCAATAGATTTCAATGAAGGCTAACTGGTGTAAGTCACGAAATATACAAGGAAATGACACTAAATTATATAATAGTCACAGGTTAAATATATTTCTAACAAATACTTGGTTGGTGTTAAATTTTATAATCTATTTTTGTAACCAAATATAATTTACGGTGGTAGGTCCCCTGTTTACAGGAGACCGTCTGGTGGTACCACCGCGGTGCCTATTTCTGCCGCGAAGCAGTAGTGTGAAAACACTGCTGTGTTCCGGTTTGAAGGGCACCGTAGCCAGCGATTTACTGGGTAAACAAGACTTAACACCCTATGATCTCACGGTAGGCAGCAGCGTTGGCGATACCACGGGTATTGCTAATGTCTATGGGTCGGTGACCACTTCCCATCAGGTGGCCTGACTGCTCGTCTGCCGCTATGCCATAAAAAAATATATATTTGCAACAAGAAGGAAACGTCACATTTATAATCCAAAGTTCCCACGTATATGTTGTTTTTGATCGAAGAGGAGTCGTTTTCGTCTGTTGAAAAATTGTTTATACGTGATTCTATCTTACACATAGACCACCTGGCCTGGCCTATTACTCTCTTCAAATTTGAGTTGTGGCTTATTTAAAATATTATCAGGATTGCTTTCTGATCTTGTTAAATACATTTTTAGCATTATTCTCGAAATTAATGTCTCTTTACTCACTTTTATATTTTGATATTATCTTTAAAAGTTTTTGTATACAGTTTAAAATTGTTATTTTTCTATGAAATGAATAAATTTATTGTCGTCCCTGTAATTTGGTAAAGCCTTTTTTTTACTAGAATTATTAAAAAAATTAGGGAACGTTTTTTATCATAAAAAAATCCAAGATTGCATTAAAAGTACTATATAACAACTAAAAGACTGCATAAAAGTTTATCTTCCTCAGAAAAAATATTGTATATATGCAATATGAGCAGTTGCTGTAACTATAACGTTCACAAAACATACATTATAATTTAAAACAGTATTTGAAACTCCTAATATATATAATTATCGTTAATCAACCTGTGTCAATCCACTGCTGGACTACAGGCCTCCCCTAATGCACGCCTTCTTCATTAGGTACCGTATCCCACCACACTGATCCAATGCGGGTTGGTGCGTGGCCCGACTTTTTAGAGCACTTGTTTTTACAGCACTACTAGGCTACGGAGTCTATGGTGGCCTACTATATATATCATTTTAAATATTACGTATGCACTCTTCATAAAAAGTGTGATTTCTTATTCACTACGTGCTAGAGTCGGTATTAATTAATAATACGAATGCAGTTAGCACGCTGCTAAATATACACTCCATGGGTTGATACATTACGCCAAGCGTCTGCTGCTCCAGTTGCGTCAGTAAATATGGCGCTTGCATTGAATTTTGTAAGAATTAATGAATATCCTTTACAAAAATATATTTTAAACTTTTGAAAATATCAAATTATAATAGTTTACTCAAAGCCTAACTTCCCTCTGTCTTTACACTGTCATCAAATAAGAAGCCAATTTTATTTTACGATCATGGTGCAAGTGAATACTAAAAAAAAATCTTTAAAAAATTTAAACATATTAGCTGACAAATAAATGTAAGTTTTTGCAAGAACTCTTAATGAATTTTCTTAAAACTTTACACACTTTAGTACTAGGCACAACAGTTAATTTGTTTCTATGTTTTCCATTCCGACTTTAACTTCAAGTATTGATTTATAATGCCTAATTCAAATTGAATAACAACCCAAGAATTAGCTGTTTAATCGTAAATATCTACAAACAACAACGTATAAACATTTGAAGATCTCACGATCCCCCTATTTAGTACTAAATAGATAAACGTCTGTGATTGCCGAAAGATTGTAGACAATTAAGGAACGCATTAAATAGCATCCCAATTTGATCCCAACGGGTAAGATTTGTATTGTGAACAAAAGGCCTGAGCTTGACCCATTCCTGTGTAACAACGTTGTTAATTGCTCCCTAACAAATCTTGGTCCCTTCATGATTAAAAAGCGAATTTATTTAATTTAGACCGCAATACACGCTCTCTCGCATTTAAAGGGGTCGCTCGGCACGTCACAAGCACTTTGGCGTCTGTCATGAAACCCTTATGTTCTGCTACCTCCTAACTGGATTATCTAGTGAGTCTATTGATATATTGCATGCTAGAATAGACTTAACTCATAAAGTACGTACTTTTATAACTAGAATGTTTTTATCGGCATATTTGACTCCTATAATACTGCAATATTTGAGATGTACGATCATCATTTTTTCTTATTACCTTTTTAGATACATTACCGCCTTATCAGAAGTACTTACAGAGGCCTTTAATAATGGTATGATGTTGTGTTTCATAGTTACATATTTAAAATAAAATGCTTAATGTTTCTTTCCTCAATTAATAGATTGAATTGTAAATAATCCAATCCATTAGTTAATTAGACGTATCTAGATGATATTATATCAATAGTAGGTATTCTTACATCAAAAACGGTAAAATGGTGAATTGATTTTCATTGGATAGCTTTATAAAGATGTCTTTAGAAGTTTCATTTCAATTTGTAAAATGCTAGTAGCGATTCCAGCGAATTGGGTATCTGTGTCACCGCAACCAACCTTCGTCGTATGTCGCAGCGCACTTATTTAATAATCTGATTCAATCCGCAGTGTAGGTACAGTTTCACGCTTTCTAACAACATATTGAATATTCTCTAACCGGGTTACATTTTGCTTCTATACTTATAGTCGTGTATATAAATAAGCCAATTTATTTTATTTTTACAATGTTTTCATGAAGAAATGCATCATAAACTCTAGAAATATTAAGGGATTTTGATAAATTATATCAAATACAAGCATTTTTGTTCCAACATAAGTAGATAATTTAAAACATGTATCGAAAGCGGAATAATTTATGATGCCGTGTTAGCTTTTTGATTAATTACCATAATTATTAATTACCATTAATATTATAATGCATTGAGTATTGTCAAATTATTAATCTATATATATGACAAAGTATGATATTTTCATTGTTACATACTAAGTAATTCTATAGCTTATTATTATGTATACAGGCAAAAAGCAATCAATTATTAATTAGCCTAAACGGAAGCTTAATTTGACAAAAGTTTATTTTTGATGCCATTATTTCAACCGTAAAGATGTCCGAATCCCACAGTTTGTATTCTCATCTCATCAGCGGAAGTTATTTAATAATCAAGCCTCTTTCACTGCAGAACGTAAAGGAAATTTCAAACGTTCCTAATTAGGCAATTGGGAGTTTTCTCTTAGCGTTAACCGTGATTTAATTGTGTACCACATTTCACGCTGCAAAAAACGGCATCAATTCTGTAACGAAATCTAAATTTGTTATATTCTTTATCAAAATATTTTGTGTGCTGCATAAAACGCTTTTAGCTTTCGAAGGTGTGAGTTCATTTGAAACCATTTTTTATTTATTTGGCTGATGGAGTTTGTATACGTAGAATGTGAATCTTAAGCTGAAACTTTGTTTTTTTTTTTAGTTGAGTTATATAGCTATCCAAGGAAGCTAATAATCTCTTTTAGGTTTTGATTTTTGTTTCATAAAGCCTAAATATTTTGGCAAATGTTTTAACTTGTACATGAAAAAAGCAAAGTTGCGTAAGCAGAACAAAAGGTTTAAATCTGAATTTTTATATTCAGCTATAAGACGCCGCTTTGAGAAGTAATCTTGAAGTGTTTGAAAATCATTGCATTTTAAATAGTAAGCAGCAATATTTGATGTCACTATAAGCGAATAATGATTGCGTTCTCGTACTGGGTATCCAACACTCTATGAAAATTTTAAGCTAATTTCCAGTTTACAATATTTATGTTCTGGCTAGAAGATATGGCAAAAAATTAGAAAAGAAAATTGAGTTGTCTAATAAACAGATTCTAATAGGAATTCGAAGAATGATGAACTTGTCATCATTCTTATTAAACATCTATGTGCAGTTAACGCTTCTGTTTCAATAATAGTACATTTTGCTTCAGCTTGTTATTTGAAAAATCGAGAACTAATTGTTATTAAACTACATATTTTTCTTAATCACAGTACTTTTAAAATGTGTATATGAACAACTTTACCATCTATGTAACGTAACATTTGAAAATTGTGAATAGGTTATTTTATAAAAAAATATAACAAAATTAATGTTATCATATAAAAGTTTCTTATCAAAATCGTATAAAATTTTAATGGTCCCAAAAAACCAAAGTTACGCGCTAATTAATTTCACAGTACCCCACGTACGGTGTGTAAATTTTATCAGTCGCCAAACAAATGACGAAGGTGGCACAAGCATTATCATCGCGCCCGGACAACGGTTAATACGTGAATGCGGGCAACCAGCGCGAAAATATGACGGCATTAATACAAATTGCACTTAACCTGACACGGGGAATAACAACCTGACATTGGGGAAAATAGAAACGGGAAAACTCGCATCCTAAAGGCCTTCGTTAAGCCTAATGCCGCCAATTAGTGACGGTTAAGTTATTCTTATTTCATGCCATTACTGAAATCATGATGGGTCGTCCTACTAATCAAACTGGATATTGCCAAATTCAATTTATATGCCAAGCGACTGGCATGTAATAAACGCATTAGATGTCATAATGATTTTGAATTTCTGTAATGATTATAAGAGAGCTTCTAAACAATGGACGAAACGTATTTGCATAAGGTTGATAATTGTACAAACATTTTAGAGAAATGTTTTTAAATAGACCAGGTTGAAGGTGGCAGTTCTCCCTTTACAGGGGACCGTCTTGGGGAAAACCTCATCATGCCTATTTATGCCGCAAATCAGCAGTCTAAAGGCACTACTGTCTTCTGGTTTAAAGAGCACCGTAGCCGGCATAATTATAGGGTAAAAGACACATCCCCATTAGTAACATTTTACGGTGTTTTTTTATGGCAAGAAAAAAAAACAAACTTTTTCGTGGAAGTACAGTTTGCCACAATTTATTTGAAAACAGTAATGGTCAATTATGGATGCTAGGCGATTATTCAGCATAATGTCGTGGCTGGGTATTGTTTAAATGCAGTTTTAAATCTTGCGACCGAACTATAAAATGTGTTGTATTGACCCATATCTTGTTTTGTGTAGAAGTTTTTGAACGAAACAAAATCATGAAATACTAATAAACGCAAATGTTTTTTTTTTATAGACAAAAAAGTGTTACACAAAACGTCACTGTGATTTTTATAATTTTTCAATGATATATACTATTTCATAAAATAAAATTAGTTGCTTACGAGACTTTCAGGGATGAAACCGTCTTATATAAAAAAATAAATGAGTCGTATACAACTCTCGTTTTTTGACTCGATTGATTTTAATGTAACACATAGAAAGGTGAAATACTATTCTGAATATATCTGACTAAAACAGAAAATTCAAATATAATAAAAGTTAAAATTCTTTTACTCAAAAAAAAAGTATAAACTTTAATAAATAAACAAACACTGTAAAACTTTTATGTTTTTTTTTTTAGCATGGCAACTTCTTTAATTTAAAAATAATAACGTATTTTTCGTTTACCTTATACCCTAAGATCCAATAAGGGAATACGCCCAAATGAAATGCGAAACGTCTCGATTTTGTTTGAAGTCGAAATCAAGTGGATTTTGACGGAAAGCTTCTCCACTTTAAGCTTTTTGAATGTAATGAATACGACGGCTTGCCTTTAATAAAATTTAAAATGTTCTTTATCTCTACAGTACAAATTTCGTCTCATACGTTGTAACGTTTAATTATAATATAAGCATCGTTTCTTTAACGGTGCGTTAATTATTAGTCAAGAAATATTTAGAGACTGTTAGCTTCGCAATGTTTTGTTAATTTCTCCTAGAATATGGAAGAAATATTTCTTAAGTTTTAAGATATTTATAGTACAGGTTTTGTGAAATGCATAGATGAGAAGACTTCTTTTAGTCTAATAAAGAAGACTTTACTTTAATTAAGAAATGTCTGTAATTTTACTCCCTTTCGTCAAAAGGTACTTTTGAGTCTTATCTAATATACTAAAATCTAAAAGGTGTAGTCATTTTACTTAAAAATTAACTAAGATAATATTTATGTATGTCAGTATTTCCAGTTACGAATAAATCTCACACGAGGCCTCATGGCAGGAAACATATTATAATTGCATTATAATGTACACACGAGGCTGTAATTCGATTACATATACCGGTTGTTTTCCCTGAATGCTGTATGGGCGTCGTATTCCGTCCGATATTCTGCGGTGATGACCACAAACCTCAAACCGACGACTGGCTATATAACAACACCGATATTATGCCTCGACATACATTTCGTATACTAACAATAACTAGACTTGGAAATCGAATATGTATCGATTGTTATTCTGTATAACGGTATAAAGTTCGATTCAAGGAAATGGAAGTTTTTGTCATAAGATATGGTTAATATGCTTACTATAATATTAAAGTTAAATAAATAACATTAAATTAAAATTAAAATTATTGCATCAATTACTAACATATTTTTAAGTAGATGCCATCATATATCTGTCATTAATTTTGATCGTCTTTTTATGAAATATAAATCGCCTGTGGTGTGGTAGAATGAATTTTTTCTCCATTGGGGGTTTTTGGACCGTATACCAGCACGCTGGTCTAATACAAGGTGGTGGGTAGACAGAATTTTTTACGTAACCATCCAACTCATGGATCATCTTACTTTTCAGGCAATTAGGTGATCGGCCCAAATTGGCCTAGCCAACTAGGAAACAACAATGAAAATTTGTTGAGTCCTCGTAGGAATTGAACCCACGACGTTCGGTTTCTTAAGCACACGGCAATTTTAAATTAAACATTAGTTAATGTCTTTATTGTATAATTTATAAAACTCTAACTTCTTCCAAACGCTAATAAATGTATATAATTTATATAAGACCATCCCTAGTATCTTGTTTCAATTAAGCCTTTCATTAGTCCATTTCATGTTTAAATTAAATTGTATTGTACTAAATATCCAACATGTTTAGATCTATCGAGTTTATTGGATTTCTTAGTAATCCCTCGCCCACGCTTGTACCTTTTTGCTGAAAAAAATATTGTGAAATCTTTATCGTACCTTCCACTATGAATAATACGATAGAAGGGTGGCACGGATAATGAGATAATAATCCGACGGGCGTTTGTTTTGGGTTTTTTTCCGATATCGCATTACGTTATTTTGCATTGTTAATGGAGGAATAATAATAAAAAAAAAGTCTTGCTAACTTTAAATATTCACTAATGCTGTAATTACGTTAAGTATAAAAAAATTTAGTAATGTATTTGACCTTTTACCGATTTTCAACTATGAAATGATATAATGAATAATAATCAGAACATACAACAAAGATATTTTTGGTGTTAGCTTGAACTATTATATAGTATGAGTGTTCGTGTAATGTTTTTTGAAGATAAAACATTGCCATCCATTTAGCCATTTACTTAGTTTTGTACTTGTGTTTAAAACTTTTAATACGTCAACCAAATTTTCGATAAAATAAAATATAAATTTTACCATCTTAATTGCTATCTATCTGATGAAAATGTATAGAAATTAGATATCCACAAGATACAATACTAACGTATTGTATCTATTATAACATTTATGTTAATGAAATCAGATATCCATAAGATACAATACTAAATTTATTAAGCAAAATTTCTCTAATCTAATTGAACTTTACCCTGTTGAAGAGAGTCTGGACTTCCAAATCTTTTGCAAATCGGATCATTAGAAACATATTAGTTATCAAGAGTTGATTTTATGACTTTGTGTTTATCCGCCCGCATAACTTATTTGGCTCTTGCTTTTTGGACGGGATATCGCTTCTAAGAGGGTTGAATTTTTAGAGACATATTTTGTATTATTATCACTGTTTTCTGGTTAGTTACGGCATTATTAGCGGATTTTGGATGATACCAAATGAAAAAATGTTAATTCATTATGACAATTTTTGGTCGTAATTATAGGATGTCATTGCCATTCTATATCGTTAAGTTATCATTGCCCAGTGCAAGAGGGCCAGCCAGCCACTTTGCAAGCAGTTCTGTTGTAAAATTAGATAAATTTGAACTCCACGCCAGGACAACTCAGAACAATGACCAGAAAAAAAGGATAAAGCAATTTAAGGTTGAGTTCTTGATCTACTAAGCCCAGAAACTAATTTATCAATTTATATTATGCATAAATTTAAGTTGAAACTTTTTATTCGTAAAACATATTAGTATTCAACTTTTTTGTGTATTAAATCGATTGTCTAAAGTAAGGAGGTCGGACTCAATTCAGAACATAAAATTTTGATATGTTACCACGTAGCTCCGCTACGTTAAAACACCCATACTATATTGATTGACGATCATATTTTTATTCATTTATATATTCGTTTTATATGATGTAACTTCTGAGATGACATTTCAGAGTTATTGTTTTTGTTATTTATTATCGTTAAATCTTTTGCAGAGCGACGCGTGAAGATGATAAATGGCTTCTAAAAATATAACAGCTGCATCAGTTCTAGTCATGTACTAAGACAAGACTAACGCAGATATATTCTGCAGATGCATTCAAATATAGTGTAATGACGGAAATACTCATGTCTACGCTTCTATGTTTTATTTCGTCGCGTCAGTACAGGCGAATGCATTAATGTTCTGCCATTAATCAGTTAAATTCTTAGACAAAATAAACGTAGAGATAAAAATAATAAAAGCAATATACTAAATATATAAAACAAACTGTATCTGTTACATATTTTAGTATCGATTGAAGATTTCCATTGCAGGAGCTTATTAAAATTAAAAAAGGCGTCTTTTCCATAAAATGTAATATTATTCTATAATAATATTGAATGATTTCTTTTTAGTTTAAATCAATGCCACATTGAACGTACATTGAGTATTCTCAGAGTACAAAATCTCAGTCAAGTATTTTATTCGACTTGAGCACCTTCGAGCCGTTGTGATCGAAAAATTTATATTTTAAGTATAGAGTTGTTTTTCATTTCGTACATTATAAAAAAACTAAAAGTGGTATCAAAAGTATAAAACAACGCCATTTTACATAAATGGGAAATATGGGATTTAGCAATAGGTTAACACTAATTCATACACCGCAATAACATTATGAAGGTCTTTAAAACTTGAACCTCTTTCATGAATTACGAAATTACTTACCCTCTTTGAAATGAAATGGAATTCATAAACACCTAAGAGATTTCACGACTTTGCGAACATAGGCCCAACGCAATCGCTGTAAACGTTTTGCTTTATCAAAACTGTTACTCAATGAAACCTTTCAGAGGTGAATTATTGTTTGTAATTGGTGTTATTCAATACGTCGAAACTAAACTGAACGAGTGCGAGATTGGTCTAAGAACTAATCAAAAGTTTTCAAGTAAAGAAGCTGAATGCAGTCAAACTGAACAAGTCTACCGTTTTATTGAATAAGTCGAGCAACTTGGCGAATTGGATACCTGAAAACAAAAACTTTGCTCCCTAAAGTCAACTACTTTAGCCTTGTATTTTTGTAGTAAAAGTAAGATATTGATCGTTTGATGATTTAGGATCGGTGTCTGTCGACGTTAATCTATGCAAATAATATTGAAACGTGGATAAGTGGAAATTATTAATACAAACATGATAAATGTTGGTATTTATTTTAGCTAAACATTAAACTTTTGCTACTTATACACAAATACACAAATGAGTTATTAATAAAAAAAATGAGTTAACATGACAACGTTGTAATAACTCTGTAGTTTTTAATTTATCTTATTACTTATGCGCATGCCTATTTATCCAGTTATTTTTATTTAACAATCATAGTGCATCAATTGACTATTTGGTATTAGGGCAATGTTTCGAAAAAATTGTCTGCCCGATTTTATCGGCTTGTATCCAAAATACCGGTGATCCTTTTTGGAAATTCATGAATAAAGACGAGTCCCCTATTCGCTTTGTGCGCCCACGTATATTACTCGGGAGCGCTCCCTGTTTTCAAACGTTGGGAATTTTATGAAACTGTTACTGCAATGTTTTTACATTCATATGAAACATTACAATGATGAACTGCCGTTTGAATGATATTGATTTAAAAAAAATCGTGCAAATATATTACATATACATTAGAATTCATTGCTTATATGGTGATAAATTTTTTTTAAAAGTTAGACTAAGCTAAGTCAATATATATATAGACTAGTTGACCCGGCAGACTTCGTACTACCACAATCGATTAATAAAAGATATATACTTTTGTATAAGATTTATCGATATACATTTAAAAAAAATATCTGATAAATACTTGACAACTGTAGTAAATATACTGTAATGAAGTGAAATTAAGTTTATTTTTCACCACTTGAGGAAAAATGGTAGAAAGACATAATTTTTTTTGATTTAATTCTGATAATATTTGTTATTTTTACCTTTTAAACCTTGCCTCGACTTCCACAAATAATTCAAGACCAATATTAGCCAAATCGGTTTAGCCATTCTTAAGTTTTAGCGAGACTAACGAATAGCAATTGAGTTTTATATATATAGAGATTGGCACTGTCAAAAGGCATGAAAAGAAACTTTAAAGGTCCTCTTTTTAGTGTACCACCACATTGCCTATTTCTGTGCACCGTTGTAACAATATTACTGTGTTCAAGTTGAAAGGACATCGTAACCTGTGTCATTTCTAGATATAATAGATTTAATAAATCAGTTATCTCATAGCGGCAATTGCTCTTGTGCCATCTTTACCGTATTCTATGAGCAGGGAGTATTAATTACTTTAAGGTAAACTTTTTGTATGTCTCTTCACAATATTTAATATAAGTGAAATGAGAATAATACAATATAAGTGCTATAAAAAATTATAAAGTATAACTTATAACAAGTGTATACGTATACATGTTGATCAGATAGTATATCAGTGACGCATCACATGATTCCAACCGATTTGATTGAACATAACGATCTAAACCAATCAAACGTAAAACTCACTCGACGTTCTGAACTGCAATTACAGCGTAATGATACTGCTATGCTTTGGGGGCTCCACTCAGAGGCAAGTCGTAGCGGGCATGAAAACGGATTAGTTGTTAATTGTACGGCCAGTGGTCAGTCGCTTAATTAGTCGCCTTTATGTTTGGCCGACACCCGGTCAACACTCGTGTCACGCGTCCAGCCTTCGAACGCGTCCCAGTAATAACATTTGCAATATTAAACATGCCGCCACCAGCACACGCCATTAAACTGCCGAAGCAGCTTTTAACACCTGACCAGTCCAATAACAAACAGTTCGCGCCTCGGCCATTTGGAAAACGGAATTTTTTATTTGCATCCGCCGGTTCAATATGTAATTTTAAGTCCAAAACACGCTTTAGTTTAAGCTCAAGAAAATTAAATTATCTACTAGCTTTTACTCGTTTTTGCGACTTTATCCATTTAATTTCACAATTTTTAACTGGTTTCATATAAAATTTTGATTGACATTACTGTAGCCGTAATACGAAATCTTTTTCGTATTTTATCGTAAAAATCAAACTGTCGCCCACAGTCTTGTGCGATCAAAATCATCATAGTAGTTTTTTAAAACAAAAAAAAAAGCTATCGCAAATAAATTACTTGGCAAATAATGAACACAAGTTATTAACAAAGAATTGTTATAAAAATGAAGCCTCCTTAGAACAAGGAATGAGGAAAACATATTCAGAAAACAGTAACGACGCTACTGCAGTGGGCTTTGACTGCAAAGCCCGCGTTTGTAGAGTCGTCTTTGTTTTTAGTAGCGCGGACAGTATGGATGGTTCATTCCAATTATGCTTCTGGAGTGTACACGCTTGTTGTTTTAACAATAAAGTGAAAAAGATAATGTCTAACTGACGGACGACGCCATTTTGTGTGGATTGAAAAAAACTACCTATTTTAATGTTCAATCTTAAATAGTAACCGCTGAGCTGTTTTGAAACACTGCAGATTTCCTATTAATTAATTGGTATACCTACCGATATCGTAGGTTTACCAATTAATAAATAGAGAGTAATGATGAATTATGAAATGCTGCGCTTAAAAATTTTATAATGATACATAAATATAGGTCATAACTTAGCATAATATATTAATTAACTTTTTATTTGAAAATGAAGTTGAGTGTCGCGCAAATAAAGACACAAGTTACATAAATAAATAAATATTACTAGTAGTTGTATTTTTGCTAGGAAATATATATCTTTAGCTTATTCGGAATATTGTTTAGTTTTTGTAAGGACTATTTACAGATGGCGTTAAAATCGTGATGTGTAAGTTTGATGAATGTTATAAGCGGAGAAGCGGGTAATTCGAAAAGCATATTTTTCGCAGTTAACCAAATCCCCTTGTACTAAATTCTATATTTTTGTTGTTTGGAAGGTAATCTCTAGACGCGTATTAAGGGTTTCAGTATTAGAAAAATGTGATGAGATGTTTGCGGAGTTAGTTAAATAAATAGAGTACCTACAATTCCTATACAAATTAGCATAATGAATATGTTGTAAATTTTTTACATAATAACTGAAGTAGCTTCTTCTTGAGGCAAAATTGCTAGAATAAACAGAACAAATCAAAATGAAAATATAAACCCGAACATGTAAAGACAATCATTAAATTCATTTGCTTAAATGAAATCAATAAATCGAATAATTAGTCGTCAAAATTGTGATTTATTGAGCTTTTTAACAATGTTTTTTCATATTACACAAGGTTTTGTGTACATTGTTGACAAATTTTAAACGTAACAATATGCCTTCGTGGCATGAACCGTATTTCAAATTTATGAGCGCGTATTATATTTTTAAAGGTAAAATTTTCAATTCAATTTCTCGATGGATGAAATATTTTTACATGACAATGTTGAACGTTACAATATAGAAATAATAATTTTTACTCTCTGCTATGTTTTTAGTATCTATAACCAAATTTGTTTTCGGTTCGTTTCATCTTCATTATCAGCCTGTGATAGTCCACTTCTGGACATAGGCCTTACCTAATACATCCATTAGGGGGTTTTGGACCTATTTCACCACGCTGGTCCAATGCGGGTTGGTGGGTGGACCGACTTATTTTACATGCCCATCCGACGCATCTTAATTTTCAGACCATTGGGTGATCGGCCCAAATTGCCCTAACCAACTAGGAAACAACAACGAAAATTTGTTGAGTCCCCGCAGGATTCGAACGACCTCCGGTTTCCAAAGCATACGCCTGTAGGCGTGCACTGTGCTGCGGAGGCGGTATTTTCGGTGCCGTTCAATAAAATAAAATAAGAAAATATTTATAACTTCAATGCATATTGTTTTAATAAGACAATCGAGTAACCGAACATTTCTTAATAGTGGTTTTATCATAAATTATAAGTACTTGTTAATTATTATATACAAAACAAATTAAAACTTTTTGCCCCTAAAAAAAACTTATGTTTCTCTATTTTTGTACTGTAAATAATTTATTTTATCAGTCATTCACCTTATCCTGACGATAGGTGCATCGCAGCTTGTAATGCTACATGACAGTTTGTTTAGTGTGGCTTTGAGGCCGCATGTTTTTCTGTATGTTTGACGACCGATGCATTAAACCGCTTTGTTCGAATACCAACTAAGTGGAGACAAAGCATAGCAAACGTGCGTACATAATAGTATAACAATATGTCTATACATTTATCGCTCTTGTCGAAAAATGAGAAATGCGTCTGGATGGAAATTTATTTAGTGTTTAGTAAATTTTAATTTATGGCAATAATTCATAGCTTTTTTTACTTGGAATTATACTATTTTTTTTTTTGATAAAAACTTCGTTGCTTTTTGCATATTGACAATGACGTAAGTTTTATTGTTAAGATTTAGGAATTGTACCCACCGATTAGAAATAAATGGCTATCGTTAATAAAAAGTAAAGTAATTTTACATGATTGAATACAAACGTTGTCTCAAAGGCTTCGTCAAAAAACCTCAAATATTTTTTTAGCGAAATTTTCTTACTTACTTTAGTATTTTTTTCATACACTCCCCGTTCGTGGATTTGCTCGGATTTAAGCCGTCAATCCCCACCCGAGTAACCGCTCTGGGCTAACCCACGCTTCCAAATCTAAGGCCGTATAAAGAAACCAATGTATTCGTTGTTAACGGATTTATTGAGCGATAAATATAAAAAACATATTTGGCTCGTTTTAACGCAGAAGAATATTTTTCGGTTCAGAAGAAAATTTATGTTGGGGAAGTGGCACAAATGTACTTTTGTCCTTTGCGGTTCCTTATTATTTTTTTTAAAATTAAGAATACACTCAACGATGTTAATAAACAACATTTAAAATCCGTTATAATAGTTTGAGTTAATTCATTTGAACAAGAGTTCGACCGCGTTAAATAATGCGTAAATCAATAAATAATTAATTGAATAACGCTGGTAAGAAATACACTATAATTTAAAAAAACAATTCTGTATCAAGCATCATCATCAGCCTTTGATAGTCCACTGCTGGACATAAGCCTCCCCTAATACACCCCTATCCATTAGGGGGTTTTTGGACCGTATCTCACCACGCTGGTCTAATGCGGGTTGGTGGGTGGACCAACTTTTTACATGCCCATCCGACGCATAGATCATCTTACTTTTCAGACAAATGGGTGATCGGCCCAAATTGCCCTAACCAAATAGGAAACAACAATGTAAATTTGTTGAGTCCCCGCAGGATTCGAACCCACACGACCTCCGGATTCTAAAGCACACACGCCTATACCACTAGGCTACGGAGGCAGTTCTGTGTTATGTGTTATGAATAATACATCCCTCAAGTACAGTCTATAGTAATTTAATGATTAAGAGGAATGATCTGTTTGTTTTTAATAGGCTCCGAAAGTGCAGAACTGATTTGAAATATTCTTTCATCACAAGAAATATTTGAGTAACATACAATTGAATGCTCGCTCCAGGCTTTTTCAAGTGTAATATACGTATGATAGTACTGTATGTAGCTCATAAGAAAATTTATATGTATATATTTGATTATTTTAAAAGATGACAAAATAAGCCCGCTGAGTTTCTTTCGCCGGTTCTTCTCAGGTCGGAGACGTCCTATTCCGAACCGGTGGTAGCGTCCTTGACAATCAATAAGCGAGTGTTACACTTCTATATTGAATAAAGATATTTGAATTTGAATTACATCAGGAAAATATTTTCATAAACTCAAAAAATAAAACAGATAGGGCTTTAGACCGACTAGTTAGCTAGTGTTTAATAAAGTTACTAGTAAAGTGCCTTACGCTCTTCTAATTGTTAACAATGATCTTTCATTAACTAATGGTAACGCGTTTGATTTATTAACAATTGCCACCAAATGATTGCCAGAAAGTCAATCATCTCATCTTTAATTATATGCAATGTTAGAGCTATCTGATTACATGCGAACTTGGTAAATTAGTTGAAACGAGCACATCCGAAAACTTAGTGCAACCGGCTAAACTAACGAGCAAGAACGCAGGTGCCATCACTCAGAAAATTATGCTGAGCCATATGGAGGCTAATCCATCAAACGATCGTGATCGTATGCCGGCTTTCATTAATCATTCTATATTGATTAACGAGTCGACGCACAAAGTGAACACACTATTATGTATTGTATCAGAACATAATTTATCACATTCCCCGCGTTCACTGTTGTACTTTGCGGTTTGTCTAACACTAACTGATACACGATGTTAATTTTAATACGTGCTACATGTGTGTTTGTGTTCCGCGCGTTTATCCTCGCTACTCTAATGATTTAAGGGTACATTAAATGATGTACATTGTATCATTTAATTTACCCTTAAATCTTGTACATTTCTTTTTTTTACTGCCTCCGCAGCCTAGTAGTAAGGGCGTTTGCTTTAGAAACCGGAGGTCGTGGGTTCGAATCTTGCGGGGACTCAACAAATTTTCATTGTTGTTTCCGATTCGATGAGGGCAATTTCGGTCGATCACCCGATTGTCTAAAAAGTAAGATGATCCATGCGCCGGATGGGCATGTAAAAAGTCGAGCCACCCACCAATTGGCCCAGATTGGACCAGCCTGGTGTGACCAGTGGACTAACACGGACTGATGATGTATTTATGTATATATTTAAAGAACGTATTGCGTTCTCAACTTCAGAAAGGGTATTAATTCACTTTCTTTGATCAAATTTAAATATACTTTTTGAAAATATTATAAATTTACCTCATATTCTTAGTAACAGTTATAATTATAATAATAGAGAAGTTTGTAATAAAATATACAATCTCACTAGTCGTAAAATTATTTCGTTTTAACGCTACAACAATAATATTTATCTTTGCTTTAATAAATGTTATCTGCAAGCTCATATCAAAACAGCTACTCATTATTCGACATACATTTAAACAAAAGCTTTATATAATAATAATGAAACGTCAAAGCTAGTCAAAACGAATATCGAATGCCCTCTGATAACTCTGACGGCCTTTTTATTACAGGATTATGATAATTTTAATGCTCGTAATAAAACAGATATCACGTACGAGCACTAAAGCTAATGAAAGCAGAAAGGCCTGTACGATTTTTATGGCACAATAGAGGCCACTGTGAAGGTCTCATTAAATAGTTATGTCGCGCATATTGTTTAATCCTGTGTCATACCGAATCTGTTATTAACCCGGGACATCAAAACGGCAGGAGGGTGCGCATAATTAATATTGCGTATACTGCTACCAGATGGGCGAGCTGTTATGAAGCGGGTAGGGGTAGGAAAACAATCGTGCTATTACTTAAGATCACCGGCAATCTCGATTTGATTTACGTGTAATCGTTTAACAACTTGCTTTGGGATATTTATTCTAGAGATAAAATTTAAATTAAATCTCACGATCCTATCCTCTTTTACCTTTTTCTATTCCTTATTTATTATATTTCGTATTCTGAACTTCACTCAATAAATATTAAATTTGAACATATGACTTAACTTTCCGTAAATAATGAAAGGATTATTAAGATGAAAGCCTCCATACACCTCATCGCTCCATTTAAGGACGAGATCTTAAATAATTAAATTCGAATAGCGACTCCCGAAAATTCAAGTTTCGAATTGAGCTAAAAGTTTACCGTTAATTATGAATTTTCCAAAAAGAATCGGGGAAAATCATTATTTAGAGTACCGAGCTCTTTCCCTTTGTGTTTTCGTACATTCTGTTGTTTAATAATGGGTAATTTTCGGTTCGACTTGGAAAAACCTAAACAGTTTTTTTTTTAATTTTAAGAGTAGATTGTGTTTTGTCTGTGTAAATGTTTTAATTGCTTTTGTGTAATTTTTAATGAAATACTGTTTAATGACTCGAAAAAGTTGACGATACTTTTATTATACCTCTTGGCTCGCATGCCTATTGGCTGCCCAATTGATGGAGTTACATTATTCGAAGCGTATGTTTGACACCTAAATGTTTTTAACTTTGTTCTCTTCCTCATTTCATTAGTTATTTGGAAAATACGCTTTTTACGTGGTTCAATTAACTTGATGTATTGAAATATATTGTAGTTTCTGATGTAATATGGATTTTTTTTTTAAAGTTACAATTTAATATAATATGCAGCGACTGAAATCGTAGGTCTACGACATAATAAAACATGTTTATGTCCGCTTATTTTACGAATGGTGCCTTAACTTTACAAGGAAAGTCCAAAGCATTTCGAATGATAATAATGTCAATTTTATGTTTTAAGTAATTTAAGTTATGGTGGATTACTAAAAGTAAGGTTGTGCATATAATGTGACCCTACATGATAATGACTAAAATGCAAATGTAGTATCTTAACATACAAATTTGCTTTGATTATTATTATGTTACTAGACTTTCCTTAAATTTTAATGAATTGATGGATTCTTTTTTTAAAACAATATAGACAATATACACTAAAGTACCTGTTTATTTCGGAAAGCGTTAGTGAGCACTATAGAGTTCTACTTCAAGGGCAGCGTAGTTTAACTAAATATAACTTTATAATTTATAAATATTTTTAATTTCGTTATATTTTATGTTAGATTCCTCAACAACAAGGCGTATCGCTTTGTTTTTTTCACATTTTTGTGTTAAGTAATTATTATACAGTTTCAGCAAAAATAAACATGGCCTTATGTAGATTTCACACTGCGAATCGATAACAAAGAAATATGAAGGTAACTACTTTTTGACCGACTTCTCGAAAGGAGACGGTGCTCGGTTCCGAGTGTATTTTTATAGATATTTCCTACCTGTTACCTCGTTGCTCCGCTCCTAGCACTTCAATTATAATCATTCTTTGGGTTGGTAGAAGTGTTCCCATTTATAAAAAATAACTTAGCGATGAGTAGGTTTAAAGATAGTGCGTCCCTTAATTACCTATAATAAAGTCAGCAAGCGCATAAATGTATGTGTTAAGAGTGACAGACACCATTATAATGTGAGCATCGTTCAAAATACAATAAACAATAAACCAATGCAAGTTCTTAAGAATATAAATGTATTGAAAAACAACCCGTTTTATGTCATAAATTTAAATAAGTGAAATATCTTAAAAATATCATAAATTTAACGGTGGTAGGACCCCTTTTTACATGGGACCGTCTGGGTGGGTACCACCACGGTGCCTATTTCTACCGCAAAGCAGTAGTGTGAAAACGCTACTGTGTTCCGGTTTGAAGGGCACCGTAGCCAGCGTAATTACTTGGGTAAACGAGACTACATCCTAGTCTCACATGGTAGGCAGCGCGTTGGTGATACCTATATGGCCAATGTCTATGGGCGTCGGTGACCACTTTCCATCAGGTGGCCCCGACTGCTCATCTGACTGCGTATGCAAAAAAAAATAAAATAAAATGTGCTGAAATCGTAGCGAAACATTGTAACCTAGTATGTAAGAGTGAAAGTTATTCACTAGAATTGATCTGGGACATATTTTTTCTAGTAAATAACAGTCTCGAGTAAAACGTTGAAGACTATACATACTGAATTAATTAAATAAGCAAAGAAAAGTGATTCAGCTAAAATTTCCTTCAAAGCATTTGCTCGTCATTGATACTTTTCTATAAAGTTCTTTATATTCAAGTTATTATGATTGTTCTATCTCTTTATAGTTTTCTTCACGCCTTCCCGCCTTTCTGCTTCTTATTTAGTCCGTTCCCACAGAAAGCATAATATTGTAGTGGTACAGTTTATCATGTTTTAATATTTTGTACGCCAGAGGTAAGAAGCCAAGATCCGCTTTGCTCCTGAATATTGCAAGTGAATGCACCGGACCTGCCGACGAATGAATTTTGCGGGCGCAGTTTCTGTTATGGTTAGTTTTATTTAAGATGTAGAATTTTGCACGACGGGTGATTTTCTTACGTACAATATTTTCTTGAGTAAGCATAACTTTGGAAAGCCATTACGGGTACTATATTGTACAATATTTATTTTTACAATGTCAAACCTTTTTAATGTAAATTATAGACTTTTATACGGATTTTAGAGCACAGAAAGTGTTGTTATGCTGTCAGTTATATAGATGGTTATTACTACTCTTAAAATAATGCTGTTTATAAAAAAAATCTTGTAGTATTACTGTTAATTTTGTGTTATATACAAAACATGTTTTCATAGTTTTGTTATCTAGTCCATAGTTTGTTCAATTATGGTTTTACGTAAATGACAACCAAAGCACACTTTTAGATGTATCGCAGGTTTATCGTTTTTTTATCGTGTGAAATATTAACGAATCGACTACTACTAGATAGCACCAATAATATAAAATTATGAAGAGTAATATTTTGACAGATCTATGGAAAATTTTGAAAAGTGATGTTTGAATTATAAGCGATATTGTAATAAGCTTCTCGCTGAATATTACGGTAAACATTTTTCAAAAGGGAAATTTGTATAGGCTAAGTCAAATAGTATATTTAACCTAAAGAGAATTAATATAATAAACTTTATCGAAATTATTCCTGATTATTTGAACAAAAGTCTAATTCCAATGCAATTGTGATTTGTTAAAACTTTTTTAATAAATAATGCTAAAAGGCATCCCGTGATAATGTATGGTAAAATACGTGTACGTCGTTTGTGGCAGCCAATGTAAAAAATTCAGTGTTACCAGGTCGACGACCCATAAAAGCATCCATGTATATGCGAAGTGGTTGTGATGCGAGGGGCCCTTCCATAGGAGTTGAAGAGCATCGTTAGTCAATGCTGTAACCGGATCGTACAAGACTTATTATTATTCTAATCCACCGACATTGAAAAGTTACACAGACTCAAAAATCTGCATGGTAAATCTCTTTGCGGTAAAATTTTCAGTTAAGTATAGCTTACATAGGACTAAATGTACATGGTAATATGTTATCCGGATCATCGTTTAAAGTTTTTCTAACTCTTGCTACGATAAGTAGGGTTGCGATTACAAAAATTTATATTTTAGTGATTAAGTATTTGTCAGATTACAATGTGACTTCCTTACTCGGATAAATTAGTAGCTGGCAAACATTGTACCGCCGTGAAATTCCATAAATAACGAAGTCAAATGTATAAAATTTTGTGACAATTATTGAAACTTAATCGGAACAAAAACAATTTTGTCTCTCACTGGTCATAAGTGCTTAACTAGTGGCCTATTCTAAAGCAAGGCTCATAAATAATAAAACTAAAAGAATTCTCCGTACTACCGTAACACGGTAAATAGTGTCACTATTATAAAGGATCAACAAAGTGAAGTTGGCTGACCTAGCTAAAACTTTAGAGCAATTTCAACTTAGAACAAAGGTGTTTCTGCTTGAATTCTTTCATTGCTGCATACGTACGTAACGCTCGCACACAATAAGTCATGCACATCAAAACATAATATATCCAACCTTCAAAAATCCATAGTATCATCAATGAATACGTCATGAATATAAAATAAATGCAAAAATTCATTTAAATTTCATTAAATTTATATGCGATGAAAACTCATCGACATTCAGATTTTAAAGGCATAGCTCTTAAAGAAAGCGAAATCGGGGTTTTTTTAATGTTTTCCATTTAAAATATAATGATTTTTCAATCTAAATGTTTCTGTTTTTATTTGCACATTAACAAGGGTGGACATATTAATGCTCGTGGCATGATTAATTATTCACCCACGAGACTAAAACGAAGTGATGGGTACGTGACCCAAAAGTTGTTTAGCACAAAGTAGTTAAAAACTAACAACACAGGTTATTACTACAACGCATATAGAGTGGTCAGCGGTTTCATGTTGACTTGAAATATGATTGATCACTCAGTAAGTTTTCGATAGAAATATCACTTAATGATATAATTAAAACTGTTAATTAAGTTCTCAACTACATATATGTTCTATAAAATTCATATTATGTTATTGTCTTAAAACTCTAATTTTGCTTTAAGATTCTATATTTTATTTCATTTACAATCGAACGTTATTATTTGTAACTTTAGTTATAAAGAACTGATCACCAAGACATTTTTAAATTCAATGCGTGTGTTTTAGTTTAAGGGGCCAAAACTGGAGTTTAAACAGATAAAAATGATAGAAACTGTTTGATTCAGAGTGCCAAAAAGAATAGCAGCAAGAATTATTTATTATATTTTTACTGGATATTAGTGGTAAAGGCGTGTGCTTTAGAAACCGGAGGTCGTGGGTTCGAGTCTTGGGGGGACTCATCAAATTTTCGTTGTTGTTTTCTAGTTGGTTAGGGCAATCTGGGCCGATCACCCAATGTCTGAAAAGTAAGATGATCTATGCGTCGGATGGGCATGTAAAAAGTCGGTCCACCCACCAACCCGCATTGGACCAGCGTGGTGGGATACGGTCCAAAACCCCCTATTGGAGAAGGCGTGCATAAGGGGGGCCTATGTCCAGCAGTGGACTTAGTCGGCTAATGATGACAGTTTCAAAACTATCATTCTGTTGAATACCAAAGCCAAATAAGATCTGATGAGAATCTATGAAAACAAATTTCAAGCCTGACCTAACAGGACCAAGAAGTAGTGCACTTAAATTAGTAGAAATCGCGTTATAATTGACATCATGAATCAGCCATATTACTTGATTCAGTGTTTGACATCTTTGTTCTAATTCGGTTCTATAATATGTGATTATTATGTGAAATAAAAGCAATAATTGCTATGTCGAATATATATAACACTGTGACACAAAACTTGTTATTGTATTCTTTAAAACCTCGTCGTGGCGTTGTACCGGTGAATGTAGAGAAACAGGTCAAAACTGCCCCGCTGTAAAGAAAGAACGCCACACTACACCTGACCTACTGAGATGTGCCCGAAGGATGTTTTAGATCTGTCGCTAAATGTTAATGGCAGCTGTTATAAGAGTGCATTTACCTTACTCTTAACTAAATGTTATTAAAATTGTGAACATCCATTAGCTAATAGTTACTTATGGTACGCGTTACTCAACTTTTTTAATGAATTTTCCTCGGTTTTAGTTTAAACATTGTCTAACCAAGAGTGTTGGTGAAAATTATTTTAATATATTGACTTATTAATTATTATCTTTCATTTATGCGTTGTTTTTTTTATTATTTTTTATTATTACTAGCTACTAAAGTTGTCTCTCATTAAAGAAAAATGTAGTATTGATAATTTGTTTTCGTACTTTTCAATTACAATAAAATTAAAAAACCAAAAGGTTAAAAAACCTATATACGCACAGCCTTAATAATTATTTAAAGCTTTCATATTTAATAAAAACCACTATCAATTTAAAAAACTATAACCAAACAATACTACACGAGAATCGATTAAGTACATCAAAGACTACGGCAATAACAATACGAGACACGGACGGCGATACGTCGGACGTGAAAGGTGAAATTCGCTCCAACGTTTATTTAAAGGAAGTTGTGCCATTAGAAAACAATAAAATTCTCTTGAAACTGAAGTGGAGTCAGACGTCCCGACGTCACTCGGTGTCGCGTTGCCGTAATATTGAGACGCCTTAAAATTCCCCGCTGCATCCATCCAACTCTTAGAACTTGATCTCAGGTAATACCGACGCTGGGAATGGATTCGAATTCATATCCTTTCATGATTCTTTTCGTTTTAGCTTCGTTTTTTTTAGTATTCTTTGTTTAAATTGCACATACCTTTAAAGTTGAACTTCGAACAAGTTAATGAAAAAGCGACTAAAACGATAATGCATAATGACGTGTTACTTTGTTTAAAAACAATGGAATCAAATAGTGAAATTATGTTTGAATTCGAAATATCAAACTCGACTCACTTAAATAGTAAATAGCGACTATATATTAAATGTATCATTGTTGCATTTTTTAGTTATTTTTCATGATTTCATGTTGTTTTCAAAATAATATTAACGTTGATAGATTAAACCATTATCGAAGTAGAAATTTGTATAATAAATACGCATTTGATCGTATTACTAAAAAACGGTCAGCGTTAATGGATGACAAAGAAACAATAAAGTACCAGCAAGCGTTCCTAAAAAGGGTTTACTTTAAGCAAAACTAAGTGCAGTGTTTATAAACCAGCCTCGGACGCTGGCGAAGAACAACATAGGATTATCTCGAAACGAGCTTTTACAACGGACTGCACAATAATAGGTTTTAATATCGGCTTGTTCGGCGCACGGCGTGTAAGCACTCAACATCATTTTGTCAATGTAGTGAATAACAAAATGGCATTGGATTTACGACTGGAGCATCTATGCCGTTCGCCACTTGAACGCCCGCCTTTGAAAGCGTTCCATTGTGATGGCGACAAAGAATGTAATAATCCGAATAAAACCCATTTTTAGCCGCGGAATACTGAGCGCAGCACATTTACGCTGTATTAATACTGATGTTGTACCATTGTATTGGTGGTTTATTTATTGTGATTGGAACAAATGTACTTTTTGTTATAGTCCTTGTAACGTTTATTTGTACGGAACTTAGAAGCTCGACTTACTAAAAATGTATACAACAAACTGCTAAACTCACGCTATAGCTCGACTTACGTTTAACCGACAACGGGGCTTGGTTGTATAGGACCCTGCTTTATGAACCTGAGCTCGTTAGTTTTAATGTTATAAAGCTTATACTTTCTTTGAAGAGCGGCTTCTCCAATCGGCTTTATAACCTAGACTATCCATTGGCTAAAAATAAATATAATCAGATTTTTTGTGTACACATTTTTCGACAGTCAGTAAGAGCAACATGCTATCAGGTATCTAACATATAATACTTGTATTAATTGAAGCTTAGCTTTACTATTAAGTTAAGCATTGAAATTGACATTCAATTTTTTGGGGTATAACTGGTTAATTAAACGTAAATGTTAGGAGTTAACGCGACCTCTTAACTTTGGAAGTATCAATTTCGATAGCTGAATCACAATAATAGTATTTTACAGATGTGTATACGAAAAGAAAAACTTTCTAAGTGGAATACAACCGGTACTGTTGTAATTTTTATAACATAATTTATGATCGACGTCGTTAATATTATATGGTAACCAACTGTTTGATGATATGAACTTAACTTTTATTATTCTATATATATGATATATTGTTATGTAAATTTTACTTGTTTGCAGGGGTATGTCATACTCCCCGCGCGTTATTTGTTTTGCAGGTGATATCAATTCCTCATTATAATATTCTCGAGGGTTTTAAAATTAAAATTTTGAAAGACAGAGATAGATCAGGTTGCAAACATTGAGAGGGGATTAATGTTTGTTTTTAATTTATTGATTAACCATCAGTTATTGAGAAACTAATACGAAAGGAGTTTTCAATAAGACAACTTTCTCTAATGTTCAAGTCCGACCATATTATTATCAACAACGCATTTTATTTCCTCGATCATATAAAATTTTCAATATCAGTTAAATTTGTTATCAAACTTTTGTGACATGTCTCTATAACTATTACCTGAGCACTGTTCAGGGTTAAGGACGATAATTTATTGTATATAATAATGTAAATCAAATCCACTAATTTACGGACTTTTCGGATTGTATATATGTATAAATTTTTTCCGATTTCGGACTCTTTCCAGCATTCATGATCACGGGCAGACTGAGGTTGATATTGAGACATATATATGTATATATATATATATTATTTTAATTTCTAATGAAGGCAGACGAGCAGTTGGGCCACCTGATGGAAAGTGAGTTACCGACGCCCATGGACATCAGCAATACTGCGCTGCTTTCGTGAGACAGGATGTTACGGCTCGTTTACCCAGTAAAGACGCTGGCTACGGTACGTAAAATTTCGGAGATATTTGCAATATTATTTATAATTATTTTTGGCTGTAATAGTTTTTCATTGTTAACTTTTTTTTAATATAACTGATTTCAAATATATTCCCAGCTATATTTTTTGCTACTCGTTCTTGATTTTCGTTTAAGTTCATGCTTCTTTATTAAACGTTAATCACAATTACTTCGTGTTCAAAAATAGAATACGATTTTGGATGAACTATTTCAAGCATAAATAGTCAGCAACGGATGTTTTCTAAGAAATAATATTATTGCTATCATAAGTGATAAATTGGAAATGGCATCGAAAGCTGAACCAATTGGGAGATAATCCGATCAAGCTATGGTATTGCCCAACTTCAACCTGTTTCAGGAGGGCGAGGCGTCAGTCATGCGTCGTAGATTGACGACTGATGGGAGTACACGGAGCGGAGTACAGATCGACTTGGAATTATCGAAAAAATATAAACTTCCGGGCCGGCTCACACTTTTATACGTAACCGTTTGAGTGAAATTGCGTCACGAATCTTATTTCTTTGAACGCACTCGACGGGCCGACTTTTGAGCATTCCTTAATAAAGTAATAGGAAGTTTTACGTGTAAGCATTCCGACTTTACTTTACTTTGGCGCAATAAATGTCGTTTTAAACGTTCGACATTTTCATATTTACGCATTGGTTTCCGAAGTAATTTTGTGAGGGAAAAAATTAGGAAATAAAATTGGAACCGATGGTAGGTCCCCTTTTTACATGGGCCCGTCTGGGTGGGTACCACCGCGGTGCCTATTTCTACCGCAAAGCAGAAGTGTGAAAACACTACTGTGTTACGGTTTGAAAGGCACCGTAGCCAGCGTATTTACTGGGTAAACGAGACTTAATATCCTATGTCTCACGGTAGGCAGCGTATTGGTGGTACCACAAGTATTGCCAATGTCTTTGGGCGTCGGTGACCACTTTCCATCAGGTGGCCCGACTGCTCGTCTGTCTGCGTTGGCAATAAAAAAAAAATAGGAGCAACATAATGTACAGCGACGTAGTAAATATCGAATTATTAAGCTTAGATTTAATGCCAAATGAAAAGACAGAATATCAATACGTCGAATCCTCGGTCGTCAAGACCTGACACACACTTTGACAGTCATTATATGTCAGTGCCATCGAATTTTTCAAAAGGTTACCCAGCATTTGCAATTTACCCTATGGACTGTGTATAACAGGATCCAGTTAATTTGTTTCAATACTGAAATTCATGTAAACCGGTATTCTTTGAAATCGGACTTCATAAATATCATAAGAACAATAAGAAAAGTAATACACTTACCTAATTAATATAATATTTTAATTATTTAAAATCCAAGTCCGTTAATAGACGACTTGCGAACAAGAAAAATTTAACATTATGGCTCTTATTAAAATCGTTTAAAGCTTTAAATCGAGTAAATAAAGTTAATACTATAAATTTCAAGAGAATCCTGTACAGATTTCTGCATATTCTGTTCATGAGACATATGTAAAATTAGTTTAACGTGCCCAAAATCAATACGGAGCGTTTTTGCGGCGCCCGCTAACTTATTTAAAATGCATCCGACACATCATTCATTGAAAAACTCAATATTCGCCTTGTCCATGTGGAAACGTGGTTCTTTTATCATTATTTTTTGAACCGTAAATTCTGCCTGCATATTTTGGGATCTCGATGAAACAACACCGATAAAAAATTTTAAAAATATATTTTAACGAATATCCAGGGAGGTGGCAGATTTTTTTTTTCGTTCTCCATCTACACAAATATTATAATGACAAAAGATTTGTATTTTGTGTGTACGTGGTTAATGGAAACATTCAAAAATTATAAAAGATTTAAAAAATCTTTCACTTTTTATAATCTGTTGAAACGTTATCAAACACAACAATGGCAATATTGTAAAATAGTAAAAAATTGGCCGAATTTTGTTACCCAAAATGGTTACTTAGATAATGATTTCTCCTCGGATTATATGCCTTAATTCCAAAAAGGCAAGGCCCATAAAAGAAGACCAAGACTAATTGTTTGCAAAAAAGTCGATTTTTCAACTATTACCCCGTCCACGGTTGGCTTTTCGTGTTTTTATTTTTAAATGAATTTTTTAATTAAAAATTCCTGTAAAAAGTATATTACTCAAGGAGGGCCAAAATGGGTTTCCAGTTTTTAAAAATTACAAACAAGCACAAAAATTTTTTCCTTTTGTAAAATTGGGTATAGATAAACCGACGATATATGCATACAGATATAATTAGTTTCTGGATGGGTTAACCAACATAAAGCTAGTTATTCTTGGTTGACAACTTTTAATGTGTATAATAAACTGCCTTAATTCAGTTAAAAACGGATATTTTCTTGAATTTAGATGCCAACAGTTTAAAGACAACAGTTTATTTAGTCCGAATAACTCAATTTTAATGCCTTTAATGAAACTTTAAGCGTAGAATTTCTAAAATATTACGTCTAGCATATGCGATGACTTGACTCTTATTCTTGTATAATATCATGAATAATTCCCGCTATGTGTTTATAAATTATTGACCACAAGATCTAGGTGAGAATATTATTGTTAAGTATTGGTTGGGAGATCTATTTGGTTTTTTTGGGTGAAACAGTAATAATTATACTTTCAAACGTACATAAAAACATTTGTACACATTTCTTATACCAGATCCTATATACAATCACCGTAAATAATTTCTTCGTAACTTGAAAACGCCTTGTTCTTGCTCCAATAACAACGACAGTATCTTTTAAGGAAGGTGAAAAAGCTTTTACCAAGAATTCCAATTGCTAAATTACGGCCTCCTCTTACCCGCAAAGGGGGATGGCCGTTAAGAGCTAAATAAAATTGTTTCCAAGGATTATATATATCGTTAATTTTGCTGTTTAAGATATAACCTGTTAAGTAAAAGTAAAAAAAAGGAAAAGAAAACCAACAGAAATATTCTATATGAAAATTGTTTTCAAACCCTGATTAAGTTAATTAATTATCACCAATAGTTTAAGGAGAATAAAAGAAATATGAACAAAAGATATTTTTTTATTAATGTGTAAATTGTTACATATGTATTTACATATATACAAATAATAAAAATAAAATCGGTTATGATTTATATTTTCAGCATACACAGAACCAAATCGTAAAATAAAAAAGCTCAATAAAGGAAAAAAATGATAACAAACCCAAAATTTGTATGATTTAATTCCATTGGGAACGTTTTACAGGCATAAATATAAACGGGTTAAAACAAACCTATCGATTTAACAACCTAGGAAGGAACCAGTAGGATCTTTAAGGTTATTGACTCTACCATCGTTGTTGTGGAAACGGGTCGAACAGAGAAAAAAATACAAGAACGACGGATAATATTTTTCGGTTGTTCGTTCATTAAACCTTATAAAAAATTGGTTTTATTCAGAACCACCAAGTAATAAAAAAAAAGTATAATAGAGTTTACGGCTGTTTATAAACATAAACCACCAAATAAAAAAAAAGGACTTAGTTATTATCAAACTCATTATAAGACTATAAAATGGCATAATGCTCTTTTGTTGGAATAAATAATATTTTACGCATATTTCAGCAATTGACATTCCAAACCCTTTACTAGCTTTATCATTCGTTATTGTGATTAAAGTCAAATATGGATATTTTCTCCATATATGTTATATGAACTGTAAAACGCCAAAAACACCTTCCCTTTAAAATCAAACCCCTGCGGATATTTGGCAAACTAGTCGACTTTGCTCAATCATCTTCCCTTTTGAAGTTAACTTAACTGGATGAACCATTTTTGCCCCGAAACAAGAAGTTTGGCCTAGTTTTAAATAAAATGCAAAATATAAAATATAAAATAACTAAGGTTGATGGAAATTTAACACTTTTTTTTAATTTAGCCTTTTTGTTAAGAATTTGATTACTTTGCAAAAATGAAGAGAAACAGAAAATTTTTCGGATTCTAAAATTGTTATTGTATAAAGTTAACATAATTAAAATAGTTACTTATTTTTTTAATTTAAAATAATTTAAAAACACATGGTAGAAAGTGTTTGGATAATTACCCCACCTTTACATACGGAATCCAAGACATTAAACAAAAATAGAATACGAAATTATTTAATTTAATTTTTAACTCAAACATTATATTATTATTCATTATAAATCATACATATTTTTTCAAATTATCGAGAAAAGACATGGACAAAGGCCAACTAAAAGAACTCAAAAAATGTTATTAATTTCCAAAATTAATGAAAGAATATTATCAAAGTATTTATGATACAAAATGACATCAATTACAATATTTCAAAAATAAAACGAGGCGATATCTGAAATAATAAATTTGAATTACTTTAAAGAAACATTTTCTTGTCGATTGTACCTTCCGAAGAATGCGATGTTGTGGAGAAAAACTAAAAGCATTCCAATTAGCTCCATGTGTAGGGTTTTGACCCGGCACCTACCGCGTTTCCTATAACTCGGAACCAGTTTGGGCTGTGACATCAAACGTTCCCGAGAAACAGTTAGGCCTTGGACCCATAAAAAGATGTGATGTGGATGTCCCTTCAAGCTTATGATTGCACAAAGATCGTTAATCATTTTATGTTTACTTATTTGATGGTTTCTTGTTAAAAATATATTTTTTAAAGGATGTGCGGAATTTTGCATTAATCATTATAAGGAAGGTCCAAAAAACCCTAATAGAAGGGCGTGCAGACGGGAGGGGAACAAAAGGGTGATAATGATAATTAAATGAATAATATTCAGAGAAAAACTTAAAAAGGTTTAATAATGATGTTGTTAACGAAAACAAATTAAAATATTTCTTTTTTTTCCAACTTGTTTATATTAAAGGAAATTTAAGCAAATATGTTCCAATCCGGTGTGGGTTGGATGATGATGGCGAAATCGGACGTGGTTGGGTGCTTAGGGAGGCCCATGTCCAGACTTAACAGGCGATGATGATGATGAAATATAAAATTAAAGATCCCTTGGGATGAAAAATAATATTTCGGGATCGGTAAATAAAGAAAAAAAGGATTGGAAACGTAGAGTCCCAACACAAGGGTCTTAAAAATACAAATTTATTCTGTAATGTTGATGAGATATAATAGAAATATGGACTTTTCCACCAAAGCATCCAAGGTCCGTAACTCCATTGGTCCCAATGGTGGAATATGTCTTTTTCAGTCCCCGGCGAATATAATTTTACCCATAAAGACCCAAAAGGGAAAGTTCTCGACATATTTATTTTCTATTTGCCAAATAAGTACATAACTTTGTGGGTCGTGAAATGTTTATGCTTTCATGAGTTCATGTTTTGTTAAATTTTAACTCTTGTTTAGAACTACATTGTAATCACATGTTTTTTATATTGATTAAATGTCAAAACGTTAATAAAAGAAAATACAGGTAAACACATAAAAAGTCTGTAGCTTTACTTAAACTCACATTTTAAATCCTAGTAATAAAAAAAATGTTAAATATAAAGTTTCCAGTGAAAGTTTTATGAACTGAAGTATATTGACAAAAGGGGGAATAATTTTATTGGTATTAGCATCGGGAAAGGTTGGGGTTATTATTTTAATTTAAACCTTTTCCATTTTGAGTTTATACTTGTAATATAAAATTGTCAAAATAAAGTTTCCAGTAAGTTATATAAAACTGAAAAGGTATTCAAGGAGGGGTTATAATTTTATGGGTACTTAGCTCCGGATAGTTAATTAGTTAGTTTCCTGTACAATTTGCGTAAACGTAAGTTTAACTTTATTCATTGAACTAATTTTATCAAAAAAAAAATATGTTAAATTCCATAACATTATGGTTTAAATTTAAGGCTTATTTATTTATTTATTTAGACACACCCAAAAAAGAATACACAAAAACAATCAATTCCAAATTAACAGATAAAAAATTAGGTACTGGTATTGGCCAGTTATGGGATTACATTCTTTTGACACTATGACATGCTTAAAGATGTATCGATGGAAATTTTTGTGTACGATCCTTGTTTAAATTTGTTTTAGTTAACTCTTTCTTTTATTAGACCCAATTAAAAATAACTAAGAGAAATTATTATGAGCACTGTTTTGTTCTAACTTTCCCGTTTCACCGTACTAAATAATCTCCCAACAGTTAAAGATCAAATGTCTGTTCTGTCGATGGGTTACGGAAAGAAAATAACTGAATTTAATGCGTTTTTTAATTTTGAATAAATAATTAAGGTATCCAAAAAAGGTGCTTATAATAATTTGTTAAGAACATACTTGTAAAATATAATGCCAATATCTTATAAGATGTTTAAAAAGCATAATTTATACCATATTTTAGTGTTAGTTTTGGTTGGTTGAAAAAGTTCTGTTTATAGGGCATAACTTGAAGCTCATCGAAAAATCTTATTAACAGCTTTGTTGACGACGAGAGAATCCACCGATTCGTGCGTATAGGCACTCTAAAAAACTAAGGAATGTTATTATGACGACCCAATTTGAGATTGTCGAGCTTGCAGCGATTAAGGAGTAATTCAAGATCCTGGAGGGTTTTTTGTCGGGTTGGATTGACACGTTTCGGATTATGTGCCACCAATGGATGCGGTGAATTTATCTTCCCGAAAAACATCTCTGTATAAAGCTTTTTATTATTATTTTTTTTTGGTTTAAAAGTCTTGTACAGTTGCATGGATAGTGATCGTAATTTAATTACTGGTTATATTATGATGAATGGAAATTGAAATTTCATGGTTCCATTTTTATTTTTATAAATATTTTTTGGTATGTTTAAGATAAAAATATGACGAACTTTTGTTAAGAAAGTAAGCTTGTATATTCTTTTTTTCTCAAAACAAACGAAGGGGAATCTTTAAAGCAAAATTTAAAATTTGAAAACACTTTATCTTTAACAAAGTAACTACTTGGTTTAATGGTGAAAATAAATGCAGCAAGCTCTCGCCCCTTTCAACATTATTTCAATGAAACATTTTAAAAGTGATGAAATTAACGGATATTGAAAAGCGGACGCCGTAAGTATTACCTTCAAGTTCTAAATGGGAACGAAACGGCGCCGGTCGCTTTACTTTACTAACAAAAACTTCGAACAATCCGACAATCATCAATTACCAAATACAGTCAACAAACAAACAGGAAGTTGGCGAAAATTTCCGAACAAACTTTAAAAATGAATTTAAAAATCCCAAAAGGGAGGGAAAACTTCGGCCAAACAAACGGGGGAACAGGGTAATTAAGGAATATAGGGGGCGATAGGTGACTTCCGGACAAACGCAGCGTCCGGGAACGAAAATACCGGTAAGGTTCGGCGGGCGATCGTACGCCACGGACGGGTAATGGGACACGACCGTGGAGGCGAACCGACGTGGTGACGCCGGGCAGATTTTCCCGCCCGCCAGCTTGCCCGCGCCCCGCGAAACAAAAGGAGCGCAGGAACCAACCCTGCCCGCAAATATTCGCTCTGATCATCTCCGGAGTTTCAAGTACCCTCCACAATAACCGACGCTGGCTCTGAGGGAAGGGCCTCGTGCCCAGTTTTTAAACAGACGTAAGCGACAGTAGACTGGTATTCGCATTTTGCGACTTAAACCCAGCTTCCCGTCTTTTAAAAATAGATTTTTTGTTATTGGGGTCAGAGATGAACACCTGACGTTCGGCGTCATATTAAAACATATGCCCCGTTTTAAATTAAAGCAAAATAACGAAATACTTTGGCTGAACACGCCCATATTTGCAAGCCAGGCTGTTTGTGCGGTTTGAAATTTTCTTTTAAGAAGGCCGTTTGGGTAATGCACGTATGTTCTGGTTACAGCAGTAAACATTTTTAAATTAAATAATAAAAGATATTAAAATAATAATTGAAGTTTTATTTATTGATAAATAAATTATTTAATATTATAGACATAACATAAAATTATGACTTATAAAAGTCAGATTAAATCTTTAGAGTTATTGTTCTTTAAACGACGTTGTGACGCAAACTTTAGTTTTAACCTTCTTGTTCTTTGAAGAATAAGCGTATATTGGGAAAATTAAACGAAATATTTAATTCCCTAAGCACGTATTTAGCTCGTTTGTTTCAATAAATTTTGTTACAACAAAAGGTTTAATGATACACGGTCTTTGTTAATCATTTTGCCAAGTATTTTAATCCATAATTTTAAAATTATAAGGCCAGCCAAAATATAAGTTTTATTCAATTGACCTCAAACAACTAAAAATTATGGTGAATACTAAACTTTTCTTACATTCAATGCGAAGTTTTCTTTCTTACCTTTATTATCACATGTTTTAATTTTTAATTAGATCGTTATAAATAAATTTTACGGTTTTTAAAAATAAAAGAATTTGACCCTCTTCTTTTAAAACTTAATGTTATTTTCATTGAATTCGCCTGATTTATGATGAACTACTTCATTTTGTTTATAGAAATGTCTTTGTTTAGAATTGTTCTGTAGATTGGTTACTTTTTTAGTTCAAATCGGTTGTAAAAACAATGTCCGTTTTGATTATATTAAAATTATTAAACAGAATGCATTAAAATTTTCATTGCTGATGTGGAATCCCGAACAACAACCAAAACAAGATATTATCCAAGAAAAAATTACTGTTTGCCAAAACAGGAATAAATAGTTTTTCCCGTATTTTTTTATGAAATGGAAATAATAAGAGTTCTTATGGTTTCCCATTAATTGGAAAAACGCACTAGGGTAATTCAACAACAAGAAACAGTGGTGTACAAAAGTGTTGGTGAGTCCCTGGTACCTAGTGCAACACAGGCATTCATTTTGTTTAATATAAAAGTCCGGTTATCTGAACATTAAAGCAAAAACCAAAGATTTATTGATATGCCTACTTTTCGTTTGGGAGACTGTTTTTGCTTATTTCGTAATCCTTTAAATTAAAAACATAATTCATCGTCTAGTTATGGCTGATAGATTAATTTACATAAACCAACACTATTACACAATTTTCCGTTTATTATGTATTTAATTGAACACATTTATTTGTACAAGAGACCTTTCACCTAACTATATGTCTGCTCTGTTTGTGAAATGAATACAAAAAATCTTTACGATCTGATTTTAATATAATATTTGCAACACTAATACCAAAATCGGATCAAGCAGGTTAATGGGCCCCTCTTAGTTCAAACGGGGTCCCAAATGAAGCGAATCATCAGGAACGTGTGCATTAAAGGGGGAAGCGCAGTCTTTAGATAGGGAGATAAAATAGGTTTGAATAAACAATTTGATCGGTTATTCATAAACAATAGGAAAATGTGCAAATTAAAAAAGCTGTAAATATTGTTAAATATCGTCATATGTATTCATTTCCATTCTGTTGTAATTGCGGACTTAATGCCGAAAATTTTTTACCTCGTCAATTTAAAACATACTAGATAATAATATTAAACACTTACAACCTTCCGGGATCAGTCCGATGTCCTTAAGGCCATATTAATAAAACCCTATATGAATTTAAAACTTGTATATTCCAATTTGTAAATTTTTTAATTTTTTTTTTCTAATTGCCTTGAATTGGCAACATTTAAAGGTGAAAAAGAATTAAGGACATCAACCCGGAAGTTGCCCCGGAATTTAATGTGTAAAAGGGGCGGTGTTTCGCTGAAACATTTTAACCCTAAATTTTTTTTAATTCTTTTTTTTTTTTGTTCCGTTACGTAGCGTATGTAACATTTTGCTAATGATTTTAATGTTTTAAGAGCATGTTAAGTTAAAGTTTAATCAAGTAGGATTTTGGGTTTTTTATTATGCTATTGTGTAAAATTTTGCATAGGTCGGAATTCAGGCAAAAAATTTCATTGTAATTAAGATTTTTAAACCCTTTGCAATGGCAACAAAGACCTAGATCCACTTTGTCCCGGACCAAGGCTGCCGGGCATTCCAAATGTAGAACCAAAAAAATAAACGTGATAAAATCCGTTAAACCTTTTATTCAATATTTAATTTTTATAAATATTTTTTAAAACATTTTCTCAATAAATGGCCCGTTAGTTAAAATAATTTTGAATCTTAATTATTCCTTTCTTTTTTTCCTGTCCCCTCATTTACTATCTCTCAACCCTGAAGGTTGACTGGGAGAAAAATCCATGGTTTAAGTCCCACCTTGACTATTAGGTAAAGTGTAAAAAATAAAATCTTGCTATGTTTTTTTATTTTGCCATAAAGCATATCTGATCAAATTTCAATAAATTATTCCACGATACTACTAAAAGAGATTTGAAATATTTGAATTTCATTGATTTGGAACTAATTAAGATTCAACATTTGCTTTCTTAAATTGATTCTAAGAATGTATCAAGTAAAACTCAAAAAATTTTTTCGTGTTTACTTCTAATACAAGTAAGTGATGTTAAATATAGCAATCGTTAATAAATATAGATAGATAGATAATAGTAAAAATTATGTTTTTCCGCAGTTACACAATTTGTTTTGAGAATAAAAAACGTTACTTGAAATGTGTAAATGCTAAAAAAGTAGCAAACATCAGTCAAAAAATTCTACTCAAACGAACAGGGCTTGAACAACTAGCTAGTTACAAAAGTTTTTGGCTTTAGCAATATTTATGTTTCACTCTCTATGTTTCACTTATCAAATGGTACAGCACATTTCCCCAATGGTCCTATGTCTCACGGTAGGCAGCGTATTGGTGGTACCACAAGTAGGGAATGTCTTTAAGCGTCGGTGACCACTTTCATCAGGGGCCCGACTGTCCCGTCTGTCTGCGTTTAAAAAAAAAAAATAAAGGACAACATAATGGCAAGCGACGGAAATATCAATTTTGCTTTTGATTTAATGCCAAAAAAAGAAGAATATCAATACGTCGAATCCTTTCGGTCGTCAAGACCCGAACACACTTTGACAGTCATTATATGTCATGCCATCGGAATTTTTCAAAGGTTACCCAGATTTTGAATTTACCCCATGGACTGTGTATGGGATCCAGTTAATTTGGTTTCAATATGAAATTCCTTTTAAACCGGTATTCTTTAAAATCGGACTTCATAAATTCATAAAACAATAAAAAAGCCACCTAATTTTATAATATTTTAATTATTTAAAGTTATTGGACGACGCGAACGAGAAAAATTAAACATTATATCGTATTAAAATCGTTTAAAGCTTTAAATCAGTAAATAAATTAATCTATAAATTTCAAAAGTCCTGACAGATTTCTATTTTGTTCATGAGACATATTAAAATTAGTTTCGTCCCAAAATCAATACGGGCGTTTTGGGCCCCCAACTTATTCAAAATGCATCAACACATTGTTGAAAAACTCAATATTCGCCTTGTCCATGTGGAAACGTGGTTCTTTTATCATTATTTTTTGAACCGTAAATTCTGCCTGCATATTTATGATCTCGATGAAATTTCAACACCGTATAAAATATTTAAAAATATATTTTAACGAATATCCAGTTGAGGTGTAGATTTTTCGTTCTCCATCTACACAAATATTATAATGACAAAAGATTTGTATTTTGTGTGTACGTTGGTAATGAATACATTCAAAAATTGCTGAGGAGATTTAAAAAAATCTTTCACTTTTTATAATCTGTTGACGCGTTATCATACACAACAGTAGCCAATATTGTAAAAATAGTAAAAAATTGCTTTGAATTTTGTTACACGCAAATGGTTACTAGATATCGATGTTACTCCTCAGATTATATGCCTTAATTCCTTAAAAAAGCAGAGGCCCATATTATTAAAGAAGACACAAGATCTAATTGTTTGCAAAAAATTTAAGTCGATTTACATTTCAACTATTACCCCGTCCACGGCTTGGCTCGTGTTTTTATATTTTTAAATGAATTTTGTTAATTAAACAAGTACCCTGTAAAAGTATATTACTCAAGGAGGCTGCAAATCGGCTCAGCAGTTTTTGAAGTATTAATTACAAACATACGCACAAAAATTTTTCCTCTTTGTAAAATTAGTATAGATAAACGCGACGATCATATTCATACAGATATATAGATAATCTAGTTTCTGGATGGGTTAACCAGCATAAGCTAGTTATTCTTGGTTGACAACATTTAATGTAGTATAATAAACTGCCTTAATTCAGTTAAAACGGATATTTCTATGAATCTAGATGCTACTAGTTTAAAGACAACAGTTTATTTAGTCGAATAACTCAATTTTAATGCCTTTAATGAAACTTTAAGCGTAGAATTTCTAAAATATTACGTCTAGCATATACGATGACTTGACTCTTATTCTTGTATAATATCATGAATAATTCCCGCTATGTGTTTATAAATTATTGACCACAAGATCAATGAGTGAGATATATTATTGTTAAGTATTGTTGAGATCTATTTGGTTTTTTTTGGGTGAAACAGTAATATTTATACTTTCAAACGTACATAAAAACATTTGTACACATTTCTTATACCAGATCATATACAATCACCGTAAATAATTTCTTCGTAACTTTAAAACGCTCTGTTCTTGCTCAATAACAACGACAGTATCTTTAAGGTAAGAGTGAAAAAGCTTTTACAGAATAATTGCAATTGCTAAATACGCCTCCCTCGTTACCGCAAAGGTGAGATGGCCGTTAAGAGCTAGTAAATGTGTTCCAGGATTATATATATCGTTAATTTTGCTGTGTTAAGATATAACCTGTTAAGTTAAAGTAAAAAAAAGGAAAGAAAATGTTCAACTAGAAATATTCTATATGAAAATTGTTTTCAAACCCTGATTAAGTTAATTAATTATCACCAATAGCTTAAGGAGAATAAAAGAAATATGAACAAAAGATATTTTTTTATTAATGTGTAAATTGTTACATATGTATTTACATATATACAAATAATAAAAATAAAATCGGTTATGATTTATATTTTCAGCATACACAGAACCAAATCGTAAAATAAAACGCTTAATACGGCAGTTAATAAAAAATGATAACAAACTGCACCTGAAAATGTGTAGATTAGTTCCACATGGGAACGTTTATATTGCGGCATAAATATAAACGGGATTAAAACGACTGCCGCATATCGATGTAACCAACCTAGGAGGAATCCAGTAGGATCTCTAAGGTTATTGACTCTACCTTATCCAAGTTGTTGTACCGTTCGAAACGGGTACGAACAGAGAAAAAATACAAGAACTGACGTCGTATTAAGCTACTTTTTGTCTGGGTTGTTCTTGTCTATACATTATAAACTTATAAATATAATTAGTTTATTCAGTACACCAACGTAATAAAATAAGAAAAAGTATAATAGAGTTTACGGCTGTTTATATAACATACAACCACCAAATAAAAAATGAAGCGACTTAGTTATTATCAAACTTATTATAAGACTATAAAATGGCATAATGCTCTTTTGTTAGAATAAATAATATTTTACGCATATTTCAGCAATTGACATTCCAAACCCTTTACTAGCTTTATCATTCGTTATTGTGATTAAAGTCAAGGATGGATATTTTCTCCATATATGTTATATGAATTGTAAATAACGCGCTAAAAACACTTCCACTTCTAAAAATCAAATAAATCTGCGGATATTTGGCAAACTAGTCGACGTTGTTCAATCATCCTTCCTTTTGAAGTTCATCTTAACTGGATGAACCATTTTGCCTACCGAAACGAAGTTCCCGCCTAGCCTTAAAATACAATGCAAAAATATAAAAATGATAAATCAACTAAGGTTGATAGAAATTTAACATTCTTATTTTTTCAATTATAGCCTTTTTTGTTAAGTTAAATTGTTATTACTTTGCGTAAAAACTATGAAGAGAGAACAGAAAATTTTCAGGCATTGCTAAAATTGTTATTGTATAAAGTTAAAATCATTAATATAGGTACATTTTTTATATCAATAAAATAATTATAATAAAACACATGCGTAGAAAGTGTTTGGATAATACCATACACCTTATATTCATACGGAATCAAGACATTAAACAATTAAATAGAATATGTAAATTATTTAATTAAATTTTAACTCAAACATTATATTATTATTCATTATATAATCATACATATTATTTGTGCAAGTTATCGAGAAAGACATGGACAAAGGCTAACTAAAGAACTCAAAAAATGTTATTAACTCTACCAAAATTAATGAAAGAATATTATCAAAGTATTTATGATACAAACATGACATCAATTACAATATTTCAAGACGAATAAAACGATGCGATATCTGAAATAATATAATTGCAATTACTTTGAAAGTAAACATTTTCTTGTCGACTGTACTCGAAGAATGCGATAAGTTGTGGAGTAAAAACTAAAGCATTCCAGCTAGCTCCATGTGTAGCGGCTTTCGACTCACGGCACCTACCGCGTTTCTCTATAACTCGCCACACCAGTTATGCTGTGACATCAAACGTTCCCTTGAGAATACAGTTAGGCATTAAGTACCTCATAAAGATGTGATGGTGATGTCCTTCAAGCTTATGACTGCACAATAGATCGTTAATCATTTTTATGTTTACTTATTTGATGGTTGGTCTTGTTAAAAATATATATTTTTAAAAGATGTGCGGAATGTTGTATATCAATCATGTATAAGGATACGGTCCAGAAAAACCCTAATAGAGAAGGGGACTTACACTGGGTGATAATGATATCGAATGAATGAATCATTAAGCAGTAGAAAAACTTAAAAGTTTAATAATGATGTTGTTAACGAAAACAAATTAAAATATTTCTTTAGTTTTCAACTTCCGTTTATATTAACGGGTTATGTTTAAGCAAATATAAAGTTCTCATCCGGTGTGGGCTGGATGATGATGGCCGAAGATCGGACGTGGTGGCGTGCATTAGGGGAGGCCTATGTCCAGACTAGCACAGGCTGATGATAATGATGAAATATAAAATTCAAAGATCCCTTGGGATGAAACAATAATATTTCGGGATCGAAAGTAAATAAAGAAAAAAGGATTGGCAAACGTAGACTCCCAACACAAGGGTCTGTATAAAATACAAATCTATTCTGTAATGTTGTATGAGATATGAATAGGAATATGGAGTTTTCTACTACCAAAGCATCCAGGTCACCGACAATAACTCTCATTGTCCCAATGGTGGAATATGTCTCCATTTTTCAGTCCCCTGGCGAATATAATTTTACCCATAAAGACCCCAAAAGGGGAAAGTTCTCGACATATTTATTCTATTTGCCGAAATAAGTACATAACTTTCGTGAGTCGTGAAATGTTTATGCTCAGTGAGTTCATGTTTGTTATTAATTTTTAACTGCATTGTTTATGAACTACATATGTAATCACATGTTTTTTATATTGATTAAATGTCCAATAACGTTAATAAAAGAAATACAGGTAAACATAATATAAAAGTCTGTAGCTTTACTTAAACTCACATTTTAAATCCTAGTAATAAAAAAATGTTAAATATAAAGTTTCCAGTGAAGTTTTATGAACTGAAGTATATGACAATAGGGGGAACAATTTTATTGGTACTTAGCATCGGGAAGTTAGTTAGTTAGTTATTTTACTTAAACTCTTTCCCATTTTGAGTTTATACTTGTAATATAAAAATTGTCAAAAAGAAAGTTTCCAGCAAAGTTATATAAACTGAACAGTATGTCAAGGAGGGGGTATAATTTTATAGGTACTTAGCTCCGGATAGTTAATTAGTTAGTCGTATGTACAATTTGCGTAAACGTAAGTTTTAACTTTATTCATTGAACTAATTTTTATCAAAAAAAATATATGTTACAATCCTTTTATAACATTATGGTTTAACATTTAAGGCTTATTTATTTATTTATTAAGACACACCAACAGCAATACACAAAAAACAATCAATCTTACAATTAACAGATAATAAATTAGGTAATGGTATGTAAGCCAGTTACAGGCATGTACATCTCTTATTGCACACTATGACATGCTTAAGATGTATCGATGAAATATTTTGTGTACGATCCTTGTCATTAAATTTGTTTTTAGTTAACTCTTTCTTCTTTATTAGACTGATACAAATAAAACTGAGAGAATTATTATGAGCACTGTTTTGTTCGCAACTGTCCTGCCGTTTCACCGTACTAAATATATCTCCCAGCAGTTAAAGATCAAATGTCTGTTCTGTCGATGGGTTACGAATAGAAAATAACTGAATTTAATGCGTTTTTAATTATTCAACGCCAATAATTAAATACAGTATCCATATTAATAAGGTGCTATAATGTATATTTGTTAAGAACATACTGTGTAAAATATAATGCCGATATCTATATAAGATGTTTAAATGTAAGCATAATTTATACCATATTTTAGTGTTAGTTTTGGTTCAGTTGAAAAGTTCGTGTCTTATAGGGCATAACTTAGCAAGCTCGGGTCAAGTAAAAATCATTACTTAAGCAGCTCTTGTTGACGACGAGAGAATCCACCGTTTCGTGCGTATAGGCACTCTAAAAAACTAGAATGTAATTATGACGACCCAATTTGAGCATTCGTCGAGCTTGCACGCGATTAAGAGTAATTCACAGTCAACTGAGGAGTTTTTATGTCGGAGTTGGATGTGACACGTTTCGCATTATGTGCCACACAATGAGATGCAGTGAATTTATCTCCCGCTGAAAACATCTCTGTATAGAAGCTTTTTTATTATTTTTTTTTTGGTTTAAAAGTCTGTACAGTTGCATGGATAGTGATCGTAAGTTTAATTACTGTATATATTATGATGAATGGAAAATTGAAACTTTAATGCGTTCCATTTTTATTTTGTGTGTAAATATTTTTTGGTATGTTTAAGATAAAAATATGACGCAGCTTTGTTAAGAAAGTAAGCTGTATATTCTTTTGTTTACTCAAAACTAACGAAGCGCGGAATGCTTTAAAGCGTAAATTTAAATTTGAAAACACTTTATCTTAACAAAGTAACTACTTGGTTTAATGGTGAAAATAAATGCAGCATTTAGCTCTGCGCCCGCTTTCAACATTATTTCAATGAAACATTTTAAAGTGATGCATAATTAACGGATATTGAAAAGCGGACGCCGTAAGTACTTACCTTCTTGACAGTTCTAAATGGGAACGAGCAGCGGCGCCGGTCGCTTTACTTTACTAACAATTAACACTTCGAACAATCCGACAATCCTCAATACACTAACATACAGTCAACAAACAAACACGGAAGTTGGCGAGAAAATTTTCGAACAAACTTTAAAATGAACTTTAACGAAATCCAAAAGGAGGGAAAACTTCGGCCAAACAAACGGGGAACAGGGTAATTAGGAATATAGGGGGCGATAGGTGACGTTCCGGACAAACGGAGCGTCCGGGACGCACAAGTTAGTACCGGTAAGGTTCGGTGCGATCGTACGCCACGGACAGGTGATGCGGACACACGACCGTGGAGAGCGAACCGACGTGAGTGACGCCGGGCAGATTCCTCCCGCCCGCCTAGCGTTGCCCGCGCCCGCGAGCAAAAAGGATGCAGCGAACCAACCCCTGCCCCGCAAATATCGTCGCTCTGATCATCTCGCGAGAGTTTCAAGTACCCTCCACAATACCGACGCTGGCTCGTCGAGGGAGGGCTCTCGTAAGCCCAGTTTTAAACAGACGTAAGCGACACTAGACTAGTATCTCGCATTTGCGACTTAAACGGCCTCGTCTTAAAATAGATTTTGTTATGTGGGTCACGAGATGAACACCTGACGTTCGGCGTCATATCTAAGAACATATGCCCCGGTTGGCTAGGTGTAGCAAATACCATAACGAATACTTTGGCTGAACACGCGCCATATTATGCAACGATACGGCTGTATTGTGCAGTTTGAAATTTTCTTTTGCTAAGAAGGTACGTTTAGGTATGCACGTATGTTCTGGTTACAGCAGTAACCATTTTAAATTAAATAATAAAGATATTAAAATAATCATGAAGTTTTGTATTTATTGATAATAAATAGTTAATTATTTAATATTATAGACATAACATAAAATTATGACTTATAAAAGTCAGAGTTAAATCTTTAGAGTTATTGTTCTTTAAGCAGCACGTTGTGACGCAAACTTTAGTTTTAACTAACTTCTTGTTAACTTTACGAAGAATATCGTATATGTAGGGGTAAATTAAACAGAAATATTTAATTCCTAAGACGTATTTAGCTCGTTTAGTTTCAATAAATTTTGTTACAACAAGGTGTCATGATACACGGTCTTTGTTAATCATTTGCCAAGTATTTGTCAATCTATAATTATTACAAATTATATAGGCCATTGCCAAAATATAAGTTTATGTGAATTGACCTCAAACAACTATGGAATTATGGTGATACTAAATCTGTTCTTACATTCAATGCGAAGTTTTTAACTTTCTTACCTTATTATCACATGTGTTGCAAATTTAATTCAGATCGTTATAAAATAAATTTACGGTTTTTTAAAATACAAACGATACGAATTTGACCTCTTCTGCACAATAACTTAATGTTATTTTCTTATTGATTACCTCTGATTTCCCATGATAAACTACTTCTACTTTTGTTTATAGAAATGTCTTTGTTTCTAGAATTGTTCTGTAGATTGTTACTTTTTTAGTTCTAAATCGATTGTAACACACAATGTCCGTTTTGATTATATTAAAATTATTAAACAGAATGCATTAAAATTTACATTGCTGATGTGCAGATCCCGAACAAGCATAGCAAAGCAAGATATTATCCAAGAAAAATCTACTAGTTTGCCCAATAACAGTAGATATAAATAGTTTTATCCCGTATTTTTTATGAAATGAGAAATATTAATGACTGTATCTTATAGGTTTCCATTAATGGAAAACGCACTAGGGTAATTCAACAACAAGAAACAGTGGTGTACAAATGTGCTGGTGAGTCCCTGGTACTAGTGCAACACAGGCATTCATTGATACATTTGTATAAAAGTCTAGTTATCTGAACATTAAGCAAAACCAAAGATTTGATTGATATGCACTACTTTTCGTTTAGGAGACTGTTTTGCTTATTTCGTAACTAATCTCTTAAATAAATAAACATAATTCATCTGTCTAGTTATGGCTGATAAGGGATTAATTTACATAAACCAACACTATTACACAATTCTTCACGTTTTATGTATGTATTTACATGAACATGCATTTATTTGTACAAGAGACCTTTCACCTAACTATATGTCTGCTCTGTTTGTGAAATGAATACAAAAAATCTTTACGATCTGATTTTAATATAATATTTGCAACACTAATACCAAAATCGGGATCACAGCAGATTTAATGGCCCCTCTTAGTTCAAACGGGGTCCCAAATGAAGCGAATCATCAGGAACGTGTGCATTAAAGGGGGAAGCGCAGTCTTTAGATAGGGAGATAAAATAGGTTTGAATAAACAATTTGATCGGTTATTCATAAGCAATAGGAAAATGTGCAAATTAAAAAGACTGTAATATATTGTTAAATATCGTCATATGTATTCATTTCATTCTGTTGTAATTGCGGACTTAATGCCAGAAGATTTTTTACTCGTCAATTTATAAACATACTAGATAAAAATATTAAACACTTACAACTTCCGGGATCAGTCCGATGTCTTAGACATAAGCCATGTAAAACCTATTAATTTAAAACTAGTATATTCAATGTTGTAATTATGTTGTTTTTTTTTTCTAATTGCTTACAATGTGGCAACATTTAAAGGTGAAAAGAATTAGCTGACATCACCCGGAAGTTGCCACCGGAATGACATGTGTAAACAGGCGGCGTGTTACGCTGAAACATTTTTAACTCTAACATTTTATTTTAATTATTCTTTATTTTTTTGTCTGTTACGAGCGTATGTAACATTTTGCTAATGATTGTTAATCGATATTTAAGAGCATGTTAAGTTAAAGTTTAATCAAAATAGATTTTTAGGTTTTTTACTATGCTATTGTGTAAATTTTGCATAGGTCGGAGTACAGGCAAAAATTTCATTGTAATTAAGATTTGGCAATCCGCTTTAGCAATGGCAACAAGACTCATAGCATCCACTTTGTCCCGTGACGCAATGTCGGGAACTAAAAATGTAAAATAAACGTGATAAAATCCGTTAAATGTCCTTTTATTCAATATTTAATTTTTTATAAATAGTATTTATAAATGGCCGTTAGTTAAAATAATTTTGAATCTTAATTATTCCTTCTCTTTTTATTTTTTTCTGTGCACCTCCTCACTTACTATCTCTCCACCTCCTGAAGGTTGACTGGGAGAAAATGCCTATGGTATTAAGTCCACCTGTGTACTATTAGTGCTTAAAGTGTAAAAAAATAAAATCTTGCTATTTTTTATTTTGCCATAAAGCATATCTGATCAACATTATCAATAATTATTCCACGATACTACTAAAAGATTGATTTGAATGATTTGAATTTCATGTGATTTGGAACTAATTAAGATTCAACATTGCTTTCTAAATGTGCATTCTAAGAATGTACCTCGAAGTAAAACTCAAAAAAATTTTTGTGTTTACTTCTAATACAAGTAAGTGATGTTAAATATAGCAATCGTTAATAAATATAGATAGATAGATAATAGTAAAAATTATGTTTTTCCGCAGTTACACAATTTGTTTTGAGAATAAAAAACGTTACTTGAAATGTTTAAATGCTAAAAAAAGTAATAAACATCAGTCAAAAAATTCTACTCAAACGAACAGGGCTTGAACAACTAGCTAGTTACAAAAGTTTTTGGCTTTAGCAATATTTATGTTTCACTCTCTATGTTTCACTTATCAAATGGTACAGCACATTTCCCCAATGGTCGCTGTTAGATTTGCTGTGGTACGTAATGTAAATGTTGTTAATTGAACGAAATTATTACTGTCTCTACTTGCTGTTATTAATATATGAAACAAGTTACTTCTTTTATAACGCATAATTGTTCTTTCTCTTAACCATTTTCCAAAGTTATCATGAGGTCGTCCACTAATCCATTCAGGTTCATCCAAAAATCTTTAAACGACTTTGAAATAACATCAAACAAATAATCTAACAGTCAAGGGTTTGAACCTTTAGGGAAAACAATTTTTAGTTTCTAGATCCATGCCTGTCACGTAATGAAATAATGATTTGAACTAAGTAAGTGCCATCAAATTTACGCTTTGGGTTGTGAATGTCGGATGCCAGTTGTGAAAACTGTTATTCTGGTGATTATGAGGGCATAACATGATAACATAACAAAATCATTAGGAGAAAGAGTACCAATTAGGTGCAACTTGTTAAAAAACTCCACAACATCAATTTCACATCAATTGAATAATACTTTGTACAGACAAGTGTAATTTAAAAAAAATAGACTGACTTCTTACACCAAATAACCATTTAACGCAATATAAATGGATAACAAAGTGCCCTCTGCAAGAATCTACCGCGCGATTTCTGCCACTGCATTTTAAATCTCTAATATCTTTTTAGGTTTTTCTAATATCTTAAACGTGTCATATACAAGATTTTGGATAAACTTAACGAAATTTAACTAAAATGTCACGTACATGACGATTTTTATGTAATTACAACTAAAACGTTTTAAAATGCATTAATTTGTAATTTTTCTTAAATGATTTTTAAACATGTCATTTTTAACGTTCAAAAAAATACATGCGCTCCGAATTTAGTACCTCATTCTTTTGGGAAATCGGTCAAAAAGATTAATAATTGCAATGAGACAAAATAACAATATTTTATTTATATAAACCAAGTTAATTTAAGTGCGCCTACGTCAATTTAATATCAGACAGACATTGTGATGTTACAAAGTTACTTCTAATTTTTATGACATTATTACTTACCGAGTTATATATGAGTATCGAAATAAAAAAAACACATGTTTAAATTGAAAATCTACTTATTAAATAAACTACAAACTAAAATAGTGTACTAATAACATGCATAACAATTATTTAGTCGTGGTGTAAATTTGTCTTTTGGCAAATTCAGGTATCATTCTAATATTAATCAGTATATCAAACAGTTTTTTATTTATATTAACATTAGATTCTTATCACTAAACTAAAACTGATTGAATCAACAATGCAGCTCAGAATGATTAATAGCGGTTTACAATCGAGGAATCTACTCTACAGAAACAAATGTTAACACAATTATGAGTGGAAATCTTAATAATAAATAAAATAATGAATATAAACATCGACACCACATCGGTATAAGAATTACCGCAACTTTAAGAATCTTCACTGCAATAGCTTTAAGCTTAGAAATCATCATCATCAGCCTTTGATAGTCCACTGCTGGACATAGGCCTCCCCTAATACACCCCTTTCCATTGGGGGGTTTGGACCGTATCCCACCACCTGGTCCAATGGGGGTTGGTGGGTGGACCGACTTTTTACATGCCGATCCGACGCATGGATCATCTTACTTTTCAGACAACTGGGTGATCGGCCCAAATTGCCCTAACCAACTAGGAAACCACAATGAAAATTTGTTGTGTCCCCGCAGGATTCGAACCCACGACCTCCGGTTTCTAAAGCACACGTCCATACCACTAGGCTACGGAGGCAGTTAGAAATAACGAGCTTAGAAATAACGTAATAATATTATTTAATGTATTTTGTTCTAATTAAAATAAAAATAAAAAAAAAAAATCTAATATATTAAATTACGTTTTCTAACGGTATTATTATTTTAAACGATCACCAAAGTTATGCTCCAATTCGGGATATCTCAATTAATTATATATCCTCTCGTTTAAAGTGTTAACGTAATTGATTATGCTTATAAGTTATGATTGGCGGATGATTATTATCCGTAGTAAAAAGTTGTAAGAAATATGTGTGTTATTTATAGCAAACCAGCATGTTGGCTTGTCCCTAAAACTTATAGAATAAGATTGACTGCAATTCCAGGAACCACTGTGAAATTTGTATCGACTATTTGGTGACAGAAATAGGCAGCGCGTTGAAAATTACTTTGACGTCCTATATCACTCACGACGGTCACACATGCCATTAACAGTTTTCTAAAATGCAAAACATTTTTCTTTTTACACAGTCATAGGAAATGGAAACCATAGCTACGAAGGGTGTCATTTATCAAGCAAAGAATTGTTACCAAGATACTGAGCAAACTAATAATAACATCTTTTTTTTTTATGGCATACGCAGGCAGACTCGGGCCACCTGATGGGAAGTGGTCACCGACGCCCATAGACATTGGCAATACCAGTGGTATCGCCAACACGCTGCCTAACGTGAGACATAGGGTGTTAAGTCTCGTTTACCCAGTAAATACGCTGGCTACGGTCTCCTGTAAACAGGGGACCTATATATCATCAGCCTTTGATAGTCCACTGCTGGGCATAGGCCTCCCCTAATACACCCCTATCCATTAGGGGGTTTTTGGACCGTATCCCACCACGCTGGTCCAATGCGGGTTGGTGGGTGGACCGACTTTTTACATGCCCATCCGACGCATGGAACAGGGGACCTACCACCGTAAAATCTGTTTGGCGTTTGGTTGCTATGGTTAACTATTTAAAAAAAATCATTAAAAACCATTTAAATAATCATTTCATGCATAATGGGAAGCGTGATAGTTATCACAAGTTTGATAAAAAATTACTACTTTAAATGCTTTTAGCAAAAATTATGTTTATTTCTAGTAGTTAACAAATTTGTTTCTAATGTTTTTAACGGTAAGAGTGAAAAGTTTTAGCGTACATTGGCCGGAAGTCGCTACCGGAACGAGATGTGAGTAAACAGGCGGTGTGCTACGCTTAAACATTTTTAACTTGAGCATGGTTTTATTTTTCCGCTCATTTATATCTTTATTTTTAGTACGTTTTATTTAGCAATGATTCTCTTTACGTCTTATTAAATACTGTGGTAAAATTATTATTTCAAACATACCAATATATATCTTACAGGAATGAGAGTACACATAGCGTTATGTACCTATTAGTACGTGATTAATTCTTTACAAGCGATCGGGTATTTTTTTAATTCTCCATTACTTTAACAAGAAATAATGTACAGCATTTATTTGACCTTCAGATATTGAGTATTCGGTAATTAAATTTCGACATTTGTGACAACGACAATTATAATGATAATAAATGAAAAGCCTAAATGTAAACTACATTATAAGCTGTACGAAACGTAAGAACCATGTACGAAACCAAAGATACATTTTTAAATAACGTATAGACACTTTGTATGAATTTTCTCGTTATAATTATCATTTGAAAGCAGGTTATATCTGATAACAAATTTACAATGTGTCTCCGGTCAAAAAATCTAGTCATTCCTTATTATCCCGCAGGTGTAAAGAGGCTAGTAACGAGGACAAGAAGCAAAAAATGCTTTTAATAATTGTTCACCTTCGATAGATAACACTCTAGTAACAGACGTTTAAAACTCAAACCACCAAAAGAATTTGAATAAATATATTTACTATACATAAGATATTACATATTAACAAATTCTTACACGTTTAAGTTTTTGCCATGTTATCTATATGGGAAAAATTTTGGGGTTAGAAATGTAATATTGTAAATAATATTTTTTGGCGCTTTGTAAACTCTAAGAGATAAATAAAAATTATTGTCTAGAGTTTTGCATACCATAAAAGATCAACAAAAAGTCCTCGATGGTATATATCTGTCAATTAAGGATAACCTTAAATGTCTATTTTTATTATTTACACTTTAAGAAAAATGTAACTTCAATATTGTCCCTTACAGCATGTGATTCCGAAAATTTTACAGATTTAAAGTGCTGTGACAGCGGTGCGGCATTGTTGTAGGTAGATCTATTTTGTATCAGCATTACATCCGTACGAAGCCGGGGCGGGTCGCTTGTATAACATAATTTTTTCAATATTGTATTCAATATACCATAATTCTGTAAACAAACTGATAAACATGATAAGCATGGAGTAAATGCGTACACGAAACAATTTTTATGCATCATTAATACTTTGAAAGCATCGAGGTAAATAAAAAGTAAATAAGGACCTACAAAAGTATGTAAGTGGTATATAATATGGGTAAATTTTCCACAGACGCATAAAAATGTACTCATTTTGTATTATTAAACGAGTGAGGGAAAAAGGGCAGAAGTAGCAAATATTATTTTTTGGTGACCTTATGATGCATTGAACCACTGGTCCCCATTTTTAAAGCGTGGTAAAAATAATAGTACAACTGCAGATAATAATTTTTTTTTGGAGACCTTACTCAAATATTTGATTCTATATTATGAAATTCATTTGCTATTGTTTTATTATAGTAATGTGTTTATTTTAAACCTTCAATGAATTAATTTTTAAATCAAGAACCTCTTACGTCTAGACAATCTCCTGCCGTCACCATCACTCATGTTGTTATTTATCTAATTTAGGCAGGATTGAGCACATTTTACTCCAAGAATTTTAAACATAGCGTAACACTGTCGACATTTTTACCTTAAAAGCATTTCTTTTTAAATTAATCAGAAACACTAATTTATTAATGGTGCTTTCTGATCGCTATCATATTTTAATGACTTTACATGCCTATCCAACGCATGGATCATCTTATTTGTCAGTCCGTAAGTCCTTGACTTAAGTCCTTATAACATCATAACAACACCATTTACTCCTCTAAAAGGTTTTTATGGTTATTGCTTTATTATTTTGAGATTATTTATCTGAGGTTTACTAGAGAAATAGAAAATTTAAATAGTCTCCGCGGGCTAATTGATGTTGACCTTGCTTGACGGTGTATTCAGTTTAGTTAGGGTCATTCCGGCACATCACCCAACTGCCTGAATAGTAAGAATCCAAGCATCAGATAGCCATGTAAAATTTGTTATAGTTATAGCCTCCGTAGCCTAGTGGTATGGTCGTGTGCTTTAGAAACCGGAGGTCGTGGGTTCGAATCCTGCGGGGACGCAACAAATTTTCATTGTTGTTTCCTAGTTAGTTAGGACAATTGGGCCGATCACCCAATTGTCTGAAAAGTAAGATGATCCATGCGTCGGATGGGCATGTAAAAAAGTCAGTCCACCCACCAACCGCATTGAACCAGCGTGGTGGGATACGGTCCAAACCCCCTAATGGATAGGGGTGTATTAGGGGAGGCCTATGTCCAGCAGTGGACTAACAAAGGCTGATGATGATGATCTTAAAATTTACTATCAACTTATCCTACCATCGTATGCAGTTTATCTTTTAGGTTGTGGAGGACCGATGCCAGTTGCTCCATATAAAAACTGTTGTTTAGGTAAATTTTAATGACCGACCTCGGGATTTAGAAAAATATTAAATTAGTTTAAGTGCGTATTGTGGAGAAAGCTTTGAAGACGACCTTAAGGTCGAAATCATTATTTTAGGTTAACAATTGAAGTTGTTCTACTCCAATACATGTGATATTTAATAATTATAATAATATGTAAAATGATAAAAATAGATCAAAGATTTTGTAATATTAAGACTTCAAATCTACGTAGCTTATTATAACAATGTTTTTATGTGACGTTGCTCGGACAAACTTTCCGTGGAAGTTTAACTAACTTCCGCTTTCCCTTCCTCGGTAAATTCATTTCCTTTAGCCACTAGTCAATGTTTGAAACAAGTTACCTAAATTGTTATAAACTTGTTTTGGCGTTTTGTAAACTAATTTTACTAATATTTTCAGCATTATTTATAATAATATAAATTAAAAATGTAGTATACAATTTTTTTTATTACGATAGATTCATTTATAACGCCTAATATTATTGGAATAAAAACAACATGTGTCATCACTTATTTTTTCTTCTTTTTTTATTTTTTATCTTTATTTACTTAAAAGTATTACATATATTTTGATATTGTAAGTTTGTCACTTATTGAAAGGTCATTGGATACTTAAATTATTGATTAAACCGTTCCAAATACAACATATATATAATCAATTTAACTAAATATAGTTCTTACTAAATATAGTTTTAAGCCTAAAGCGCGGTTATAATATTTTTTTATATCAAAGATGAAGTTGCCTCGGATTCAATGTATAATTTCTTCATCTGATAATGAAATATATATGCAATGTCTAAATTATGTCTCTTTATATAATTTAGATATTGCAGTGGTCGAGGCGATGTCTAATTTTATTGATCACTGCAGATGTTGATGATTTTACAAAATTTACAAAGGGGAGACACACTCCCTAAAAATCTTTTTCTCATTCACTCGCACTTATCACTTTCATCATTTAAATTTTGCTTGCAAATGTTGCATCCACGTCAAATAAACTTCCGCTTCCTGTCGTTATGTATTTTTCAGACATTTTTCTACTAGAGAGGCCTATAGAAAACACAGATTGAGTATTTTTATATATTACCGGTGGTAGGTCCCCTGTTTACAGGAGATCGTCTGGGTGGATACCACCGCGGTGCCTTTTTCTGCCGCGAAGCAGTAGTGTGTTCCGGTTTGGAGGGCACCGCAGCCAGCGTATTTACTGGGTAAACGAGACTTAATACCCTATGTCTCATGGTAGGCAGTGCGTTGGCGATACCACTGGTATGGCCAATGGTTATGGGCGTCGGTGACCACTTCCCATCAGGTGGCCTGACTGCTCGTCTGCCTGCGTATGCCATAAAAAAAATTTTATTCATTAGTAATTTGATAGATCATCATCACCATCAGCCTGTGTTAGCCTACTGCGGACCTTTTCCTAGTGCCCTCCGCAATGAAGGCGTAATTTCACCCGTGGCCAAGCCAATGTATATTAAATATCTAATATCTTCTATTAATTTAATAATAATGTGATGTATGACACTTTTTGGCACACAGAACGAAAGAAAAAATGAATGTATGAACTGTTATGTAATTTTACATTACCTTAAATGAGTTTTGATTAAACTCCATTTTTTAACAATGTTTTATATTAAAATGGTTATTTCTAAAACATAGACAAACATATGCGCTCGCGGACTCGTTCATTACAAGTACCATTTAAAGAAGTACAATTACATAGAACATACTTTAGGTCCATCTTGTACGGTTTCTGTAGCGTTTGCAATTTAATCGCACGAGTTTGTGTTTAATCTTCCAAGGGTTTCCTAATTTCGTTAATATCTGTTAAACTACTTATCAGATAATTATATAAAACAATTGGGACCAAATGATAGGTGATACCTATCAATTAAAGAAAAGAATAAACAAAATCGGAACACTAGTAGCATCGAGGTAACGTGTATAAAAAAAATGTACGCTCAAAATTGAGTACCTCCAGCTTTTGATAAGTTGGTCCAAAATTGGAGTGTCTTTTTGTAACGTAAAAGTAAATTTTGATATATAATCGATACCTATAGCAGAACAATATTTTTATAAATTTTTGTCTGTCCGTCTGTTTGTTCTGGCTAATTTCTGGCAATTTCGACGGAAAATGCATTGTAAGATAGCTGATGTAACTGGAAGTATTGCAGGCTACTCTTTTTTGAAAAAAAAAACTATTTTTACCATTATACCATGCAGACGAAGTCGTGTATTACGTCTAGTAGCGAATAAAAGGATACATTTTGCGTTCAGTATCATTACTACATCATTAGTACGTACAGTTATCATTTAACGGTAGCATTTGTTAAAAAGTTTTTTATAAATCAAGCCTACTGTAAAATACTAAAGGCGCTAATATTGAAATTATTTATCTTGTTGAAGATCTGACAGCTGTAATCCCTATGCGATGTTTATATGATATAGTAGATTAGGCTTATTGGCCTATAGTTTTAAATATGCCTGTGCTCTTTAAACCACTAACTATTCCTGTTTCCACACTTCTCATTTGCAGCAGACATAGGCACTGCGGTACTCATAGGCTCTGCCATGCATTCATAAACGGCAAAAACTTACTATCACATTAAAGACCGCAGTTTTATCAATAATCAGCCTGTTTTAGTCCACTGTTGGACACAGGGCCTCCCCTAACACACCCCTATCCATTAGGAGGTTTTAAACCCTATTCCACCACGCTGGTCCAATGCGGTTTGGTGGGTGGACCGGCTTTTTTCATGCCCATACGACAGATGGATCATCTTTCTTTTCAGACAATTGGGTGATCGGTTGAAATTTTCCTTACTAACTAGAAAACAACAATGAAATTTGTTGTGTCCCACTATATTCAAACCTACGACCTCGGTTCCTAAAGCACACGCCCATACAGGCAGTTCGAGTATATGTGATGCTTAAAATGTAGAACAAAACTTAACATTAAAATTTTTGTTGTTTAACAAAAATAGATTAATGAATTCTGTTATATCTGACTACAATGTTTTAAAGCCACAATATAAAACTTATAAAAACTGACATATATTTATTTCATGCCGCTTTCAGTATAATTAAAGTGATACGACATGTTAAGACTGTAACCAAAATGTAATTTTCCTATAAACGTTCCCCATCATAAATTAATAGGCACAAAGTAAATATGCTTAGGTGACCTTTATTACGGAGCCTAAGTAACTTCCGCTTTCTAACTAAATGCATTTCCGGTTCATAGCATCGCCGATAACAAGTTAAGTGAGTTGTTTACATCATTAATGGATGTCCACCTGCCCTCAGACTCAGATACTTTCACTCTAGAAGGAAATTGGTTCATAACATAATTTCAAGCATGAAGCTTTTTTATAATTTTGACCACATTTTAAATTAAACTAATTCCGTGGTGGAACTAGCGCGTGACTTTTGTCCACAAATCCAGTGGCATCCAAACATTACAGCGTTTTGCCTGAAACACCGTAGCTTGCGTAATTATGAGTAATTAAATTATTAATAAAAATGGTGCAAATACTATAGCCTAGATCATCAATCCTAATAAATCGAAATTTTTGTTATTTGGCACTCGTAAGCAAACTAATATCATCCAATGAAAACCCAAAATTTACATACGGTAATTTAATAGAGGGAGTATCGGAAGCTCTAAACATAGGCTTGCTAATCGATGATAAATTGCACTTTGACGAAGAAATTATTTATACAATGCGTAATTGGTTTTATAGAATGTAAGTTTTGTACCGAATACAGGATTATGTGACTGTTGACATCTCGCATTTAACTATGTGCACAGTTTATGGTAAATGCCTATGTATAAGAGGTAGGTAAATGTATAAGAGGACAAAAAGCTTGATACAAAGGGTTCAAAATGTATGCGCTCGTTATTGCTGTAATAAGGTATATTACAACAATAACGAGAACAAACACGATCACATGTTACTTCATGCCTCAACAGTCGAGGTTTAATGAACAGACGTACACTTTATTTAGCCTCGTTACTATTTGTAATCGTTAAGACTGGTAAGCCATCATACTTGTATGCAACGTTGCGTTAGAACTGCCCCTCGTCTTGACTACACGCATTTCAGCACTGCCGCATTTTGTGGGATTTTTCGTTTTTCCGCCACTAAGTGCTCTAATGATACCCCCCCCTCCGATCAGAAATTCTAAGACGACAAACTCTTTCAAAACGGAATTTAAAAGGTTAAAGAGTTAACGTTAGACGTATAATAGTCTAGCACTAAGACACGGCCTCCACTATTATTTTATATTTTGTTTTTTTTCTGTGTTTTATTAAATACTTTGCTTTTTTGCCTAACTAATTTGTAGTAATTAACTGTTTATTTTTGTTTTTAGTCAAAGTTGTTGATATTTTAGTTAAAGATGATATTTATTTATAACTGTGATGGTGATGATTATTATTTATAATTTTGTAAGTTGCATCATCATCAGCCTTTGATAGTCCACTGCTGGACATAGGCCTCCTCTAATACACCCCTTTCCATTGGGGGTTGGTTTAGCAGTTCGTAAGCAGACGTTAGGAAGCAGACTTTTACCATATTTATTATTTAAAATATGAAAGGAATTAAATAAGTCTAGTAAAGGTAATCAAAATACAATATTAGTTGTTATTATCATACCACCTGTAATATATAAATTGTTATTCTATTATAATTTTACTTTAAGATATCTTAAATATTAAATTTTTTCAGATTGACCTGTGATTGAAAATGGTACTAAAACTGATGATAACGATGGGGCAGTAAGTGACAGCAAGGATATTAAAATATTATTACAGTTTTAGCCTTTCTAAAAAAATTGAGTACTGTCGCGTTAGACTTTAAAAGGTTTAAACGAGATGCTGACAGACTTTGATCTATAAAAGATCTTACAATTTTTAATAAGCTGTCAAGAAAAAAGTAAACATTTATTAGAAAAATACAGTTGCCGTTAAAAGCTTTTTTTACTTGGTTTAAGGCTAAGGTAAGTTAAGTTTTAAGATGGTTGTGTCTGTCATAATTGTATAAAGTTTATTTACTATTTGAGTCGAATCTTTAGTTTTCTTATGCACGTCGTGTTATTTTAATGTTCATTGTTGTTTTACTTCGCACTATACCAAAAAACTGAATCTCAAAACATTTAGTGAAAATGTAGTTTGTTGTTTTAATTTGTTGTTGTTAAGCAGAGGAAAATTTTTGTTTATTTATAACATTATTAATTGCCTCTCTAAATAACACAATTATAGGTAGGTCATCGCATTATTATTTTACTAGCCAACTTCGACCCCTGTTACGCACGTTGCAAAATCTGGCCTAAGGTGACCACTATTCGACAAAAGAAATATTATTAGTGAATTTTATGTCTTGCGGCGTTCTCGCTTCAAAATTATGACGACTAATAAATATAAAAGATATATTACTTTTCAGCGCGGCATTTCTTCGTGCAGTGTTAAGATTTTCGAGTTTTGATTTTCGAAGAAAATTTTATTTGTCTTATTCATTTTAAGCATTTTTTATTTATTTTAGTTAGCCTAAGTACATAACGTAAATTTCTTAAATAACTACTTAATGATATGCAATGAAAATATCATTATTAAGTATTTACGCAAATTAGAATTAAAAAATGTTTAATAAATTGAGGAACTATATGTACCCGCTTTATAAAACTCGAGTATATGAAAATTAAATTAATTCGTTTAAAATAATACAGCTTAATACTAAAACCTTTAGTCTCGTGAATTTAAATAATTTTGGTGTCACGTGGTGTAATGTGTTCGTTTATAAACGTGTGCGAAGGAATTTTATTCTGGCTATAATTCAGGCGAAAGTTTTTTTATTCAAGTTACCTTGTAGCTCTTCTCCTAGTTCTCCAATTTTGTTCATTTTTTAAATGATGGGTATAAGCTGTTACTTGTTTTCTTTTTATTAATAATTTGTCTTTTAATTCAGTTTATAGAATGATTAAATTTTAAGTGTATTTTAAATGTGCCAGTTTTTATACTATGTTATTTTTTGTTAGTAATAAAAGCATAACAAAATCCAAAAAAGAGCAGTTGCTTTATTATGCTTTGTTAAAAAAAAAAAGTATTGCTTTGTTTTGTTTACTATAACTGAATTTTTATATTTGTAGACTAAAAGCAAAAGTTCAGTCCTTAATTAGATAGTAACACTACTGAACTGTTAAACTTGTGTTAGAAACAACATCATTAAAACAATGCTTAAATAATTTTAACTCCAAATACATCACTAAAAATACTCAATAATATATTTGTGATATGAGTCAAAAGTGACGAAACTAAACGGCTTGTTATATGCAATGTTTTCGTGTGACGTTGCACGAACTAATTTTCACTAAAAGTTTTAATAGCTGCTGCTTTCCCCTTAAATAAGTTATGGATTTTGTTCAAAATTTGTTATAACATTCTGTTAAATGATCCTATAACTATTTAAGTAACTATAGTAATATAATATGATTTGATTGAAAGAAATAATAAAATAAAAACTTATAAGGTAACATTTAAGTACCAAGTCAAACCAACTTTAAAGCCAATGTATTATATAATATTTTTTATTTAAACTTTCGTCTTTGGTTCGCCAGCAATGAAGTATATGACAAGAGATTTCTAAAGCTAAGTTGAGACGAGGAATTGTTAACCCTTATATATTATTTATTATTTATCCTTATATATTGTACTAATAATGCATAAAAAAGTTTCCACGCACATTGTTATTGTACATTGTCAAAACTGACCTTATACGTTGCCGCGTATAGAAATCAGTAATGTTTTTAGTTAAACTTGTTTAACCTATGTAGTTTAAAACTACAGTCTCTTTAAATTAAAATCCTTTGACTTTTTTCTCATTCTTCTTGATATAGTTGAATCGGATTGGAAGTCTATTAATCTGAATATACAACTAGGAGTCGATGAAAGATTTATGTCAACGCAAAAAATTATTTTATGAAACGATGATATAATAGATAGTAACGGTCGAGATATAAAAAGCAAAAACAATAAAGTGCTATCAAGTAAAATTGTGTCAACGGTTTGAAGGTAATACTTATAGACTTTGACATTTGATATTTTAAGTAAAAACTGTATCTGACTAAAATTGTTACAGTTTAGTCTAAAATATTTTGAATACAAATTGTAATTCCGAGCAACAATGTTAACATATTAGAAAAAAAATAAACGCTTGTTATATCTTCTAATAGAACTTCATTATGCATCTGAATACTTACTAACCTAACCCTATCCTATACACTGAGATATAAAATTTGGATCCTATAATAAGCATAAGCAAATCAACAAAAGCGAAAGACTTTAGTAGGTAGAAGGAAAAAAACTTACTTTTATGGTTTTTCTTTAGTTGGTTCAAAGAAAGAAAATTCCTTCGTCGTATGGGATTGGAAATAGATCTCGGTCAAGACCGCTTATGGCAAATGTTATGGGACGAAAGTGACTTGAAAATGAATCTTTTTATCAAATCAAGTACATCCTTTTGCACTGCGAGGGCACAGATGGTAGTCCCTCTGCACATTTGATGAAAATGGCTTGTTTATCCTTTTTTTACTTTTAACTTTTTAAAGTAAACGAAAGTACTATGTTCATGGCGCAATTAGTAGTTATATATATTTCTAGTAATGCTTCTAACAATTGTTATTAAATAGCATAAGTTAAGTAAACTTAGTAAGCATACTAAACTTAAGCATCATCAATACTCGTTAGCAATCTTAGATGGGCCTTTTTTTTTTTTTTCTTTTAATTCTTATTTTCCCCTGACATGTTTGATCAGGGACCTGGTCCGCTCTTTTGGTGTTTTGGTACGTGTTCTTTTTGTACTTATTCTTCAATTGATTACATATCTACTTTTCATTTTCATCTTTTATCTTTTCATTTTATGTCTTAGCTTACTTGTAATTGTTTAGTTTTACATTTTACTTTTACATTTATTTTCTTATCTTAACTTACATTTTATTAACTTATATTTATCGTTTGTTATTTTAATGTACATGTTTACTTTATTTATATCTTTTCCTTATTTTAATTTACATTTAACTTAATTGTACTATTTATATTCACTTTAACTAAGTCCTACACCGGTGCATATTCACCACTATTTACATTACTATTTACTGCTTATTTTTATTACACACATTTTGATACTTATTACTATATTACATGTTTGCTTTTTGCTCTTATTTATAAATATCGATGAATATACTAACGATACATGGTCTATATTTATTTGGTGCTGTTCCTAAGTTTGCATACTTGACTACCTTTGTGCTGAATTCTGTGAAGGCTTTCAGCATTACTGGGTAAACAGACTTAAACCCTTGTTACGGTGGCGCGCGTTGGCGATACCCTGGTATGGCCAATGGTTTATGGGCGTCGGGACCCTTCCCATCAGGTGGCCCGACTGATCGTTGCCGCGTATATAAAAAATATTATTTTAGTAATTTGATAATCATCATCATCTCAGACTTGTTACCCTGCCGGACTTTTCCTTGCCCTCCCCAATGATGGGCGAATTTCACCCCGTCAAGCCAATGTATATTAAATCTCTAATAAGTTCTAAAGGTATAAATTTAAAAATCTCATGTATGGCCTTTTTGGCTAGAACAAAAAAATGAATGTATGAACTATTATGTAATTTTACGACCAAATGAGTTTTGATTAAAATTTTTTTAAATGTTTATATTAAAATGGCTATTTTGGGTTATTTTTAAAACATGAAAACATATCGCTCATGGACTCGTTTAAACATCCATTTAAAAATACAATTACATAGAACATACTTTGGTCATCTTTTTCGGTTTCTGTAGGTTTGAATTTTAATCCTTTGAGTTCTGTTTAATCTTCCAAGGGTTTCTAATTTCTTTAATATCTATTAAACCACTTATCAATAATTATATAAAAGGGTGGGACAAATGATTGATACCTATCAATTAAAAAAAGAATAAACGAAATCGGAACACTGTAGCAATGCATCGAAAAAACATTATAAAAAATACCGCTCAAATCAGTACCTCCAGCTTTTGATAAGTTGGTCCAAAATTGGATTCTTTTGAATTAAGTAAATTTTGATATATAATCAACCTTAACAAAAAAAATTTCGACGGAAAATCATTGGAAGATGCTATGTAACTGGAAATATTCAGGCTTCTTTTTGAAAAAAAAAATTTTACCTTATACCACGCAGAAGAGTCTTTACATCTGGCGAATAAAGGATACATTTACTTCATATCATTTACCATCATTATGATTTCATTTAACGTAGCATTTTAAAAGGTGTTTTCTTCAAGCCCATAAAAATACTAAACCCTAATATTGAAAATTTTTATCTTGTTGAAAGTCGGGGCTTAACCCTATCGATGTTTATTGATAAAGTTCGACATTGGCCTATAGTTTTAAATATGCCTTCTCTTTAAACCCAAACTTTCCTGTTTCCACATTTATTTGCACGACATAGGCACTGCGTACTCATCTCGCCTCTTCTAAACGGCACACTATCATTAAAGACCCAGTTTTATCAAAATCAGCCTTTTGGTCCCACTGGGACACAGGGCCTCCCCTAACACACCCCTATCCATTAGGAGGTTTTAAACCCTATTCCACCACGCTGGTCCAATGCGGTTTGGTGGGTGGACCGGCTTTTTTCATGCCCATACGACAGATGGATCATCTTTCTTTTCAGACAATTGGGTGATCGGTTGAAATTTTCCTTACTAACTAGGAAACAACAATGAAAATTTGTTGTGTCCCCACAGGATTCGAACCCACGACCTCCGGTTTCTAAACCACACGCTCATACAGGCAGTTCGCAGTTTATGTTATGCTTAAAATAAAGTACAAAAACTATTAAAATTTTTTGTTGTTTTACAAAAAATTAATAAATTGTGTTATATGCTGCACTACAATATTTAAAGCACAATATAAAACTTACAAAAACTGACATATTTTTTTTCATGCCGCTTTCAGTATAATTAAAGTGATACGACATGTTAAGACTGTAACCAAAATGTAATTTTCCTATAAACGTTCCCCATCATAAATTAATAGGCACAAAGTAAATATGCTTAGGTGACCTTTATTACGGAGCCTAAGTAACTTCCGCTTTCTAACTAAATGCATTTCCGGTTCATAGCATCGCCGATAACAAGTTAAGTGAGTTGTTTACATCATTAATGGATGTCCACCTGCCCTCAGACTCAGATATTTTCACTCTAGAAGGAAATTGGTTCATAACATAATTTCAAGCATGAAGCTTTTTTATAACTTTGACCACATTTTAAATTAAACGTAATTTCCGTGGTGGAACTTGCGCGGTGACTTTTTGTGTCACAAATCCAGTGGCATCCAAACATTACAGTGTTATGCTTGAAACACCGTAGCCTGCGTAATTATGAGTAATTAAATTATTAATAAAATAATTAATAAGTAAAATAGCCGTGCTATCTTTTGTTTCAAGGCGGTAAGCGGATTTGTGGGGTATTTCTCTACTTCTCTTATAGACATGCGTATCGCTTTAACAATAAAAAATTATAAGACTTTTCTTGGTTTCTATTTATATTCTAAGCAGTCATCATCACCATCACTCCTTTTTATACTGTACATAGCAGATATTATTAGCACAATAAAGATTAGCAAATATCACTTTTATGCGGACCTTCAACTGTATATATCCTTTCAACTAGTGAGAAAGCAGTTAGACGGAATCAGTATGATTTTAAATCTACCGGAAAGTGGTGCAAGTACTGTAGTCTAGTCATCAATCCCAATAAAATAACGAAATATACCAAATAACGTAATTTTTGTTATTTGGCACTCGTAAGCAAACTAATATGAACCAAGATGAAAACCCAAAAATTTACATACGGTAATTTAATAGAGGGAGTATTGGAAGGTCGAAACATAGGCTTGCTAATCGATGATAAATTGCGCTTTGAGGAACAAAAAACATTTATACAATCATCATCATCATCAGCCTGTGATAGTCCAGTGCTGGGCATAGGCTTCCCCTAATACACCCCTATCCATTAGAGGGTTTTTGGACCGTATCCCACCACGCTGGTCTAATGCAGGTTGGTGGGTGGACCGACTTTTTACGTGCCCATCCGACGCATTTTTAATTTAAGTTTTGATTTAATTTATGCATTGCGTAATTGCTTTTATATAATGGAAGTTTTGCACCAAATTCGGGAATATGTGAATGTTGACATGCGCATTTAAATATGTGCAACAGTTTTTTTATGGCATACGCAGGCAGGCGAGTAGTCGGGCCACCTGATGGGAAGTGATCACCGACGCCCATAGACATTAGCAATACCAGTGGTATCGCCAACGCGCTGCCTGCCGTGAGACAGGATGTTAAGTCTCGTTTACCCAGTAAATACGCTGGCTAAGTTGCCCTTTAAACCAGAACACTGTAGTGTTTTCACACTACTGCTTCGCCGCAGAAATAGGCACCGCGGTGGTACCCGCCCAGACGGTCTCCTGTAAACAGGGGACCTACAACCGGTAGTAAGCAGGGGACCTACCACCGGTTGTAAACAGGGGACCTACCACCAGTAGTTTTTGGTAAATGCTTATGTATAAGAGGTAGGTAAATGTATAAGAGGACAAAAAGCTTGATACAAAGGGTTCAAAATGTATGCGCTCGTTATTGCTGTAATAAGGTATATTACAACAATAACGAGAACAAACACGATCACATGTTACTTCATGCCTCAACAGTCGAGGTTTAATAAACAGACGTACACTTTATTTAGCCTCGTTACTATTTGTAATCGTTAAGACTGGTAAGCCATCATACTTGTAAGCACAACGTTGCGTTAGAACTGCCCTCGTTTTGACTACACGCATTTCAGCACTGCCACATTTTGTGGGATTTTTCGTTTTCCGCTACTAAGTGCTGGAATGATATCCCCCCTCCGATCAAAATTCTAAGACGACAAACTCTTCAAAAGGAATTTAAAGAGTTTTGATTGCCGTATAGTAGTCTAGCACTTGATGGTTCATCACAATCCAATATCCCCAACCTTCTATGCAAAAGCACGTGTACCTAAATCACCGCTCATGTCCATAAGCACACGGCCTGCTACTATTATTTAATATTTTTATCTTTTTTTTTTCTGTGTTTTATTAAATACTTTGCTTTTTTGCCTAACTAATTTTATTAATTACTTTTCTTTGTTTTTAAATGGTTGTTGATATTTTAGTTAAAGATGATATTTATTTATAACTGTGATGGTGATGATTATTATTTATAATTTTGTAAATAATTGTCATTTATCTCTGTATTTAGGTTCCACTGAAAACCAGCATTCATGGGTGGTAAAAAACTCATGATTCAACGCTGAGTGGAAACTCTTTTGGTGCATTATGTTTAATATTGTTATTATTGCAATATTTTTTTGTTTTGATTTAACTAACGATAGAAGAAAGAATTCAAATTCAATTCAAATTCACTAGTCCCTAAACAAGTGGACATGTCCCTAACGGACGTCTTCTCGACAACGGGATTTTTAGAATGTATCCCACCATACTGGTTCAATGCGGGTTGGTGGGTGGACCATTTTCATGCCCACCGACGCGCGGTCATCTTACTTTCAACAATTGGTGTGGGACCAATCCCTAATCAACTAAAACGAACTGGAAACTTTGAATCTCGCAAATTCAACCGACGGTCTCCGGTTACTAAAGCACACGCCCCTGCCACTTGGCTACGAAGGCAGTTCGTAAGCAGACGTTAGGAAGCAGACTTTTTACCATATTTTATTATTTAAAATATGAAAGGAATTAAATAAGTCTAGTAAAGGTAATCAAAAGACAATATTGTTGTTATTATCCTACCCCAAGTAAAATATATAAATTGTTATTCTATTATAATTTTACTTTAAGATATCTTAAATATTAAATTTTTTCAGATTGACCTGTGATTGAAATTGGTACTAAAAACTGATGATAGCGATGAGGGCGGAAGTGACAGCAAGGATATTAAAATATTATTACAGTTTAGCCTTTCCAAAATTGAGTACTGTCGCGTTAGACTGTAAAGGTTTAAACGAAGATGCTGACAGACTTTTGATCTACAAAGATCCTCAATTTTAATAGCTGTCAAGAAAAAGGTAAACATTTATCAGAAATATACAGTTGCCATTAACAGCTTTTTTACTTGGTTTAAACTAAGGTAAATGAAGTTTTAAGATGGTAGTGTCTGTCATAATTATATAAAGTTTGTTTAATATTTGAGTCAATCTTTGGTTTTCTTTTGCATCGTGTTTTTAGTTTCATTGTTGTTTTACTACGTACTATACCAAAAACTGAATCTCAAAATATTTAAGTGAAAATGTAGTTTGTTGTTTTAATTTGTTGTAACAACAACAAATTAAAACAACAACTAAGAAAAAAATTATTGTTTATTTATAATATATTGATTGCCCTCTAAATAACACAATTATGGTAGGTCATCGAATCATTATTTTACTACCAACTTCAACTCATCTAACGCATGTTGTAAAATCTGGCCTAAGGTGACCACTACTCGACAAAGAAATATTATTAGTGAATTTTAAGTCTTGCGGGTATGGCTTCCAAAATTATGACGACTAATAAATATAAAAATATTACTTTTCAGCGCGGCGTTCCTTCGTAAGGGTTGAAATTTTCAGTTTTGATTTTCGAAGAAAATTTTATTTTCTTATTTCATTTTAAGCATTTTTATTTATTTTAGGTAGCATAAGTACATAACCAAATTTCTTAAATAACTACTTAATGATATGCAATAGAAAATATCATTATTAAAATTTTACCAAATTAGAAATAAAAAAAATGTTTAATAACGAGGAACTATATGTACCCGCTTTATAAAACTCGAGTATATAAAAATTAAATTAATTCTTTTAAAATAATACAGCTTAATACTAAAATCTTTATTATTTTGTAATGATAAATCGTTAACTTAAGTTTGCTTTACCTCGTGGCTGATTATATTTTCTCGATAGCTAATAAATGTCATGTGGTCTCGTGAATTCAAATAATTTTGGTGCCACGTGGTTAATGTTTCGTTTATAAACGTGTGCGAAGGAATTTTATTCGGCTATAATTCAGGCGAAAGTTTTTTTATTCAAGTTACCTTGTAGCTCTTCTCCTAGTTCTCCAATTTTGTTAATTTTTTTAAATGATGGGTATAAGCTGTTACTTGTTTTCTTTTTTATTAATAATTTTGTGATAAGAAATGATATTAGATATTTAAATAAAAATTGCTGCGTTAAAGGACGCCATTTCGATTAAATGAATACCTTTAAAGGCAGCTGAGATTTAAAATGTAGTGGCAGAAATCTCGAGGCAAATTTGTACAGAGAGCAGGTTGGAATATTGCAAAAAGTATAAAAATATGACTGACTACTTTAGTTGGTAGTGTTTTTACACTACGAACTATAGCAGTCAGTCATATTTTTTTGTTAAAATTTTACTTGTTTTAAAACTCCATATTAACATCTTAAAGTAATACACTAAAAAAATAATCTTTAATAAGTTTAGCCGTAACATATTTGAAAATTCTGACTGAAATCTTTCTGCCTCTCTCTCCCACAAACCAACAATCCACTTTCTCAGGGTAGTGGATAACGAAAAATCCAATATTTGTTAATTTTGTCGATTTATTTATATTAAAATAACGAAAATTCTGGCCTGTATAAATCGAGGTTTTCTATAATTCAGATAGGACGACTGGACGTTAACCAAAGGTTATACGCCATGGTCATAGGAAAAAAAGCATAAGACGCCACAAATCTACTCGTCGCTTGAGAAATGAGATTTCATATTTCGTTTAACCAGTAATTACGTAGGTAGCCCTTCAAACTGTTAGACAGTTGGTTACACACCAAAGATATGTGGCAGAAAAAGATACTATAATGTTACTACCCCAGACGGTCTTTTGTACAAAAGAGACTTACCTTTATAATCCATGAGTGCTATCGAAATTTGTAACTTTGCTTGTAATTGTCTTACTATAATACTAAAACGTTTCTACGATAAAGAATTTTTTTGTGAATTATCATTGAAAAAATAAAGTTACGTTTTATTGTATATTTTGTAAATTTTTATGTAATTAATGTTTTAGGTTATTTTTTTATTGATATTTTGCAAACTATGTACGTTGCTTATTGTTTCGTATTTATAATTCAGTTTATAGAATGATTAAATTTTAAGTGTATTTTAAAAGTGCCAGTTTTTATACTAAAGTTATTTTTGTTAGGAATAAAAGCATAAAAAATCAAAAAAACAGTTGCTTTATTATGCTTTGTTGAAAAAAAATATTGCTTTGTTTTTGTTTACTATAACTAAATTTTATATTTGTGACGAAAAGCAAAAGTTCAGTCCTTAATTAGATAGTAACACTCCTGAACTTTAATCTTGTTTTGAAACACTCATTAAAACAATGCTTAAATAATTTTAACTCCATTATCACTAAAAATATTCAATAATATCTTTTGTAATATGGTCTATGACGGAACTAAACAGCTTTATATCAACGTTTTCGTGTGACGTTGCACGGACTAATTCCACTAAAAATTTTATTAGCTCCCTTTCCCTTAAATAAGTTATGGTTTTGTTCAAAATTTGTTATAACATTCTGTTAAATGATCCTATAACTATTTAAGTAACTATAAGTAATATAATATGATTTGTTGAAATAAACAATAAAACAAAAACTATAGGTAACATTAATACAAGTCAAACCAACTTTAAAGTCTGAATGTATTATATAACATTTTATGTAAATTTTCGTCTTTAGTTAGCCGAAGGTTAAAGAATAACGATCACATTTATTTAATTGTATTGAAATATGACAAGAGATTTTAAGCTAAGTTGAGACGAGGAATTATTAACCTTATATATTATTTATTATTTATTTATTGACCAAATAATGCATAAAAGTTTCACCCATTGTTATTGTACATTTCAAAACTGACTTAATACGTTGCCGCGTATAGAAATCAGTAATATTTTTTAGTTAAACGTTTAACCTATGTAGTTAAAACCAGTCTCTTTAAATTAAAATCAACGACTTTTTCTCATTCTTCTTGTTATAGTTGAATCATTGGAAGTCTATTAATCTGAATATACAACTAGAGTCGATGAAAGATTTATGTCAACGCAGAAAATTATTTTATGAAACGATAATATAATGATAGAACGGTCTAGATAAAAAGCAAAAACAACAAAGGTGCTATCAAATAAATTGTGTCAACGGTTTGAAGGTAATACTTATAACTTGACATTTGATATTTGAAGTAAAACTGTATCTGACTAAAATTTGTAGTTTAGTCTAAAATATTTTGAATACAAATTGTAATTCCGAGCAACAATTTTAACATATGGACAAAATAAACGCTTTTTAATGAACTTCATTACGTCGAATACTAACTAACCTTCTATCCTATACACTGAGATATAAAATTTGGATCCTATTTATATATAGCATAAGAAATCAACAAAAGCGCAAGACTTTAGTAGGTAGAAAAGGAAAAAAAACTTCTTTTATGGTTTTTCTGTAGTTGGTTCAAGAAAAATTCCATCGTCATTGGATTGGAAGTAGATCTCGTTAAAGACCCTATGGCAAATGTTATGGGACGAAAGTGACTTGAAAATGAATCTTTTTATCAAATCAAGTACATCCTTTTGCACTGCGAGGGCACAGATGGTAGTCCCTCTGCCCATTTGATGATAATGGCTACGTTTATCCTTTTTTTTACTTTTAACTTTTGACATAGATATAATCACTGGAAATAATGAAAGTACTATGTTCATGGCGCAATATTTTTAGCGTAGTAAAATAATATCCTCAATTGCTTTTTTAGTAGTTCTATATATTTCTAGTAATGCTTCTAACGATTGTTATTAAATAGCATAAGTTATGAGTAAACTAAAGCATCATCTATACTCGTTAGCAATCTTAGATGGGCCTGAAATGCGTTACTGGAATATATTGTTTTTTATATTACATAAGTCACGTCGTTTTTAAAATACTATCTCTTATGATATATTTATATCGCACGTACATATTCCTTACACATGCGTATCTATAATAAGACAAATAATTCTTGGTTAATATATTTAATTATTGATATATATTAATTATTACCTAGTTAATATATAGTTAATATATTTTAATATATTATAAAATAATATTTTTAGGTATTTTTAGCGAACAGTTCGTTTTTTTCGTCTAACAAATTTATGCCTCCATGACCTATCGGTATGAGCCCTTGTTTTATAAATCGGAGGTCGTGGGTTCGAATCCCGCGGGGAAACAACTTTGTGATATCGTTGTTTTCTGTTGGTAGCGACAGTTTGGACCAATCACCCAATAGTATAAAAGGAAGATTATCAATGCGTCGGATGGGCATGTAAAAGTCGGTCCACCCACCAACCTACATTGGACCGGCATGTTGGGATAAAGTCTGAAAACCCCTTTATGAAGAAGGCGTGCATTAGGGGAGGCCTATTCCCAGCGGACTAACACAGGCTGATAACGCTATAACGTTTGATTTCATTAATAATATAGACTTAAATTTGTTTCAATTATCATAATTATCACTGATTTTCTCAATAACAAGCTCAGTTAAGTTAAAATAAGAGACGCGTGACTTGTCCTCAAATTGCAAGCTTAAATTACGCCCAGCGTGTACTCATTAGCCCGTCGACTCATTATAACAATACACATGTTCTCCTTAAAATAAATGATTCACGCTGTTGGCAATATAATGAAGTCATTTATTGAATTGACATCCAAGAACATGTTACCAAGACGAAGTTTTATTTAAGGCACATCTATTGTTTTCGATCGATTTTACAAAATATTCATATCATCAATTCAGAGCTGTGTTTTTTTGTTTTAACCCGTTTCTTTACGTGAGTTTAACTTATTTAATACCTAATTATCAAAATAAGTTTACTAGTAGTTTAACTTTTTATATTACGTTTCTGTTATATCATAGAAATGATAATGTAAGGTGGTATGAAAATTTTAAAACTGTGATATTAAAACATAACTTATAGTAGATAAATATTTTTTTATATTATAAAAATATTTTTTTTAACTTTTATAAACAAACTAAATGTATGTCTATGGGCGTCGGTGACTACTTCCCATCAGGTGGCCCGACTGCTCGTCTGCCTTCGTATGCCATAAAAAATGTAGATGAATAAGGTTTTAGCTTAAAAGTTATAAAAACTACATTACGGTTGCAGTGTAATTATTATTGATGAACATTTTGCTTTTTAATGCGATTTAGTTCATGTTTAAATATTTTTTTTTACTGCACATACACATACATACATCATCAGCCTGCTTTAGTCCACTGCTGGATATAGGCCTCCCCTAATACACCCCATTAGGGGTTTGGACCGTATCCCACCACGCTGGTCCAATGCGGGTTGGTGGGTGGACCGACTTTTTACATGCCCATCCGACGCATGGATCATCTTACTTTTCAGACAATTGGGTGATCGGCCTAAATTGCCCTAACCAACAAGGAAACAACAATGAAATTTTTTTGCGTCCCCGCAGGATTCGATTCAGGATTTCTAAAGCACACGCCCATACCAATAGGCTACGGAGGCAGTTACTAGGCTACGGAGGCATTTTTTACTGTACAACACCTTTAAGTATTGTATCAAAAATTATCCATAACCATCATGATTTAAGTTCCCGATTAGTACTTATTGTTATTATTAATGCCCCTTTACCATAAATTGCTTATACATTGAAGGCTACAGCAACACTATATTAAGTATTAATTATTGACAGCGATTAAACATCCGGTAAATTATCCCATTGAGGTCGTCTTATGTCTAGACAATCTCCTGCCGTCTAGCGCACTTGGTTTTGCTGAGAATCTAATAAATTAAATATTTAAAAAGGTTTTATGAAATCTGAAAATGTTTAACTGATCAATAGCGTGTAAAATATTTGTTATTTATTTATATAAATAAATTATGCAAATTATAGAATATTTCTATTATTTTCTTATCTTTATCATCTGGGAGTATTTTACAGTAATCCACATGTGAAAAATAGTCTGTTTTATATTTCACTAACGACTGTCATTGGATTCACCCGACCGAAATGCTACAGCTACTAACTACTAGCAGCTACCTGTATAGTTAAAGTTTAAAATTTTTATTTTCACGTAGGGTTTTGTGGAAAAATTTAAAATTAGGTTACTCAAAAAAAGAAACAAATTAAATTAATAAAGTCTTATAACTTCAAAGAAAAAAAAATATTTAAAAATGAATCAGATATTTTTACTAAAAAAAACATGAGTTTTTACGTAAAGCGGCAATAGGAAAAGTCGGTGTCCTATAAGGACCGTCAATATTAATAACCAGGTCAATTTGAAGCATTGATTACCTTACTTTACAGGCCAATAGGTAATTTTCCCATGTTGACCATTTCCCATATTACCCGAAAGTGATTAAAAAATTGTTTGTTTTCACCAAGAAATTTAATTTAATAGGTTAACAACCTATAAAATTAAATATATATAAATATATAGGCATATAAAATATTTTTTTCTGCTCATGTGTAATTTTGCGGTGATAACAATTTAACATTGAATAAAATAAATAGAATTATTTTCTTACTAGTGAAATAAATATTCTTTTATATTCACTATGTCTTCAGAAATGCATTAACTATTAGTTTTAACCTTTAATAACAACAGGGAAAAACGTAACGCAGTTTACAACAAAACAGTGCTTTTTGAAAAGTCTGCATTTACTGTTTACAAAAAGCTGATTTATTAAAATTTGTATTTACTTTATTAAATAACAATTGTATTATATTACACTAATTCTAATAATATAACACTTAAATGCGACCACACGGCAAACTACGCTTTTGCAAATCTACGTGTCAATATCGGTGTATCAGAAGCGAAAAACTGAGTAAAACCTCCTTTTATACTTTAGAGTTGCATTCATCAAGCATATTAAGTAAATATAATTTTTAAGTATTTCTCAGCAGTCTAATTACACTTTAATGATATTATTCAAAGAATAATAAAAGCGACAAATTATTATAGACTACCTAGTACACCGACAGATTTAAAAAATACTAGACTATGGCAATCTGTAAATTACAAATGACTTAGGTTTTTTACACCTTTATCGAAGAAAATATCACCTTTAACTAATTTTTTTTAATGGATATTAAATAGAATTTGAGTAAAATTTATTAAAAGTAACGTCCTTTGCTGTCACTAATATTCCTGTACACTCGGAGGAAGCAATTGTAACGGGCTTCCGCTTCCTGTGTAAATGTGCTTCCTCCAGTTCACAGACACTGCATTGAAAATAAATCAGATAGATCATGGAAAACGGCAAGCTTATGAAAATTCTTTTACAATGAGATATTGATATTCTACTTTAAAAATATATAGCTAACGTACGGCGTACGCTATGAATAAACCAAGTGATTAAATTAATACTTGATCAGACATTAATGAAACATTTTCAACTATTATAATTACAGATGTTAATCTTTAAGCGACCATCTTTATCGTATTTTAAAGTACTAAGAATAATATGAACAAAGTATAGGAAGGTTAAAATTACTAAGATGTAATCATTTCTCGGATGCAGTTTATTATTTTTATTGCAGTTTATTACTGTTATAATATTTTTAAGGCAAAGTAATGTACATTGAATAAATACTATTAATACATTCTATAAAAGCTTCTAGCATGGTTGCTACTAATAAAAAGATAATATTTTATGAAACAATGTATTCGGTCCAACAACAAAAGTAAACTCTAGTTAATAAAAAATATCAGGAAATATTTCTGGTTTAAAGGTATTATGTATCTTTTAAAAGGCAAACAGTTCACTAATTTGTTGAATAACACTCATAATTTGATTGCAAAATGAGGCAATAAAATACCTTCTGAGGTTCTTTCAATGACTCCGATTCTCGGTACAGATTCCATTCTTTAAAATCAAGCAAGTGTAATGCTTCTGTAAAAAAATCTTAAAACTTTATTATGAAGCCTGGTAACACAATAATAAATTGTACAAAATTTTCTATCAAACTTCCGAGATTACAATGAATTCTAAATAAGCCAAGATCAAAAAATTATTATTGTCTCTCAAGTTAATAACGTAACGTTTGTGAATTTCATTCATTACTTATGTAATTTTACGCCACCTACGATTGAGTAGTTCAACACAACAATATTATATAATTTTAGTAATATCTACGAAAATGTGTTTTGTGAATTGTATTTATTCGTATGTTTATGCAGCCATCATTAAAGCTGCACATGATTTTCCCTCAATCTTATAACAAACCTTTCAACTCTAACTCGGAAGGTGAATATTGCGTCTAAGACTGGTAAGTTAGTAATTAGACTTTATACAGTGTGTGGTGTATCTTAGGACATTGCGCATTTTACTGCAGTTTTTACATAATGGTTGTGTGCATTCATTTTAGTAATATGTTAACAAAATGGGTTACAACACATTTAGCTAATAGTAAAAAGTATTGAAGAATCCCAGGTCCATTCTAGTCTTCCTGCAATATAAATAACTTAAACTAATTAAATTAAATTATAAACTTTTTAAATTGGGTAACCATTAGTACCTTAACCATTCCTACATAGTTTAATAATTACATTAAATTTTAGCTTGATTTGTAACTGAAGCTTGGAGGGGGATAATGTGTACAATGTTTACATCAAAGATTTCTGACACCAATAAGTCACTATGTCAAGTTTGAAATGTGTTTCTATCAATCTACGTAACAAACTTTCAGCAAGACATAGAAATATTTAAGTTGTTACTTACGATATTGCTTTTAATCATAAACAAAGCCTTAATATTCATTTTGTTCAATATCCATTCAAATTTTACTTTCTAGATAAGAATTAAGTCTTGTTACGACGAAGAAAAACACAACAAATGATTCATTTAATTAAAGTCAAACGTTATCTGTAAATGATAGCCTATCCCATCACGCAGAATAGTCGAATAAGCCTTCATTATGAAACTCATTAACTTTTAACATCGGGGCCGGGAGTGTAATTGAAATTCCAGGTCAGAGTTAACGATTCCATTAATTCGTTTTTTAAATCACCATTGATACATCCGGCACTCTGTAAAACATAAAAAAATGTATTCATAACTTTATCAATCTGTTTAAAATAAATAAGTAATGTATTCAGTATTTAACTTATTTGTTCATATTACTTTGAAAAATTGTCGAAAACTTGCAACGTTGACCATTATCTATTATATAAAAATTATGCAGTTTATGCAATCTTCTTATATATATAAAAGAAAGTTGTAGTTAGTTACACCACTTATAACTCAAGAACGCAGAACAGATTTGGCTGAAAATTGTTAGGGGGTAGCTTAGAGCCAGGAGACGGACATAAGATACTTTTTATCCGTTCGACAGCGTTCCCGTGTGACTTGACATGAAACGTCAGTCACTGTAAAACGTGGTATAACAAAAAAGAATCAAACTTGGAAAAGAACAAAACGCAAATGACAGCTATGTAATGACGTATGGATGACAATTTGATATTTGTAAGAAATCAATATTAAAACTATTTCTATTAAATAAATAATTAACAAGTGGATTGAAGTGAAGTGAAGTTTAATTAATAATGCCGCGACCAAGACGATCGAATCTTTCCCGACAAAGCCGTAATGCAAGAAGAATACAAAATACTGCAAATGAAAGGACTGAAGAAGAACAAGAAATTGCACGTGAACAGCGCCGCGATAGTATGGCTCGACTTCGTGCTTCTCAATCACGAGAGCAAAGTGAAGCAGCCCGTGAAACAGCTCGGTTGGCAATGCAGAATCGTCGAGCGAACAACAGAGGTCAACAAATAGATAATTTGCGACGCAGAACAAGATATTTAGCTGATTTGAATCGAGCAGCGTTTAGATACGATTGCAGTAATGATTACAGCTTGCATCCTAGCGTATGCATTGGGCAAATGGACATTGTTTGCGAGTATTGTAATGCATTAAAGTTTTCCGGAGAAACGCCTGGATTATGCTGCCTTAATGGTAAAGTGAAATTGCCAGTGTTGACTCCGCCACACAGCCATTGTATTCACTGCTTTGTGGCGAAACACAAGAATCACGCCACTTTCTTGCAAATACTCGAAAATACAATAGTTGTTTCCAAATGACGTCATTTGGGCATTAAGGTATTTTTGTACTTAAATAGAATGTAGTTAAAGAATAGTTTACTTTATCTATTGGTATGTATTATATTTGCTAATACTGAACTCTACTCTCCCACAGAAAAAGTGTTTATAACCCAGTTAATACTGTCTGGTTTTTATTTTGTAGATACAAGGACAGATTCACCATCGAATTGGATCATTACTACCTTTCGAAGATACATAGAATAAATTTTTACAAATATATTTCACGGGCAAAATGGAAGAACAACTTGATCGAGGCCTAGGGATCAATGCAGGAATGAAGCGAGCAATTCTTCAAGACTTGCAGTGTCTGCTTCATGAACATCATGCGTTGGTCAGGTTGTTTAAGAGTGCTTTAGAGCGTATGCCAAATTATGACTATAAAGTTGTCATCAAAGCAGATAAACGACCATCTGGAACACACGAACGCACATTTAATGCTCCAACACTAAACGAATTTGCCAACCTGATTGTTGGTGAACAATTGTAAAAACGCGATATTGTGCTTACACGTCGCGATACTGGGCAACTGCAACAAATATCTGAAACTCATCGATCATATGACGCATTGCAATACTGATGTTTTGGCAAGGAGAAGATGGATATTATTTTAATATTAAAATGATAAATCCATTGAATGGTAAAGTATCTTAATAATGGTTAATGTCTGTATTATTTGCCTTTGAAGTGGTTAATTATCAAATTTTTAATTTCAGGTGAAGAAACTACAAAGAAAGTTAGCTCAATGAATTATTATGCATATCGTTTGATGATTCGTCAAAATGCTGACAACTATTTGCTGCGGTTTCGTCGATTGTTTCAGCAGTATTGCGTTGACATGTATGTAAAAATAGAAACGGAACGTTTAACATTTATTAGGTTGAACCAAGCCAAACTGCGTTCTGAGGAGTACATCCATTTACGTGATGCCGTTAGTACTGAAGGAAATGCAGCTAATATTGGTCGATTAACTATTCTGCCGGCGACGTACATTGGTAGCCCACGTCATATGCATGAATATGCACAAGATGCAATGACATATGTTCGTCATTACGGCCGGCCAGATCTCTTTATTACTTTTACCTGTAATCCAAAATGGATAGAAATTACTCAATTGCTGCTTCCCGGACAAACATCAAATGATAGACACGACATCACAGCGCGTATATTCAAAAAATTCGGTCCCTGATGAACTTTATTGTTAAACAACGCGTCTTTGGAGATACTCGATGCTGGATGTATTCAATCGAATGGCAAAAGCGAGGCCTGCCGCACGCACACATTCTTATTTGTTTAGTGGAAAGAATTCAGCCTGACCAAGTAGATGATATCATATGTGCCGAGATTCCTGATCATAAGGTCAATCCAGACCTACATGATGTTGTTACTACTAATATGATTCATGGACCGTGTGGTGCCATCAATCCCCAATCACCTTGCATGGTCGATGGAAAGTGCTCAAAACGATATCCACGGAAATTAACGGCGGAGAATGTCACTGGCAACGATGGGTATCCGCTGTATCGGCGTCGATCACCAGATGACAACGGTCGAACTGTCACAACGAAAGTGAAAAGAATGGATTTCGTTGTCGACAACAGTTGGATTGTTCCATATTCGCCACTTATTTCTAAAATGTTCAAGACACATTGCAACGTTGAATACTGCAATTCAGTGAAGTCCATAAAATATATTTGCAAATATGTCACAAAGGTGTGATATGGCGGTTTTGGATTGCAATCCTCGAATACCAACGATCAAATTTCACGCTATCAAGTTGGTCGTTATGTTAAATGTAATGAAGCGATTTGGCGTATATTCGGATTTTCCATTCACGAACGTTACTACTGTTATACATTTGGCGGTGCATCTGGAAAATGTAAAGAGTATATTTCACGGCTTCGAATGCTACGCAACGTGCTGAAACACCTCCAAACTACATTGACCAGTTTTTTGCAATCTGCCAAAGCGATCAGTTTGCACGAACTTTTGCTTTACTCGGAGATGCCACGATATTATACTTGGAATGCTTCATCCAAGAATTTTCAAAGACGGAAGCAAGGTGATGCGGTTCCTGGGTATCCAGATGGGCGTTCTACTGATGCTCTTGGTCGTATGTATACAGTTCATCCAAAGAATGATGAATGTTTCTATTTGCGGTTGTTGCTGGTAAATGTGCGTGGGCCAACTTCATTTGAGACACTACGAACGGTTAATGGTGTAATATTCCCAACATATCGTGCTGCATGTGAAGAATTGAACTTATTAGAAAACGATACCCATTGGGATACGACAATTGCTGAAGCCATTATCTCTGCATCTCCAAGTCAGATACGCACATTATTCGCTATCATAATTTCGACATGTTTTCCATCAAACCCATGTAACCTGTAGCACAAATACAAGGATAGTATGTCAGAAGATATTTTACATCAAATTCGTGTCAATTCCAAAAATCACGTTATTGAGATGAATGAGGAGATACATAATCGTGCTTTACTCTTGATCGAAGATATGTGTTACCTCATGTGCGGTAATTTATTAATCAGATTAGAAATGCCTGCGCTAAATCGTGAAATGAATGACGCATGTAATCGAGAATTGGAACGGGAACGTGAATATGATCACCAGGAATTAGATTTAGTAGTTCAAAGGAATGTACCCCTATTGAATTACCAACAGAAGGAAGTTTATGATACTTTAATGAAGGCAATCGCTGATGAAAATGGTGGTTAATATTTCCTAGATGCCCCTGGTGGAACTGGCAAGACATTCCTTATGTCATTAGTTTTAGCAACTGTTCGGGCGAGATCCAACATAGCGGTTTCAGTTGCTTCTTCTGGAATAGCAGCCACATTGTCATAAGGATGCCGTACGGCTCATTCAGCATTCAAATTACCGTTAAATCTTCAAACTATTGAAGACAACAACGTGTAATATTGCAAAACTCTCAGCAATGGCCAAAGTTTTAGCGGCATCGAAAATCATCATCTGGGACGAATGCACAATGGCGCACAAACCTGCATTAGAAGCACTTAACCGAACTTTAAAAGATTTACGCAATGACTCGAGATGTTTTGGAGGAGCAATGATTTTACTGTCTGGCGATTTCCGCCAAATACTGCCAGTAATTCCAAGATCTACGGCTGCCAACGAAATAAACGCTTGCCTCAAATCGTCAAATCTATGGCGCTATGTGAAGAAACTGCAGCTGACAACAAACATGAGAGTTACATTGCTTAATGATACATCTGCTGAAGATTTCTCGTGCAATTGCTGACTATCGGTAATGGTCAAGTACCTGTCGATGAATCGAGCGGATTAATATCATTTCAAATAATTTCTGTAATTTTGTCTCATCTAAAGAGGAACTTATCAACAATGTATTTCCAAATATAATTTCTAACTACAAAAATAATGAATGGTTGAGTGAGTGAGCAATTTTGCGGCTAAGAATAAAGATGTAGATGATCTGAACTACATAATTCAAAATAAGATCATTGGAACAATGCATTCATTCAAATCTATTGACTGCGTCACAAATGAAGATGAAGCCACCAACTATCCAATTGAATTTCCAACTCTTTGGACGTGCCTGGCTTACCACCGCACAATTTACGCCTAAAGATTGGCTCCGTAGTATTCATGCTTTGAAACATAAACCAACCAAAACTGTGCAACGGGTATTTGTTTGGTGGTTAGTAAATTGATGAACAATGTAATTTACGCTACGATTATGATAGGAAAATTCAAAGGTGAGGAAGTTCTCATTCCGAGGATCCCGATGATCCCAACCGATATGCCGTTTGAATTTAAAAGACTTCAATTTCCGATACGTCTTGCATTTGCCATGACCATCAACAAATCACAAGGCCAATCCTTAAAAGTTTGTGGTTTAAATCTAGAACATTCATGTTTTTCCCATGGTCAATTATACGTGGCATGTTCACGGGTCGGAAGACCATCTGCGTTGTTTGTTTTTGCGCCTGATAATAAAACAAAAAATGTCGTGTATCACAAGGTACTTAAGTGAAGAGCAATCTATGTACTAAAATACAGAAATAATAATGAATGATTAATGTAGTTATTTAATTTATTTTTGTATTTTTTCCAATAAAAAAACCTGCTTATTTAGTGACATTAAGGCGGAACAAAGTTCCTGGTCAGCTAGTTTTTATATATATTATCATTAAAACTATAAAAAATAAAATATTATTGAATTACAGTGTTACAAAAATCTTATTTTATAATGACACCAGTTTTATTAATTACCATTTATATTTATTCGTGGAGTAGTTATAAATTTTTCAGGTATTGTTTAGTCAGATTATCTTAGTTTAAAAAAAATTGTGAAATTTCCTAGTTCCTTACTAAGAAAAACAAATATCTTCAGACTATAACTGTATATGATAATAAGAATAGCTATAAAGAAAAATCGATAGTATATTATGATTTAAAATTATTCGGACATGCCATGATGCAGATTTTAGCGCCCGAACTGAGTCATCCTATCTTCACTACCCGTGATACGTATAAGTACATTGCTTTACTACCTTACACCAAATTTATATGTCCATTAGAGAGAATATCGTTTTCGTTACCTGAAACTGCTTAATTCATTGACCATGTCCCGATCACTCATAAAACAGATCCTTGGTGAATTTAATACATAGTGAAGAAATGCACGTCTTGGCGCACGCGCATTCTCTGATATTTCATTATTAATGACACCCTCCGTTGTATCCTCTCGGTTTTAATGGGATAGACATATCAAGTGACGTCTAGTTTCTGCGGAGGTTTTTTCCCTACTAGCCCTTGTTTTGTAACACAAGAAGCCGCAAGCACCATTTACACAATTTACGTTTCTTGATCTTCTTAACATGAACGTGTATTCTTCAGTATCATTGTTTTATTGAGTTGTTTCTAGATGTATTTTCGGATCAATACAACTTGCTGTTCTTTTAGAAAACCTACTCTTTTCTAAGGATGGCAATGCATTTGAAGCTGCTCCGATGTTAAGAATGATTATTGACAGCAGGGATAACAGTCCATCAAGTCATTCAGCTGCTTGCTTGTCTACTTCCCGATACAAAAAAAAGTTTTAACCGGAGTTTACGAATCAAGGAAAGTCATCGTTATCATCATCATCGTCAGCCTGTGTTAGTCCACAGCTGGACATAGTCTCCCCAAAGCACACCTTTTCCATTAGGGGGTGTTTCGACCGTATCCCACCACGCTGGTCCAATGCGGGTTGGTGGGTGGACCGACATTTTACATCCCCATTCGACGCCTAAATCATCTAACTTTTCTGAGAATTGGGTGAACGTCCCATTCCCTTTTGTAATTGTCCTAACAGCCAGAAAACAACAATAATACCAATTTGTTTTCCCACAGTATTAGAACCAACGATCTCCGGGTTATAAAGCAAGGGCCAATACCTCTAGGCAACGGAGGCGGTAAAAGGAAAGTGCGCAACACAAATTGACTAGTAATTGATTTACACTACTATAACGTCACACTGTCAATATGCTGCAATATCTCCCCTGATGTGTCCTATTTATATTTTCCTCTTATTAGTCAATCACAAATGTTGCCAAATTTGTTGCTAGTTAGAGTTGCTGCTCGATATTTATGTTGCCTATTACCGATCAAAATGAAAAAAACTATAATGACTTTCTATTCTAAATGATGGAACACTTTAACAAAACATGGAATTGTTTTATTTGGATATTGTCTTATTTTAATAACAGATTTTAAAACAATTTTATTGCCTTTTCGAATGCTATCATAAACTCATATAAAAAAAAATTTAAATTACGTTTTATTAACGTTAAATTTTTGTTACGTCCATTGCGCAGATTCATCTTGCGAACGTAAATTTACACTGTCGCTCTGGTTGTATCGAATAAGCGTTCAGTTAAAGATCTACTTTGTCGTACCAGATACGTGACTTGCCCTCTAGTTGCAAGCTTAAATAACGACGTTCGTGTACTCATTAGCCCCTTGACTCCAGCTGTCGTTATTGTTATAACAATATGCGTGCATGACTTAAAATTAATGAATGACACAATTAATGCTTGTCACACTGATTTTAGTTTAACGAATTGAGTTTTAGAATGTGACAAATTGGAACTGCGTTATTTGCAAATTATTTAGGATACTATAAATTTATTCTTACGTAGTTTATCCGTCACGTAGAAAGAGATACATTAATCTGCTAATAAAAAAATAAGTTATGATCAATGATCGATACGAAATTAAAAATAAAATAAACTGTATTGTTAACGGAGTTTTTTTATGTTGTTTTATATGGTGTTAATTGTACTGTTAGTATGTTCTTAATTACCTTTGAAAAAAAATTCTTTGTTTGAAATTTACTTCGCAACAATTTTTGTCCAACCTTTTATTATTTCCATTGGATTATTTCACTGACCCTGATTACTTTAGTCCTTAAATCATTTTGTTCTTGTATACATTGTTTGCTATATATTTCAATTTCTTTGTTATGAGATTTATAAATTACGATTAATTAATTATCTGTCCCCCCTACCTAAGTTTAAAAATACGTCTTAGGTATGGTAAAATATATATATTATAAATATTTTTTTCTACTTTCATTGTTTTTATATAAACTACATAATCACTGAATACAGCTATTCATTGAAACTTAACCAATTTCACGTGTAAATTTTAAAAAATTATTTAGTAGTCATAAAAAATTATTTCCAAACTGTCTGCTAAACGTTAGTGATTATGGATCATTTATACTCACTTAGTTTTTGCCTCAATCTAACTTATTTAATAAAATCAATAAAATTATCCTTACTGACATAAAAAACGGCGCTCCAATTGTAACCAGTTTTAACGTATGCATTCCATTTTTAAATATGTTATTTGGTAGTTATTTTAGACCAATACATTGTGCACACTATCTCTGCTGAATTCGTAGTAACGAGAATTTGGTTAGAATAGACATATTCGGTTATGTTTAAAAAAATATCTCTATCGTTTTAATAGTTTTTATAGTCGTAGTTTAATATATTATAAATATTCAACCAAATGTTTTTTTTTTTATATTTATTTTTATCTTACATTACTTCATTTTAAATTCGATTATAATCCTTATTTTTTAAGTATATCATAACTTACAAAAATAAATTATGAACAACTACAGGTGCCTTCGAGCTTCGCACGAATAAATAAAGATATTTAAATGGAGAAGAAAGATTGAAGACATTTCATGCTAAATATTTTAAGCAGCTTGAGCTTATTTAAAAAAAATATTAGTTAAGATTTTTTTTTAGTATTAAATGCAGCCTATGGCACTAACTCATAATGTAACTTCCAAATGACAAAGGATTTTTTTAAAATCAGTCGAATAGTTACTGAGTTTATTTATTACATGAAGAAATGAAAATCTTTCCTCTTATTTATATTGTTATAATATTATTATAATATTGTTATAGAAACCACTCATAAGTGAAACTTGTATTTGTGAAATTTTTTTATCTTTAAAACTATTCTACAATACATTGTTCACTTTTCTGTATGTCGTTCCAAAACAAACACGTACGGAGTATGCGAATGATTAGTAAGAAGCAAAGTGCGACATATATTCCGAGAAGGCAGTGCGAAATTTGGCCCGTTGTTCCAACGCCTGTTTACGTTTAGAATCTGGTGACTGTAAATCAGTCTGTGGATTTTGACATTTGCACACATCATGGAGTGGACTGCGCGCTTAATGCAAGGTTCGCATTGAGGTAATAAAGCTGTAATTCATGGGTGGCATTGAGTGAAAGTGAACAATATTAAAAGTATTAAATAAAATCACTTTGGTTGTCACTTTTAGGGTATTCGTAGTCAAAAATATAGCGTCGGAAATAATTAGACATGATAAAATATTGTGCAAAAACATATCGATATCAATCATATGTATAAATTATTATTTATTTATATCCTTGTAAAGTTAAGATGAAAACAGTACTTAAGTGGTCGCCACTGAGATACAAAAACAAAAAGTGTATTTTCATTAGCAATTAAATATAGATTATAATTTTCTATACTAAACGCCTGCCGTACTTGTATTCGGTAATACAAACTCGTCTCGACTCGACTGCCTCTATAATTTTAATATGTGAGAATTTACAAGAAATTTATTATAAACATAAACACACTCCTAATTGAATAGCTTCTTCCTTTGGGAAGAGAAGTATGCGTATCACATTCGTATTTTCAGCATGCAATTATAATAATTATGGGGTGATGAGTTAATATTTCGGAGGAGACATAGAAATAATGGGGTATTATTTTGTTATTTAAAACTAAAAATGCACCATATACTTATGTTATTATAATCATTTTCCATCATCAACTACATTCGCAACTTTTGCTGCGATTGGGTTAATAAGTAAGTATCATGGAACAAAAAAATTCTATATAATTCGCTTAATTAACGCTAAACGCATTTAGTAAGTCATATCCAGAGCATATCAATAAGCCTTTATTATGAAACTCATTGAATTTTAATTTCGGGATAGAAATTTCAGATGAAAGTTAATTAATTCAATGCGTTTTTCCATATGTTTTAATTAATTATAATTTTTACAAACCTAAAAAATTAAGGACGGTTATGTTTTTAACTAATACTTTAAACTGGCCATCTATACCTTTCTACATGTGTATGTAGATATTAAAAAAAAAACTTCAAAAGTTTTTGAAACAAAATAAGTTATACACAAATAATTTAAAGAAAAGCAATACACCATGTTGCATCATTTGCCTCCGTAGCCTTGTGGTATGGGCGTATGCTTTAGAAACCGGAGGTCATGCGTTCAAATCCTGCGGGGACTCAACAAATTTTCAATGTTGTTTCCTAGTTCACCCAATTGTCTGTAAGATGATCCATGCGTCGGATGGGCATCTAAAAAGTCGGTCCACCCACCAACCCGCATTGGCCAGCGTGGTGGGATACGGTCCAAAACCCCCTAATGGATAGGGGTGTATTAGGGGAGACCTATGTCCAGTAGTAGACTATCACAAGCTGATGATGAAGACACCATTTTAATAGATAGCCGCTGTTAAAAACTATACCTGTTTTACAGGAAATCTAATAAAAATATACTATATTAATTAACACTACTTAACTATATAAGCTGACATGCGAGTTTATTTATTTCAATTGTTTTAAATCAAACAAGACAAAATCTGTTAGCATTTTTTAGTACTGATAATTTTTAAATACTCCATATAACAGAATTCCGGCATATTGCGAATTCGGTTATTGATATATATTGACCCATTTTTGTAGCTTATATTATTTTGCAAGCGAAACGTTCGATCCGCAATAAATCATGTATCAGCGATAGTTTTTAATTAACGATAACTGGTCTATGGAATTTATAAAATACGTTATTTATTTGATCATGATAAAGAATTAAATTATTGCTTTATTGATAATTAAAGTAATAAGCGTTCCATTATTGCATAATTCTTCGAAATATTTCACAAGGCTTATATTACTACATCATGCGTAAATAAATTATTTGGATTTCAAATTAAAAATCACAGAGGCTAAAAGGTTCGTGACGTTAAAAAAGTATGTATATTTGAAATATATTGAAAACCATACGTAAAGTGAAATTGGCAAAATTTTTCTGTCTAAGATTGAGCATTCATTGGTTTAACTTCACTTAATGCTGAGATAAAAAGAGGGAAAATGCGAATGTATACAGATAAATCGCTCTTTAAAAAGGTTTTGTGAATAGTCTCAGATAGGGTGGAATTCGTAAGTTGGTCATCCAGTAGGGTTCTTAAAGTAGAGGTACAGAAGCAGTTTCTTCCGCGTAACAAGTACTTTCCTAAGTCCACATCTACTTTGGCGACGGGCTGATATCATCTGTACAACGCTATCAACAAGGCAATGGTCATTCGCGAATGACCGTTGGTTAGATACAAGATATAGATTACAAAAGGTAACGTTATCATACCGCTAAAATGGACACGTATTTTATATTGTCTTCTATAGTTGCAGCTATTAAAATACATAACAAATAAGTGTTTACATGTTATATATATATATAGAGCTTCATCTTATGGTAATTTGTTTAGATATATATAACCTAACTTACCATAAGATGAAGCTCCGTTTAAAAATTATGCATGATTAGACAAAAGTTGCTAAAATCTAACCTAAAATAAACGTAATGAAATTGCCTAAGTTTTTGGGCCGCATATGGTGAGCAACTTTGATGTACTTCCGTTTCCTGCCCAAATTTAGTTTCCTGAATCTATGAGACATTGTAGAACAAATGAACCGATTAAATCGATTACGGGAACAATGACTAAAACTTTTACAACGTATATACAATATTCACATTGTACGCAAGAAAAAATTACGTTAAGCCAGCTTTATTTTTATAGTTTCTGGCATATATTAAACACTCTACTCTAATAACTAATTGTAAACTAGGTTAAACTGGTTTGACATAAAGCTGACTCTTCGAGAACTTGAAATATCCATAAAAAGTAGATCGTTATGATGACGTAGATAATAATGTGATATTGCTGTACTCTCCTCATCCAATTAACTTATTAATTCATATAAGAATGATGATGCCGGAATTAGCGTTCTGTAAAGATTTTGAGGAAACGCATAAAAAATCAGGTGGCGACTACATAAACAAATATCCATATTTAACTAAATTTTCAAGAGTACATTTCCCTACTCTGAAATAACCCCAACAAAGTAATTGTCTATTAACACGGGTGACCTATATGACCAAGGCGGATGCTCCTACAATGTTCGTCAAAACAGAGTTTAAGTAACTTCCGCTTTCTGACTAAATGCATTTCCTGTAGTTGATAGCGGGGGCGATAACAAATTAAGTATATTGTTGTTAGCCTTAGACTTAAGATTTGTTTTTAAACTTGACTTTTAACTAATTTTGTTCCGATTCGTTCATAACATATAAGTTCATAATAACATATTATTAATGTTTTAAAATTATGTTTTATTATAATTTGCGCATGACTATCCGAATGTAAATAAAATATCCTTAAATAAATTATGAAAATGTTATTAACAATTCACGTTATAAATGGTACGTCAAATAAAAATATTCAACGTACGATTTTTATTGTTAGTTTCAAATGAAAAGTTCTATAAAAGGCATTTACAACCTCCAAAAGTAAAGATTGCAAAGGGATCAAAATTTTGAAAGATTAATTGTAAAAACAAAAGCCCATATCAAGCGGGCGTCCCATAATCAAGGTATGTTATTTTAGTAAAAGTAATGGTGGGGCCATTACCTTTTTTACCTTAACTTGCGAGTATATAATAGTAAGTTATTTAATAGCCGTTCTGCCACGTTGATAAAAACTGAGACGACATATGACTGACTTCGAAAGTAAATAATCGTTTAAAACAGTTAGATGGTTACGCACTTTCGCAGTAATACAGTAGAAACGTAATACTAGTAGCAGTTTACATCAAAATAACGCTTTCTGAAAAGTGTGCATTTAATGTTTATAAAAAGACGATTAATTAAAATTAGTATTTAGTTTATTAAATAAAAATTACATTATGTTACATTAATGCTAATAATATAACACTTAAATGCGACCACACGGCAAACTAAGCTCCTAATTATTAAGGAGTGAATTTAAGGACTGATTTTTTTGCCATGTACAAATAGGCCTCTGTCGTCATGGGCGACGCCCCCCCATTTCGGCTCGATATTGTAATAAATAGGTTAAAATGAAAATTGCTAATGTAATGGAAATTTATTTGTATCTTTATTGCAGCGTTTTACACCGCTGCTTCTTTCTAAGCATTTTTATTGAAATATAAATGGTACTTAAATAAGAAAGAATTTCATATCATTCTCATAAAAAGGACAATTTATAATTTATTGCTTTAATTTAGCTTTGAAATTACCTCAGTGTATTTTTAATACGTTTCTTAATAAATAGGTACTGCAGTTCATGTCTAATTTACATATGTTAGCGCATAGCAAAAAAACATATATTATGATATTCCATTAACGATACCTTAAAGGTTGAAATCCATATTCTTCGAGGTATTGTGGTATGAACTTTCAAATTTTCCTAATGTAACTTTGCATAAAACCCACCAAAAGTTTATACCCACACACATTAGTATACCTACTCCGTCCTTTAAACGTCTCTGCATCGGCCAACATTCAAGTTCAAATTTAAATATCTATATTCAACATAGGTGTGATACACTTACTGATTGAATGTCAAAACGGTTCGGTAAAGGGCACCTCTAACTTGAGAAGAACCGGCGAAAGAAACTCAGTGGGTCTTTTTTTTGTAATCTGTTACAATAAAATTAAAACAATAATCTAACAACTACCAGCATAAAATAATTATATGTAAAAAAATTCCTGCAGCTATAAACAATAACAGCAACAGGGACTATACCATTTTACAAAAAACAATTAGAATGTTAGGGATTTCAAACCACTTTCATTTCTATTTTACTTTTAATTATAAGGCCTGGAATTATCAAAAAGTTTCATTTGTTTTTATCTATTTATTCAATAAATTTTCTACAAATAACTACAATTTAATGTTAAAATTGTCGTTTTAAAGCGCTATAAACCGAATATAACTGCTACGTCTTCAGTTTAAAACATAGCATTGAACCTGTAATATTGTAACACCCTTAGCATAAACTGTTATTAAAAAAACTAAAAAGATATTTTTAATATTCGCTTGACGTAACATATTGAAAAAGCTGTAAGCTGACGCTATTTTCTGAAAAATAATTAAAATATTATATAGGTCAATAATAAATAAAAAACACTACACCCAAAGGACAGTACAAGTCCTGCGGAATGTGCAAGCGAGGCAGGAGAAATCCATACATTCAGACTAATAGTATAAATTTGAAAGTTACTAGTTAGTTCTGTCTGTCTGCCTGACCATCTTCACCTTTTGAGCCACTAAATCAATTTTGACGAAAATTGGTGCGTAAAAAACACTTTTTATTACTAAAATACACTTCGCTATTCTAAGTCGATGAAGTCGTGGGTACGAAACAGTATGATATATGTACCTCCATATCCACATGGGAAAGAAGATTTTTTGTAGGCCATTTCTTTCGCAACTCTGTTGGGCTATGTGAGTGGTCACAGTAAAATTATACATTACTTGGCAGCAGTAAAGCTAGACATTTAAACAATACTTATTTATATACGGTTGTCAGCACTTAATTGAATCTCATCATGTTTGTATGTGTTTTAAGCATAATTAAATGTGGTACAAAGTTTCTCAATAAGCTCATAAAAACAGATACAAATTTCGTACCAAAGCATACATTTATCAGGTTTTAATCAAAATATGAACTGTTTCTGAAATGCTAGTGCAGGTTGTTTATAAATTTCTATAGTTTTTTTATTCATGGCTTCTCAATCAATTGAATAGTGAACGATGAATCAATAGGAATACAATATACATTTTCGCGCCAAATTTTGGGACAATTGCTTTGAGAAATTTATATGTAAAATTATCGTGTTATTTGCTGGTTTTTATCTTAATAACCAGCAAAAGACACGTAAAAATTAAAAAACACGTAAGTAAACTTATTGTTTAATTTTTTTTTGATTTGACGTCCATGAAAGCTTAAAGAAGACTAAAATCATTAAAAAAATTACTGTTTGATTTCGGTACATACATTTGAAAACGTCTGAAGAGACACTTCTTCAAAGCCTGGCGGACTCAACTTTAGTGGTCGAAAAGACCGCTGCATTATCAATACCATATAAGGCTTTATAATATAAGATATATTCCAAAATGGTATATCCATACAAGCCTCTCCAATGCATCTTACCTAAAATTTAAACGATATACACATAGATATTGTCCTAATATTATAAAGAGAAATTATTAGTATCTTTGTGTATGTTTGTAATGAATTAGCTCAAAATAAGCTGGCTTAAAAAATCTTTCACCATTAGAAAGCTACATGCATATTAAGTAACATAGGCATACTTTATTCCAGGGAAATCTATTTTTAAAATGTACAAATAATATGGTCAGACCCATGGATGGAATGTTAGTGTAATACAAATAATAAAAATGTTTTGTGACATATTTTTAATCCCAAAATGGTGCATAAATCGATATTTATACTAATGATGAACTCGGCATGAATACTTCTATAATTGTACCGCCATGAAGCTGCATCAGTATACCATTGACTTGATCTACTTTAAGTTTCTGTAAATATTAAATTAAATAAGTAGACGTTAATTCAGAATATTTAATTGAATTATAACAAATAATAGTAACAGAATGTATGAAGTTACAAGCCAAGACTTTTGTCCACGTAGAAATAAAATTCATGTTTTCTTACTTAATGTGAAAATACCTCTTTCCATTATTTTATTATATAAGAATACAAATTCAATACAAATATGACTAACCTCTGCAAGAACAGTATGCTGTCAGGCAGACAACTGGGCCAGATGCTTTCTGTTCAAACATCAACAGTTTTTTGTATACAGTATAGTTTTCTAGAAGTTTTGAAAAAAAAACAATCTTTCTAAATCCACAATTTTTAAATTTGTTTTAATTATTAGGCGATAATATTAGTAATAAAAATAGTTAAATACGAATAAGGCGTCTGATTCATACAAATGTATTATTTTGTGATTTTGATAAGGTAAAGTATGGTAGTAAATAAGGCATTAAATTATATATATACATGCGTATGTCAGATGAAGCTCAAAACTTGTAGGATTAAAACTATAAAACACCAGCACTTATGTTTAGACTGAGTCTGCGATCAAGTAAATCTTTCATTATGGCTGCGCTTAGTACCCATTAGTCGAAGTGGCCGGCAGATAGCAGTTGGCTTTTGCAATGGTTTAAGAATGACGGTGTCTTCAAAATTATCACCGTTATTTGCTACTTATTCTGCTTAAAAACTTTTGTGTAGGTGATACTGGTTATATTAGAAGTCAACCGTAAGAATTGGGAAAATAGCCACGAAGAAGAGAAAAATTTAAAGCAACAGATAGCTCACTAGATAGTTACTTGTCATGATTTCAAGAAATTACGTTAATACGTAATTTCTTGAAATCATTCATCAGTATGACAATTCATACCAACAAATTTGCTTAAATAGGTGGAAAACAACTCATAATTCGATAACTAGATACACGATTGATAGGTGTATTTAAAGAATATCTTTGAATAAATTAATAATATTTTATGTGTTACCTATACATTAAATGATGTTGCTATTCGTTTCAACCTGGATTTTATAATAGTTTTTTATGATAATTTTTTTGTTGTTCATTGGTAATTGAATCCCTTCCATTAGGTATTGTATGTACCAAATGATTAGGTCTGGTCTGATTTCGCCAACCCATAATATTTGTGTTTGAAGCATAACTAAAAAATAGTACTTTTTTTAAGAATTATGTGAAAGGATACCGGAGGAATTGGTGATTTTTTTTTTATTTTTGCTTGAATGATTTCCGCAGGTTATTTCCGTTTTTGTCTTACAAAACTTATAGCCTACTTGCCGATGCCGATGAAACCGGTAAATATGGCGGAAAAGATGCACATTTTCCACGTTTCCAACTGGTTCAAGAAGTACCTCTCTCTGAAGTATTTTAATAATATACCATTCGTTTCAATAGAAAAACATAGGAAAGAGGTTTTATGTATATACTATAGCAGTTCTTGTCTCTATCTGAATACCACCGCGGTCTTCCGGTTAAAGGGCAGCTTAGGCAGCGTCATAACTGTAATTAACGTGTTTTGTCGAAGTGTGAACTGAAAGTCGTAATAGAGAATATTAGGAGAACTTGCTGCCACTAATGATATGATTATGAATAACATGATTCTGATCCCATTGTGCTTCGCTACTACCAAAACTTAAAAAATTAGACTTGAGAAACCCGAAGCATGGAGGAGGACTGAATTGCAAAAAAGAGCTGAAATTGCATCAAAGCAAATGAAAGAGTACTTAAAACACCCATAGATCACCAGGTGGTATGCATAGTACTTGGTATTTTATCTTGATGCTGGTTCTGTAGCGAAAATTTACAGCTAGAAGAAGGCCAAGGTTCTGAAGAGTAGCGTACGCGCACAACCTTCCTTCTGATGCTGAGCCACTGGGTGGCCGGCAAAGGGGTATCCAGAAAAGGGCTAAAGAGGGAATGTTGTGCTGTTTGTACCGGCTGTCATAAGCACCCCCTACCCCGGCTAAAGCAATGAGATCCTATGTCGACCGTTGGTTTTTAGTAGGTATACCGACCGCTCTATCTTGGCTGGGAAGCCACGGGTATCAAGAAACCATGCAACTGCGGTTCACTAGTAATTTACCACTATGTTTTGATTCAAGCACTGGTCATCAGAACTGCCGGAAACACTTCTGAATGTGTAAAAATCTATCAGTGAGTTTTTAAAATATGTTAAACTTATAACATAACCCTATTCTACTAACTAACCTAGCATTATAAATACTGACCTGTATTTTTTACCATCCGTACAAACATATTTGAAGTTATCTCTTAGAATTTATAAGAAAATGTTTGGTCTATTTATCCCGGTGCATAAAAGCATCAATAACTCATAAAAAAGAATAATAAAGTAGCAATCTCCCTCTGTTATAGTGAAAGGAGAAATGCAAATATTGCACAAATACCCATAAACGTCAGAAAAAAGTAGCTGAAATCGAACATCACATAAAAGTTTAGTAAAAATTTTACGTCACTATTAAATTTAAAATAGACATGACAAAATTCTTACGTACATTTCGGTAAAGGTCTGTTGTCAAGTACCTGGAAATAATTTAATATGTAGTAACATGTGCAATGATATTCCATCCCTCAGAACTATTAAAGTTTTCTTTATTATAGAAAATTTTAAGTATTCTGATCATTACTTTTGTTATACTTCTTTATTCATATAAATATCAAGGAAAATTGTAACAAAAAGTAGGAAGCGGAAGGTATGTATAAAATAGAATTACTTTACTACGTGTTTAATGTCTATTGCTTTTTAATTTTTAGCGAAAGACAAGACAAGACAAGACTTAAGCACGACGTACATTATGGATTATTTATTTAATTTTAGCGTAAAACGCTAGAAGGTCGCACATGGAATAGGATAATTAATTCTATGTTATGTTCCGTTTGTTCAATAATTAGTTTTTATTAACTACAAATATATATAAAGGCCAGTCTCAGACATTCCTAAAAGTAACAACAGATCTAACATATTCTATAAAAATATGGAATATGTTAAAACCTTAACTACTTTTATTAATAATTTAAAACATATCTGTTTAATCTCTATTAGTATAAGAGCTTTAAGTTAATAAATTAAATTGAATCTCGTTGATATGTAATATAGACCTTGAAGTATCTTTTCAATTTTATTAAATATCCTGTCTTGTTATTACTTGTACTTTAAAAGAAATATTTAATAAGCTAAGAAGCAAATTTAAGCTCTGCATACTTAAGCTTTACCTCGGGCTATATCGTAAAAGTATTAAGCTTTTGTGCTTGGAAATTAGCAAGCATATTAGCCAATTCACTTTTTAAAAGAGCATAAATACGATACATTGAATCGCTACTTTCAAATGCAATGGCGAGAATGTTTTATGCCAATCATAGAATAAAATATTTTTTTCTAAAATTGCCTAAAATCTTGCTATATACGTGTTTGTATTAATATTATAACTACAAGAGCAAATTCTTATAAATAATTCTATCTAGTCATAATGCACATATTTCTAAATTCTAGCTGTTAATCTTTCCTGACGAAATATTTCCTATTTTGGGTATTAATCATCATCATCATCATCAGCCTGTGATAGTCCACTGCTGGAAATAGGCCTCCCCTAATCACCCCTATCCATTGGGGTTTGGACCATATCCACTACCTTGGTCCTATGCGGGTTGGTGGGTGGACCGACTTTTTACATGCCATCCGACGCATGGATCATTCTTACTTTTCAGACAATTGGGTGATCAGCCTAAATTGTCCTAACCAACAGAAACAACAATGAAAATTTGTTGAGTCCCCGCAGGATTCGAAGCCACGACCTCTGGTTTCTAAAGCACACGCCTATACCACTAGGCTATGGAGGTGGTTGGGTATTAATACTTTTTTTAATAAATCTTATACGTAAGTTAAAACAGGAGTGTATAAATTTATCTACAATATATTTCATTCGCTTTAACAATATAAACATCACGAAACTGTATGGGGCTTCGCTATTGTAGTGTGGCTTTAGTTATGCTATTTAATGAAAAATATTAACACAATATATAGTTTGATATTTTAAGAAACAAAATGTTCATCTTACAATAATAGTATTTTAAGTATTTTATAAAGGTAAAATTGTGGAATAACGCACCACTGAAGTTTTTAAATAATTGTTTATACGTTTTTAATGTCAAAAATATTAATAAAATTGAGAATAGAACATTGAACTACAACACTCTTTGAAATAGTTTAGTCATGTACTGAGCGAGTCAAAGCGAGTCAAAGCGAGTTCTAGGTTCAATTGAATTCAATTGAGTCTGTATCTATATAGGTAATAAAATATAATTTTTCCTCTTTCTTAGTCTTCCTCAATTCGCCGTTATCGGTTTACTCATTCCTCATTTTTTATTCAATTGGCTCTTATGTGGGATGACCAACCTTCTTAGATTAGGATGGCTATGAATCATGTTTTAGACCCGAGACCGTGACTACTTGCTAAAACAAATGTACGCAAAAATGAATTTATTCTCTAAATCCTAAAGTAGTTTGTAAATATTTTTATATTTTATGTGTTAAGCAATATGTTCATTAATTTGTGTATACGTATAAAACCATTTATTGTTTTATATATACATTATAGCATTATTTATATTTATTTATCGTAAGTCAGAATATTTTTTCTCCTTTTTATAGATTTTTCTTGGATATCTGGATTCCTTACTTTTTGTTCTTTTTAATGTACGATTACCTTACATTTTCCTAACGACTCAAAAATTTAATGGTAGAGAATATCATCGGTATTAAGTCCGTCGTTGTACTACTTTTTCTCTGCAAAAGGTTTAAATTAATCAATAAACCAATATTGCACCATATCATCATCATGTCACCGATGACTATTTTATCCATAGGTAAATAAATTCGTTTAAGAAATAAAAGGGCAAAGTAAAATGCACGGACCTATCGCCGTACTCTCGGATTCCTATAAAACAACTTTATGTAAATATTTTAAAGAATTTTCGAGTAATACAGTCAAATAACAAAAGGTACAAAAAGTTTTACAATAAATTTCCTAAACAGTAAATTTAATAAACATTTGGTCGTGGTTATCAACAACTTCTTTAATAATCGTTATAAGATATTCGTACCTAATGATGAGCTCTAAGACATCCTGGGAGTTCCTTCTTTGTACACATAAGGGATTTCTTTTACATACATATGTTGTCAAAAAAGGCCAAGTGGCGTAGCTTTGTATTGAATCCGCTGCTAGAGGCTAGGAATTCTGTGCCTGTAAGTGTCGTAGCTATATAGTATATAAATTTATTCACCACACAAATTTCGTTAATTCATGACAACTCTTAAATATTTTATGTTTGTAATCATTACGAAAATGGTGGTTGTTTAAAATTCTTGGTGGCGGCCGTCTGGGCAGCGTCCTTAACCGTATGTGTTTGAATGTAGTTAAATATAACTTTTTAAAATTAAAGGCAATAATCAATCAACAACAGAAGCATATAAATTTTATTACAATGATTTTTAACATTTTTAGAGATTATATACCGCCGAAAAAACAAGATGAAAGGAATATTAGGATCTATGCTGAAGTCAAAGGCTAGTCAATTTTTAACTTTTATTAATAATAATTATAGTGTTATAAACTTTGATACGTAAGGTTATTTGTTTTAGATCAGCATTGAAGTTGAAGGTGTATTCTTTACAAGAAATGGTTAAAAGAATTACCATGCGGCGCCTATTTCCTCCACACAGCAGTGGCCTAGAAACAAAACGTGTACTGATTTGAAGGGCGCCGTACTGTACGCTATTTTGTTAGTAGTTGGGGTGGTCATAAAATTATAAACACGAAGGGGTGTGTATAAATTAAACGAGTAAACGAGACGTAACATCCTATGTCTCACGTAGGCAGCGCATTGGAGATACTCCTGGTATTATCGATGTCCATGGGCTTCGTTGACCACTTCCCATCACGTGGCCTGACTGCTCGTCGGCCTTCGTTGGAAATAATTAAAAAAAACACTACAGGCTAGTAAAAAATTAGTTTTATACAAAATATTTTGGAAGTTTTTTGAAAAAAGGTAGTTATTGTATTGCATTAATAGGTGTTATACCAAATATATATATATATATATAAATATTATACATTTTTTTTATAATAAAACTGTTTAAAAAATATATAAGTATAATAATACAAAGTTAATAACTTTATTAGAACTTTTATTTTAAAACTACATTTGAAAGAGCAAGCAACATGTATGATGTCCTTTTAGTTTTTAATTTATCAAACAATATGCAGATTTTTCTCAACATGAAAAATAACTGGATGCTTTTCTCCGTGAAAGGGTTGTAAGTATCTAACAAACTTTGTTCACTGTCGCTTTATAAGGGTATCGAGCCGAAGTTTCCATTTGAGCGACTTCATAGCGATTAATCGTCGTTTATTAAAATAATATTTTTATAAAATATTCGTACATCCGTCAAGCGGATTTGTTTTTAATAGAAATAAGTTGTGAGGTAGTATGTAAAATACGATCACTTATTTACAAATATTTTCAGAAATGTTGTAATAAGTCAAACGATAAAGGCTTATTTTTATTTATTTAATTTATCCTTACCCTTGGGTTCTCTGCGTAAAAATTGTTAGTCAGGTAATCTGGTTGGAGGAGGTACTCTATTCGGAGCGTATGATTTGTTTCTTTTTTTTATTTTTATTATATGTTACCTCGTTGGCCCCATTTTTTACTAAAATTAACTGCCTCTTTAGCCTAGTGGTATGGGCGTGTGCTTTAGAAACCGGAGGTGGGTTTGAATCCTGCAGGGACTCAACAAATTTTCATTGTTGTTTCCTAGTTGGTTAGGGCATTTTGGGCCGATCACCCAATTGTCTAAAAAGTAAGATGATCCATGCGTCGGATGGGCATGTAAAAAGTCGGTTCACTTATACCAACCCGCACTAGACCAGCGTGGTGGGATACGGTCTAAAAATCCCCTAATAGATAGGTGTATTTGGGAGGCTTATGTCCAGCAGTGGACTATCACAGGCTGGTGATGATGATAACTTTAAAGAAAAAATTTAGAAATAAAACGAATTATGGTCCTAAAATCATAACCTCGTGCGATTAAATTACAAACGCTGACAGCACCGAAACAGACACACATAAAATATAGTTTGCATAATTGTACTACTTAAATCTGCCTACAATAAAGTCCGTGAATTAGTATATATATGTATAAAGAGTAATCAACAATAAGCATTGTTATGTAAACATTTTTAAAAATTGCAATATTCGAGCTATTCAAAGCTCATTATACAATTTAAGTTTACATTACAGTTATTGCATTGGAAAAAAATATTCATTCAATGTATTTAAATCGTGTCATAGACGTCATTTTGATAAAATGAATACCTGAAAAGATTTGAGTGATTTAAAATGTGGTGACAGAAATCGCGACGCAATTTTGTGCAGTGATTACTTTGTTACCCTCTAATATTGCGTAAAATAGTTATGCGCTTTTTTGGCGTCGGTCGTTTGTTTTGTTAAAATTTTACTTGTTATTTCTAGCACAAAACGCAATAAATAACTTTTTAGCTACTAAATTAAAATTTTTAATTATATTTCACTTTCGGTAATCGTTGAAACCACAGCAACTTATTAAAAATTAATTGCTATCTATTATTTAATTACGTTAATAGAGGCTTAACAGCATTGCTTTAACGCTTAAAATTTCGATGTGCCGCGGTTTTGCTTATTAGTTCCGATTAAACATGCATACCTTCATGATTATTTGGGGTAGTGACATTATGTTATTCTTTGCATATTGGAAGCAAATTGTTAAATTTAATGTATCAAGTAAGAAAAAAAAATATTTATCATCATCATCAGCAGCAGTCTTTCTTCGCCCACTGCTGGACACAGGCCTTTTCTGGCTACTGCGTGGAGATCAGCATCCCACCTGGTCGGTGGTCACCGATTGCCGCTTCAACGAGCTAATCCTTTGTACTATATCCGTGACTTGGAACAGAATGACTTGACTTGCTATGGAACGTGCTATGCTCGGAGTTTTTTTGTCGGATAAAATTTGTCTCTCAAAGAACCAAAGTCACCGACAATAACATAAGTATGTCATACAATATATGCCACTGTTTGTAAAATAATAATACTACTGATCTGATGCAGAAAATGTTTTAACTCCTTTTCTTCGGTATGCAATATTTTTATGTATCGAAATAAATTGAGATTTACTACCTAACAAAAATGAAAGATTTGCAATAGAAGGTCATTTGCATAAATAAATATCATAAATTAACAATAATGATAGATTTGCAATAGAAGGTCATTTTGAATAAATTAATATAACTACGATAACTGCCTTCGTAGCCTAGTGGCAGGGGCGTGTGCTTTAGAAACCTGAGGTCATGGCTTCGAATCTTGCGGGAACTTAACAAATATTTATTGTTGTTTCGTAGTTGGTTGGGGCAATTTGTAAGATGAAATTGCAATTTGCAAAAAAGTAAGATGATCCATGATCCGGATGGGCATGTAAAAAGTCGGTCCACCCACCAACCCGCATTGGACCAGCGTGGTGGGATACGGTCCAAAACCCCCTAATGAATAGGGGTGTATTAGGGCAGGCCTATGTCCAGCAGTAGACTATCACAGGCTGATGATGATGATAGCTACGATAATCAGACTTACAGGCACAAGATTCCCAGCCTCAAGCAGCGGCTTCGGCACAAGGTTTCGCCGCTTGGCGTTTCATGGCAATAAATGTAAAAGTCCCTTATATGCCACATACGATAATGTAGGAACCTATTTAGGAAATATGCGGAGTTTAAATACTGCTTTTAACTCATGGCTATGACTGATTGATCTCGGATATCAATTAAAGATTATTAAAATAGTTGTTGGTAACTACGGCTGAATGTTTAAAAATTGACTGATAAGGATATTTATGGTAAAACCTTTTATACATTTTGTTATTAGACAGTATTGACCAAAACACTTTAAAATATTTACACAAAGTTGTTTCACAGGTCACTCTGGCCGCACGGCGTCAGTGCCGTAAACTTTTATTCTTTTAACTTGAACGAATTTATTTATCTATGTATAAAACAGTAATCGGATACATGATGATGACATAGTGTAATATTCATTAATTAATTTATTTAAAAACTTTGCACATAAAAGTAGTACAGAGACGGTTTAATGCCGATGTTATTCTCTTCCATTCAACCGTTGAGTGTCTAGGAAAATGTTGATAAGCGTAACATTAAAAGGAAATATAAAAATAAGAAAAAGTAAGAAATCCAATTGAATCCAGATATCCAAGAAAAACTAGAAATGGAACAAAAAACTCCAACTTTAAAAAAAATATTGCTATAATGTTTATACAAAGCAATAAATACTTATATACGTTTACACAAATTAATGAACATATTGATAAATACATAAAATATAAAAATATATACATAATATTTTACCATTTAGAGAATAAATTCATCATCATAATTCATATTGAATAAAGAATGAGGAATGCGTGAACTAAGTTTAGGAATACTAATAAAGAGAAAAAAAAAATTATCACCTATATAGATACAGACTAACTTAACTATGCGGTACATAATTCGCACTCTTTTTTGTAACGTTTATTTTGTTGAAGCGAAAGTAACAAATTGTAGATAAATTTACACAATCCTACTGGTTTAACTTACGTATAATATTAATAAAAAAAAAGATATTTTTGCATGGATTAACGTTATCGCTAATGTATTTGAACTTTCCAGCCCTTTTTAATAGTGAATAGGTTAATATGCTTACTAATTTTCAGGCACAAAAGCTTAATACTTATACGATATAGCCCGAGGTAAAGCTTAAGTATGCAGCGCTAAATTTTGCTTCTTAGCTTATTAAATATTTCTTTTAAAGTACGTGTAATAACAAGGGAAGAATTTAATAAAATTTAAAGGTTACTTTAAGGTCTATATTACATATCAAAGAGATTTAATTCAATATATTGAGACTATTAGAATAAAGCTTAACTACATTGAAGTTAAGTATGCACTGAATTTTGCTTTAGTTTAAATATTTTTAGTATGTTCAAGGATTTATGAAAACTCTTTATATCAACGAGATTAATTTTAATTTTTACTTACTCTAATATAGTTACAATTAGTTTAAAATTATAAAGTAGTTAGATCAACATATTATATTTTATATATAAACTAGTCTTAGTTTTAGCTGATTGATTTTATGAGCAAACGGAACATAACATAGATTAAATTTTCCTTTTCCATTTGCGATACATCGTGCTTGACTATTGTCATTCACTAAAAATTAAAAAGCAATAGCCATTGAACACGTAATTAAGTTATACTATTTTATAAAAACTGCGCTTCCTAGTTTTCGTCATAATTTTCCTCGATATTTACATGAGTAAGGAAGTGTAACAAAAGTAATGATCAGAAAACTTAAAATTTTCTTTAACAAAGAAAACTTCAATAGTTCTGAGGGATTAGTTGATCTTTACGAATATCATTTCACATGTTACTACATACTAAAATATTTCCAGGTACTCGACAACAGACCTATACCGAAATGGACGTAAGAATTTTGTCATGTCTGCTTAAAATTTAATATTGACATAGAATTTTTACACTAAACTTTTATATGATGTTCGATTTCAGCTACTTTTTTCTGACGTTTATGGGTATTTGTGCAATGTTTGCATTATTTCTCCTTTCACTGACGGTTTACAATGGTGTTAAAATAAACGATCTGTCCACTATAACAGAGGGAGGTTGCTACTTTATTATTCTTTTTTATGAGTTATTGATGCTTTTATGCACGAAAATAAACAAACCAAACTACCATGTTTTCTTACAAATTTTAAGAGCAAACTTCAAATATGTTTGTACAGATGGTAAGAAGTACAGGTTGGTTACTAACTATATTTTTTTCTTGCTTTTTGATTTTGTAACCATCTAATAGATTTATTAGAATGATTTAGTCCTTGGTTTTGTGAACTTGAACAGTATTTTAACCTCTGCGATTAATAATGTATGATTATTAAAATATTTCAGGGACAGGTACTTCACGAACCAGTTGAAAACGTGGAAAATGTGCATCTTTTCCGTCATATTTACCAGTTTCATCGGTATTGGTGTAACAATATTCAGCGTGTCGTGCCTCCTGTGGTACTATGCAACAACTAAGCCAGGAGATGATGCCAAAAGGCCACTGCTATTTCCATTTTGGTTCTTTGAAAAAGATTTCACAGCCTCACCGATTTACGAAGCTTCATTTTTATTCTCGAACTTTTGCGGTTTGGCGTATGCTTATAGTTATATATGTAAGTGTATATTTGAATTACTTGAAATATGAATATTTATAGTAGTATAGGTGGCTAGGAAGAAGAATACCTATCTTCTTCCTAGCCACATTTAAAGTTATTATTAGAACAGCTTTTAATCTAATAAATTACTTAAATAACTTTTTTTTCTAATTAAAGCGACTGGCATCTGTCCAACCACCCACTACTACGACTACGAAGTCTGTCTTGACAGACGATACCCACTTAGTTCTTACAAAATGACCTGGTCAGCCGATTTTGTCCTAACTACCCAGAAAACTACGAAAAGACATAGATATTTTTCCATGATTAAAACCTAAAACCCGCTTGCATATTTCGTCGTACCGCGTCGTATTACAAAACTATAACGCCATGGAAGCGGCTTATCTATACCATGATTATCTAGGTTATTATTAAAATTAATTTCGAGCATTAAACCCTACGCAATTAAATAGGAAATGTCTTTTTAAATAAGTTTTAATAATCAGTCACCTCTTGGGACAGTAGGTCACTCGCTCTTGGCGCAGAGACCCGGCCCTTGAGACCGAATTGCTCGCCTCTTTCAGCAGCAAAGGATGGCTCTTCAAAGTGGGAATAGCTGAGGCGATCGCCGCGGCTAGGGAGGAGTTGTTGGTGGCGCTGGAAAGCAATCGTGGGGCGGCCCTACAAAATGGTAATGAACAGGCTTCGTCCTTGGGACCCCCACTCACTCGAGGTCTGGCGCCGCAGATGGTAGCGGCGATCGTCGAGGCTTTATTCTTACAGCGAGAGGAGCACAGCAGCACCTTCGATGGTCCCGATGGTACGGATTAGGTCGATCCAGTCCCGGAAGCGCCAGAAGTCACCCGGAGAGTTCACTGCAGCCCTTCTAAAATGAGGGCAAACGCACCGCCCCGGGTCCCGATGGCATTCCGGGACGCCGCGCTGGTGCTAGCCCCTGGGGACGCCCTGGAGCCCAGAGTGAGGGGCGATGTTTTCTGCCTGTCTGGCTCAAGCCTTAATACCACAGAGGTGGAAGACAGGCAGACTCGTCCTCATCCAAAGGAGGGGCGTCCTGCGGACTCGCCCTCCGCCTACAGGCCGATCGTGCTGTGGACGATGTGGAAAACTGTTTGAGAGAATCGTGGCGGCCCGCATCGTCCAGCACCTGGAGCACTCGGGCCAAATCTGGCGGAGTGGCAGAATGGCTTCCGCAAGGGCCGGTCGACCATCCACGCGGTGCTGCGGGTCAGGTCCCTGACGCAGGATGCAGTGTCCGGGGTGAGGGTGTTTTGGCGGTGTCACCGACATCGCCAACGCATTCAGCACCCTGCCCTGGGGCGCATAAAGGAGGCGTTCGATACCACGGGTGCCTCCCTACCTGCAAAGGGTGATCGGGCCACCTGTCGCATCGACGTGTCGAGTTCCCGTGCCGAGATGGGCCCGACCATCAAGGTGCGTCGTGGAGTCCTCGGGTCGGTGTTGGGACCGCTTCTGTGGAACGTTGGTTTCAATTGGTGCTACGTGGGGCAACATCGAGGGTGTCGACGTCACTTGTTAGCGGACGACACCCTCGTCACCGCCCGTGGCACCACATTTTCGCAGGGCTGCGATTCTCGCCACTGCCGGGGTCGCTAAAGTATGGGCGCATCCGGGCTAGGGACCAGAGGTGGCGCTCAAATAATCCAAGGCCCTGTACTTTACGGGCCTCGGAACGGACCACCTGCGGGCGCCCACATAATCATTTGCGTCCTAGAGTGGCGAGAGCACCGGCAGCTCTCGGCAGACTGCTCCCCAACACCGGAGGACCCAGCAGCCCTGTCGCCGCCTGTACGCCGGAGTCGTTAGGTCCATGGTCCTGTACGGGCACCCGTGTGGACGACACCCTCCAAAAGCACAGTACGACAGTATTAGGAGAACCCAGAGGGTGTTGGCGATCCGGCCGTACGGGGTTACCGGACCATCTCCGGCGAGGCGGCGTGCCTCTTGGCTGGCTCCTTGCCCTGGGACCTGACGAGAAATCCTCGCGTCACTCTTCTCCTGGCGCGAGAGGGAGGTCTCGGGCCAGTAGGCCAGCCCCGGAAGAAATTAAGGGGGCAGAGATGAATTGCGCTCCCTTGGAATACAGGAGTAGGAGCTGCGGTTGGAGCACCCCAGCGCCGGCCGTCAAATAGTAGAGCCATACGCCCCGTTCTTAAGTGGTGGCTAGAAGAGGACACGGCTCCCTAACATTCCGCGCGACGCAGGTCTCTCCGGGACACGGCTGTTTCGGGAGGTACCCTGCCCGTGGCCGGTAGGAGCCTACAAAGGAGTGCCACTCACTGTGGCGTATGTGCCGAAGAGACGGCCCAACACGCGCTGGAAGAGTGCCCACCTGGGTCGAGCAACGCCGAGAGCTGCGTAGGTCGTGGGCACGACCTTCGCTTCCTGCCGTAGTGCAGGATGCTAGGAGAGCGAAAGGTCGGGGGCGCCGTCCTTGCTTTCTGCGAGGACGTGATGGCCCGGAAGGAGGCCGCGAAAAGGGACAGGGAGGCCTTGAGCGCCCTGGCTATCCGCAGAAGAAAGCCAGGGCGCCGAAGAGTGGCGTACGCGCGCAACCTTCCCCTGCATTGAGCCCCTGGGCGGCCGGCAAGAGGGTGCCCGCCGCCCAGAGAAGGGCTCAAGAGGGAGCGCCGTGCTGTTTGTTCCGGCACGGCGCCTAAAGCGACGTTCCGGGTGTCCCAACATACCCGGTGTGAAGAGGCGAGGGCCACGGCGCGCCGGGGTCGCTGAAGACTGTAATCAGCGCCCGCGCCCCGGTTACAGCGACATGAGAAAGGAACAACCGTTGGTTTTTAATGGGATACCGGCTGCTCCATCTTGGTCCGGGGAGCTCCCATATCCCCGCTGCCCTCTCACTTTGGGGGCGGGGAATCCGTAAGCTGGATTTTTCCAACGGCAAAAAAAAAGAAAAAGAAAAAAAAAAAGGAGGTCACTCTCTTGGTAGTAAAACAGGTTGCCAGATTTAAGGATTATCTTGAGACCACGGATCATACACCTATAATATTTCATCGTAGCTTGTTTACCTCTCCATCCAGTTTCGTCATCCGCACGTTAGTTCTCAATTACCGCATTCTTTGCCCTGCTGTTCCTATGGCCTGTACCAAAGCCGGAAATAGCAGGGCTGCTGGGTCTGTGGGCCGCACGACTTTGTCACATTTCACAAGGTGTTTTTACTATAATTGCTTGGTGAGTGGGCTGGCAGCCGCAGTCCTTCCAGATCATTCGCATCTACAGCGCTGCTGCCCGTTGGTGAACCCAGCACTTTGCGATCTAAGGGGTGGAGAGGGAACCTCAAAGCATCCTGCGGCATCCTACGGCCACCGCTGGATGATATTAAATTTTTGGCTTTTCCCTTGGTGTCTCCCTGTATTGTATGCCACTGCAACAAGACAAAACTTTACAAGTTATAACTTATTATTATTATTGCCACAAGCGATTTTATTGTGATGAGTCTTAAAGGTTGACTGTAACCTGTTGTTTTTATATTTCTGTACATGGCATACAGAAATACCACAATCTATTAATTGAAAAAATATTGGAGCTAGAAAATATTAGAGACTGTCAATTGTGAAAAATTTTAACTTTTATGATTCAAATTCAAAATATAACAATGTTTGAATTAAAATAATTTCTATAAACCCGATTATTCTATGCATTGACACTTTTATGCATTTCTATTTGGATATTATTTTTCTACTATATTAAAGGTTATTGATCTTCCCAAAATGTTAATACAGATATATTTTTTTTAATTATAGTTTATTACATAAGATTTCACCTAATCGAACCCTGGATTCTAAGCGTCTTACACTCACAGCACATATTCGCTGCGCAAAAAAATGATGCGAACTCAATAGTTTCTAAAAAATACCTAATTTGGTTAAAAAAAATTACATTAAAAAAAGCCCAATTTCAGTCCACTAAGAGGGAAATAACGTTACTAATGTAAATATAAATGAGATGTGTACTTCATATCTCTTCTATCTTTATAATTAAATTATTAAAACGGAGTAAGAGCCATACTTAGAATTAATACTTTCTAGTTATGCTTCAAACGCAAATATTATGGGTTGGTGAAATCAGAGCAATGGCAGACCTAATTATTTGGTACATACAAGACCTTATGGAAGGACTTAAGTTACCAACAAACATTGCAGAAGAGCAAAATTTTAATGCAGTAATAAAATCCAGAATGAAACGGATAATTCAGCAACATCATTTAATGTATAGGTAAATGTTATAAAATTTTTCAAAGATAGGCAAAACAGAAAGACAGTAGATCAGATAGGCAGTACGATAGATCATATATCACAAATAATTGACATTAGTAGACAAATTTATATTTAAATATAATTGGTTAAAAATAATTATTCTGAATCTTCACTAGTACCTATTTGGTGAGATATATATGTTAAACGTGCAACGTACAAAATTGATAAAATTTAATCTCGTAATGCATAGGTGGATAGATAGGTCATATATCATGTATAATGGATCTATCCATCAGTTTTGGTACTATACTGTGTTTATAATTTTGAGATATTTATATCATCATCACCATCAGCCTGTGTCAGCGCACCTCCAGGATATAGGCCTCTCCTCATGTTCGCCTCCCCCATTTGAGGGCTTTTGGACCGTATTCTAATACGCTGGTTCAATGCGAGTTGGGGGCTGGTGGACATTTATACACTGACAATAAATAGAAATAAATGTAATAAACTGTAAACATAATGATAATTATCATTTATATGGTATAGAATTAAAAATATTGCATTTCTTTTTAGGCTTCTGGAAAACTATACTAAGGTGTACAAAAAATTATTGATGTTTGAACAGAAAGCTTCTGGGCCAGTTGTCTGTCTCACTGCATATTGTTCTGCAGAGGTAAGTTGAATATTAATAGTTCAAGTATAAAACAATAAAATTAATGACGAAGATTATTTGTAAGTAAACAAAATATTACATCTGATTTATGCATTTATGTTATGAACTATTAATTGTACATATTTTTTTTTCGACGTGACTAAAAACTTTTGTTACACAACTATATAATTTAACATTTACAGAAACTTAAAGTCGGGCAAGTCAATGGTATATTGATGCTACTCTGTGGTGGCACAATTATAGAAGTATTTATGCCAAGCTATTTGTGCACCATTTTGGGATCAAAAGTAAGTATTAAGGCACCCGATTATTATATAATCGAGTTACACCTAAAGAATATTGTTTAAATTTTAGGTAAGATCTATAGCAGACGCTTGCATGGATATACCATTTTGGAATATACCTAAAATCATGAGGCCCTATATGGTGTTGATAATGCAAAGGTCTTTACGACCATTACAGTTAAGTGCGCCTGGCTTTGAGGAAGTATCTGTTCAAACGTTTTCCAACGTATGTATAAGGTTCAAAGTCTATCTTGTTTTATGCATAAATCATCGTCATCAGCCTATGTATGTCCACTGCTGAATACGGGCCTCCCCTACTGTACGCTTCCTCTATTAGGGGTTTTGGACTTTTACATGCTCATCCGACGCGATCATTTTACTTTTCAGACAATTCAGTGATAGGTCCTAACCAACTAGAAAACAACAATGAACATTGGTTGAGTCCCCGCAAGATTTGAACCCATGACCTCCGGTTTCTAGAGCACATGCCCTTACCACTAGGCTACGGAGGCAGTTTTTACATATAAATAGTCATCTATTTATCACGAGGTTTTAAATTTACATGAGCAAATTCTTGCCTCAGTTTTGGTTTGACTTCCCGACTAAATACAATTTCTTTTATGTGACTGTTTAATTTTTCTTTTAGTGTTTGTAACTTATATGATTATTTTTATTTATCTTTGACCTTGATCGTATTGCGCTTTTTTTTCAGAAAATGGCTTCAGCTTACAGCTTCTTTAATATGTTGAGGCAAGCGAATATTTAATTAGAACAAATACTTATGATTTATGAAGTAGATATACGATATACCTACATGTGTAGTCATTATCAGTATGTACTAAGTTTAAAATCACAGCTTACAATTTACTTATAGCACTTTAATTAAATAAAATTCAGACATTTTTTTTTTGTTTATGGTAAATTAAAGGTATACGCAGATACTATAAAAGGCTTTTCTTTTTTATAGGTTGTTTTCTTATTTTATTATAAATGAAATACCTCGTTTAACAATTATTGAAATAGCATAATGTTGCCAAATCAAACTTCTCAGTGAAATTAAGTTAATCCTGCGATGGTACGGACATGAAAGCTACCTGAAAACGAGTGTGATGTGCACGATTAAGAGCCGATTGAATGAAATCGAGTAATGTAGGACTGTTAACATGCTAAGATATACGAGATACGAATATAGAGTAGTATGTATGTATCTTATACATTTTAGAAGAAATTTTCTTAGAAGCGATACAAATATTATAGCAGTGATATGTTAGTTTAAAACGTAAGCAAAATATTGTTAATTTGTTTTATTGTTCGTTAGGATATTTTTTCAATGACTTTTATTTGGTTAGACTTCTCAAATAAAGAAGAAAGATAATTAAGAACGTTTATTTTTTATGTGAACGCGTTCCTCTGTACAATTTAAGTATTGATGGCACAAAATTATGGATGTTATTCATTATGTTAATCAATTACGAATGAATGGTAAAACGCAGATAACAACGTAATGCATAAACGCAACGCCAGCACCACAACGTAATTAATATGTCGTGATGGCTCTATGCGTCTTTACAAAAAAAATTACCTAATATTTACAATACTAAAATATTCACGTTTTTCACTTCCTTTTGAACAACCTTGAAAAGTTTAACTAAATCCCTGTTGTTACCGATTTCTATCGGCTGACGGCATTTGATGCGAATTTGTTAGAAATAGAGTACGTAAGCTGAAATGCCTTATTCAAACTATAAGGTTGTCCGTTTATTTCGTCTAATAGAATAGAACGAATTAAAACTCGAGAGTTCTCTTATCTGAAGCTTCGAATGGACGCTACCTGCCACTCTGAATATAATTCACTTTATCCAAATTCAATATCAGATCGCAGCACAGCGATTAATAAGAGCGGTAACAGTGAGTATTATTGGATTAAGCTCTTCTCGTGCATTGTCTTTTTTTCAGTGCTCGGTGAAGCGTTGGAGCACACGTTTTTTCTGTACTAAGGTTACAATGCAAAGACACTATCTAATTAAATAAAATTAATAATTTAGAAATTCTAAAAGTGGTAAGTCGGGAAATATTTCTCCATATTTCGTTCACATGTAAAGCTCAAGGGCTAGAATCGACACAGGTTAAAAAAAAACTGCATTTAAAAGAAAGGATATGCATATTTTATTAACGTCCAAAGTAAATTCTTGAAAATTATATTTGTCTTAAAAATTGTTACCTATCTTTGGTATTTGTAAGTGATTGGATGCACCTTCCCTAAATATTTTTGTATACATTGTACACTACAATTTGCAGTAAAAATAAGTTGTCTGTCTTACATCGTCGATTCTTTTAATTCTACAAACTAGTATAGACTTTACAGAACAGTAACAGTAGACACTTTAGTATGATTTCTAAAGCAACGCCAAGAGAATATCATAAACAAGGTGCTACATTAACAAAAAGTTAGAAAGATTTAAATAATGAGCTTTAGAAACTAAATAACATCTAGCTTTGCCCGCAACTTCACATACTTGTTGATTTTGTTTTGAGGTGCTATTTATTAATCATAATATTTTTATAAGCCCAAATGTTTTTGCAGTTTGTGCCAGAATAGCTCGCCGATGGATAAATTTTTTTCTACACACATTAAAATTTTTGCCATATTTTGTATCTTTACGTATACGTAAAGATATAATGTAAAGTAATTCTCACATATGTTCTATGACGGAAAAATTTCATGGAAATCCATGAAGTTGTTTTTTAGTTAAGAGTAAAGGACATCCATGCCTGTATCATTTTATCTTTCGTATTATTTTCTTATTATTTATAATATTAGTAGGATTAAATTAATCACTTTAACACAATTTTTCAGTGTTTTGTAAAAAATATAAAAAATGTTTTATAATATCTTCCTTGCATGAAATGGGTAAATATAAAACAAGCAAAGTGATAAATATTGAAATAGCACAATGCAACAATATCAAATAGGCAGCGGCATTCTACAAATCCCATGATTGTAACCGCACGGATGCAAATTGAAAGCGAGTGTGAAGTGTGATAAAGTCACGGGAATGGGGGATCGGGGAATCGAGGATTTAATATTATTGTCGATAGACGTTTTCATATTTATTGTAAAGTATTTGGAATTAATTACGACATACGTTTGTGTACATTTAACACCTAATTGGATGTTCTTTTAAACAAAGTACAAAACAAAGTCGCTTCTTCTCCGAATCTACGTCCGTCCGTATGAATGTATCAATTTTTAAAACTACACAATGGATTTAGAGATGCTTTTTTAATAGATAGAATGATTTAAAAGAAAGGTTTATATTTATAAAACATGCATAATGTTAGAAAGAAAATCTGTTATAAATTTAGAGATTTCTAACGTGATGTCATTATTCGCACAATTTTGCGCTTCTAATGCAAACGCTGGCTAAACCCCGGAAGATAGTTCTTTGGCTTGATGGCGATTCCATGTAGATTTCGCCAATGTCAAGTTTTTCGATTAGACTCTGCTATATGTAACAGGCTTTGTAAATGAACAAGGTCACAGTTAACAACTAAGAATTGATTATGGGCTGAGATAATCCCCCGGAAGATAAATTAAAATAATTAACTTAAAAAAAACAAACAACGGTATGCGTCTATGAATTAAAGATAACCCCCAAAAAAGACTTCTGACCTTTACATTTTTCATTAATCCATACCCGAATAAATTAATAAACATTAAACACATTGTTCATTTGGGTATACATAGATTTACATCGATCGATTTGACTTTATACATGACGTAAATGAATATCTCCGAAGATATTACAGATTCAAAATACACGGATATATCACTGCAACGATATCGGGTATCATCGTGTCACCCGTGCGAAGCCGGGCCAGGACTCTAGTATGATATAAATAAAAACTCAAGCGAAGCTAGCTAGCTTAAGGTAGTATGTTTTTACTTTTACAATTAATTGGAGTTACCTTAAACTTTTCTCTTGTTAGGGGAATACAGATTTAAGGCTTTTTAAAAAATAAAAAGTGAAAAAGGTTAAAACGTAAACCAATTAATAGATAGAACGTAAATCATTATATAATTAATTTTAAATACAGTTAATGAAGTTACTTCCTAAACACTGAAATAAACTAAATGAAAGAAGGATTTTATATAAGCTAGGCATAAACAGGTTTAATGTGTAAAAAGTATATTTTTACAATCTATCCAATATAAAAAGGGTAATAACACTCTTTAACTATTACAAATTTACTTAAATTAATCAAATCAAATCATCCTTGATAAGTTTAAGCGACTTCCCAAAAGAAAGAGATATTCATTTCTAAACGTATTTATTTTTTTTATTTTTGTTACCTCTTTGCTCCGCTCCTAGAAGTCCCATTTTACTCTTTTTTTTTAAATGATAGGCTATGAGCTGTCATGTAGTTCTATATTTTTAAATAATTTTGTTGTTGTTGAAATTATAAAAATATTAATATAAGATAATTAAGAAAATTATGACGTCATTAATCACAACCTCATGCGATTACTTGCAAAATCACATTTAAACATAGATTTAAACAATTTTACCTAACTAATTCTTGAATTGACCTACAAGAAGTTCGGTAAAGCTATCTACGTTTTAAGTGTAACCTGCTAATATTAACAATAATCAGGCATAATCAAAGCTCATGTCGTCATATGTACAGTTTAAGTTTACATAAAAGTTATTGAATTAAAAAAAATGTTAATTGTATGCACATAAAACGTGTCAAAGACGACATTTTGACTAAATTAAAAACCTCAAAGATATCCGACATTTAAGATGCGGTGGGAGAAATTTTGAACAGACAGCACGTGCTTACATTGCGTAAAATTTATACACTATTTGAAATCGGTCATAGTTTTTTGTTAAAATTTTACTTGTACAAACACATTGCTTTGTTATAATCTTTAAAAGAAGCTAGGGAAATTTTCAAATAAAATTACTAGAAATTATGTACTAGTTTTATCACAATTCTACTTGGCAACAAAATGTAAATACTTTCAAACAATCGCAGTCATAAAATATATCAAATCCTAGGTAATAATGAATATACTTATTTGGATATACAAACGGCGATATAATTTAGAATGCAAACGAAATTTATTTAGCGCAGCGTCCGAATGTACTTCGATAAATTTGAAGTGCTAAACTTGCAATATAAATTCATGGAAGTTTAGATCGGTCCTAACTGGAACATCTTTAGACCCGATGCCTTTGGAGGTGTTAATAAATTTAATAATAACCTTATATCTTATATCTGTTTGCACATGTTAACAAATTATATAGGATAATATATTTTCCTTATTTTAATAAGATTTAAAAAAGTATTATGAATAAGACTTAGCGTGTGTTTTTTTTAATTTATACATTCCTTGTGTCTGAAATTAAACGTAAATGTAAAATATGATTGGATGGTTAAAACAAACATCATGAAGAAACCAATATAAAACATACTGTGAAAATTTTCTATTCGTAACAAGGCAGGTAACAGCTCTTTTTAATAAACCACACTCAACTAATTAATTCAAAAATTAAAAAAAACTTAAAATTTAAGACACACATTGCTACAATATTGGATAGATAAATATTTATGATCAAGCACTTCATATTCATAACATAACATGTATTATCTTATGTTTTTTCATAATCACTTACCTCTAAATAGCTAAAAACGTAAAATATCTCACAAAATCGATAGTGACGCGTATGTATCCAGCAGTAATTTAAAAACAATTTTCTAAATAGACAATGTAAAACATTTTTTTTATTTTATAAGTTAAAACATGACTGTCCTCAGAAAAATCAAAAGATTTCTACAAAAAAAAACGATGTGATTTTATGTATTAATTTAACCGGAATTGCTTTCTTGTGCAGACAAATTTATGAAACAAAAACATATTCAATATTTTTTACGTACTCGCGTACTTGCTTACTGTTTTACCTTCGTTTTAATATATTCACATCGATAAGATTTTGCAAAAACTATTCTTCATATGGATCAAGCTTTTGGTGGTAGTGATCCGTAACCCGGGGATTCTTGGCACTCCTTGTCTCACCGTTACCATGGCTAACGAGGCTAGAAATAGTGGGGCTACCGGGAACTGGATGCCGTTTTACTTTATTGGCGTTTATTAATATTGCGTAATTGCCACGCTGAGCGGGTGGATTGTCAGATCGGTGGAAAACGTTGGTCGACCTCCAACCAGGTGGGATGCCGATCTTCGCGCAGTAGCCGGTAAAGTTGACAACGAGTAGCAGGGGATAGGCCGTATTGGCGTTCCTTAAAAAAGGCCTATGTCTAGCAAAGAAGGTGGGCCTGATTATGATTGTAAAAATATGTGATATTCATGATATTTAATTTTGTTATTCAATCAAATGAAATTCATTTAAAGGAAAAAAACGGGTTTTCAATATTTTTATTAGCAAAGTGCAGGAACTACTTTGTAATTTTAAAAATAAAATAATGAAATCCTGAACCATCATTAATTAGTATTAGCAGGACTAAAAATGAATGACAAGAAGATAATGGTAGGACGGCAATCCTCGTCTGGCCGTTAATGAATTGCCTTCATTTCATAGAGCTCTCTTAAAAATGGCGATGTGGATATTATTAGTCCTCGACTATTTTTACAGTGTACTAAGCCAAAGGCAAATGAGCAATTTGATTTGCTTATTACATTAATTATTATTTCAAATACTAAAAAGTTATGATGTTCTTTTCAAAAATAAAATATGCAACACGATAACTATGTTAATTTGAGCCTTATAGTATTTTGAAATAAATAAAATAATTATCAAATAAATAACCGCCAGACGAGGATTGCCGTCCTATCTTTATCACTAATAGAAATTTAAATACTCAAAACAATGTGCTAAATTTGGTCTTCTTGTAGAATAAATGCAAAAAAAAATTATGGTGTAGAATAAGGTGCTTGTTTACAATTCATGGGGTAAATTATATTTTATTTAACCATTTACGGACGGTTACTGGATTCTAATCCAACCTGGATTATTTCAATATTGGTTTACAATTTATGTTCGAGTGCAACTTTAGTCCAGGATTATAGACTTTCAGGAAATGTTAAAAAATATGGTAAATTTATGAACAACTTTTTAATGGAATAAAGTTACAAGCGTAATGCTCTGCCGTTGAGGTAGCTACGCAAAACGCCACAAGTCTGCTACTCACCTTAAGACCTTAACACTGGAACACTGTAGGGGATTTTACACTACTGTTTTTAGGCAGAAATGGCCAGTCCAGGGGTGGTACTTCCCGAGTGAATCACATGTAAAATGGAGACATATATCTTAAAGGCATTTAATTTTATCAAACCGTATATGATTGCGAATGTTAATATAATACGTTTGTTAATAAGCTGGTTACATTGTCGTTATAACAATTATTGCTACAATGTCGTAATAACAACCATAAAACTTGTTTATTAACTACAATTATAAACGTTTTATGAGAACAAATGCAAATATGGAATACAAATATTTGGCTTCATTAATGTGCGTCTATTTGAAAAAGGTAATGACTTATTTGCTTTTATAATTAAAAAAATATAGTAATAGTTTCTCCTAAATTTTTTATCTTTCATTATTTTTTTATAATTGATGGAGAAAAATTTAAATTGACATAGGCGGTATGAAGAATTTATAAAATATTTTATGACTAGAAAAATTACTTTATGCCACGTTAAAGAAGTTATGCACGTAAGACGGAAGACAATAAAATAGTATTATTTGATTATTTGAGTTCAAATTTACAATATATGTTTATTACCCATGATCGACCTTATAAGGATTTTTTTTTACTAAGAAACATTAACTTTAAAACATTAACATTACTAAAATAATTATTTGTTATTCTCTTACGTTTAAGTAAAAAAGAGTGTCTTCTTTTTATAATTGCGGTCCACAGATTTTATATGTATGAATAATTTTATACCAATTTATGCCGACCGATGGAACATTTGGTGTTGATATGAGCTTCCAATTGCTTAAACTCAAATTTTTACGTAGTTCTCTACAAATATTTGTTAATTTTTTTTTAAATTTTGCGCTGAAATAAGCTTTGTTTTATTTGCTTAAAAATGTTGCATATCCGTTTTACACGTTCATGTTTACTCTATGCAAAGTTCTTAACTTTTTTTTCCAACGTTTTTCAAAGACAGCATGGGGTTGCCGGCCATTTCAACGTGCTTTACCTAAATATCAGTTTCTACTTAGAGTAAAAAAATCTGACCACTATGCTTCAAACTATTACCTATAGTTCAATGGAAGTGTTGGATGTTAAAATGTTTAACAACCAAGACTATGGTAAAACCCTATCTTTCTTATCAGGAATTTGGGTGATCGGTCCGTATTGCTCTGTAGAATAGAGTAACAAATATGAAATTCGATTCCATAACCTCCATTTCTTAGAGTCTATGATTAGTCCAAGAAGGCAGTTAGACATTTAAATAAACTGTAATATCTTAACTTAAGTTAGAGATTAAAGGTTAGATTTTATCTCATGTGTGGTCAAAGTTATAAAATAAGTAAATGAATATAAGTTTAATAATAAAAGTTCAGTTCATTCATCCATAAATAGTTAAGGGCGTGTGTAACAATTAGCTAAGGTTAAACGCTATAAACTTCTGTAAAGGAAGTTCGTTTCAATAGCTATATGAACGTTTTTGTTAAAATTTGAGGATAATTTTCAAGGCCCTTTTTTCATTTATTACAGAACTTAATGAATCAAATAACTTTTATTCATTAACGACTAAAAATTTTAATCAATTTTGTTTGGAAAATTCATTTATAAACTAAAAATTTTATTTATAAATTTAAGATTATCCTAATCTTAAATTTTCTTAAATGCATGTTTTAAAAAATATATTTTTAAAACCTTAGTTATTAAAACCTTAGAAGACGTAATTGCAGTAAATTCGCATTCATCATCATCATTTCAGCCTAATAAAATGCACTCACTGCTAGTAATGAGCGTCCCTAATGAATCGCCAAAAGATCGAAAGAAAGATGATCCTGTGCCACCTGCGTCCACCGATTTTCTGCACACTGGCTGACGTGATCACTCTATCTTATCGGCGTCATCCTATACTGCGATGGCCAGCATGAGGCCGCCACCCGAGAAACTTTCTTCCCAACGATTATCGGTTCCACGAGCTACGTGGCCGGCCGATTGCCACTTCAGGTTGCTTACTCTGCGAGCTATGCTGGTTATCATCGTTCTGCTGCGGATGTCTGCATTACAAAAGGTAATTAATGGGCAAGTAAAAATATAATTTCGGTTAAATGTGCGTTACTGAAAATAGTAATAAATGAGCTAGTATATAAATCTTCTCTATATATTTGTTAAATAGAAATACCCACTTTTAAAAAATCTCTCTGAGAACTTTTTATGCTCGAAAAGTGATGCGACTGTTTATTGAGACAACAAAATTTCATGATATATCGCAGTATGTTATGATTTTTTTCTGGTTGCTTTAGATCAAAGAGGTCTAGTAATTCCACTATAAATGGTTTTTATATTTTATTCACTTTTAACTACAGAAAAAAAATTAATCATATTTTTTTAAGTTATAACCAAAAATGGACGTATGGTATACCGTTTACTGACATATATTATAAAAAATTTATATAGAAATCTAACAGTTAGGTTCTCTTTTCAAATTGAAAATCTGCATATAAATATTTGAAGTTCCGAGTAACAACTGTTTTAAGTTAAGTTTCCTAAAAATACGATATTAAATATTGAAGTTATTCTGAAATATATTACAGCAGTAACTTAAAGTAAAAAAATTACCAACGGACGTAAGTAAGTCAAATTAAAGGTTCTTACTAAAGGTTAACATAACATTTCAACATCATCATCAACCTATGACATATACGTATCTTAAAAATTACCTTTTTAAAAGAATTAAAAATGAAATATTAATTATCTTTTGATGCAACCAACAGTATAAATTATATCGTGCTTAAATTTACGTCGAAATAGATAAGGGAAGAGTTTAAGTTGTTTTTACAATATTTGATACGAAGCATTTACACCGCTTCCCTTTACTTTCGTAGTCTTTTTTACAATGCATATCTCTTGACACCTCTGCAAAAACTCATCTAGGTAACTTACATCAAGGGTTCCCTTGATGTACGTTGCCACTTTGTTGCCATGTGTTACTTTGTCTGCATTTTTTCTAAACCTAGTCTACTTGTACTACTATGGCATTACAAGCGATTATATGATTTTAATATCACCGCAAGACAAACTATTCAAGGAACAGAAGTGAAATATTTTACAATTATTTTAATTACCGGTGCTAAAACGTACTAAGCGTGTAAAAAAAGTGTGGTTGGTTGGAAAATAATGACTTCCTTAATAGCTTCAACTTTGTCCGGTGGCAGAGACCGATGCGAGCGCTGGCTTCCGGCAGATTTCTAGAGCGGTTAAATTGAAATGGTACCTGTAAACGTGCCATTTGTTCTCTTAAATGAAATAATAACGTTGTCGCTTAAACTATTCACTTTGTCATTGTTAGGAATTTAATTTAAAGTTTGTGAAATTCTAATTTTATTAATGTTGATAAAGATTAACCTTAAAATGTTTCGCTATCGATTTCAATGTAATCACTAAAACATTGACAGTAGAACTAAAACAGTAGTTCTACGTCCTTAACAAAGTTAATGATCGCATAAATGTATATGATGAATAACCTTCTGCAACTATTCAATTTAAATATACTTAAGTACATTAGGATGTTAAAGCAGCTATACACCACTCGTTTTAGAAGGCAGTTATATTGTTTTGTTAAAATTTTACTTGTTGTAATTGTTTCTTATCTCATTTAAATAAATGATAGAAATGGTCTAAATTATTTTTCATGTAACATAAACGTGTTTTAGGTCGTAAGGAGCTCAACTCTTCTTTAAAGTTTCTTTTAGATAATGTTATAAACAATTTGCGTAGCAATATTCAATAAATTTACGATAACAATAAATCCATGTAAGTTCGATTAATATTTCTAGGAAATATAAGTCCAAAATCCAAGAAATAAAACACACGGAAAAAAGATAACAGACAGTTAAGTCTACTTATATCCCCAAGTAATCAATTTACTTGGCCGGTCGATCCTCTTGGATGTGAAGTAACAGGCCATCGAATAATATCTATTTATTTCAATTACATTTGGAATAATTTATTTTATCGTTCAGCAAAAAACGTTCATTTTTTATATAACGTTGTTTCATTGCATGGGAACTAATTATGTTACTAAACTACTAAACAATTTTTAAATTGAAAATGAAGGCAGACGAGCAGTCGGTGTTATGATGCAAAGTGGCCACCGACGTCCATGGACATTGTCAATACTATTGATATCATCAACGTGCTGCCTACCGTGAGACATGCAACGTAGAGTCTTGTCTACCCAATACACTGGCTATGGTTCCCTTCAAACCGGCAGAAATAGGCACCGTAGTGGTACCACAACCCCTGTAAAAAAGGACCTACCACGTCCAGATTAAAAAAAAATGCGTGAGGTCTCAGAGTGACTTGGGGCTTCCTTGTATAGAATCTCGCAATCTCTGTCAAAACTTCTGGTCAACTAGAGATGATATCGGTCCTCAACTTATTAAACCTGGTCCTGTTCTATTGTTTCTTTCAAAAGATTTTGGATAAAGACACAAGATGGACGAAGCGTAAACTTTATCAGAAGAGACTTTTACAGTCTAAAGTTCAAAAGTTCTTACTAATCGATGATCACTGCTGGTTCAAAACCTTGTTGTCACGGAGACATCATTGATTATTTGGCGATTGGCCATCATGATAAAGTATATCTCGTTTTTTACGGAACCATCAGGGCTTATATCGAAAATGGTAGTAATTCACTATCATGTTAGGATATATGTTCTGTAACAGTAGTAATCTGTGTAGTGATAAATTAATATATAATACATGAAAGTTAGTCTTTATGATAAGATTTGTTTACGTATATTCCAAGTCTACGTTGGCTTTTCTATAGGATAGTTAATCCGGCGTTTATGAAGAAACGGATGCAAACTGAAAGCTAGTGTGAAGAACGATAAGGCGTTGCTTGAATGAAATCGAGAAATGTAGGATTATTCACATGCTAAGATGTACGTGGCATGAATCTAGAGAAATAAATTTCATATATACTACACACAAAGTTATTTTATATGATAACGTAACAACATAAATTAACAAACATTTATTTTTATTAAAAAATTAACGCGAACTCTTGTGCCTGACGTATTTACTCAAGTAATTTATGGCTACAAGCGCACGTATGTAAAATATACATAATTTTATTCCGTTATAGCAAAGAAAAATATACATCTATGTTTACCTACTTGTAAATGATTACTTAACTTTTTGTAATTATTTTTTTAAAAAGAAGTTCTTTAGATTTTGTATTCCACGAGTTATCATGTTGTTAACACGTTATATATTCGGTAGCAAAAAAAAATAACTCAATGTAGAGCTACCACGCAATATGAAGTGGACTGAATGAAGACTGATAAGGGTATGAATAAATACTATTTCTTGTCCGTTTCGTCGATATATGCTAATTCATAAATATTTTATGTTCTACTAATCAAATTCAACTGCCTACGTAGCCTAGAGGTATGGGCGTGTGCTTTGGAATCCGGAGGTCGTGGGTTCGAAAAAAAGATGATCCATGCGTCGGATGGGCCATGTAAAAAGTCGGTCCACCCGCCCACTCGCATTGGACCAGCGTGGAGGCATACGGTCCAAAACTCCCTAATGGCTAGGGGTGTATTAGGGGAGGCCTATGTCCAGTAGTGGACTATCAACGGCTAATGATGTATGTATGAGTATGTAATATAATAGTAATTTGATGACAAGATTTTTTTGTAATTTCTTGGTTGCAGTTGTCTCGGAAATTGCTTTACAAAACCGTATTTATATTTGAATGTGGTCATACCGTTAGGACTCAAAATAAATAAGAAACTAATACGCCATAGAACTTCATCACAATGACATTTAAAAATTCAGCATTTTTATAACAAATAAATACAAAAACTCTTAAAAACAGAAACGAATATTTTAGGGAGTCTCCATTTTCCTCCCATTTTTCCGTTTGCAGAGATAGTGGTACGGAACCCTGCCACTGCCCTCTTAAAAGTTACTGACGATATTAGAAAAGGCATGGAGAACACTAAAGCTTCCGTACTAGTGTTAATTGATTTTTCTAATGCATTTAATACCGTCAGTCACGACATCTTTTTTACTATCCTTTCACATTTTATGGTTTCTGATGAAATAATGGATTGGTTCTCCTTTTATCTTCAGGGATGCCAGCAGTTTATAGTTGTGGATGAGTCTTCCTCAAGCTGGCTGCATGTAAGAAGTGGTGACCCTAAAGGCAGTCTTCTCTCTCCACTCTTATTTTCTATTTTTATTAACCTCATTACTAAAGATATTCAGAGTGGGTATCATCTGTATGCTGACGATCTGCAACTGTATGCCCAAGCAGATGCTGGCAGTTTAGCGGCTGCAATTAACAAAATTAACATTTATTTGGCTACCATTGGCGGTTTGGTTTGGCTGTCAATCCATCGAAATGTAAGGCAATCGTGCTAGGCAGTTCTAAAGTTACATCAAAAATTGAATTAATGTGTCTGCCAGACATTATGTATGACAGTCATCCAATACCGATTAGCCAAAGTGTAAAAAATCTTGGTTTAAATATCGACAGCAACCTAAGCTGGAAGACACAAATTGCTTGTGTTAGTCAGAAAGTTAATGGTATCATGCGGTGTCTATATAGACTCAAAAGCTTTTTACCCCCGCCTACTAAGACAAAGCTTGTGCAAACTTTAATTTTCCCTCTGATCGACAATGGGCACGCGTGCTACTTTGACCTGAATGCAGATCACCCTAATAAACTTGACCGACTTCTAAATAACTGCATTCGATTTGTTTTCAATCTCTGTAAATTTGACCACGTGTCAGCTTATCGTGCTCAGTTGCGGTGTCTACCCATTCGTCAAAGACCCTCTTTACGTGCGCTTACCAGTCTTTACTCTTTTGTTGATTCACCTTCTACTCCGATGTACATATCGTCACATTTTCAGTATCTAAGTGAAGTCAGCAACAGAAACCTTCGCTCAACGCATAATCGTCTGCTCCAATGTCCTAATCACCGTTCTGACGTTTTATACTCGTCATTCCTCGTACAATCGATTAAGATGTGGAATGAGTTACCTCCTGAAAACAGAATGGCGAAAAATCGCAAAGTGTTTAAGAGCAAAATTCGTAAACACCTTTTAAGACAAATACAACAGTAAGTAGCAGAATACAGCATCTAATATATATGATGATAGAGTATATTTATGTAAGTATATATAGTATGTGTATGTATGTACTTATTTTTTTATCATTTTACGTATATATATTAATATGTATGATTTGCATATATCATAGTATGTGTATATTTAGTATATTAATATTGTATTACAATTACAATAATAAATATTTCTCTTAATTTTTATTGATAACACCTAACCAACATTCTCTCAACCATCCATAGGTTGACTGGTAGAGAATGCCTTTGGCATTAAGTATACCATTGTACTATAATTTTGTACAAAAAGTGTAAATTAAAGAAAAGAAAACCCTTTGCGTTTGTCCGACTCACGCTTGGCGGGCTTACTGGTTTACGTGAGTCCTAAAAGGGCTTTCTGAAAATCGAACCCTTCAGAAGACGACTAATAAGAACCAAATACGCTAATAACAGCGAATTATTATTATTCATGGCCAATAACTACGATAACATAGCATATGGTTTAGAGTTTTAAACTGACAGCGAAATTGCACCAAGTGAAATAGATTATTAATTAAATTTCACATCGTGCGCTTATTTGGGGAAATAATTGTGTGAATATTTGCACTGGTTTTGTTTACATTTCTAGTTAATTAGCCAGGATACGTAAAATTTATAGTTAATTAATACGTTTACTATAACGTTTAACATTAATTCCAAACTATATACGCTTATAACAGTTGGTTCTTTAAATATTACTATAATTAAAAGAACGTACGTGCTTACCGACACAACTTTATTCGTAAAAAAATGGTTACAGACAGGAAATACACCATAGATAAATGTCAGTGAGCATAGATAATACGAGTGAACATAAATTATATCATAGACCAAATAGATCAATGTGTTTACAATGAAATGAGGATTTCGATAAAAATAATTACAATTACAACCATACATAGCCTAAGTCAGAGATTTTTTTTATATTTTCCAATAAGAAATTCCTACGGAATTGATGTTATTCGTCTGAAATATAATTTTTTAATATAATTATTTTTACTTTTGTTTATAGCTTTATAAACTTTGATACGTAACGTTCTTTTTTTTCGAGAAGCAGTGAAGTTGAAGTCTACTCCTTACAAGAAATGTTCAAATGAATTGCCACGCGGTGCCTATTTCTTCCACAAAAGATTTAAAGGGCACCATACTTGACGTTAATTCTGTTTTTCCCTGAGATACACTAATAAAATTTGCTAATTTTTGTTAGTAATTAGTCTTAAAATTATAGAAATAAGTGTATGATCAAATATTTTTTATTATACCGTGTGACACTGTAGGCTAGTTAAAATAATATAGTTTTATAAATTACATTAAAAAAATTGTATAAAAAAGTAGTTATTGTATTTAAAACGCATTCTATCATTATTTAGTATTTAACATACAATTAAACAAAAAAGTATTTTATCTATAACGATAGACAAAGGTAATAACTTGTTTAAAACTTATATTTTAAAACTACATTTCAAACAGCAAGCAACATGTACGATATCCTTTTAGTTTTTAATTTATGAAACAATATGCGGATGTTTCTCAAAGTGAAAAATAACTGGATGCTATTCTCCACAAAAGGGTTGAAAGTATCTAACAAACTTCGTTCACTGTCGCTTTAAAAGGGCATCGAGGCGAAGTTTCCTTTTGAGAGACTACATAGCGATTAAGCTTTGTTTATAATTTTATATTTTATGAAATATACTGCGTCAAGCTGACTTGTTTTTGATAGAAAATAATTCCTAGTAAAAAATGTAAGAAATTATGTTAAATATGATTACATAAATAGTTTTGTATTATGTGTATCTATATAAAAGAGATTCCCACCTATTTATTGACTCATCACGATGTCTCTGGAACCATAAGGCGTAGCGACTTGAAATGTGATAGGAATATTCCTTTCGCCGAGAAGAGTTTGGTTAAGAACGGATTTTACGAAATTCCACCCACAAGGGGGTTGGGGGTTTGCTAATTAGTTATGTTCTAAAAAGTTTTTTAGACTTGCGTCATAAATCAATAATTGTTTTTATTTTCACGTTTTAAAAAAATATTAAAAGTTGTTATCTAATAGGTTTTTTGTATTTGTAGACACTTGAATATAAAAAAAAACCGTACGTATACCTAAAGAAATCAAAACAAAACTGTGGTGCTTAAGTTGTCAATAACAAGACACATGACGTAAATCCAAAAAAAATTACTGGAATACATACGAAACTTTAAAATGAAGTGCCAGTCATTAATTACTCTTAATAATATATACGAGAATTTTTTAAATTTAAACCTTTACAAGTAAAATATAAATGGTGGTTATTATTTACGATCGAGAATTAGCAATACTTTCACTTGCCCAAATAATCATGAAAGTATGCATGTTTAATGGGAGCTAATACACAAAACCACGGAATATCCAAATTTTAAACAATAAAGCAATGCTATTAAGCCTCTATTAACGTAATTAAATAATGGATAGCAATTAATTTTTAATAAGTTGCGGTGGCTTTACGGATTACCGAAAGGAAAATATGATTAAAAACTTAGTGGCTAAAAATTTATTTGTTCTCGTTCTGTATATAGAAAAAACGATTATTTCTTTTTCACCTCTATCAGATTTACCTGACTAATGATTTTTATACAGAGAGCTCAAGGGTAAACTTTACTCTAAGGATGAATTGAAATAAATAAAAAATAAGATAAGATTTTATCGCTATTTGATTCAAAACAATACTTCCTTTAAAAATTATGTTGCAAAAAATTAAACAAATTCAACTTAACTCACGAGTCATGGGTCTTGTTATGGTCAAATTAAGCAACATAGTATTATTATATTATTAAACCTATTCTATATACGGTTTTTTTATATTTAAGTGTCTACCAGCATCAAAAACCTATTAGAAAGCATCTTTTGATTATTTCATTTTAATATTTTTTCAAATGTGAATTAAATTGTTTACTGCTTTATGACGTAAGTATAAAAAATTCTTCAGATTTAAACAATTTATGTATTCATATTTAACATAATTTCTTACATTTTACTACGATACATTTTATTTCTATTAAAAGCACATCAGCTTGATATATGTATATTTTATAAAATATAAATATTTAAACGAAGATTAATCGCTATGAAGTCGCTCAAACGGAAACTTCGTCTCAATGCCCTTTTAAAGCGACAGTGAACAAAGATTGTTAGATACTTTCAACCCTTTGGTGGAGAATAGCATCCAGTTATTTTTCACTTTGAGAAACATCCGCATATTGTTTCATAAATTAAAAACTAAAAGAATATCGTACATGTTGCTTGCTGTTTCAAGTGTAGTTTTAAAATATAAGTTTTAATAAAGTTATTCACTTTGTCTATCGTTATAGATAAAATAATTTTTAATATAAATGTGATATTAATAACTACCTTTATATACAAACTTTTTTGAATATATTTTATAAAACTATATATTTTTTAACTAGTCTGTAGTGTCGTACGGTAAAAACCTTTGAACACATACTTATGTATATAATTTTAAGACCAATTACTAATAAATTAAGCTAATTTTATCAGTATATCACAAGAAAAAACATAATCCCTTCAAATCTTTTGTGGGCAGATATAAGCACCGCGTGGTATTTACATAATCATTTTTGTAAATATTAGATTTCAACTTCACTGCTTCTCTAAAAAAAAACGTTACGTATCAAAGAAAATAACACTATAAATAAGGTAAAAATAATAACATAAGTTTAGCAGGAATTCCTTATTAGAAAATTAAAAAAATTGTCTCAGACTGAGGCTATGGTTCTAGTATTTAAAAATTGTTATAAGGGTACTTTGTGCTCTCATATAGTTTGGAGTTAATATTAAACGTGACAAAAATAAATTAATTGACTAATAATTTTACGTATGCTGGCTAATTAACTAGAAATATAAACAAAACCAGTGAAAATATTTACACAAATATTTCCTCAAATTAGCGCGCGATGTGAAATTTAATTAATAATCTATTTGCCTTGGTGAAATTTCGCTGTCAGTTTAAAACTCTAAACCACATGCTATCGTAGTTATTGGCCATAAATAATAATAATTTGCTATTATTAGCCTACTTGGCTCTTTTTAGTCGCTTTTTGAAGGGGTCGATTTTGACCAACGTAAACTTGTAAGCCCGCCAAGCGTGAGTCGGACAAATGCAGAGGGTTCCCTACCATTATCATTGCAAATGGCAAAATGGGAGGATAATGGAGACTCCCTTAAATATTCCTTTTTGTTTTTACAAGTTTTTGTATTCATTTGACATAGCGGCAAAAAAAATATATAAACCCTAAAAGTTTTAAATGTCATTGTGATGAAATTATTTGGCATATTAGTTTCTCTTTTTTTGAGTCCTTATAGTATAACCACATTCAAATATAAATACGTTATATAAAACATTTGCCAAGACAGCTGAAACCAAGAAATTTCAAACACTCTTGTCATCAAATTACCATCATATTAAAGCTTAAACAATTATTTAATAAAAATGGGTGTTTGTACATTATGTAGCAGCGCTGAAAGATATAACTTTTGCATCATATAAAATTAATATATTTATATAATAATATATTTAATATAAATTTAAATAATATACATCATCAGCCTTGATTAGTCCACTGCTTGGACATAGGCTCCATAATACATCCTATCCATTAGGGGTTTTAAATAATATATATAATAATAGATATATATATATATATATATAAACCAAAACGAACCTTAATCGTCACTCATAAAGCAATTATGCAACAACTATCGCAAATAAAAACGACAACTCCATTATCACTCATAAAATCAACCTTATCACTATGTATAAGGTCCATTTCACCGTTTTTCATCATTTTTTCACTAACGCGCCTAAAGAAGTATAACTTCAATAAGACAGTTTCATAAATATAATAGCTGTAGTGTAAAATCATATTTCTGTCATGTTAATTAAATAATACAAAATAATTTATTGTAGAAGAAAACCGTAAGGCTTTATGTCTAAGAATATATAACAGCTTTTGTTTACGCGAATACTATGCATTATAAAATAAAATGACTTGTTGCTTTAATCGCGTATATTTTACATATTCAATTCCCGACCTTTCAGCACTTTCCAGCGGCCGTGGTCAGTCTACCCCGCGACAAAATAAACGCGATAAAATGCGTAAAAAGTAATTTTATTGAATAACATTTAACAACGTTTACTTTTCGGTGAGCCTACTGGTTGTTTTGTAGCCTAATTCATTGTTTATGGGGACAAGTATGAACTTAAAAGAATCATAGCGTGTGGTGACTCAAATTCGATGGCGGCTGGAATTTAAGAGATGTCAAATCTCGTTTGCCTAGTGATTACGCTGCTTTAAGTGCATTTAAACATGCATGAATGCTGTAGCGTTAATTAACTACTGCTTTGGAGCAGTACATGTACGGTTGTAGTTACGTTTATGGTCACCTATAGATAGAAACCTTCAACGATAACTGTCATATAAACTATACTAACCATTTATTGCGAATGTATTTCTATATTCAACTAAACTTAAGCCTTATCGTTAAACTTGCTGTCATAATTATAACCGTAAGATGAATCCAAACCAGCCATTAGATTCCAGAACGAACTCTATCGATGCAAGGACAGTTAGCAGCGATTGGAACAGAACAAGCAAGAAAAGAAAGCGTTAGGAAAGGATTTTGCCCTGCAGTAAGACACTAGCCTTAATCAATCAATGGATTAATCAATTTATTTCTTAAATATTTGTGATAAATAGTTCAAGCATAAGATTTACGCAGGTATAATAAATTTTACTAGACTCTAATTTATTTTTAACTAATAGTCCTGCACAATTGGAATGAAGAGGATGGAATGTCAAAATCAACTAATATGGCGATCATAATTTAAAAAAGAGAGAATATTACCTGTTTGTATTATGAAAAATAATTAATATATATAGGTAAGCGACGTGACATATCATACGTCCATTAAAATATAAAAACAATTAGTATTGGTTGTAGAATTAGACCTCTTTGACCTAAAGCAATCAAAGAAAATTTCAAAACATACAGTGATATATTATGAAATTTTGTTTTCCCAAAAAACAATCTAATCACTTATCGTGCAACAAAAAGTCCTCAGGAAGATATTTAGTGTGGGTATTTCTATATAACAAATATATAGAAAAGATTTATAAAAAGAAGATTTATATACTACTTCAATTAATACTATTTTCAGTAAAGCACATTTAACTGTATATTTTTACATGTCCATAAATTACCTTTGGCAATGTAGACATCCGCGATAACGATGGTAACGTGTCATAGCTCGACAGAGTAGCTAAGTGAGAGCACATGGCCAACAAAGCTTCTAGGACCGATAACCGTTGGGAAGAAAGTTTCTAGAGTAGCAGCCTGAAACTGGCCATCGCAGTATAACGGACCTATAAGATGAAGTGATGACGTTACCAATGTGCAGTAAAATGTGGATGACATGTGGAACAGATCTACCTTTTTGCTGTCCATGGAGGAGGCTTGTGTTAGCAGTGCATTTTGTTAGGTAATAGATTATGTAAAATGCGACTTAACTGCAATAATTTATTGATATAATAACGAATGTTTTAAAACATGATTATTTATTAAAATGTAAGATAATCTTATAAAATGTGTTTATAATTTTATAAATAAATTTTCATCAACAAAATTGCATGAAAATTTTTCAGGGCGTTAGTGATGCTTGAAAGTTATTTCAATCGCTTAAAATTCATGTGAAAAGAAATTTTAGAATATTATCATAACTTTAGGTAAATAATGACGTTCGCAGTAAAGGCCGTGAAAATTATCTTCGAATTATTCAACAAAACCGTTCTATTAGGCTATTGAAACGAACTTCCTTTACAAAAGTTTTTAGCGGTTAATCTTAGCTTATTATCGCACACGCCCTTAACTGTTAATGGATAAATAACCAAACTTTTATTATTAATCTCAGGTTCATTGACTTATTTTATAACTTTGACGACGCATAATTTGATATCTAACTTAAGTTAGAATATTAATATTTGTTTAAAATATGAACGCGCCTTCTTGGACTAATCGTAGAAATGGAGGTCATGTGGATCTGAGTCCAAGGCATAAATTTATGTTACTGTGTTACATAGTGAATATGAACGATCTACCCAATTGCCTGATAGTAAAGATGTGTTTTCATCTTAGGCTTGGTTGCTAGAAAATCAAACATTTTGTTTCGTCATTAGGCCGTGCTAGTCCACTGCTGGACACAGGCCTCCCCTTATCCTTCATTATCAGAACGTTGTTGGACCGTATTCCACCACACTGGTACAATGCGGGTTAGTGTGTTTTTGTTTATTTTGTGTTTTTACAAAGGTCACGTGAAAATTAAAGTATTTTTGTAAACATTTTTATTTGTATCTTTAAACGTTTTAAATTATTTATAGTTCTCATAAGTGCGTGTCATACTGTATACATATACATACTTACTGTACTGTACCTAATAGACAAATATAGGATTTTTAAGTTTTTATTTTTTTTATTTTAATAGATTTAATTATAAATTTAAGTACAAAATGCATAAAACTTCTGTTTAAAAAAAGAGTTATAAACAATGAAATAAAATATTGTAAAAGTCTTATACCCAACCGTACGTGCGCTTGTAGCCATAAATTACTTACATACGTGCGCAAGAGAGTGCGTTAATTTTTTGATAAAATGAAATGTTTGTTATATCAATTCTGAACTGAAACATTATTTTCTAACAAAACTTTGTGCGTAGTATATATAGAATATATTTCTCTAGATTCATGCCACGTACATCTTAGCACGTAAATAATCCTACGTTTCTCGATTGCATTCAAGCAACGCCTTATCGCTCTTCACACTCGCTTTCAGTTCGCATCCATTTCGTTATAATCGGCGGAATAACTATCACATAGTAAAGCCAATTTAGACTTAAAATAAAAGTAAACAAATATTTTCTCAAAGTCTAACGGTGCCTTTATTGTATTATAAATTAATTTATCACTAGATACATCTACCATTACAGAACATATATCCTAACGCGACAGTGTACTGCTGCCATTTTAAATATAAGCCCTGATGGTTCCGTTAAAAACAAGAATTACTTAATCATGATGGCCAATCGCCAAATAATCAATGATGTCTCTGTGACAACAAGGTTTAAAACCAGCAGTGATCATCGACTGGTAAGGGGCACATTGAATCTTAACGTTAGACTGGAAAGGTCTCATCTAATAAAGTTCACGCTTCGTCCAACTCGTGTCTTTAACCAAAATCATGTGAAATAAGCAATATAAGAGGACCAGGTTTAATAAGTTGAGGACCGATATCATCATCTCTAGTAGACCAGAAGTTTTGACAGAGATTGCAAGATTCTATGCAAAGAAGCTCCAAGTCACTCTAAGACCTCATGTTTAAATAAAAAAAATGTATCATCATCGGCCTGTGTAAGTCCATTGCTGGACACAGGCCTCCCCTTCTCCATTAGAGAGTTTTTGGACCGTATCCCACCACACTGGTCCAATGCGGGGTGGTGGGTGGACCGACTTTTGACAGGCCCGCATGGATCATCTTACCTTTCACATAATTGGGTGATCGGTCAAAAGTACTCTAACCAATTCAGAAACAGCAATGAAAATTTATTGAGTCCCCGCAGGATTCGAACCGACGACCTCCGGTTTCTAAAGCCCGCCACTAAGCTACGGAGACAGTAAAAAAGTATAAAAATTATGAATTGGAAATTTTTTTTTTATCTAGACGTGGTAGGTCCTTTTTTTTTTTTTCTTACGAGGGGGAAATCTTCAAAGTATACCCTTTTATAAGGGTTATGTGAGGTTTTTACTCACTAAAACCCTCAGCGTCTATCATCTAGAGTATTAGAGGCACCGGGATCTCTACGGAACGCACCGGTACCTCTCATACGTGCTTGCTTGCTCTTTCTCAATTGTCTCCTCACTTCTACCATCACTGTTTATCACGATTGCAAATCTTACTTTAGGTCAGAACCATCTCCAGTTTTCATAACTCATATATCTTTTAGTCGCCTTTACGACAGGCAGATTATTCCTTAGTCCTATTCTAAAGCCCGAAACTAAAGGGCTATTCGATCGCCGCTCTGCTTGGCCAGAGCGACGGATTCTTCTACGAGCTGGATTAGCTCGTTCCCTGCCCTTTCTGCCGTCTCTTTTGCAACATAACTGCTTTCCACAAAATGAAACCAGCGCCATCCATGATCCCTTTCTGCTAATGCCGCCTTTGTATAACACCTTTTCGAGAGAGATCATAGCCAACCTTGGTCACCAAAACGTTTCGTTCCGCATTCCAAGCAGTGCACTCGGGAGAGTATGTTGCGCTGAATCCAAGATTTGTCGCAATGGTGACATTGAGGTGTCTGTTCGCGCCCAATTCTAAATAAGTATTGACCAAAGCATCCATGCCCAGTAAGTAACTGCGTGACGCGAAAGTTGACTTGGGCAAAGCTGCCAAGACGTGGTAGGTCCTAATAAAGTTAGGCCCTAGTAAAGTTTTTACAGAGGTGATAGTACCACTGCGGTACATATTTCTGCTGCAAAATAGTAGTGTGAAAACACTAACGGGTTTCGGTTTGAAGGGCACCGTACTCAGCGTTGTGGGTAAATAAGACTTTACATATTATCTCTCGCGATAGGCAGCACGTTGATGATGTCACTGGTATTGCCAATGCCACCAAAATGCCAGTGACTACTTTCCGTTAGATGGTCCGAATGCTCGTCTGCCTTCGTTGCCCATAAAAAAAGGTTAAAAAGTTTAGTAACGCAATAAGTTCCCATGCAATAATACTACACTTAACTAAAAGGAAAGTTTTTTTGCTTAACGATATAATAAATTATTCCTAAAGTAATTGAAATAAGTAGATATTATTCGATGGCCTATTACTCCACGTCCAAGAGGATCAACCGGCCAAGTAAATTGATCACTTGGGGAAAAAAGTAGACTTAATTGTTTGTTATCCTTTTTCCGTGTGTTATATTTCTTGTATTTTAATGATTACTTTGAGATATTTTGCTATCGTAAAATTATTACTGGGCAACTTGTTTATAATACTACCTTAAAGTAACTTTACGGTATCTTTCGGTAATACGAGTCGAAAAGATAACTAATTTACGTCTCCTTTTGATCTAAAACACGTTTATGTGACATGAAATACACAAAACTTATTTGGTGTGTTCCATTTTTAATTAATTTTTTATTTTTTAATATAATGTTAAGAAATCATTACAACAAGCAAAATACCGTCGACATGGCTTAGCGGTATTGGCTAACGCAAAACCCACGGGGAAACAACTTTGTGTTATCGTTGTTTTCTAGTTGGTTAGGACAATTTGGGCCGATCACCAGTGTGGTGGGATACTGTCCAATAACCAGCTAATGGAAACGGGTGCATTAGGGGAGGTCTATGTCCAGCAGTGGACTAACACAGGCTGATGATATTGAAAATTTTAACAAAAAAGTATGACTGCCTTCGAAAACAAGTGGTGTTTTAATTGGCCTTAGGGACTTAAGTATATTTAAATTAGAATATTGACAGTCTTACCTATAGATACATGCGGTCATTGACTTTGTTAGAGACGTACAACCGTTTAGTACATTAATTTAGTGATTAAATTGAAATCGACAGTTAAACGTTTTAGTGTTATTCGTTAACAACGTTTAGAAAATTTGAAATTTCACGGACTTTAAAATAAATTTCCAGCAATGACAAATTGAATAGCTGTAAGCGACAACGTTATTATTTCATTTAACAGAACAAATAGCACGTTTACAGGTAAAATTTCAATTTAACCGCTCCAGAAATCTGCTGGAAGCCAGCGCTCGCATCGGTCTCTGCCACCGGACACAGTTGAAGCTATTAAGGAACTCATTATTTTCAAACCAACCACATTTTTCACACGCTTAGTACGTTTTAGCACGTGTAATTAAAATAATGGTTATATATTTCACTTTTGTTCTTTGAATAGTTTCTCTCACGGTGATATTTAAATAAACCTGCTTAACGTGTTATATTTATGCATGTAAATAATAATAATGATGATGAGGGTAAGTACGACGTAACTTATACTAGAAATTTTTTTTGCTTGCTTTTGGAGATAATTGATCTTTCATGCGTTTAACTTTTTGTTTAAACAAGAGACTACTTATTGAGAGAACTTCTACATTTTAAAATATTACTTTTACGACGTAACGACATGGTTAAAATTCAAGTAGATTGAGGACTGGTTTTGTCTTATTTATTTACTTGAGCTTTAGTTATAAATTTCATCAATATTTATTATAAATACTTGAACGCTTAGTAATAGGACATCTCAGATTTTCATGAATTTTAAATGTCGAGGCATATTTATATACATTACCGTAAATTATATTCGGTCAGATTTCAACCATACCAAGCCGTTTAGCGAACAAGTTTACTGGATAAAATAGTAAATTTTGCGCATCGAACTTGGGCGTTAAAGAATTTTCTTGTATACATAGCAGCTAACACCCAGCTGCTAAGTATATATACTAATTCTAAGTCTGACAAAAGTCCATAGCCTGGCTGAACGCTTAATAATTTATAAACTACAGTAATGTAGAGCGTATAAAAGTATGAGTATTTTTTTATTGTTGTGTATTTTGATATAACTTGCCATTTTAAATTTGTTAATTATAGTGAAATGAATCGTATCTAACGATAGAGTACAATTGATATCTTACTTTAGATTTAATACGATGTAAAGCTTAAATATTGCTTACTAAATACCCTACATACATTATTTGTGATGTTATAAATTTAATTGCTGTTAAAAAAATAACTGCCACGATTCCTTTCAAATTCTCTTTAAAGATCTAAATTGCATAACACACAAACTGAATTCTATATTTTAAATTGAATTTGGAATACGCCAAATAATTGAAATATCAAACTTGGTCGTTAATCCCGTGATAATAACTGCACAGATATAAATTGAAAGCGAGTGTGAATCGTGATAAAGCGTCACTTGCATGCGAATTGCTTTTATATGCATGTAGTACGAATATACTTATAAAATTTTTGTTGGAAATGGAAATGCCTGTAATTGACTTTTTTATGTTTCTAAATTGTTTTAATCTATTTCGTGGATTTTTATTACTTAACTGTTATATTTTATTAAGTATTAGAAAATATGTTGTAAATAAAGAATAATTGACATTGACTTGATTTAAAAAACTTATTTAATAATTCTGTATCATGTTTTTATGCGCACGTTCGAATTGGTAAATGTTTTTAACATGCGTGCGTGCATCATTTAGCGTGATTTTTTATAATTAAAACTATCGAAACGTACTTATATTATTTACTAACCTAAATTTTATTTACGACAAACCGTTGCAAAGCTGTATTGTAGTAAAAGAGCCTTAGCTCTATTTTGCTCCAATTGACGCAGCGTCTTTCTGTATAACCTAACACATATACATATTCTTACGAATTTGACTTTGTAGACATTATATATTAATCAAGATATATTACTATTGATTATCTTTAGACATATGCAGATAAATAATTTTCTAAATAAATTTTTGTATTTGTATCTTTTCATTTCTCTGTCATACTTAAACACGCTGATAACGTTCAAAGACATTATTTTTTTAAATATTTTCCTAAAGAAGGTACTTAAGAGAAATTCTCTGCTAATGATGAATCCATTTTTGTGATTATATTATTGTTTGTTATGTCTATTATTGTTTCTTATTATTTTTAAGTTTTACTGATAATCACTAGTTTTTAAGATATTTCAAAGAAAAATGACGTCATTGGAAATCTTGAGAAAGTAAAAAAGGCTGGTTTAAACTAAAGAGACTTGTTAAACAATGTAATACCTATTTGTAATTTTGAACCGCTTGATACAAAATTTAACTAATGTATACAAGTGTTAAGCCATATTTTAAAACGTATTTAAAAAATGCAACGAGGTATGTTTTTAAACTATGTCACTTAGCTGTTGAAGAATAAAACCTAATATTACTACAATATGCCCTAAGAACGATAAAGAAATCAAAACAGTCAATGGACAGTACTCGTACTATTTACTTAGTATTTATTAAAATTTAACAGTTAAATTCTATATTGTAGCATCATTTTGGTTTTTAAACAATTAATGGATTAATTAAATATATGAAATTGACAACGTATATATTAATCAGTCACATGTTGTATTAACTTTGATTCAAATCAACTGGATATCGTTATAATTGCAAGTATCACTCAAAAGCAACGGTTATTGGCGTCCATCTGTAATATTAATCTCATTCGTACTTTAAACCATACGCCACGAAGAAACATATTTTTTTATAAATTTGTAATATGAAATTTAACTTAAGGGTTTTACTAATTTTTTTTGGGGGGACTAAATCTAGTTCAGTTTAACCCTTCTAAGGCTAAAATTGCGCGTTTACCGCTAAAAGAGCCCCCTTTGTCGCATCGCCAAGTGTCAAGCCAAACACTGGCATTCTGGGCGTCGACATTTCGAGTGTTGTCCAGTTTGGCGATCACTTGGAGAGCAAGGCTAAAATGGCCTCCAGAAAACTCGGAGTACTCAACAGGGCCAGCCAGTACTTCAAGCCGGCTCACCGCCTTAAACTGTATAAGGCGCAGGTGCGGCCTTACATGGAGTATTGTTGTCACCTTTGGGCTGGGGCTCCGGGCTATCAGCTATCTCCATTTGACCGAATCCAACCTAGGGCATCTCGGATTGTCAACGATCCGGAACTTGCTGATCGGCTTGATCCTTTGGCATTGCGTAGGGATCTATCTTTAGCATACTTTACAGAATTTACAATAGGGAGTGTTCCGAGGAATTGTTCAACTTAATAGAAGCCACTGATTGTCGCAACCGATCGTCTCGCCGGAACTATCATCCCCACCATCTGGAAGGTTGGCGTTCCACCACAATGAGTTTTAAAACAGTTTGCTGCCGCGAATTCGTTGCCACTCAGCGGTCTTCCCCAACAACTGGACATTGGGAAATTCAAGAAAGGTATATCTTACCTGAAGGGTAGTCAACGCACTGGCGTCGCTGGTGACCGTGGGGCGGTGAATCATACCATCAGTTGACCCGTCTTGCTCGTTTGCTTATTAGATGTTATAAAAAAAAAGTCATGACACAAAATTCTCAAAAGATAATTTTAATATGGGTATTTTTTATTCATTTATTGTTTAGGTAATCAACAGCTTACAATTGAGAACATTGTACAAATCAGGTATGTACATAATAGTGAAGCCAAAAACAGATTACTTCAAAACGGTTTTTTAATTTTTTTTACTTATGCCTATAATTATTTTGTTTTTATTAAAAATATAAAAATTAATTATAATGGTTTTAGCAGACTCCTCCAACCGAAAGCAATCACACTGTATATTATGAAATTTTAAGTAGTTTTAAGTAGTTGCATTACTTGCTGAGACGTCAAAATTACTTACTGTGCAAGGTATTCCTATATAATAAATTTATATGGAAGTTATAAGCGATTGTATAGCTCATTTACTATAAGTTTCAGTAATGTAAATTTTACTGTATTCATATTTTTACATTACCTTTTATGACGGATACGGCGGTTAAGTTTGATAGGGCGTTACTGATTCTTGAAAGTTATTTTAATCGCTTAAAATTCATGTGAAAAGAAGAATAATAAGATAACTTGTTACCTAAACAATGATGTTCGCAGTAAAGGCCGTGAAAATTATTTTCAAAACTTTCAACAGTCCGTTTTATTAGGCTATTGAAACGAACTTCCTTTACAGAAGTTTATAGCGGTTAATCTTAGCTTATTGTCGCACACGCCCTTAACTGTTTATGGATAAATGACCGAACTATTATTATTAATCTTAGATTCATTTATTTATTTTATAACTTTTACCACGCATGAGATGAAATCTAACCTTTAATCTCTAATCTAAGTTACGATATAAAAAATTATTCAGAATGTCTAACTGCCTTCTTGGACTAATCATAGACTTTAAGAAACGGAGGTCATGGATTTGAATCTAGTAGTGAAACAAATATATGTTACTGTATTCTACAGAGCAATATAAACTGATCATCAGTCTTGGTTTCTAAACATTTTAACATCCAACACTTCCATTAATTTTTAGGTAATCCTTTAATCAGTAAGCAATAAGAAAAGTCAAGTTTAAGCATTATCATGAACATGTTCCATCGGTCGTTTATATTAGTATAAAATTATAAATACAAAAAAAATATGTGGACTGCAATTATAAAAACAAAGACATTATTTTTTACTTAAAAGTAAGAGAAGATCAAATAAATACTTTAGTTAGTGTTTTTAGTATAAGAAATATGTAATACTTTTTAAGCATGGGTATTAAACATACAAATTACATTGTAAGTTTTAGCTCAAATATTTAAATACTACAATTTCGTTGACTCCCATGTTACGTGCATAAAGTAATTTTTCTTGTCATAAAAGATTTTTTAAATCCTTCTTAACTCTTATCTTATATTAAATTTCTTTTCATCCACTATGCAGTAAATAATTAAAAATAAAAAAATTCGGCCGAACTATTATTAGCGAAATATTTTTTTTATTTTAAGCAAATAAGTAATTAACGTTTGTAAGTAATTAATCCAAATATTTGCATTTGTCTCGTTATTATAACAAAACGTTTAAATTTGTAGTTAATAAACAAGCTAAATTGTTGTCGTTACGACAATAAAGCAATAGTCGTTATATCGACAAAATGGCCAGCTTATTAACAAGCATGGTATTAACTTTAGCCATCAGGGTTGTATACGTGCCTTTAAATATTATATGTCTCCTTTTTACATATTGACTCGGAAAGTACCATTACCGTACTGTCCATTCTGCCGAAGAACTGGAGTGTGAAATCCTTACTGTGTTCCAGTTTCCAGGGGAGAGTTTTCACTCACGAGACGTAAAGTCCAAGGTTTCAAGGTCAGCAGGAGACTTGTGGCGTTTGACGTTGCAGAAATGCAACGTCAACTGCAGAGCCTTACACTACTAACCTGTCCACTTTGTCTGCTTGTCATAATCTTTGATCTATAAAAATATTTTTTTTTATAGATCACCATTTTAACATTTCTTTGAAGCCTATGAAGTAATTAACACTGGTCTAAATTTGCACTCGAACATAAATTGTAAACCAGTTTTGTAACCTAATGTAGGTTACTTTTTTTAATCAAACATATAAGACAATTGTAAACGAGCACCATATTCTACACAATAAAACTATTTTTGGAATTATTCTACAAGACGACCAAATTTACCACATTGTCTTAAGTCTTTAAATTTCTATTAGTTGGAAAGCTCAAAATCAGTAAATATTTATTTGATAATTATTTTATTTACTACGATAACACTTACATCAGTTACAACAGTTTCAGCAGTTATCGTGTTACATGTTTTATTTTTGAAAACTACGTCATAAATAGTGATATGGGTTACGGATCGGTACCACTAAAACTTACTCTATATGAAGAATAGTTTTTGCATAATCTTATCTATGTGAATATATTAAAAGGAAGGTTTAGGAGCCAGCACAGGCGTTATGTGAGTTGGCAAAATAAGTAGAATATATTTTTGTTTCATTAAATTGTCTAAAAGTAATAATGAAAAAAAAGTAATATTTGGAGTGCTTGATCATAAATATTTTTTATCCCGTATTGTCGCAATGTATTTCTTAAATTGTATGTTGTTTAGTTTTTGAATAATACAGCTTTACTAAAAAGGGGTAATATCTGCCTTGTAAGGAATTGAAAATTTACAATGTGTGTTTTATTGGTTTCCTCTTAATGTTTGTTCAAACCATTGAAAATTGTTATGTCCCTTATAACCTTAACTTACATTTATGATTAATTTCAGACACAAGCATTGTATAGATTAAAAAAAAACGAAGCTAATTCTTAATCGTAATACTTTTTAAAACTTATTAAAATAATGATAATATATTAAACTATATAACTTGTTAACATATGCAAAGAAATAATGGATATAAGGTTAATTTTAAATTTATTAATACCACTAATGTCATCGGGTCTAAAGATGTTCCTGTTAGGACCGATCTAAACTTCCATGAATTTATATTGCAAGTTTAGCACTTCAAATTTATCGAAGTGCATTCGGATGCTGCGCTAAATAAATTTTGTTTGCATTCTAAATTATATCGCAGTTTGTATATCCAAATAAGTATCAAGTAATTTTATTAGAAAATTGCCCTAACTTCTTTTAAAGAACACAATAAAGAAATGTGTTCATACGCGTAAAATATTAACAAAAGCACATGCTTTCTGTACGAAATTTCGTCCACCGCATTTTAAATGTCTGAAATATTTTAAGGTATTCATTTAATCAAAATGTCGACTATGAAATGTTTTATATGTACATTAAATGAAGATTTTTTTGTTTATTATCATATTATTTGATTGCGCTTCGAACATGCCTTTTTGTTTTTTATAAATATAATTGTTATGATTAACAATGTTTACATTAAACTATGCTTATTGTGGGTTACTCATAAACATAGATAAATGCTTCCCGGTCTTTATTGTAGGTCAATTTAACTGATACAGATATGTTAAAAATAGTTTAAATCTATATCCTAAGGTTAAGGCAGCGTTTGCAATGTAATCGCACGATTTTTGACGCCATAATTTTCTTAATTTTTTTTTAAATGAATGAATGATTTTTTAAAGGACCACATGACAGCTAATACCTATCATTTAAAAAAAATAAAGCGGGATATCTATGAGCGGAGCAACGACAAAACATATATAAAAAAAAATATGTTCCGAATTGAGTATTGCCTTCTTTTGGGATTTGGATCAAAAATTATCAAAAAACGTTAAAGCTGTTCTTGCCTACTATATTATATGAATCCCTTTCAGAGTTTTAATTAGTTTTTAGAAAGATACCCTGATACCCGATACTGTTGCACTGACATATCCCTGCATTTTTAAACTGCAATATCATCGGAAATATTCATTTTGATTACGTGCTGTAATAAATCAAATTGATCTATGTATATCAAATGAACAATTTGTTTAAGGATATGAGTCTTTTTGTGGGTTATCCTTAGTCATATCATATTATCCTGTTCATAGACATACACCATTACGGACTTTATTGTTGTTCTTTTATGGAGTAGTAATTCTGTAGTTAATCGATCGTTAACTCATACATAGGATACATAGTTTTGTGTTTCGTTTAAAAGAACATTCAAGCGTTACAATTAGGTTTTAAATGTATACAAACATAATTCGTAATAAATTCCAAACACTTATGTGACAAACAAACAAATATGGAAACGTCTATCTTTTATGTTAAATCCCCGATTTCATTCCCGTGACGCTTTATCACACTTCACACTCGCATCCGTGCGGTTACAATCATGGGATTTGCAGAACGCCGCTGCCGAGTATGATATTGTCACGTTGTGCTATTTCGATACTTGTCACTTTGCATGTTTTGTATTTACCCGTTTCATGCAAGGAACATATTATGAAACATTTTTGGTATTTCTGAGGAAGAAACGCTTTTGATAAAAAATACAGAGAAATGGTATGGTGTCTAATTTGTCCCTACTAATATCGTAAATGAGAAAGTTTTCGAATATCGATATTAGTTACACTTTAACTCAAAAACTACCTGCGAATTGTAATGAAATCTTGCCCTCGTATAACTTATAAAAATATAATGTAATAAATAAAACCTCAAAAGCCAAAGTAAAGTAGCTAAAAGTGGCTAGTTGATATATAATTTCTAAAGCTCATTTTTGTAAACCTTTCTAACTTTTTCGGTAAATAGCACCTTGTAGATGATTTTTTATTGGCTTTATTTATAAAACATATAAAGTGTCTACTGTTCAGTAAAGTCTGAACTAGTTTGTAGACTTCAAAGAATAAAAGCTAAGAGACTTAGAATCTATTTTAAATGCAAAATGTAGTTTACATTAAATTCAAAATTAGTTTTTGAAATATAAAATACAGAATAATGAATACAAAAATATTTACGGTACATTCGGAATCTCACATGTGCCAAAAGTAAGTAGCAGTTTTTTAGACAAATACATATTCTATCAAGAACTTAACTTTTAAGTTAATACATATGCATATAATTTGTTATAATGCAAGTTTTTTGGCTCTTTAATAATTATTAATAGTACTTTAAAATTTAAAATCGTAAAGATATTGTGAGCCCTCTATTGAACGGACTATTGAGATAGCCTGCAGAGCTTGAGCACTTCATTGTTGTATGTGTGTACAGACCTCCCACAGCGTTATATGAACCTTTTAAGTTGTTCTAGAAGAAATATTAGTAAAACTATCTGAATCTAATAAGTTTATTATAATTTGTGGTGACTTCAACGTTAATTTATTAGATAATTCCAACACCACATTAGATTCAGATCATTGTTAAGTTTATTTAACCTTTCAAATCTATTTATAAAACAAACAAGAATTTCTGAGACGTCTGCAACATGTATAGATAGTATATATACTAATTGTCAACCATTAAATAAGTCAATTATTAAAATGTTAACTTCGACCATTGTGGTCAATTTGCCTCCTTTCAAATAGATAAAATGATATATAACAAAGTTCGCAAGAAACAAGAATGTTTGTTCCTATGTATAAAAGCGTATTGAGAAGTTCAAGTAATATATTACAAAAAGTTAATTATTTACATTATGATGAAAATCCACATGTACTTTTTAGCTCATTATTCACTTTAATAAGAAAAGAATTTAATACTATATTTACTTCTAAAACGGTTAAATCTAAAGGTTCTGCAGTGTTTAGTGAGTGGGCAACAGTCGGAATCCATAAAAGCAGGCGGAGATTATATGAGCTTTATAGTCAAAGAACATATAACCATAACAATAACTTTGTTGCACATGTTAGCGCCTATTCTAAAATATTTAAAAAAGTGTGTTATCTGGCTAAATGTTTATACTTTAAAAATAAAATTAAAAATTCATCAGATAAAGTGAAAATGACTTGGAATATTATTAATAGCGAAACCGGAAGGGCCGCAAGGAGCAGCTCTAAAATAACTTTAAATGTTGATAACCATACAATTGAAGCTGACATAGATGTTGCTACCTATTTCGAGAGTTTTTTCGGACATTCCGGTTTCGACTACCAAGTCACTTTTGTCTTCTCCAACAGTTGCCGAATCACTATTAAAAGATAATGTTATTGAATGTACAAAAATGTTTAATTTTACTGATGTAAGGACATTATAAGTGCATGTAGACAATTAGATATTAAAAAAACCGCAGACCTTTGGGGAATCTCTGTTAGTGATAAATTCGATTATTGATGTAATATCACCTCATCTAGCAACAATATTTAATGTAAGCATCCAGAGGCGAGTTTCCTGACCTAATGAAGCACAGTAGAGTTGTACCGGTTTTTAAATCAGGGTGTAATGTGGACCCTTATAAATTTAGACCTATCTCTTTTTTGCCTATTTTTAGTAAAATATTTGAAAAACTATTATTAAACCAATTAATGAAACATTTTAACAGTAACTGTCTCATTAATAACAAACAGTCAGCTTCACTAGGGTCGCTCCACGATTGATGCTGGCGTTATGCTCATTAAGAGCATCTTTGAGGCTTAGGAAGCGTCATGGGATGCCTTAGGCATTTTTTGCGATCTCAAAAAAGCTTTTGATTGCGTACAGCATGAAACTCTGGTCAGGAAATTACGTCACTATGGTGTAAGAAACGCCGCACTCAATCTTCTGTCTTCGTACTTGAGCCACCGAACTCAGAGGGTTGACGTGAATGGTAAACGATCTCAGGGCCCGGTAAATATGGGTGTCCCACAGGAGTCTATTCTTGGGCCTTTCTCTTTCTCATCTATATAAATGATTTACCATATGTTATTAATAAAAACGAAGAGATAGTATTATTTGCTGATGATACTTCCTTAATTTTTAAAGTTAAACGACTACACATCAATAAATGACGATGTAAATAATATCTCTCTAGAGTTGCGCACTGGTTTAGTGTCAATAATTTGCTACTGAACCAGAAGAAGACAAAATTATTAAATTTATAACTCCAAATGTAAGACCGAGTAAATGTGAAGTGTTTATAGATGAGGAAGAGATAGACGTTGTTGAGTCAACCGTGTTTCTGGGAATAACAATAGATACCAGATTGCAGTGGGGCCCTCATATTAATAGACTGTCGAATAAACTCAGCTCTGCAGTATATGCTGTCAAGAAAATCAGACAATTAACTGACGTGGAGACGGCCCGGTTAGTATACTTTAGCTATTTCCACAGTGTAATGTCTTATGGCATTCTACTGTAGGGAAGTGCGGCGGATACTAATACGATCTTTGTCCTCCAAAAACGAGCTATTCGAGCGGTTTATAACCTGGGCCCCAAAGAATCCCTGAGAAAATTGTTCCCAGAGATTAAAATACTAACCGTTACTTCTCAATACATTTTCGAAAACCTAATGTATGTGCAAAAAATAGAAATGATTTTCGTAGACATTGTGATGCACATAACATAAATACTAGAAACAAACATAATTTAATTCTTCCAGCAACTAGACTGCGAAGAATAAGTAAATCTTTTATGGGACAATGTAAACGCTTTAACCAGTAAACGTTCAGAATTTAACTGTTAATAAATTTAAAAAGTAGTAAAGGAACGTTTATGTGTTAAAGGTTATTATGACATAAATGAATTTATAAATGATAACACAGGCTGGTAATGGAATGCTCGCTCCAGGCTTTTCAAGTGTAATATACGTATGATAGTACTGTATGTAGCTCATAAGAAAATTTATATGTATATATTTGATTATTTTAAAGATGACAAAATAGGCCCGCTGAGTTTCTTTCGCCGGTTCTTCTCAGGTCGGAGGCGTCCTATTCCGAACCGGTGGTAGCGTCCTTGACAATCAATAAGCGAGTGTTACACTTCTATATTGAATAAAGATATTTGAATTTGAATTTGAATTTGAATTTAAGTCTTTGTGGATTCGGTACTTGTATATGAAATATAGAAATATTTTCCGACTTACAACTTTAAGAATTTCTTGTTTAATTTACTAATTTAACCTAATTAATTAGATAGTGTCTTCGCATTGTAACCTTAGTACAGAAAAAACGTGTGCTCCAACGCTTCACCGAGCACTGAAAAAAGACAAGGCACGAGAAGAGCTTAATCCAATAATAATACTCACTGTTACCGCTCTTATTAATCGCTGTCCTGCGATCTGATATTGAATACGGATAAAGTGAATTATATTCAGAGTGGCAGGTAGCGTCCATTCGCAGTTTCAGATAAGAGAACACTCGAGTTTTAATTGGTTCTATTCTATTAGACGAAATAAACGGACAACTGTATAGTTTGAATAAGGCATTTCAACTTACGTATAGTGATTACTCTTTTTCTAATAAAGCATTTCTTTTGAGTCAAATGCTAAACCTGTGAAATTTTTCTATGTAAATTGTAAACGCAATTGTATAGTTGGGACAAAACAAATATTCGCATCAAATGCTGTCAGTCGGTAACAACAGGGATTAAGTTAAACTTTTCAAGGTTGTTTAAAAAGAAGTGAAAAACGTGAATATTTTTGTATTGTAAATATAAAGTAGCTTTTTTTAAAAAACGCTTAGAGCCATCACGACATGTTAATAACGTTATGCTGCTGGCTTTGCGTTTATGCATCATTATCTGCCTTTTAACATATTTCATTCGTGATTATTGAACATAATGAATAACATCCATACTTTTGTGTTATCAATGCTTAAATTATTCAGAGGAAAGCTTTGACACACTAAAGTAAACGATCCTAATTTTCTTTTTTCCTCATTTGAGAAGTCTAACCAAATAAAAGTCATTTAAAAAAGATCCTAACGAACAATAAAAACAGATTAACGATATTTTGGTTACGTTTTAAACTAACATAACACTGCTGCAATATCTGTATTGCTTTCTAAGAAAATTTCATCTTAAAATGTATTAGATACATACTACATACTACTACGTGTCTCGTACACCTTAGCATGTAAATAATCCTACATTACTCGATTTCATTCAATCGGCTCTTCCCCGTGCTTCACACTCGTTTTCAGCTAGCTTTCGTGTCAGTACAATCGCAGGATTAACTTAACTTCACTGAGTAGTTGGATATGGCAACATTTTGCTATTTAAATAATTGTTAAACGAAGTATTTTATTTATAATTGAATCTGAAAATTACCTATAAAAAAGAAAAGCCATATTATCTGCATATACCTTTAATTTTTAAACAAAGAAAATAGTCTGAATTTATTCTATTTTAAGTGCTATCAGTAAAATGTAAGCTGTGATTTAAAACTTAGTACATACTGATAATGACTACACATGGAGATATATCGTGTGTCTACTTCATAAATCATAAGTATTTGGTCTAATTAAAAATTCGCTTGCCTCAACATATTAAAGAAGCTGTAAGCTGAAGCCATTTTCTGAAAAAAAAACGCAATACGATCAAGGTCAATAATAAATATAAATCATCGTATTAGTACCGAAAACTAAAAAGAAAATTAAACAGTCACATAAAAGAATTTGTATTTAGTAAAGAAGTCAAACCAAAACTGAGGCAGGAATTTGCGGATGTAAATATAAAACCTCGTGATAAATAGATGACTGTATATATGTAAAAACTGCCTCCGTAGCCTAGTGGTAAGGGCATGTGCTCCAGAAACCGGAGGTCGTTTGTTCAAATCTTGTGGGGACTCAACCAATGTTCATTGATGTTTCCAAGTTGGTTAGGACCTATCACTGAGTCGTCTCTTGGCATTGTCGGATGGGCATGTAAAAAGTCGGTCCACCCACCAACCCGCATTGGACCAGTGTGGTGGGATACGGCCCATAACCCCCTATAGGTAGGGGTGTATTAGGGGAGGTCTACGTCCAGCAGTGGACTATCACATGCTAATGATGATGATGAAACTTTAAATTATTGTTATACGATTTTAAATGTCTATCACATTGAAATAAAACCTTTTTAGGAATAGCTGAGTCATGTACCGAGCGACTCAAAGCGAGTTATGTACCGCATAATTAAAGTTTTTGCAAGCTGCGTCATAAGTTCAATTGACGTAGTCTGTAAAATACATTTTTTCTCTTTATTAGTCTTCCTCAATTCGCCGTTCTTAGTTCCTTAGTTCTTTATTCTTTATTCAATATGATGATGATGAATTTATACTCCAAATCGTAAAATAATTTGTGTATGTTATTATATTTTATGTATTTATCAATATATTCATTCAATTGTGTATACGTATATAAGTTTATATTGCTTTGTATAAACATTATTTTAATATTTATATTTATTTACCGTAAGTTGGAATATTTTTTTCCATTTCCTAGTTTTTTCTTGGATGTTATGGTAAAGAATACCATCAGTATTAAGTCCGTCTTTGTTTCATCTTTTGAGCAAAAAGTTTAAATAAATAAACATACAAATATTTCACTATATCATAACATGTCACCGAGGACTATCTTATCCATAGATAAATAAATTCGTTCAAGAAGTGAAAGGCAAAAACGCACGGACCTGACGCAGTACTTTCGGATTCGTATGAAACAACTTTACATAAAGTTGTTCTATTTTAAAATATTTTTGGGTAATACAGGTATAATAATACCAAAAGGTACTAAAAGTTTCATAATAAATTTCCTGAACGGTAAATTTAATAAACATTCGGTCGTGGTTATCAACAACTTCTAGATTTTAATAATCGTTGTTGGATACTTTGTCGTAGTACCCAACAAATTATTATAGATTTGCAATGAGGATCATTCTATTATTCTAGTAACTAAAAATATTGTGTAGCAAAGAAAAGGTGTTGAAAGCTTTTTTTTTCTGGGTCAAATCAATAGTAATTTTTAATAATTTTCACAAACAGTGGCAGTCATAGATATTATCGGTGATTTGGTTCTGTGGTAGATTAATTCATTACGAATTTTATCCGACAAAGAAACTTCGAGAATAGCGTGTTCCATATTTGCTTCCGATATGCAAAGAGTATCATTATTTCACTACCCTGAATAACCATGAAAGTATGCATGTTTAATGAGACCTAATAAACGAAACCACGGAATATCGAAATTTTAAGCAATAAACAAAAGCTATTAAGCCTTTATTAACGTAATTAAATAATGGATAGCATATAATTTTAATAAGTTGCGGTGGTTTCACTGATAACCGAAAGGAACATATAATTAAAAACTTAGTTGCTAAAAATTTATTTGTTTTCGTTCTGTATATAGAAAAAAAGACTTCATTTCTTTTTCACCTCCATCATATTTACCTGAGTAATATTTTTTACGCAGAGAGCCAAAGGGTAAACTTTATTCTAGGGATGAATTACAATAAAAAAATATAATATAAGCTTTTATCGCTTTAAATCAAAACAATATTTCCTTTAAAAATAATGTTGCAAAAAGTCAAACAAATTCAACTTAGCGAACGAGCTACTCAATTATATGTATACTTTTAAACTACAGCTGATCTTTGTCTAGAGGTAAATGAATTGTTAGTAAATTTAAAGAATTTGACATCCTATAATGCCAGCCAAAGGTGGTGATGACAACGAGACCGATTAGTTAAAAAAAATACTACAGTAATATACGCTTTAGCGAAATCTACAAAAGTTCCTTATGGTTTATTTTTTTTCTTAGGGATAAATCACAATAACGCCCTTTTAATATTAAGCTCTAAAGAAAACTTGTTTGTAATCATTAGACAATAAAAAATGCTGTGAACGTAGCGTAAAGAAATTCTGTAGTATATTTAGTAGCACATCGGCTTTCGTGAGGCACCTCCTCACTTTCGTTTATATTTTACTTAAGAACGTTTAAATTTAAAAAATGCTCGTATATATTGTTACGAGTATTAAATGATCTGACTGGCTCTTGATTTGAAAGTCTCGTATGTATTCCAGTTATATTTTTCGCATTAGCGTCATGTCTCTTGTTATGGACATCTTAAACGCTATAGTTTTGTTTTGATTTCTTCAGGTCTATGTACGGTTTTTTTTAGTATGTCGACAAACGTTAAAAAACCTATTATAATACAAATTTTAAAATTTTTTTTAGTCTTCAGGGAATATAACTAATAATATTTTTAACATAATTTCTTACATGTTATTACGATACATTATTGTCTATTGAAATCGAATCACCTTGACGCAGTATATTTTATAAAATAAGAATAAAGATTAATCGCTATGAAGTCGCTCAAACGGAAACTTTGCCTCGATGCCCTTATAAAGCGACAGTGAACAAAGTTTGAAAGATACTTTCAACCCTTTCACGGAGAATAGCATCCAGTTATTTTTCACTTTGAGAAACATCCGCATTGTTTAATAAATTAAAAACTAAAAGGACATCGTACATATTTTGCTTGCTGTTGCAAAACTAGTTTTGAAATACAAGTTTTAATAAAGTTATTCACTTTGTCAATCGTTATAGAGAAAATACTTTTTAAGTTGATTTTAATGTTATATACTAAAAAAATGGTGTAATGTGTTTTTATGAAATACAATAACAACCTCTTTATACAAACTATTTTGTATACACTTTATAAATATACTTTTTATTTACTAGTCGAAAATAGTCTAGTCCCGCGCTGAAAATAAACTATTGGAACTCACACTTACATAACTTTAAGACTTGAACTTTTATTAGTATATCTCAGGAAAAACTAGAATTAACGACGGGTGCGGTGCCCTTCAAATCTTTTGTGGAAGAATTAGGCACCGCGTGGTATTAACATAAACATTAATTGTAAATAGTAGACTTTAACTTCACTGCTGCTCTATAAAAACGAGAACGGTACGTATAAAAGTTTACACTATAAACAAAAGTAAAAATAATTAGAATACAAAATTATCAGACGAATAACATCAATTCAGTAGGAAAATGGTTCTAATATTTTAAATACAACTGTCGTAAGGGTAATTTGAATTGTTATTGGTGTAGTTTGGAATTAATGTTAAACGTAAACAAATTAACTATTAATTTCGTATGTTGGCTAATTAAATAGAAATACAAACATAACCAGTGCAAATATTTACACATATATTTCCCCAAATGAGCGCGCTTTGGGAAATTTAATTAAAAGTTTATTTTACTTGGTGAAATTTTGCTGTCAGTTTAAAACTCTAAACCACATGCTATGTTATAGTAGTTATTAGCTTATTTGGGTCTTATTAATCGCGTTCTTAAAAGCCCTTTTAGGACTCACGTAAACTTGTAAGCCCGCCAAGCGTTAGTCGGACAAACGCATGTTTTTTAAGTAAGTACCGTTTTGGAATTTAAAAAGACGTGTCAAGATATTGCAGGAATTTTATTCTTACATGAAAGCCTGTATCTTAATCTACTTTTCTATATAACTTCCGTGAATATTAAGGTACTTCTATGGTGACATGGCACTAGTTTTTGAATACGCTCCTCATAAAATTCCGCTGCCTGACTTGTTGACCCCTATGTATCACAAATATATTGACATCGTTATCGTTTTGAAGACAATAAACACCCAGGTGTTTCTTCAAGTGCAGGTACAAAAGGTAGTAACTGGGCGCCAGATCATGAGAGTTTCCCATTTAAAAGATTTGATGAGGTCTTTGGTCCGATTAGCCACATGTGGACGGGCATTGTCAAGCAGCATAACATGCTGCTTGACAATGCCTGTGCCATCTGGGGTGATTAAAAAACAATAATGGGTTCCGGATTCAAGGCGGCTGGAGTAAACAACAAAGCCACCACAATGCCAGTGACCACTTTCCATCAGATGGCCCGATTGCTCGTCTGCCTTCTTAATCCATAAAAAATGTTTAGTGGTTCCCATGCAAGAAAACAACACTTTATTAAAGGGAAGAAAGTTGTTTTGCTTAACGATAATAAATTACTTCTATATTGAAATAATTTATAGTAATTGAAATAAGAAGATATCATTCGATGGCCTATTACTTCACGTCCAAAAGGATCAACCGGCCAAGTAAATTGATCATTTGGGGATAAAATTACACTTAATTGTTTTTATCCTTTTTCCGTGTATTTTATTTTTTGTATTTTTATGATTACTTTGAGATATTTTGCTATCGTAAAATAATTGAATATTACTAGGTAACTTGTTTATAATACTATCTTAAAGTAACTTTAAGGTAGCTTTCGGTAATACGAGTCGAAAAGATAACAAAGTTACATCTCCTTTTGACTTAAAACACGTTTATGTGACGTGAAATACACAAAATTTATTTTGTGTATTTCATTGCGAATCCCTCGAAGAAAAAACTTTGTGCTGTCGTTGGTTTCTGGTTGGTGAGGACAATTTGGGCCGATCAACAGCGTGGTTGGGTTCAATAACCCCCTAATGGAAACGGGCGCATAAGGGGAGGCCTATGTCTAGCAGTGGATTAATACAGGCTGATGATATTGGTTCCTCTAAAATTCAATACTTGGTGCTGATGGAGGACTTTAACGCAAAAATAGGCAAAAAAAAGACGATGAGCTGCAAGTGGGCAATTTTGGAGTAGGGCAACGGAACCCAAGGGGACAACAGCTGGCTGACTTCATGGAGAAAGAAGGATTCTTTGTGATGAATTCTTTCTTTAAAATGCAGCCCCACAGGAAGTTGACCTGGATCAACCCGATGGTTCCGTCAAAACGAGATTGACAACAAACGCCCAATATTTAATGATGTTTCAGTGATCACAAGGGTTAAAACCGGCAGTGATCACCGACTCGGTAAGAGAGGCATTAAATCAAACATCAGGCTGGAAAGGTCTCGTCTCGATAAAGTCCACGCTACGTCCGTCTCGTGCACTATATCCTAAATGCTGAAAGCTTTCGGCTCGAGCTTAATAATCGCTTCCAATGCCTAGACACTTGCAGCACTGTGGATGAAACTAACGCTCAGCTCGTGGAAACTGTCCGTACTGTGGGTACTAGGTTCTACAAGGCGCACCGCAAGCCTAGGAACCCAAAAACTCTCTGATCACCTCTGAACCTTATGGAAACAAGACGAAAGATGCGACTGCAGTCTTCTTCTGACATGTTAGGCTACAGGCAGCTGAAGAGACAGATCTCCAGTGTTGCGTGGCGTAGTCTTGCGCATCTTTAATACATGTGGTATTAAAGAGGCAATTGAACGGGACCAAGGTTCTAAAGTCTTTGCCAGAGATCTGTCTGTCGGGCAAAGCCAGGTAACTAAGTTGAAGACCGATACTGGGGCCGTCATATCCGGTAGACCAGAAGTTTTGAGTGAGATCGAGAGATTCTATGGACAGCTGTACACATCGTCGTCAGAACCGCTTACTGAATCGAGGGACGACAGAGCAAATTATATCCGGCACAACTCTCGAAAATATCCGAAGTCAGTCTGAGCGAGATAGAATGGATCTCGAAAAATTAAGAACGGCCTGGTGAGGAGGGATTTAGCAGAGCTTCTGAAAGCGGGTGGAGAACTGATAGCTGTAGACCTTCAGAGGCCCTTTAATTTCGTCCACAGGATGGTATTACGCCAGAAGCGTGGACTAGAAGCTTAGTGGTGCTGTTCTTCAAGAAGGTGATAAAGCCTCTTGAAGAACTACAGATCGATTTCCTTCTGAGCCGCGTTTATGTCCTGTTCTCGAGAGTCATCTTGAATCGTCTTGCTTCAGACTAGACGACTTCCAGCCACCCGAACAAGCTGGATTTCGAAAAGGCTTTAGTACCATAGACCACAATTTGACGCTGCGGCAGATTATACAGAAGACCGAAGAGTAAAATCTGCCTTTATGCTTGGCGTTTGTGGACTGTGAAAGCCTTTGATTCTGTCGAGAATTTGGGCTGTGCTGCAGGCCCTTCAGCGTTGCCAAATTGACGGGCGGTATATCGAGGTTCTAAGGTGTTTATACAGCAAGGCACGATGTCCGTCCAGTACAATCCAGTAGTACGAAGCCTATCCAATTGCAGAGAGGTGTAAGACAGGATGATGTTATATCCCGAAACTCTTCACCGCTGCATTGGAAGACGCATTCAAACTTATGAATTGGAAAGGACGAGTTATAAGCATCAGCGGCGAGTGTATTACCCATCTTAGATTTGCCGACGATATAGTCATCATGGCAGAATCGCTGGAGGACCTAAATGCAATGCTCAATGACCTCAACAGTGTCTCTCAACACGTGGACCTTAGGATGAACATGGACAAGACGAAAGTTATGTATAACGGTCATGTCATGCCTACGCCGGTGGTTGTTGAGGAGTGCTGTGTCTCGAGTTGTTGACGAATATATTTACCTGAGACAAATAGTTCGATTAGGTAAGTCCAACTTCGATGCCGAGGTCCATCAAGCGAATCCAGCTCGATCAATCGTATCGACTCGACGATGGGCAGCGTTCGGGAAGCTACGACATTTCCTCTCGTCCAATATTCCTCAATGCCTGAAGACTAAGGTCTTTGACTAATGTGTTGCCAGTGATGACCTATGGTACTGAGACATGGTCCTTGACTGCCGGCCGTATAAGGAAGCTCCAAGTCGCTCAGCGAAGCTAGTGGAGTGGGCTATGCTCGGTATTTCTCTGCGTGATAAAGTGCGTAACACAGCAAACCGCAGTAGAGAACCATGGTCGACATAGCCTCGCAAAATCAGCAAGCTGAAGTGGCAATAAGCCGCCACTGAGCTCGTGAGAACCTGATAACCTGCTTGGGAAAGAAAGGTTCTTGAGTGGCAGCTCGTACTGGCCTATCGCAGTGTCGGACGACCCCAGCAGATGTAGTAACGATCTGTACAAAGGTTGATGGATGGTGGCACAGGATCGTACCTCTTGGCGACTTATGGGGGAGGCCTATGCTCAACAGTGGGTTCTGACAGGCTGAAACTACGATGACGACGACAATGATATTGGAAATTGATGAAGTGATTTAATTAGCCTTAGGGACGTAAATACATTTAAATTAGAATAGTCACATTCTTACCTATAGATATATGCGGTCATTAACTTTTTTAGAGACGCACAACTATTTAGGATATTGTTATAGTGATTTAATTGAAAACGATAGTTAAACGTTTTAAGGTTATTCGTTATTAACATTTAGAAAATTAGAAATATCACAGACTTTAAATTAAATTTCCCGCGATGACAAATTGAATAGTTGTAAGCGACAATGTTCTTATTTCATTGAACAGAACAAATGGCACGTTTACAAGTACCATTTCAATTTAAACGCTGTAGAAATCTGCCGGAAGCCAACCATCGCATCGGTCTCTGCCACCGGATACAGTTGAAGCTATTAAGGAACTCATTATTTTCAAACCAACCACATTTTTCACACGCTTAGTACGCTTTAGCACGTGTTATTAAAATTATGGTTTTATATTTCCCTTTTGTTCTTTGAATAGTTTCTCTCACGATGATTTTTAAATGAACCTGCTTAAAATGTTATATATATGTATATATATAATAATGATGATAAGGGTAAGTGCGATATACCTTATCCTAGCCCAATATTTTGCTTGCTTCTGGAAATAATTGATCTTTCGTGCGTTATTAAGAGAACGTCTACATTTTAAAATATGACTTTTACATGCAGTCATGAATCGGGTTAATTATGACTTAACGACACGCTTAAAATTCAAGTAAATTAAGGATTTCATATTAAGATAAGATTGGATAAATAAAAATGACAAAATTCTTATTTATTTATTTTATCTTTAGTTATAAACTTTAGTTAATATTTATTATATATACTTGAACGCTTGTTAATACGAAATCTAAGATTTTCATAAGTTTTAAATGACAAGGCAATATTCATATGTCATATTTTATTTTAAGTTAAAGTAAAAAAAATTACATAATGAATTTTGCTAGCGACTTAAACTTTGTAATACTGTTTAAACTTACTTTGATCTGCTAATGCTGATCGTATGAATGATGTGTGTGGTTAATTAAACAAGGCTTTGGTCCATTAATGGATAACCGTAATTTATATTCGGTCACATGTGAACCATACCAAGCCGTTTAGCGAACAAGTTTACTGAAGAAAAATATGCCACCGCAGTTTCTTGCCGGTTATTCTCTGGACAGGTCAAACTTTCCGAACCAGTAGTAGATTGACTGTCATAGGAGTTATATGGAGCCTAAATTGGATAAAGAATTTTCGAATTTGATTAAGACACTTTCTTAATTTTAAATATATTAATATTAAAACATGTCAAACAACAAATTTCAATGCTTTCCCTTATCATGGAAAAATATCTAAGCATTGAACCGCAGTACAAAGTTTTTCTTTTTTTTCTATACATATATTGTTTTATTTTTAAAGCATCGAAAATGTACGTTTCGTAGTTAGTTCTAGGTAATTAACTTATGACGTGGTCAGAGTATTCTGGTTCATAGAGAAATCTCTTAAACGGTTGCCATTGGGTAAGAATTATTCCAGGATAAACGCCAAAGCTGTTTGGGTGTATAACACTGATAATGTATTTTTGATAAATAAGCATCAATGGCTGTACAGAAAGCGAAAGTAAATATGAGTTAAATGAAGTAGCATTTACGAGTAAATCCAATATGATATTGAACTTTTACTCAATAATGCAGGGATGAAATAGGATATCTTGCGCATCGGACTTGGGCGTAAAAGAATTTTTTTAGGGTGTTAGCTGATAAGTATGATAATGTACTAATTCTAACACTGACAAAAGTCCATAGCCTGGCTGAACGCTTAATAATAAATAAAGTACAGTAAGGTAAAATGTATAAAAGTATGAGTATTTTTTTTATTGTTGTGTGTTATTATATAACTTGGTATTTTAAATTTGTTAGTGACAGTGAAATGGATCGTATCTATCGATAGAGTACAATTGATATATTACTAAAGTAAGATATCAATTGTACTCTATTGTAATTGGATTCAATACGATATGAAGGTTAAATATTGCTTACTAAATAAATACATACATTATTAGTGATGTTATAAATCAATTTAATTGCTATTAAATAAATAACTGCCACGATTCCTTTCAAATTCTCTTTGAAGATCTAAATTGCATAACACACAAACTGAATTCTATATTTTAAATTGAATTTGGAATACGCCAAATAATTGAAATATCAAACTTGATAGTTAATCCCGTGATTATAACTGCACAGATATAAATTGAAAGCGAGTGTGAATCGTGATAAAGCGTCACTTGCATGCGAATTGCTTTTATATGCATGTAGTACGAATATACCTATAAAATTTTTCTTGGAAATGGAAATGCCTGTTATTGACTTTATTATGTTTCTAAATTGTTTTAATCTATGTTGTGGATTTTTTTATTATTAAACTGTTATATTTTATTAAGTATTAGAAAATATGTTATGAATAAAGAATAATTGACATTGACTTCATTTAAAAAACTTATTCAGTAATTCTGATTCATGTTTTTATGCGCACGTTCGAATTGGTAAATGTTTTTAACATACGTGCGTGCATCATTTTGCATGGCTTTCATGCTGGTGTGGTGAAAACAGATTTTTTAATTAAAACTATTGGAATTTTCTTATATTATTTACAAACTTAAATTTTATTTACGACACACCGTTGCAAAGCTCTATTGTAGTAAAAGATCCTTAGTTATATTTTGCTCCAGATGACGCAGCGTCTCTCTGTATAACCTAACACATATACATTGTCTTACGAATTTGACTTTGTAGACATTATATATTAATTATGACATAGGTATGTTTTTAAACTATGTCACTTAGATTTTGAAGAATGAAGCCTAATAGTACTAAAATATGCCATAAGAACGATAAAGAAATCAAAAGAATCATTAGTCTTACTCGTACTAATTTATTTTAATTTAATAACCAAATTCTAAATTGTGACATTTGAGTTTTCTTAAATAAATAATGGATTTATTAATAATTGACAACGTATATATTAATCAATGATACATTGTATTAACTTTGATTTATATCAACGATATCGTTATAATTGCAAGTATCACTCAATAGCGACGGTTATTGGCGTCCATCCGTTATATTAATTACATTCGTACTTAAACTCATATGCCACGGAACAACATATATTTTTTTATAAATATGTTATGTTAACCTTTAAAATGAACCTTTAATTTGACATACGTCCGTTAGTAATTTTTTTAATTTATAAGTTAGTTCTGTAATAGGTACTTTTTACAATAAATTATAAACTGTTTACCGGAATGTCAAAATCATTTAATATGGCGATCATAATTTAAAAATGAGAGAACCTTTTTGGTTTTTACTTCTATTATGAAAAAAAAATATATATTATGTAGGTAAACAGTATACCATACGTCCATTTTTGGTTACTATCATTTATAACTTAAAAAATACGAGCTTCGTGGCTCGTAGAACCGATAACCGTTGGGAAGAAAATTTCTCGAGTGGCAGATTCATGCTGCCCATCGCAGTGTAGGTTGAACCCCATAAGATGGAGTGATAACGTCTGCCAAAGTGCAGAAAATCGGTGGACGTAGGTGGCACAGGATCGTACCTCTTGGCTGTTCATGGGGGAGGCTTATGTCTAGCAGTGCACTTTGCTAATATGATGATGATGAATGCGAATTTACTGCAATTATTTTAAGGTTATAAATAACAAAGATCTTAAAAATGTTTTTATTAAAACTAATTTTATAATCCTACAAAATATGTTTTTAGTTTTATAAATAAATTTTCATCAGCAAAATTGCATGAAAATTTTATAGGGCGTTAGTGAAGCTTCGAAGTTATTTAAATCGCTTTAAATTCATGTGAAAAGAAGAATATTTTGAGAATATTAAGATGTTACGTAAATAATGATGTTCGCAGTAAAGGCCCTTAAAATTATCCTCGAAATTTTAACAAACCGTTTTATTATTAATCTCAGGTTCATTGACTTATTTTATAACTTTGACGACGCACGAGATGAAACCTTTAATCTCTAATATAAGTATTATACATTTAAAATATCTAACGAATCTAGTAGCGAAACTTTATGTTACTATATATATACGTTACTGAGTTTTACAGTAACTTAGCAATGAACCGATCAACGATTTCCCTGATAAGAAAGATGTGGTTTTATCTTAGCCTTGGTTGTTTAACATTTTAACATCCAATACTGCTATCAAACTATAGGTAATCAGTTGAAGCATATTGGTCAGATTTTTTGCTCTAAGTTGAAACTGATAAGGCTCGTTAAAGGCCGCCAGCCCATGCTGTCTTTGAAAACGTTTGATATATAAGTTGAGGATATTGCTAAAAGTAAACATGAACCTGAAAACAACGGATATACACATTTTTAAGCAAATAAAACAGAGCTTATTTTAGTACAAAATTAAAAAAAAGTGCCGAATATTTGCAGTGTACGACAAGAAATTTCAATTTAAGCAACTGTAAGCTCAAATGACCATCAAATGTTCCATCGATCGGCATATAAGTATAAAATTATACATACATTTATAATCTGTGGACTGCAGATATAAAAAAAGAAGACACTATTATTTACTTAAAAGTAAGAGAAGAACAAATAATTACTATTTTATTTTCTCCCATCTTACGTGCATAACTTCTATAACGCATAAAGTAATTTTTCTTGTCATAAAAGATTTTATAAATGCTTCTTAACGCCTGTCTTATATTAAATATTGTACCATCAACTATGCAGTAAATGATTAAAAATTAAAAAAATAGACCGAACTATTATTAGCAAAATATTTTTTTTATTATAAAAGCAAATAAGTACTTAACTTTTGCATATAGCTCTTAATTAAGCCAAATATAATCGAACATAAATTGTAAACTAATTTTGTAACCTGGATTCTACGATATATTTTTAAATTAAATGTATTTGCCCCCATGAGACAATTGTAAACACCACATTCTACACAATAGGTAAATTTATTTTTGAAATGATTTTACAGGAAGACCAAATTAACCACATTGTCTTAAGTCTTCAAATTTCTATTAGTGATAAAACTCAAAATTAGTGAATATTAATTTAATAAATATTGTTTTTTTGAAAACTACGATAAGACATAAATTAACATCATTAGATGCATGCATGCATGTTTTATTTTTGAAAAAATATCGCCAATAACATCACTTTTTGTAATTAAAATAATACTAAATGCATTTTTTATTAAAATAATAAAAAATGCACATCTGACTTTGACTTAGTATACTGTAGTCAAGGACTAATAATATCCACCCCGACATTTTCAAACGAGCTCTATGAAATGAAGGCAATTCATTAACGGCCAGACAAGGATTCCCGTTCTTACCATTATCTTCTTATCATTTGTTTTTTGTCCTGCTAATACATTCAACTAATTAGAGATGATTCAGGATTTTATAACTTTATTTTTAAAAGTACAAAGTGGATCCTGCACTTTGCTAATAAATATTGAAAATGCATATTTTTTTCCATATTTACTTAAAGCTCCAATCTTCCTGCTAGAAACAGTTTTTTTTTAATGAATGCCGATACGGCCGATTCCCCGCTACTCGTGGCCAACTTTGATCTGATACTGTGCAGAGATCGGCATCTCTCCTGGTCGGAGGTCGACCAACCAACAACCAAATCTTGAATGAAAACGGTGGGACAAGGAGTTCGAACAATCCCCGAGTTACGGATCGCTACCACCAAACACATCTATATGTAAAATTGTTTTTCAAAATCTTATCTATGTGAATATGTTAAAAATTGTCTACACAAGAAAGCAATTTCAGTTAAAGTAATAGATAAAATCACATGTTTTTTGTAGAAATCTTTACGATTTTAACAAGGAGTCAAGGTTTACATTGTATTAAATAAAAAATATTTATTTACATTGTCCATTTAGAAAATTATTTTTAAGCGACCAGAAATTATATAAACTACTAAAATACAACCTACCGATAGGCGACAAATTACTGATGGATGGACATACGTGTCACTATCGATTTTGTGGGATACATATTTTACGTTTTTGACTAATCATCACGTCTACCCCGTGACCACGGCCGCTGGAAAGTGTTCGAAACGTCGGGAATTTAAAATGTAAAATAAACGCGATAAAATCCGTAAAGTAATTTTATTTAATAATCATGTATTTAGAGTTAAGTTATAAGTGATAATGAAAAAACAAAAGATATATTTGGAGTGCTTGATCATATTTTTTTCTATCCAGTATTGTACCAAAGTATTCCATAAATTTTATGTTGTTTAGTTTTTTATTAAATCAGTTTTACTAAAAAGCTGTTATCTGTCTTTTACATAGTATGTTTTTATTGGTTTCCTCTTATTGTTTGTTTTAACCATTAAATATTGTTATTTAATGGTCCCTTATAACCTTATCTTACTTTTATGTTTAATTTCAGAAACAAGGAATGTATAAATTTAAAAATAACAAACGCTACGTCTTATTCGTAATACTTTTTAAAATAAAGAAAATGTATCATGCTAAATAATTTCTTAATATATGCAAACAAATAAAAGATATAAGAATAATATTAAATTTAGTAACACCACCAGGGTCATCGAATCTAAAGATGTTCCAGTTAGGACCGATCTAAACTTTCATGAATTTATATTGCAAGTTTAGCACTTCAAATTTATCGAAGTACATTCGGACGCTGCGCTAAGTAAATTTTGTTTGTATTCTAAATTATATTGCAGTTTGTATATCCAAAAAAATATAAAGTATATTCATTATTTCCTAGGATTTGATATATTTTTAACTGCGCTTATTTAAAAGTACTTATGTTTTGTTGCAAATAGAACAACCTGAATGATGTAATACATAACAGAGTAGAATTCTGATAAAACTAGTACATAATTTAAATTAACTTTATTTGAAAATTTCCCTACCTCCTATTAAATATAACTATAACTAAAATATATGTTTGTACAAGTAAAATTTTAACAAAAAAATATGACCGATTTCAAATAGTGTATAAATTTAAAAAATTTCAAAATTTCTCCCACCGCATTTTTATTGTCGGATATCTTTTAAGGTAATAATTTAATCCAAATGTCGTCTATCACGTTTTATGTACATAAAATGAAGATTTTTTAATACAATAACTTTTATGTAAACTTAAACTGTACTATATTAAATTTTTTCCAGCCCCGATAAAGAAGTTTCACTTCAATTGGTACCAATAAAACGACAATAAGAGGACTCCATCATACACATTTCTAAATTGTAACATTAAGTAGCCGAGTTAAGCAGAAATATTGAAATTAAAATATATACTAGTATATTTTATAAACCCAAGTTCACATAAAAATAAATTCAGTCCATTAATTTGAAGATAAAAATAAGATAAGTATTTAAATATACGTAATTATTAATAAAATTTCAGTATGCGACTTTGGCAATGTTCGTTAAATTAAACGCTAGATGGCGCAAAACATGAATGTGCTTGAGGCGCAAAGATGGCGTGTAACGTAAAATGAGACGCGTAACGAAAACGACTTCTAGGAACGGAGCAAAGAGGTAACATATATATAAAAGAACATACGATCAGAGTTGAATACCTCTTTCTTTTGGAAAGTCGGTCAAAAATTATCAAGTATGATTTGGTATTAATTTAAGATAAGTACTATTACCCTTTTTATAATGGATAGACACTTTTACAAGATAATGTAAATCCCTTCTACCATGGAGTTTGAATCAGTTTTTAGAAAGTAGCCTTATTAACTGTATTTAAAATTATTAAACCTTAAACTAGCTAGCAAGCTTCGCTAGAGTTTTTATTCATAACATACTAGAATCTCGGCCCGGCTATGCACGGGTGCCACGATTATACGCGATATCGTTGCAACGATATATCCGTGTTTTTTGATTCTGTAATATCTTCGGAAATATTCATTTTAACTACGTGTTGTAAAAAGTCAAATTGATCTATGTATATCCAAGTAAACAATGTTTTTAATGTTTATTACTTTATTCGGGTAAGAATTAATGAAAAATGTAAACGATAGAAGTCTTTCCGGGGGTAATTCTTGAGTCATAGACGTATAGTATTGCGGACTTTCTTGTTAGTAATTATTTTAATTTATCTCCCGAGTTTTAGCCAGCTTTTGCAATGGAAGCGCAAAATTGTGCTAATAATGACAGCTTTCTTCTCTAATATTATGCATGTTTTATACATATAAACCTTTCTCTTGAATCATTTAATCTATAAAAAAATACTTTAAAATCCATTGTATACTTTTAAAGATTGAGGCATACATCCCTATGTATGCCTCAATCTTTATGGACAGCAGCGAAGTGACTTTGTTTTGTAATTAATTGAAAAGAAAATTCACGCATTATAATTAGGTGTTAAATGTACACAAACATAATTCGTAATAAATTCAAAACACTTATGTGACAAACAAACAAATATAGAATCGTCATCTACTTATATGTTAAATCCCCGATTTCATTGCCGTGACGCTTTATCACACTTCACACTCGCTTTCATCTCGCATCCGTGCGGTCACAGTCATGGGATTTACTAGAACACCGCTGCCAAGTTTAATATTGTCGCATTGTGCTATGTCGATACCTGTCACCTTGCTTCTTTTATATTTATCCATTTCATGCAAGGAAGATATTATAAAACAATTTTTATTTTCTGAGGAAGAAACGGTTTTGATAGAAAAAAGAGAAAATGTTCTAAAGTGACTAAATTAATCCTTCAACATCGGGTGTTTGTTACCTTAAACTTATCTTGGGAATTTAAAAATCTTGTCTTATCAGAATAAATTAAATATGCTTACCATAGGGGTAAGGTTCCAAATTTAATAAAATGTCACATAGAAAACTACTGCCTGTGGTAGGGCTTTGAAACCGGAGGTCACGGGCCGAGCTCTGGGGACTAAAAATTTTATTGTTGTTCCAGTTGTTTAGGGCAATTTGGGACACCCAATTATCTGAAAAAGTAAGATGATCCATGCGTCGGTTGGGTTAAAAGTTTTCACCTTTTTTATTTTTCTCCTAGCAGGGGAAAAGGTTATTTTGGACCCCTATAAAACCACCACTTTGTTCCTACTTCCCTTTAAGGGGGTAAAATTGGCGCTCGCGACCCAAGCCTTTAGCCTCCGGAGCACTCCACTCAGCCTTACAGCCACCTGGCCTTGGGTCTTAAAAACGCGCCCTTTGTCCGGTCCCTAACGGTAATCTCCCCAGTCTGTTACTCAAGGACCATAGCCAGGAAATCCCCTCTTCCCCGCACTCCCCTTGGTTGCAAGGGCGAAGGGCGGCAGCCTTCCTCCTTCCCTGGCTGGGAGGCGCAGGTCTACCCCACCGCGACAGAGCGGAAACCTGTTCGGGGAGGAAGTTTCCACCTGTCCAACCAAACCAACCGTTGAAGGGTGGTGAGATCAGTCCAAAAAAACCTCAAAAGGATAGGGGTTATTAGGGGCGACCTGGCACAGGAACACCACAGGCTAACAAAAGTTTGATGTATGTTGAAAAAGGGAGTATTCGGATAAGCCCGAAACAGGGGCTTATAAAAAATATAATGTATAATAAATATTGTCTGAAATCACAATTACCTCCCGGGTTAAATTGCGGGGCAAAAGTTCTGTAAATTTATAAAGCCATTTTAAAATCATTTTATTTTTAGTTAATTTGCCCGTCTTGATTCTATCTTCTGTTAGGTTTTATAAAATAATGAAGTGTTTTACTGTTTTAAAGTCATACAGGTTTATAGACTTTAAAGAATCAAAGCTATAAGATAGACAAAACTACCCGTTCAAAGAACCGACACCGTGGGAGAAATTCCAAAGTTCCTTTTCCCCGTTTCGGGCGCAAGATCAGGAGTCATGCTATCCGTGCCAATCTCCAGTCTTTGGGACTTATTTGGGACAGGCTGGGGCCTCCATTTCCCCCTCCAGGGGATGAGCCACCCACTGCCTCGCCTAGAGCCGGATTTACCGGTTTGCCCCATCATCAACACTCGCATATTGGCCCCGCGGCCAGGAATGCGCGCCGGAGTTCCCCCCCGCTCGCCCTTTTTTGGACCTGACCGCCTCAAAAGAAAAATTTAAAAGAAAAAAATTTTTATTTAATTTATTTTTCTTAAATTAGATAGTGTCTTTCGAAGCAAATTGGAAGAACGTTTCAACGCTTTTTGACGCAAAAATGACAAGAACGAACGAAAGGAATTCAAAATAATTTCATGTTGTCGTCTTTAATCCGTCCTGCGATCTGGGGTTTAAATATGGATGTAATTTTATTTAAGTGGGGGAGCGTCCGTCGCAGTTTCAGAAAGAAATGTAGAGTTTTAATTGATTTATTCCCAAGACGACATAAATGGACAACTGTCTAGTTAGAATAAGGCACTTCAGCTTAAGTACAATATCAAGGCTGTGAATTATTTTAAAATGGAAACGCAATTGTATGATAGGGACAAAAAATTTTCGCAAATACCGAAAACGGCAACAACAGGAATTTAATAATCTTTTCAAGGTTTTAAAAAAAAAAAGTGAAAATCGTGAATATTTTTGTATTGTAAATATTTAGTAGTAGTTTTTTAGTAGTTTTTTTTAAATACGCTTAGAGGCATCACGACATGTTGTCATGTTGACATTACTGACATTGCATTACGTGGTTATTTGTGTATAAACTATATTAAATTCACAATTATTTTAACATACTGGGAAATGCATAATGTTGTGTCATCTGTACTAATTGGGATAAGTTTTATCTGCTTGTTTGTTTCGAAACGACTCAGAAACTACTGGATTGATTTGAATATATCTTCACTACAAGAAAGATATATATATTATCCTTGGTAACATTAACCAATTTTAAGACAATCTATTCTAAAAATATTAAAATATAACAGGCTTAGGTCAGGGGATCCAAGACATTAAATTAAAGTTCTACCTACGATTATTGTAATTTTTTAATATTATCTCTTTAAATCGCTAGCTAACATCAGCTATCTTCCAGTGATAGTGTCGTCAAAATCGGATCAGCCATCCCAGAGAAAGGAATAAACAGGAAAAACTGTAGCCCGTTTCAGGAGACCGTCTGGGGGGACCACCGCGGTGGCTATTTCGCGAAACAGGTGTGATGGAAACACGCTGTGTTCCAGTTTGAAGGGGCACCGTGAGCACGTAAACGGACTTAACACCCTTGTCACGGTAGGGGCGTTGGGAACCACTGGTATTGCCAGTCTGGGTGTCGTGACCACTTTCCACAGGTGGCCCGACTGCTCGTCTGCCAGCGTAAGCTATAAAAAAAAAAAAAAAGTATTTCGTTTAGTATTGGTTATATATTTAAAGTGATTTTAATATTTTTTCAAACAGGCACTTCAATTTTATTTCTTTGTATGGACAAGTGCGAGCACTAAAACACAGTACATTTTAAAATGAATGTTAACACGTGTCATGTATTTTTAGTTGATCTTTATATGATGTGAACAGTTCAATTATAATGCACTTTACGATAGTGAAGCAACATTTACGTCCGTTCGTAACCGCGGCAGTCATTTTGAGCGAAATCTTATTTCCTCGTTATGGCATCATTGTGCTATGTTACATTGATCGAGACGTTTGTTCGATATCTACACTGTTTCATACTTCATTATGAAAATCAATACAAAAAAGGTCTGGACACAATTAAAAAAATAAATATTAAATGGAACCATATATTTAACTAAGGAACTAAAGTAAAAAAAAGTAATTCGGGACTTTGACTTGTACTTTGAAGCCTAGATGACAGTTACATAATCTTTTTTTTGTGGATATAAATATATATGGAGGTTAAAACACCCAGACATGTGAAAGACACAGTATTTCTCTCTTGATCTGAGAAGATTACTTCATCTTGTGGCTGGTTCAAAACAGACTGAATCAATCACCATTATACCATACGGATCATCGGTTTGTAACTAGTATAAATGTAAATTAATCATTAACAATTATTTCATACCTATGAACAAAAATAATTGATGAACCTCATACAAACTCTTTAGATAACTTAAATTTATACGCAGATTTATTTATTCATTTCAAATTAACACCTATTAAAAGCAGGAAATGTGAAAAACATCCAAAATCTTTATTATAATAGTATAAACCCGTTTCATTTTTGTAACCCCAGCCTAGTGGTATGAGCGTTTTGAAACTGAGGTGATTCGAATTTGGGGGGACACAAAAATTTTCATTGTTGTTTTAGTTGGAAGGGCCAATGATCATCCAATTGTCTGAAAAAGTTAGATGATAGGTCTGATGGGCATGTTTGGGTGGTCCACCCACCAACTGTGGATGGGTGGGGGAAGGTCCAAAACCCCAATAAAAGGAGGTGGAGTTTGGGGGCCATGTCCAGCGTGACTATCACATACTGAGCATACTAGTAGAACTTTTTCACCGGATAAAAAATATATATTATCATGTTAGAATTATTATTTTAACAATATTGATTTATGTGCGAATTTTAAAACTGAATTTATAGTGTAAATTATTTTAAAATCTTAAAAAGCCAAAAACCATCTTAGAAACCAACAAAACCCTAGAAAGGGCGTCCAGCAGGTCTCATACCGTCTAGCAGGGAGGTTGTAACTACGAAGGCAAAGAGAAGAATAATGCACCTTTTAAATTAATTAAAACAATTCCAAAAATTTAATAAATCACCTACATCCTTGCGCAAATAATTACGATGGTTAAATTGATTCACCTGAATAACAGTTTTTACGCATCTTATTTGGTGGATTATTGACTTTTTATGCAAATCGGTAATAGTCGCATAATCGTACTTACCAACCAGACAGCAACGAGAACTTAAACCCCAACCCCCAGCTGTAGGCTAAACCACAAAGTCCAGGCGTTCTATTGCAACGATTCAAGTTTAATTTTCCAGGGGATTATCCGTTTCGAAAAAGCATGCCAAATTGAGGGGGCTAAATTAAAACCAGCAAATTTCGAATGAAACAAAAACCTTTCTTATGGAGATGTAATTAAGGACAGAATAACTGAAAATTACAAGTGTGTGCTATATGACAAAAAAGCTCCTAAATCCACTCCTGCTCGGGACCAGGTAAAGCACAGTAGGGAATGTTTGATTGCGTCTTATTAAAAAATGAAAGTCATTAAAGTCTCTTTGGCTTTTGAATGCGGGCCTTTATAAACGATATGACAGTTTAGCTGTTTTTACGGTTTAATACGACATTATGGAGGGAAAAAAGGCTAAAAATCCGGAGAGGAGGCGGGCCCTTGCCGCCCATTCCGATTTGGGTTACCGATTTATCCATTTCCCGACCGTCGAAAATGTGTATGGTGGTGGGGAGTTGGGTTTAAAGAGGGATCAATTACCGTAAAATTGAATCCAACCCGAAAACGAAATTGAACAGATTTGGTTAACGTTACGCACGGATTGATTGCTATCGGTACTGTTTATCAACCGCCTTGGTTTTATATCATGTGTTTTTAATGATTACAGATTTGAGCCTCTTTTGGAAGTTTGAAAAATCTTATTTTAGGTGACTTTAATATTAATCTCCTACATATAAATAATGCAAATCCCAAAAATTACAAAGTTTTGACATGTATGAATCTGACCAATATATGAAAATCGCTTATTTACAGAAGAAAGTGAGACGTTAATCGATATAGTTTTTCTAAATCTTGTTAATAAATTTTAGTCAATCATACCCATCTCCCCACCATGCCTTTTAACTTGGATTAACATTAAACCAAATACCTCCTCAAATCTTTTATTTATAGACCCGGATATCGACAAAAAAAGTTTTGTAGAGACTTAAATTTAATAGAATGGAAAATATAGTTAATGGGACTAAAAGAAGTATCCAGTTTTAATGAAAAAGTCCCTGATATTTTTAATATATATGCTGTTCCCTTTAAAAGAACAAATCCAATGATTACAAAATTAAAAAGAAATGAGAGACCCCTTTAAAGCCAATTAAAATTGAAACAGTTAGAAACTATTAAATACTATAAAGATTTGAAAAATGGAAAAGTAGCTATTCACAATGAAAAAAACTGGTATTTTTGAGCAAATAATAATTCCCGGGAAGAATCCTAAACCTCTATGGAATAATATTAAAGACATTAATTTTAAACAAAATAATAATTGCCTCCCACTTATTTATATCCATGACAAAATTCTTTTTGTACCGTTAATAAAATAATAAAATTTAACTTTTTAAGTTTAATTAATTCAATCGATTTAATGTAATGTTTTAGTTAAAACGGTTGTAATCCATGTTTTAAAAGAAAAAATATTTTAAAAGTAATCCAAGGTAATGATGCATTGGTTTAAAAAGATTTTGCTACCTTGCCAGAACTCAAAGTAATAACAAGAAATATCAACGGGTTGTTCCCGGAACAATGGAACACCGCGTAGTGAACCAATCCCGGAAAGCAAAACAAAACAAAAAAATAGCTTGAACAAAACAACATTCTGCCTCCAAAACCATCGGCTTTAGAAGATCACGTTTAAACTGCAACGCTTAAATGGTGTCGTAGACGATGCATTATAGCACGGATAGCGGAAAGGTCTTTACCGTTTTGCTTGATTTTACCGCCCTTTGAAATTTTGAAAAACCTATTTTCTGGTTGGCATTCTATGGTTTTGACCATTCTGCGATGCAATGGTTTGAGTTACCTAATAATAAATGAGCCTTAAAATTTAAAAAACTTTGGTCCTGACGGGGTCTTCCATAAACCGATTAATCGGGCTATCTTGGGACTCAATTTTTGGGACCGATGTTTTCGTCTTATATATAGCGGATATTGTTGGTAATTAAATAAGAAATACCATTTAACCATTGTACAGTTAACTTGTCTTTTTAAATAGTGAAAAGAGCTATATACAAATGTTGGTTTAGAAGAAATAAATAAATGGTCAATTTCATAGTCAAAACTTGGTCCTACTAAATCAAAGTAATAATTTTAGAAACCCGTTAGCAAATTAAAAAATAAAAAAAAATTTTCCAATAATTTTTTCAGGTCCCCTAAAGAGGTATTAGAGGCCGGAAATTTGGGTCTTAATTAAATTCAAATATCTTTATTTTAAATAGAAGTTTAAATTGCTTATTATTTGTCAAACCATACCCTTGTTCGGAAAAGGACGCCCAGACCTGAGAAGAACCGAAAAAATTCAGTGGGCTTTTTATGTCATCTTTTAAAAATAACAAACAATTTTAATTGGAATTCTTTATAATTTTTAAACAAGACCCGAGCACTTCCATTACCAGGCTGTATTATCAAAAAATTAATTAATATCGTAATAACCCCAAACAAAACGTTCCTTGACACCTTTTTAAATTTATTAATAGTTAAATTCCGAACGTTTTGGGATTTGTTGTAAAAATTTACATTGTCCCAAAAAGACTTACTTATTCTTCGAGTCTAGTTGCTGGAAGAATTAAATTATGGATTATCATTAATTAATGAAGAAAGATTGCGTTTTGAGGAAATGTTCTAAAGGCAAACGTAATTGTTTTAGGTTAAAGGTTTTTACCGTATTCGTGATTATGTTACAATTCCCTGCGCGTTAAATTGTGGAAGCTCTATTTACCCGGTTATCTATGCGATACTTGTTTATGAATGCAAACCAGGACTAGGGAAAAATCTTAAAGAGTACAAAAACCCGTCTCGTTTCTGTTTTTGTGTTTTTGCGATCCCTTACCCTTTTCTTAATCGACATGACCTTTTGTCTTCATCGGACCTCCCATTTACGTTACCTTTGGCGTGTAAAGACCGGGAACCCATTATTTTATGATTAATTATGTTTTCATGGGTTACGTCCCACCCTTTCCTCTTTGCCCTTCCAAAGTCCCAAAGGTTTTCGTGGCAGCTTTACGATTTTTGGGCCTAATGGGGAAACGATCTCCCACCTCCGTCAAAGACCAACTTCAATTCAATCATTTAAATTTAAACTAAAACAACTTAATTAAAAAACAAGTCCAGCACTCTATTAATTCAAAATCAACTCACCGACATGATGGAAAAATTATAAGAAAATCTAATAAAGTACAGGTATTTTTGAAGCGCAGTTTTGGGTATATTTTCCAAAAACTTTTAATGTAATTGGGGAAGCATGGTTAACGGCGCTATCTACTTCTTAATTTACGAACCACTGAAAACCCAACCTTCATGAATGTCCCCCTTCCGAGCCGAGCGGATAATTATGGTACATTACAAAATTATACTTTATTTATATATTTTTTGTCTTTTTATTTTTTTGGCCAAAAAACGATTTTCTCTTTTTATTCCTTCTTTCAAATTGAACATTTTTTGACTAAAAAATAGTCTCCAAAATATTTTTCTTTCTCATTAGATTTGACAAACCAAAAAACATTAAAAGTCCAACGATGTAAAAAACAAATCAAATTAAAAAATACGTGTGCGTTCATAAAAAAAATAAAAACATAAATTAAATTAAAACATATTTGATTGCATATAGCAATATACGATACAACTTTCTAAGAAAATGTTGTCTTAAAGCTTATATGTATGCTTACACCTCTTTATTCTTAACTCGTACACCTTTAGCAAGAAAAAAATCCTACATAACTCGATTTCATTCAAGCGACTCTTTATCGTGCTTCACACTCGCTTTCAGTTCGCTTCCGTGTTAGTACAATCGCAGGATTAACATAACTTCACTGAGAAGTTTGATTTGGCAACATTATGCTATTTCAATAATTGTTAAACAACGTATTTTGTTGAGAATTAAAAGTATTAAATGCGACATTTATGAAAGAAAAAGACCTACTAGTATTTAACCAAAGCCAAAGCGGAAAACATTTATGGAAAAAAAAGCCTTAAACCACTTTTTATGATAAAAAAAAATTTCATTTAGTTTGTAATATGGGGTATTTTTAGGTGGTCTCTTTATTAGGGGGCCGTTGTAAAAAGTTCAACCGCTGCGCCTTTTCAATGCAAATCTGGGTAAACACCAACTTTCCTGGGCACCGTAGAAATAAATACTGGTTGAACGTGGCATCCTATATTCGGGCATCGAGCAGGGAAAGCGCAGCTGATTTTTTGAGCAAGGGTATAACTTCCCAAAGTGAAATTTCGAACCGATGTTTTTTAATTAAAAAGAAGTTTCTTAAATATTATGAACATTATTAAAATGTTTGATCGGTTTTTAGGAAATTAATTTTATTTACGAGTTTAATTGAATAGCCCGGGCCCAATATTTTTTTTATTTTCAATATGAAAATGTTTTAAATCTTGAAACCTGAATAAAATTTAAGTTGGGTGTGCAATATTTTGAAAAAATTTTTGCTGGTCAACATTGCTATGAATTACAAAGTTATTATTGACTTATCAATAAAATTTATTCGGTATATTTTAAAAAGACGGGATTAAGAAAGGGATGAAAGTGGTTTAAATAGCGACAAAAGCAGCTTTATAAATGTAATCTAATTAACTTCATTAATTGTAGATTTGCATTTGATATATTCAAGTGAAAATAGGAAAAGTCCTTTTAAGGGCAAGATTAAAGGCTACGTAGGCTGTACTTAATAATACAAATGTTAAGCCATTATATTACGCCCTTCGATATCGTTTATTAAAATTTTATACAAAGGTTTGCATAGAATATTGTCAAGAAAGGAAATACAAAAGTCATTCATTTCCAATTAACAAATCACGTCTAAGAGTAATTATTAGATCATTAAAAACTTAAAAATAAATTTGACAGATTTAATCATAAATAAAGTTATTGAAAAATAGTTATATTTTAAATATTCAATATATTTATATGCAATACCCGCAGATTTGTCACACTCCCGTTTCCTATTACAATAATACTGATAAATTTTAATAACTTATATTGTTAGTATTTTATATGAGATGCATGAAAAAGACATTGACCTGAATTATAATATTAAACATTAAATTGACATCAATACCGCCAAAACAACAAACAAAGCAACACAGGTATGATATCAGGGCATTGATGACCTCGCATTTTATTATTATCAATACGAACACTAGATATATGACGCCACTACGTTGCCACGGATTTACAACTTCGATGAATATCGACTGTTATAATTGACAAAAATACAAAATTTTATTCAAACAGTAATAAAACAGGCAGAAAATGTTAATGTGTAAACATCCTAATCAAGGAAAGAGTCAAAATTTTTAAAAATTAAAAACTTTTTGAACTTAATTTAAACATTTAAAGGTTAATTTCATTTCTCCTTATTATTAAAGAAAATATTTAGTACTTTATACCATAAACGTTAACTTGAATTTAGATTATTGTATTGTACACTTTTTTCTGAAATTATTTAAAATTCAATCTGTTTTTTACAGGTTCATTAAGAAAAAAAAATATTAATAAAATTGAAACAAATATTTAGTCTCAAAGAAGCCTGATTAAAAAACCTAGGTTAAAATTCGCCCAAAAAAATACAAAACAGAAATTAGATTTGTTAGGAAACTTCTGTAATTAGATAAAATTGCGGAGCCTAACGCAAAAAAGGAAATATTTTGGTGACAAAAACACATATAATATGTCAACTATTTTTTTTTCAAAAAGTATTGTGGATTTTAAAAATACCATATAAGATGTTACATATGAACATAAACACATCGCTATTAGTGTATGTGTTGTAAATTTGAAGAAATTACAATATATCTATTTGCGGTTTGTAGTATAATCTACACACCGCCTTCGTGATCTAGTGTTATTGGCCCTTGCTTTATAAACCGGAAAAAATAATGTAAAAAGCTGGTTCACCCACCGACCCGATTTGGACCAACGTTGTGGGATACGGTCCAGAGACCCCCTAATGGAGAGGTCGTCCATCAGGGGAAAACTATGTCGAGCAGTGGACTAACACAGGTTGATGATGATGATTATATTCTATTAATTGAAATGTATTTTTTTTTTAAAATATTTAAGTATAATTTTATAGTAATTAAACGCGATAAAATTGGTAAAAATTGTAATATGGAACTATTATAATATTCTTTATTAGGTATATTACAAATGGTAAAAAGCAGGTCTACCCTTCGCTTTTCTTTTTGCTTTATTAACGCCGCCTTTAAACTAGAATATACATTTATTTGATCAAACGATATTTATCTCTCTGAATATACCAGGCATTTTCTCGTTCTGGCAATATTTGTAATATTGTCTATATTACACAGGCCATATTTAATATAAAATTTTAAATAAGCGGAGGGACATCATCATTTCATGGAATTGCAATCTTTTATGATAAAATTGCACAAATTATTTAGGTTATTTTATTTCTAAAAATTATTGCTGATGTCGTGTACATATCGTAATGATATTGAACCTTGTTTTAAAAAAACAGGAGAGAGGTTAGTAAAATAATGGACCATACCGGACCAGACCACCTTTAAAATAACCTAAAAGTAAGACGGTTTTTATTGTTGAGACTATATATGGCAATCATTATAAAACGTCAGCGTCTTCAATTTTACTAAAAAGTAATCCATCTACCGAATGCAGTTTACTTGTATTAATTTCGAAAATTTGTATGAAACAGAAGCCGACCCCTTAATAATTTATTTGAAAATATTGCTTGAAAAACAAAGTATAAAAAAAACTGATAAATGGACAAAACGTGTAAAAAGGAAAAACTTAATACATATAACAAAATAAATGGTAGATTCATAGGGTATGTTTTAATTATAGCGATCTAGCAATCATCTTAAGGTCTGTACTTGTTACCGTGTCAGCGAAAACTATACGGAACTTGTTATATTTTTAAGCCAGATGCCACTTATATGGCGTTGTATACTTTAAATATGTATGGGCGAGGCACCGTAAACTATTTAATTCAAAGTTAATGGGAAGACATAATAAAAATATTATGTGTTTATATATGAATAAAAATGTTTAATTACATTACATCATACATCATCAGCCTTTGTTAGTCCACTGCTGGACATAGGCCTCACCTAATACACCCCTATCCATTAGGGGGTTTGGACCGTATCCCACCACGCTGGTCCAATGCGGGTTGGTGGGTGGACCGACTTTTTTACATGCCCATCCGACGCATGGATCATCTTACTTTTCAGACAATTGGGTGATCGGCCCAAATTGCCCTAACCAACAATGACAAGTAAGATGTTTGTTAATACAATGTGTTACTTATCATTTTTAACTTGTATTATATTTTGTTAAAAAATTTTAATACAAAGGACGCACCAGCCTCGTTACTTTTAACATCCGAAGTATGCAGAATACCAACATTTGGTAGCTACTCAAAAACTGACATTAAACTCGAGATATATAGCGAAATAATGGATATAAAGAATTATAAAAGTCATCATTAAGAAAGGTATGACAGTCATCATTTATTTCTTTAAATCCACTAAGTATTTAGTAAACTAAGTATTTTTAAGTATAAGAACTTTTATATACTGTATTAAATCTCAAACAGTTTCTTTATAAAGTTAGCTTTTTTGTCGTTATATAAAATATGAAACGGTTATTAAAATGATAAATATTTTGATCGTAAATCAAGCTAAGCAGAAATGGACAATTCAATTTCCATTGCGGACGTACAACAACTTATTCGTTAATCGCCGTGCAAAGCGATCTACGCGGCTCATTTAACGATTCAGCTAAAATTACGTGCCACGTATTCACGTGGCAGCTAAAAAAGATTTCAACATCATCATCATAATCGGCCTGTGGTAGTCCAGCGCTGGACATACCCCCCCCCCACCCAATACATTCCTATTAATTAGAGGGTTTGGACGGTATCCCACCACACTGGTCCAATGCGGGTTGGTGGGTGGACCGAATTTTTATATGCCCATCCGACGCATGGATCATCTTACTTTACAGACAATTAGGTGATCGGCCCAAATTGCTCTAACCAACTAGGAAACAACAATTAAAATTTGTTGAGTGCCCGCAGGGTTCGAACCCACGACCTCCGGTTTCTAAGGCACACGCCCATGCCACTAGGCTACGGAGGCAGTTAAATAATTTTATACATAATTTTTTAATTAAATTTAGTAGAAGTAAAACCTAATTATTTTACCCTTATAATAACTAGTTTATCTATTTTGAGGGTTAAAATCATATGCCTTAAACATACAATATTTCACAGTTCAATCACTTGCAATTGATTTATATACTTACAATGGATGTTGTAAGTATATAAATCAATTGCAATTACTTTTCTAAAGGGTTTATCACTAGTTTGATGGAAAGCATCCGTCGGACTAACGGTTCTATAACGCTTAAAAAGACCGAGTAGAGTCTGGTTGCTTCACATTATAGCCAAGAAAATTGCAGTACAATCTAAAATATTCAATGTCGATAAACCTGTTTCTAATTTTGCTATAAATGCGAATGCAGTTTGTAAGTATAATACTCTAACCATTTAAGTAGAATCTTTACTATTTTAATACGTATAGGCCATAATGATGTTAAATGAAATTACATAATTTAAAATCAGTTACAAATAAGTCCAATAAATGTCTATTAACAAACAGACTCAAACAGTTGATTTATTTAATGTAGTAAAAACACGAATACTATTACGTATTATTTACGTATTATTAATAAACGTATTATATTTAGCAAATATATATACATAGTCTATATCAAAATGTAACATAGGAGGGTAGTTCGCTACGCCACTGTCAACTTCGACTCCCTTATAAAATTACCTTAATTAAATACAAGTAAAGCGAAAACGCAAGAAAACTTCAACGTAACAGTGAAAGAAAAGTTCAAAGTTTGTGAAAATTATAAAGACTTTTACAAATAAGAACAATTACAATATTTATCTAAGTGCTGAGTTTCTTACGACTAAATCAAAAAACAAGTGATATTTGGTGCACAAGAAGAGTGATACTAGTGAAGAAACATTCGCAGAAAAAGAAGTTTAAAAGTAAACTATAGTAGAAGACAAAATTTAAAAAAAGATTAAAACCTTACAGAAACTATTTTATTACCGTCATCTACAGGGGAGTAGATGGTACCAACAAAAATTTTGTCTACAAATTAGTACCTGTAGTCGTTGACACTTGGAGCCTAAGAAGGTCAGCTATCACAAATTTTAGTAAACACAACAAGAATTATAATTAATAAGTTAATTATATTAAAATAGCGGAACATAATAATAAGTAAATTCTGCTGAATGACGCCATCTAGCGGTCAAAAGCAAAATTGTTATTTAAAAGTATATTGATTTTAAATACCTTTTTATAAAACAAACAACTAAAATACTGAGATCATAATGTCGAATATGGACGATATTGTAAAAATTTTACAAGTTATACAAAATGACCTAGCGAAACAAAAACAAAATATGAAAGAGATGGAACAAAATATCAAGGAATCGATTAATAGCAATATAGATGAAAAGTTTAATCTTATCGAAACTAAGAACAAAGAGCTAGAAATAAAAGTTGAACAGCAGCAAAAAACCATTGATTTTGTAAAAAACAGGTTAGTTAAAAATTTTTTTTTTCGGAATTGAAGAAAAGGAAAAGGGATATGAAGATCTTCTTTCTACAATCCTAGATATAATAAATAGTATCCTAAAAGTGCTCTGTCATAAATGGGAAATTGAAAACGTCCATAGAATGGGGAAATACTCTGGAAAGCTAGACCAGTGGTGGTTACAACGACTACAATGAGCAGGAAAATCGAAATACTGAAAAAGAAAAAAGCTCACTGATACAAATATGTATTTAAAAGAAGATTTTCCACCGAGTGTACTACAGAAGCGTAAAGACTTAAAGGTAGAACTTGAACGCGAGCGAAAAGCAGGAAAAAGAGTGGTTCTGCGTTACGACAAAATAGTAGAGCTGAAAAAACACGAATGGCAACCACGTACATTAACAGAACGAAGCAAACGACACATGTCTATATCACCAGAGATGGCAAGCAAAAAATTGTAAATTTTTTGAAGACGGAGCTAATCAGTCTTGTAGAAAAAACAAGTCACGACCAAAGAAGAAATAGACTCCTTTTATCAAACACAACTGAAAATCGGCCAAGCTCAAGAAAATGAAGGAAGTAACAAAGGAATATATGCATATGGAAAACGAAGTAACCACGGCCATATATTAGTAAGATTTATACTCGAGAACAGTTTTTTCGTCATAAACAGCCTGTTTCCGTGCAATTCACCAAAAAATGCACATGGCGTTTACCAAACGGCGAGCACTTTAAATAAATATACTACATTTTCACAAATCAACCGAGACGCATTTAAAAATTTGGTATAATAAAAAAAATTTACTTTAATACTGATCATAGGATAGTACGTTGTGTGTTATCTTCAGATTTTAAACCGAAAAAAAGAAAAATAAAACCTGTTGATTACACCAAAAATTTACCGATTTCAAAAAACGCTGCTATTTATTGGTAAAATAAATTAATGAAAGCTGTAAGTGCATCAACTGAAGTTCAGAACCAATATGATAAATTAGAAATAGAATTCAAAGATCTTTGGAAGCATTTTCCGTGTGAAAGGAAATCGATAAATAGATAAATCAATGACGAGACAAGAGATCTATAAATACAGATAAAAGAATTATGTAAGAAAAAAAGAACAACAGAAAACAAATCCGAAAAAATAAGAATAAGCAAAAAAATTAATAAGTTTTTTTCGAGAAAGAAAAAATACAAAAAAAGCTATAGAAAAATTTATAACCAAATCAGGGGCTGTACGTAAAGCATATAAAGAGCTGAACGAAAACAAGAAATTGGACAGTAAAAGTACAAAATAGACTAGGAATCACGCATTATAGACGTCCAAATATTATAAATGAAGCAATATGAACATCACTAGCTCAACAAGGCGTAAACTCAATATATATAAAGGTAATACAAAGTGTATACGAAAAATGTTGTGCCAAAGTCCGCTTAGAACGAGAAGGTAAAGAATTTTCCATAAGAAGAAGAGTGAGACAAGGAGATCCGCTCTCGCCAAAAATATTTTCAGCTGTACTCGAATCTGTATTTAGACGCATGAATTGGGAAACGAATGGCATAAATATAGACGGAGAACTATTGAACCACTTGCGATTTGTAGATGACATTGTAGTTTTTGCAGAAAAAGCGACAGAGCTTGAGAACATGGTTAGAGAACTCGCATCAGAAAGCCTCTGACTGTCACTTAACATAATAAAAACTAAGCCACTAACAAACTCAGACCCCCGAAATTGTTGTAGAGAACAAAAAATTTGAATACGTATCAGAATACATTTACCTAGGACAGTTGGTACCGTTAATAATAATAATAATAATAATAATAAGACATTTATTTGTAAAAACATGGTATAGCATAAATAATTGAGGTGTAATTACAAACATATTCAGACCCACATGTTTTTGCTCCACGGAGCGTACAAATATTATAAGAAGATAAAAATACATTATATAATTAAATGTCGAAGTTACAAAATTTACATTAATTTATAGGACTAGTGTACAGGATAATGTTCATTTAAAATCATTTACAAAATTACAAAACAAATAAATTAAATAAAACTGAACAGTGTACATCTCTTAAAAGCCCTTATCGCACAAAATTCAGTTAAGTTGTAATAGCACTTATCGATTAAACGTAGTCGCAGTTGCTTTTTAAATTGAAATTGGTTAAGATCTTTAAGTTCTTTCGGTAACTTATTGTAAATAATTGGAGCCATACAAAATACACTATTCGCATCCGTGATGTTCTAGCTCTTCGTATGCATAATTTGGTATTATCTCGTCGATTTCTTATAATAAAATCGACACCCGTGTAAACAGTGACGGATTACTTCACGAAAACCGCTATTTCGAGAATGTATAGTGAGGCCAAAGTTAAAATTTTATTTTCTTTAAAATAATTTCTGCAACTGTCTCTTATTTTTAATCTAAACATGGCTCTTATACACTTTTTTTGTGCTTTAAAAAGTAACTGTTTATGCACAGAATTTCCCCAAAAAATTATTCCATATCGCAGTTTTGAATCCACTATACCGTAATATGCTGTTATTAATGCACCTGAGCTAATAATTGTCGATAGTTTTGACAGCATATATGCTGAGCTGTTGACTTTTTTAGCTAGATTGATTAAATGTTCTTTCCAGTTCAAGTTATAATCAATATTCTAACCTAGGAATTTAATTGTCTCTGTCGCTTCTATATCTTTATCCTCATACTTAATGTTTAATTTAGAATAATCGGAAAATTGAGAACCAAATAACATTGACTTTTTTTTCTAGGTTAATTTTAAATTGTTACATTTTATCCATTCTATAATTGATTCAATATTGTCATTAATTTCTGTCACATTTTGATTCTTTAATTCAATTGTCAATGTACAATCATCAGCAAATAAAGTCAGAGGGTGCTTGGTAACATTAGTAATATCATTATTATAGATTAAAAACAACAGTGGACCCAAGACACTGCCTTGAGGTATACCGTAATACGCTGTGCGTTGTCGAGACCGAAATTGTTCTTCTCTTTCCTAAAACGTCAATTTGGAAACTATAGTGCAATGCTTTCTATTTGAAAGATAAGATTTGATCAATTGTAATATATTTCCTCTTACACCATATATTATAAAGTTTTGATAACAAAATATTATGATCAACATAATCAAAAGCCTGTGTCATATCACAATATATTGCACATACAGATTTTTTATATCTAAATTACTCATAATAACATTTAAGAAATCATATACTGCCATATTAATCGTTCTATCTTTTTTCAAAAATGCATACAGTTGTTTGTAAATGAATTTTTCAAATATTTTGGAAAATGGAGATGTTATTAGCAATTGGTCTGTAGTTATTTATATCCAGTTTGTTTCTTTCTTGAATATTGGTTTATTATTGCGTATTTTAATTTATCTGGGTAAATCCCGTACTTATACAAAGATTTAAAATGTAACTTAGATGTCCAGAAATATCCTTCTACACTTTTAACAATTTTTGTCTGTATATCATCTGGACCAATGCTATTTGTGTTACGCAACATCATTATTATTTCATATATATCATAAGGCGAGCATGGTTTCATAAACATTGAGTTATTATGGAAGGGAATTTTCATTAAGTGATTAGTATAAGTTAGTGGCTGGACTTTATCAATAAAATGATTGTTAAAAGCATCAGAAATATCCTGAGGGTGTAATAATATTTTATCTTTATATTTAATATTTGTTATGGCACTATTTGATGATGACGACGTAGTACTTTTTATAATTTGCCATGTCGTTTTTGATTTATTATATGACGTTTTTATCCTATAATCATTTTGACTGCGTTGAGTTAATTTTATGATATTTTTCAATTTATTTGAATATTCTTTAAAGCGTATCTTGTTATATTTAGTTGGCTTTAATCTGTAGGTCCATAGTAGCTTTCTTTTTCTTTTACTACATAATTTTATACCGCGTGATATCCATTTGAGGTTTTAAATGGTCTTATGGTCACAGATTTAAAGGAAAACATAAATTGTAATAAAGTTGGAAGTCAGTTATAAAATAATTGAAGGATTGGTTTGCATTATTTGTGTGTATACGTCAGTAAAAGAAATGTTTGCAATGCAGGTTTGAAACTTTTTCATGTTATCTTCACTAAAATCTCTTCGTTGAATGCGCCAATAATTTAAATCATATTTTGTTTTAATACGACAGCGCAGTATTTGAGCGGTGTGATCAGAGAGAGCCAGTTCGATTACCTCAGAATTACAATTTTGATGCATATTATGTGCAAAATTATCCAGACATGTTTTACTTCTAGCTCTTGTAGGTTGATTGATTTCTAGTTTAAGGTTATAATTTAGAAAAAGGCAATTAAATTCAGTTGAGATATTGTTACGCTTTAATATGTCAATATTAAAGTCTCCTCTATGATTGCAATTCCTCTCGTATTTTTGTTTACAATTTTAAAACCGACTCTAACTTGTCGAAAACACACTAATTTTGCTGTTTGGGACTCTATACATACAGACAATAGTCATCGACAGGTCTGGCAGGTAAACGCCAACATTCTATAACATTAGATAGTGAGCATCGTGATATTTCTGCTATTTCAGATGATTTATGACAATTTTTATTAATATACATGCTCCTCCCTCTTTTGATGTTTTCTGCTGTAAGATGCTCCTAAATAGTAATTTGGAAGATGAAGTCTATTTTCATTGCCTTCCATCATAAAATGTTCAGTGATACACAATACGTCAGTTGAAATGTTTTTTCCCTGGAGCTCACTCAGAGCAATGGTGAGCAGGTCACATTTGTTTAAGATACCTGCAATATTCTGGTGTATTATATTAAAGTAATTATCCCCGAAAAAAATTGTTTAATGTTGGTTCTATATTTGTGCTTATATGTTCGACATAATGTAAATTTCGCTGCTCCTTTGACAAAAAATCTATTTTATTTTGATTTTGTATAATTAAATTCTTCAGATCCTTGAATATGGTTGAAATGCCGTTGTTGTTAATTAAACCAGTGTACTTGTTGAACATTCGATAATCATATGATAAATTTAGGTTACTATCAATAATATGTGCGTATTCATGTGTCATAATGTCCAAATATAATAAATTGTTAAAATTTTCCACTCTCCAGTTAAACATATTTGAATTATATCGACACTTAAAAGTAGGTAAACATATTATAATATTTGTGTGTCTTATGTCCTTTAGTACTTTCCGTAGAGAAACAATAATATTAAAATAATTTCGAGTAGAAAGAAAATCTTCTTCACCTATAAAAATTATGCAATAGTCATTATATGTAAAGTTCTCTACTTTTTTGTCAATTCCTTGAATAAGCTCAATAGCTCCAATATCAGGTTTTAAGTAACGACATATTTGAAATTTTTCCGAGGTGAGATTATGCTCTGCAATCGCTAGAACGTTGTTTCTCTTGTCAGTACTGAGAATACAAATTTCACTTTTTTTTTGTATCTTTTCTTGTAATTGAGTTTTGGTATTATTAATTAGATCCTTAACATTATGGTTATTCTTATTAATGTTATTGTTATGTGAATTTGTTGGTTGTTTCGAAGAAAATTCTTTGATTAGTTCGGTCTGTGTTTCTTTATCGTCCCTATTTTGACATACTGTTTTTTTCTTTTTACCTCCGGGGCTCGACGAAATTCTTTTGTAAAGCTCATTCTTTTTTAGTAGTTCCATATTAGCACGCTGTAATTCAATATTTTCTAACGAAAGAGATTCAATTTCGTCATGAGCACTGTTTAAAGATATTTTTAGTTTATTTATTTCTTCTTTTAATTGTACCACTTGTTGATTCATATCATTGTCAGAAATATCAGGTAAGCTGATTGAAGTGCCATCTAGTGTGTCCTCCGAAAACATCAACTCATTTGTAGTACTAGTTTCTGAATGCCTCCTACTCCTCCGAAATGTTATATTTTCTATGAAACTCATTTTGTAATTTTACGCCATCTATTAATTACTTACTAAATAATGAATTTGTCTAAATTCCTTCTAGTTGTTATAATTTTTTTTTTTTTAATTTAAAATATTCACAAAAAGTCACATTGGTGAGGTGGATTCGAACTCATGCTTCATTCTCACTCAACTTAGTGTGCACAAAACCAATGGGCTACGCCCTCTAAAGAATCTGTGTTCAATTTATGCTGTATAATCACCAAATCATGTAATGACGGTTATTATGACTCATGCTACAAGAATGTCAGTTATTTATTTGCACTTCACCATCAGTTTTTTACACACTTTTTACACTTTTAACACTATTAATTATAATGTTTTTAGCATCATATTTCACAGTTTATCATTAAATATGTAACTAAACACATTTTAATTGTTAAAACACTAAAAGGTTTCAAAAATACTGTCTGAAGTTAACACTTGAAGAAAAAACCAGAAAATATTATGTTTATAGTTCTAATAACACTGTCACAGAAGATTTACACTGTAATTAACCCTTCGAAAATATATCTAACGTAAAACAATATCGATAAATATTTTTATTTTTAAAATATTATGGAGAACAATCTTAACACGACAAACGGCGCCATCTACTCTATGTACGTTCGAAAATAACACTTAAAAAGAAATACAGCGAAGGATAACTGTACCATGGAAAAAATACTGGGATTTACGTGAAACTATGAAAAACAACACAGTGTGTATAAATGTAAAGAAAAGACTTTGCGAGACAACAGTATTACCAAGCCTAACATATGGGTGTCAGACACTAACCAAAGAGAAAGAAGAAAAAAATTATATATGCCAAAGGAAGATGGAAAGGAGCATTCTGGGGCTTAAGCTATCAGATAAAATTACTAACAGTGATATAAGAAGAAGGACGAAATTAATAGATATAAGAATAGAAATTAGATTATTAAAATGGCATTAGGCAGGACATGTTTGCAGAATGAATAATAGGTGGACAAAACGTTTAACATAATGGATATCACGGGACAGGAAAAGGAAAAAAAGGAGACCAAGCAAAAGATGCAGAGACGTATTCAGTCAGAGGTGCGGTGATAAATGGATGCAAATGGCTCGAGAAAGAGATGTGTGGAAAGGTTTAGCCTACGCCTCAGAGGCGACTACTACTATCATATAGCATACTCTATTTGACGTACGTATGTGCAATATAGAGATATATAGATGTAAGTTCAATAGTAAAGATGTATGCTTATAAGTTAAAAATAAAAATTATTATTAGTAAAGTTAAGTGAATTATATAAAAGTAGATTTATATACTGTAAAAGTTAACTTTAATAGTAAGTGATAAAGGCTATTTTTATTTATTTCTATTTTATTTTTATATTAACATGTATCAGTTTTAGTTCTTACTATACTGCACAATTATACTAAATCATAATACAGAAAATATAAAGAAAATGTGCAATTTGTTATTAATTTTTCATTATTCGACCATAAACAATAATAAAAATCTTTTGTAAATGCAATAAAAAAAGGGTTGTATTCCCATATTTTAATTAGTAGTCCAAGTTATAATTTAATTATTCTATTTCTGAAGATGGAAGTCTTTAACCAACGCTTTCTCCTTTTGATGCCCTTCGGTGCCGAAACGTGGCCGTATTACGTAACATTAATTTTAAACAAACTACTCGAAAATTACCACACTAAGCGACATCAATCCGATTATTTTTGGTTGTTATAGCGGCGTCAACCAGTAAACCGCGCGTTAAAAACCAGTGCACGCCACGTAGAGTCCGTGGGGAGTGGATGCCGATTGGCTCCAATGAGCTTTGACATTAAAGTTAAAGGGGATAGTTGAATCTGACAAAAGATACTGTTTATATGTAATGGAAATTATTATTATATAGATTTAATTATAATTGTATATTTCCATACATGAATAAAAGAAACGGTATGAAGATATCGCTGAAAATATTATATATTAAAAAATTAAAACTAATTTCACAATTATAGTAAAAGCTAAGCAATTTTTCTATAAGCAGTTTAGAATGTGTACGACAATAACCTGAGATTAACCGCTATAAAACTTTTCTATAGGAACTTCGATTCAATAGGATAATAAAATAGCTTTGTTCAAAATTTCAGAGAAAACTCTCACAGCTTTCACTAGATATGCCAAAAAAATTATATTAATTTTGAGAAATTAAAAAAATTTTAAGCACAATTCATTTTGTTCCATAAAAAATAAGTCGATTAATTAAAACATAAAAATGTTTGTTTTATTAAAAAAAATGCTGTTTTGTCCATTTCATCCCAGTAGATTTTAGTTCTAAAATTATATTATGTAATATCTTAATAAAACCTTCTGAGAGAACGGATATATAAAAGTTATGATTGTGCATTTTATGTAAACTAAATATTGTTATATAGACTCTTAGTCTATATAACAATATTGCGATGGTTTATATAACAATATATTATTTTTTATGATATTTGTATAAAATTGGTCGTTGCTAAATGGCGTACGAGGAATGAGATAAATGTCACGAATCAGCGGACGCCAATAACCGTTGCCGTTGAGTGATACTTGCAATTATAACGAGTCGTATTGATATAAATTAAAGTTAAGGCAAAATGTGACTGATTCATTCATAAGTTTATCATTTATTTAAAAATCAGTAACTTGCGGCTACTTTTTATATCATTATTAGGTTTTAGTTCTCAAATACCAATCATCCATATGCGTAATTATTTCAATCGCATGGACTTACTAGTAGATATTGTAGTGTGTATTATAAAACTAAGAATAAAGAGGAAGGCTCTCGGTATTTAATATAAAAAATATGATTTCTTGTACATCAAGCTTACGAAACTGCATAACTCTTTAAAAATGTTTTTACATATTAAAAGAATACAATTTTTTGGGGTGGTAATAGGTTTAAAAATTTGTAAGTTTTTTGTTTTCATGCTGAATTCCATAGCGATTATGCCATGTTATGAACGATTTTTATGAGAAAACTAAGTCAATGGTTCCCACAGGTGATGCTTAGCGAAATATTTAGTTTTTACAGAACGCTCTCGTACGTATTCGTATATATGTAAGTAACAACGTTTTATCGTACAATTTTTTGTAATGTTTACAAAGTCTCTTGTCGTGACCAGTGGACCTGATTACGATCAGGGAAATGGTCTGATTGTTACGTGTGAATAGTTTGCTTATACACCACATAAAACATATACATAAACAGTACAAATCTGATCAAAAGTCTAAGAATCAGGAAGTTACGTCTGGTTTGCATAATTATTATTACCATTTTCCACTAAAAATAGATACTTCTGGTATCTTTCTGTAGACACGAAACCTTTTTTAAAAAATATTTTTTAACTTTTGCAATATATATCTACATCATTTGCCTTGTTTTTTAAATCATGAATCGTTTCTTCCCACATTCTGCATTACAAATCGTTATTGTACATCTACAACTACTTATATTCTCTACTAAAATTTATTTACGACTACAAATTTCAGTGATGCTAATTTAAATACTGATTCGGGATTTTAATGTTCTTCAGCGAGATTTTCTCAAACGTCATGCATGCGAGTTGTCGACCACAGGGTCCGCGGTTACCTCGAAACCTATTTGCTGGCCGACATTATCAGTGCGGCAAATTTTCTACAATAACTGGTCATGACATGTCAATTACTTTATCCTGCTGGCTTTATGGTCATGTTTAACGTGATCGTCTGTGTGTTGGGCCGTGTTTTACCATGTTCCTTCGTAATTATTGTGATATTGTGTGTAAAATCAAAATTATGTGCCGTAATTGTTTTTTAATAGGCGCCTGTTCTGTTTAATTTCATCGTATCGCAGGTGTAAATTTAAAAATATTTGTGTAATTTATCATTTAGAAAATCACAGGAGGAAGTATTTTAAGCGTATAAAACTAAGTATTAGGGATGATTTATAAGCCAATGGTTTTTAACACGAAACCATTTTTTTTTTCATATGAATGTTGTTTATCACTTATTTGTATTGAAAGCCTTCAAGTTCCAATGTTTTGAATAAGGTTATTATCTATTTATATTACAATACTGCCTCCGTAGCCTAGTGGTATAGGTGTGTGCTTTAGAAACCGGAGGTCGTGGGTTCGAATCCTGCAGGGACTCAAACAAATTTTCATTGTTGATTCCTAGTTGGTTAGGAGCAATTTGGGCCGATCACCCAATTGTCTGAAAAGTAAGATGATCCATGCGTCGGATGGGCATTAAATAGTCGGTCCACCCACCAACCCGCATTGGACCAGCGTGGTGGCATACGGTCCAAAACCCTTTAATGGTGTATTAGCGGAGGCCTGTGTCCAGGAGTGGACTATCACAGGCTGATGATGATGATGATGATTACAATACTAAGAGGAATCAAAGTATATACGTAAGCACTTTTTCACCGAATATAAGTAGATACGCTTCAGAAAACCAAAAGCTTTATTCATTATCAATGCCTTTTTGCTAAAATTGGCCATTTTTGATCATAGCAAATAGTTTATTTACGATTTGATTTTAAAAATTAAAAAGACTTTATTTACAAAAAAACTAATGATTACAGGAAAGGAAAGGAATAAATAATACTCTTAGCCCATTGTGGTTGACTTACTAGTACTAAAACTAAAAAGATGGCTCAAACAAAGAATCTCTGTAATCAGTGTGTATTGGAGGAAAAAAACTAAAAACATAGATTCGAAACGACCACCAAAGACACAAAAAGACACAAAAGTATTGTGCATATGCATGTGACATTTATACCCTAGAATATCGCTCCTATTCTGGCAACTTCTCCCACCGCTATAAATGGCACAGACAAGAGACGTCTACGTCTGTACTCAACCACCGTGGCCATTTTGAGTGACATATTTTCTCCTCGTTATGACAATGTCACGCTACATTTGCATTGAAACACGACGTTTTTGTTCGATATCCGTATCGTTTGTTACTCTAAAAAATAGCGTAGACTTTTAAATGTCACTCTTTTAAACAATCTGTAGTATAAAAACTGAAGTAGCCTGAGTAAACAAATCAAAACAGAGCGCCTCCAGCAGCGGTCCCGACCGCACGCAGTCTCAAGCTCGCCTCGCATTCTTCAGTATCCGCTTCTGCGAAATCGCCGCGCTGCGCCATCTGCGGTTTATGAGTGCACCTGCGCTCATAGAGCCTTTTGTCGCACCGCTGACGCAATCGCGGAGCGATTTATTGCGCTACCTCAAACGGTCGGCTTATACACAGCTGTGTTTTGCAACTCGTTTGCCTAACATAATCTTGTTTCTTAATGGGTTAATTATCTTGTTTCTCGGCCGAACTAGTTGTTTTCACAACTATATTAGGCCTCTGAACGTTTTAATATTCTGTTTCCTGTTTCAGAAACCAGCCAGACACACCTCCCTGCCGTAGCCGGCAGGGTGGTAAGGACATCCACGCCCGGCAATCGCCGGGGCCAACAGATTGCGTCGGGTGACGCTACCGATGTCTAACAAAATCTAGATAAGACTTAACCGGCATAATGGTCGACCGGGAGCTTTCTACTCGCTTTGGTCTCGACACCAAGGCGATTAGCGAGAAGCTCGGTCGGAAATTATACCTATAGTTAACCGACGCAATGTATATCCTGATCGCAGAACATTGCCCCCCGCTCCAACTCTCGCCCAAACGCCTGGACCTACTACGCCGTTCCCTGCGGATGATAGCGACGACAATTATGTCGAAGTTAGCATCCGCACGGAATCGGACATGGAGGTCTAGGTAATCCAAAGATCCAATCCAGACGACGGCTTCAAAACCGTCAAATCCAAAAGGAAGCGCAAGGTCCGCACCTCGTCGCATGTTCCCGTCCTTTCCGTCAAGGCTGCAAAGCCCGACGCCCCAACCACCAGGTGACAGGTCCAGCAGGTCCAGCAGATTCCCAAACCGTCATCCTCCCAGGCGACAAAACCCCCTACCATCCATCCCGCCGATCCTAGGCGCCCCCCGGCCCTGCGCCCCACCCAGCCGTCGCAGCCTTCCCAGGCGCGGCTTCCCGTAGGGAAACGCCCACCGCCCATTTACCTCCGCGAGAAGGAGAAATGGGTCGACATTCGCTCAGCCCTATCGAACAGATTCAAATTTGAGGCCTCTGATAGCAATCAGGGGATCAAATTGCAGCTTGAAAATTCCGATGATTTTAGGAAGGTGACCTTATTCCTTAGGGAAAAGGAACACCAATATCACACATTCGCGCTCTCGGAAGAGCGCGTACTTGAACAGTGGTCAAAGGGCTGCCTAAGGAGATCCCATGCTCGGAGATAGCTTCGGCAATTAAAGAGTTAGATATTCCCGTCCTTTCGGTACAACGTATGTACCACCCACGCACTAAACGCCCTTACAGCATGGTGCTGGTTACGCTAGAGCGCTCCAAGGTCCGCCTACTGGCCGATCGTGTTGTTGGACGATGTGGGAAAACTCTTTGAGAGAATCGTGGCGGCCCGCATCGTCCAGCACCTGGAACACGTCGGTCCAAATCTGGCGGAGTGGCAGTATGGCTTCCGCAAGGGCCGGTCGACCGTCCACGCGGTGCTGCGGGTTAGGTCCCTGACGCAGGATGCGGTGTCTCGGCGTGAGGGTGTTTTGGCGGTGTCTCTCGACATCGCCAACGCATTTAACACCCTGCCCTGGGCCTGCATAAAGGAGGCGCTCCGATACCACGGGTGCCTCCCCTACCTGCAAAGGGTGATCGGGGCCTAGCATCACATCGACGTGTCGAGTTCCCGTGCCGTGATGGGCTCCGGACCATCGAGTGTGTCGTGGAGTTCCACAGGGGTTGGTGTTGGGACCGCTTCTGTGGAACGTTGGTTTTGACTGCGTGCTACGGTGGCAATATCGAGGGTGTCGACGTCACGGTACGCGGATGACACCCTCGTCACCGCCGTGGCACCAATTTCGCAGGGCTGCGATTCTCGCCACTACCGGGGTCGCTCAAGTAATTGGGCGCATCTGCGCTAGGACTAGAGGTGGCGCTCTGAAAATCCGAGGCCCTTTATTTTGTGGGCCTCGGAACGGCCACCTACGGACGCCCACATAATCGTTTGCGGCGTCCGCGTCGACGTCAAGCCGACGATGAAGTATCTTGGCCTAGTCCTAGACCGCCGATGGAAGTTTTGCGCCCATTTTGAGCGCCTCGCGCCTAGAGTGGCGAGGCAGCGGCAGCTCTCGGCAGACTGCTCCCAACACCGGAGGACCCAGCAGCTCCTGTCGCCGCCTGTACACCGGGGTCGTTAGGTCCATGGTCCTGCAGGGCACCCGTGTGGGCCGACACCCTCCAAAAGGAGAGTACTGCGGTATTGAGGAGAACCCAGAGGGTGTTGGCGATCCGGGCCGTACGGGGCTACCGGACCATCTCCGGCGAGGCGGCGTGCCTCTTGGCTGGCTCTTTGCCCTGGGACCTAGACGCAGAAATCCTCGCGTCACTCTTCTTCTGGCGCGAGGAGGCGAGGTCTCGGGGCTGCAGGCCAGCCCCAGAAGAGATAAGGGGGCGCAGAGACGAATTGCGCTCCCTTGCAATACAGGAGTGGGAGCTGCGGCTGGAGCACCCCAGCGCCGGCCGTCAAACAATAGAAGCCATACGCCCCGTTCTTAAGTGGTGGCTAGAAAGAGACACGGCTCCCTAACATTCCGCGCGACGCAGGTTCTCTCGGGACACAGCTGTTTCGGAAGGTACCTGTGCCGCGTGGCCGGTAGGGAGCCTACAGAGAAGTGCCACCACTGTGGCGCATGTGCCGAAGAGACGGCCCAAACGCGCTGGAAGAGTGCCCAGCCTGGGTCAAGCAACGCCGAGTGCTACGTAGTGTCGTGGGGCACGACCTTTCGCTTCCTGCCGTAGTGCGCAGGATGCTAGAGAGCGAAAGGTCGTGGGCGCCGTCCTTGCTTTTGCGAGGACGTGATGGCCGGAAGGAGGCTGCGGAAAGGGACAGGGAGCCTTGAGTGCCCTGGCTATCCGCAGAAGAAGGCCAGGGCGCCGAAGAGTGGCGTACGCGCGCAACCTTCCCCCCTGACACTGAGCCCCTGGGCGGCCGGCAAGAGGGTGCCCACCCGCCCAGAGATGGATTTTTCCAACGGCAAAAAAAAACAAAGAAGTCCTCGCCACTTTTAAACCTCCTGCGTGCGTAAACTGCCGCAATCCCGGCCACACGGCCAACTACCTCGGCTGCCCTAAAGCGCCAAAACGCAGAGTCCCTGCAATCCCGAGGGAAGCCTCTTCTAGGCGACCACCAACCCTATCCAACACCACCGCATTCCCACCCCTCCGTCCTTCCAACGCTTGGCAGTTCCGCCCCGCGTGGCAACAGCCAGCGCCGGAGCCGACTCCGAGCGCACAGCGGCCCGCCGCCGCCTCAAAGAGCCAGCATGCTAGCCATAGCAATGGCAGCACTGGCAACAATATCGCGTCATTCTTAAAGTCGCTAGATCTTTTTAATCTAGACGAACTCAATCAAGCAGCAGACGATTTCGCCGCCGCCGCCGGTGACGCAATGACTAGGTTTTCCCTTCTTGTGAAATACAAGAATTTAATTACTGCCCTTAAGGCTTAGGTAGCGACACCCTAGCAGTAGCCAGACACACCCTACACTTAGAGTGTAGGACAAACACACACACACACATGACATCGGCCCCACCGGTGAGGTCGAACTTACACACCCTTTGCTATATGACACTGTAGCTTAACACCATATAAGATAGGAGCGTTGCTGGAGTTTCTTGCACCACTTCTTCTCCCAGCGCCAACGCTTTAACTCTTCTAGCTATTTAAATTATCATTGCAAAGCGTCTGAATCGAGCCGAGGCGTCGGCCCACCTGGGCAGCGCTCGATTCAGCATGCTAACGGGTACCAGAAAGTGAAGGCCCAAGCCGAGGCTCCCCATCTGGGGGCCCTTGGTGCAGTTAAGTCACTAATGGGGAGACGCGCCTGTCAACATACCCCCCCATAACCCGGTTATGTTCTAATAGGTTTATTCCACAGAGCACGAGATCCAGCCAAAAAAAAAAAAAAAAAGTAAACAAATAGAGAAGCCACCTACTCTACGACGACTCCTCCAAACATTGACATAAATCGCAAATGAAAACACTAATACTATGTTCATATTGTATATTAATCTTAAACTTTAAATTGAGGATATTTGTAAAAGAAGTTACCAATAAATAGTACTATTTTAAGGTAAAGGTGAGCAGATTTTATGTCTAGTGCACTTATTATGCCAATTGCATAAGCTCTAACCTTAAGATGAGTTTATAGTAATAAGATGGCTTTACATATTCCCCCAGTTTGTCCGTTACGTGAATAGATTCATAATATACTACTTTAAACGTAATAAATGTCAAAGTGTAAAATAAAATAAACTGTCTGAAGAGGTATATTAAGTGGCCGAAATGGTTTCAGGGCTAATTTAATCCAAGATAAGGGATTGTTATTGCTAGAGCAGGTTAACGTTTGCAGCAAACGGCGTAACAGACAATTGAGTAACCAAAACGAATTACTGCGATAACATAAAACTTCTAAAGGTAAATAGAATAAGTAAAGATGGGGTTAATATAAAGAAAAGAGAACGAACTGTTGCATTTTATATATCATAGGCGACAGTACCTAAAAAGCTAGATTTGTTATTACCCTTTGTGCAAGTTAGGATATTTACATGTATCTCTATATATATAAAGTTTCACCTATTTTTTATTACCTGAAAATAACATTAAAAGTGCCACTTGGTTTAATTTTATCTGCATTTTATTTTAATTACGTCAAAATGCTTTCGAACTCTTTGCAGGGTAAACATTTACATAAGTACCGCCCTTGTCGTGTTCCGACGTGCGAAATAAACAATCAAGGAAGGGTCGTAGGCTTACAAAAGCTTTAAAGCGCGTTAATTTTAAAACCAGATTTAAAGCGATGTTGACGTATTAATCTTTTTAATTAATTTCGAAAACTAATTGGAGCTGTTTAACTTATATTGGAAAATATATATTTATGGTAATATAATATCTTAAAATAACTAAGCTATTAAATGAAACTTTTATTTTAAATAATCCTAGTTAAAGATTTACGGAAACTATATTTAGGGAAACTGTTGTAAATAAAATTATTTTAAATTAATATATTTATGTACCTAAAACTTTTAAAATTCTATATTCATCGTTATGTATAAAGAAAACAGCTTTCCTGAAATATTTAATTATTGGTTTTATATTAACGTATAATTATTATAAACGCAACATTTTTATGTGTAAATATCATTTTTATATAAATGATTATATTATATAATATACCGCACAAGTAGTAGGTATGTTATATTTTTAAAGAGCCATCATCATCATCATCATCGTCCTGTGATAGTCCACTGCTGGACATAGGTCTCTCCTAATACACCCCTATTCATTAGGGAGTTTTGGACCGTATCCCACCACGCTGGTCCAATGCGGGTTGATAGTTGGACCGACATTTTACATGGCTATCCGACGTATGGATCATCTTACTTTTCAGACAATTGGTTGATCGGCCCAAATTGCCCTACCCAAATAGGAAACAACAATGAAAATTTGTTGAGTCCCCGCAGGATTCGAACCCACGACCTCCGGTTTCTAAAGCACACGCCCATACCACTAGTCTACGGAGGCAGTTATGAGAGAGACAGAGCCATAGTATGATCTATTTAATTCTACCGTGGAAGGTTTATCGGTTTTTAAAATACCTTTTTCTTAATTTGTCTTTTTAATGGTTTTCCTGTATAAATACTTTGAAAATGCAATATTTCAGTTGTTTGAGATGCATTAGAATTAGATGCATATTCGAAATATTCTATGAAAAATTCTTGTATGCTGGACAAGTAACTGGTTGATAATTACTGGACTTGAAACGTGTAACTAATACCTGTGGACTTAAAAGTAGTGAGTTTTCCTAACTGTGTCCGGTGACATAAGGGTCACTTTCAAGAGCTCTTAAATTTTAATAGAACTGCGATTGTACTATTTATTTTATCAAGTTAAAAAACGTTTTGTTTTATTTACTATAAAAAAGTTAAATAAATTAATGCTTTTAAATAATTTTACCTCATCAAATCAATCAATTTTTTTTGTAACATAAAATGTTTACTTTATTTTAATTAAACGACTGGTGATTTAGCTAAACTAAACAACAGTTACTTTTTTGGAGTAACGGGCATATAACTACCTCAACTTAAAGGGTGATCACTGAATTCAGTAGATGTAATATGTTCTAGTTACATCAAAAGCGGTTGTATATATTTTATAACAAGCGATAAGATGATTTTGAACCATTTACCAAAAGAAAGAGGTATCCAATGCAGAGCTTATTTTATAGTAGTATTATTAGTAATAGTAATACTACGTTATAGCACGTATATATATACTCTAGCAATAAATTCACTTAGTGCATTTATTTATGTGTTACGAGTATATATAGCCAATAAATACAACAAAACATATTCAAAGGCTTTTTGTAACGTAAGCAATAAATACCACCTTTGATTAAACCTTAAAACATATCACCAATAAAGACCCTCTTGACATAGCCTTCATCGAAGAAGCCTTAAGGCTTATATTGACTTATAAAAACCAATTACCTTATATTTTATGTCATAGCGCTCTTACACAGAAATACATCATTCTAATTTTAAAATATGTTTAAAAGAGGTAAGTCATGTACAAAGATAATTAGGTAGCTCCCCCATTTTACAGGGGGCCATTTAGGAAGGCGCAGCAGCGATGTCTATTTTTGTCGCAAAGCTTACAGTGTGAAAACATTACCGCGTTCCAGTTCAAAGGTCACCGTAGCCAACGTATTTACTAGGAAGAACAAGACTTTACACCCGATGAGTGACGGTAGGCAGCGCAGTCGTGATACTTTCGTCCATGGGCGTTGGTGACCACTATCCATCAGGTAGCCCAACTGCTCGTCTGCTTTTATATGCAAAAAAACGCATTCACAGCAAATAACACTGTAAGAAAAATATAAGACAGCAGTGAGTTGGGAACTTATTACATATTATTTTTTTTTTTCACTGAATTATGGCAGGTTATCTAAATTGAAAAACATATATCCAAGAAATTAATAAGGATCTGATATAGTATACACAAAGGTGACCAGTAAAACAATAAAACCGTATCAAAATCTGCTATGGTTACATCTTAAATATAATTAATAGTCTTTTTGTTTTTATTACTGTCTCAGTATTTAATTTCCTAAAAAATTGTTAGGACTAATGAAAATGTTACAATATTCTATGAAACGCGTTGTATTATTTTCGGTTATAATTCATTTTTTTTATATTTACAACAAAGCTTTTAGAAAAATATATAATAATGCAAAACACTCAAATGAAACGTTGCGATGAGCCATTACAATAAAATGGGAATCTATATATTTAATGTCGTAAACAGAAAACGATTTAATCGCTCTCTGGCAGACCTATTACAAAAATGTTTTGGGATCTTTATTTTAAAGAAAAATAAATATTCATCACGAAAAATACTCTATTTCTCTTTTGTAAATACTCTTTTGTTTTTTATTTAAAATCCGTGTAAAATTAGAGCACATCGTAAGAAATATGATATACATGCATAATATATATACTTGCAAACTTGATTAAAATCACTTAGAAAATTTGAAAATATTTTTGTTTACTATTTACTTTTAAATATCACCATAGTCTTCTTGAACAGGCAAACACTTATTTTTAGCTTTTTCCTTATTGTATTCTGTTAACAAATATGAGTTCTGCGAATTAATTGTTTATACCTGCGATCCAGTCCATATTAGTCAAAAGTTTTATTCCCCGAGCCACCTTTTCAAATTGGGGAAAAAGTAAAAAACTCCAAACATTTTTTTGCTCGCGCTTTTCGTCGAACTTCAACAAACTTGGTACCCATCGTGCAAACAGCGTTTTCATAGATAAAATAACGGATTTTAAATACTTATTGGAGTGCCTGCGCCTAGATGCGCTTTGTGTCTTAACTATTTTCCGCGCCTTCACTCGAACTATTACATTCGAATACACACTTCAAGCATTAGAAACGTTGCACAAAGTTTTTTACTTTTTTTCAATGAAACATGAGTCCATTAATTAAGACAAAGTTCTTAACCGATAAATTAGGAGAATAAAATAAGATATGTTATATGTTACGAGAATTAGATACAATAGTCAATTAAATACAGAAAAAATATACATTTTATTTATTTAATAGTTTTACCAACGTACGTACACCAATTAAGCTTTCACGTCTAATATTATAAAAATAGGAACAATCAGTACATAAAAATGATTAAAATACTGTCTTGGACGGACAGTTACAGTTCTCCAAATGTATCAATAAGAAATTTAAAACAAAAAAAAAATATTATAAAAGACAAAGAAGTAAACACAACTAACTTAAAACAATTACACTAAAATCACAACTCAACAAAAACAGAGTATACTACAATAATAAGTAATTTAAAAAAAGATTCGACGAGGCTCGGTAAGTAAGCAATAATTTATGTCGATTTGGCCACTGAAGCTAATAATTAATTTAAATAGTCTTGGTATTGGAGACTTGGCACCCAGTACAGATCTTCGAAGAGGTAGACACAGCGAAGTTATACATGCACGTGAAATTTTATTGGGAACGCGGAGTTTAAGTTGATGTAATAGTTCATCATCATCATCATCATCAGCCTGTGATAGTCCACTGCTGGACATAAGCCTCCCCTAATACACCCCTATCCATTTGAGGGTTTTTGGACCGTATCCCACCACGCTGGTCCAATGCGGGTTGGTGGGTGGATCGACTTTTTACATGCCCATCCGACGCATGGATCATCTTACTTTTCAGATGTAATAGTTGGGGAGTCTATTTCTATTTGGTTACTAAATATTTTAATGCGAACACAAAATATACATATTTGTGCACATAAGGTAAAAAAATGAAAAAGTGTATAAAACAATATTGAGGAGGTTATTTTTCAAGATATTTATATTAAATTGGTCGTTGCTAAATGGCGTACAGGTTAAAGTACGTATGAGATTAATGTAACGAATCAGTGGACGCCAATAACCGTTGCCGTTGAGTGTTACTTGCAATTATAACGAGTCGCATTGGTATATTATATTAAAGTTAATACAAAATGTGACTGATTCATATTTTCTTTATAAGTTGAATTTCATATATTTATAAGTTCATCATTTTAAAACCAGAAAATTGTGACAACTTTGTTTTTATTTTTATATTAAAAGGCTTTTTTTTATATCGTTATCAGGTTTTAGTTCTCAAATATTTTGTAATTATTTCAATCGAATGGACTTACTAGAACGTAGTGTAGGATTATAAAATTGCGAATAAAAAGGAAAGCTCTCGGTACTTAATTTAAAAAATATATGATTTCTTATACATTGAGCTAACGAAACTGAATACAGCTTTAAAAATGTTATTAGATAGTAAAGGAATATAATTTTGGGGTGGTTATATGTTTAACAATATGTAAGTTTTTCGTTTTCATGATGAAAAAAGTTGTGTTATTTTCATTAAGCGATCATTCCATGTTATGAACTATTTTTTTTTATGAGAAAACCAAATTAGGGTCCAACTGGTGGTACTGCGCAATTTTTTTTGTTTTTACAGAACGTTCTCGTACGCGTGTGTAACAGCGTTTTGACGTACAATTCATTTAAATGTTCATAAATTACATATCTGCTGTTACAATGTCACTTATGATGACCAGTAGACCTAGGTACGATCAAGTAAATGGTATACCTGTTACGTGTGAATAGTTTGCTTACACGACATAATACATATACATAAACACTAAAAATCAGCTCTTAAGTCTACGAATCAGAAAATTACGTCTGGTTTACACAGTTATTATTGCAGATTCATTGAATTTAACCACTTTCCACTAGAAATATACACTTCCTGTAGACACGAAACCTACTTTAAAAAAATATCTTTCAACTTTAGCGAATAACATCATTTGCTTTAATAAAATTTTATTTTTATATCGTAAATCTTTTCTTACCTCATTCTGCATTACAAATCGTTATTGTACATCTACGACTAGTTATATTCTCTCCTAAAATTTATTAACGACTAGAAATTTCAGTGATAATAATTTAAATACTAATTCGGGATTTTAATGTTCTTCAGCGAGATTTTCTCAAACGTCATGTAAGCGAGTTGTCGACCGCGGGGTCCGCGGTCACCCCGAAACCTATTCGCTGGACCGACATTATCAGTGTGGCAAATTTTCTACAATCTCAGTCCTTTTGTGTCTGTAACTGGTCATGACATGTCAATTACGTTATCCTGCTGGCTTTGCGGTCATGTTTAACGTGATCCTCTGTACTGTTGGCAAGTGTTTTAACATGTTCCTTCGTAAGTATTGTGATATTGCGGGTAACATTTAAATTAATGTGTTATAATTATTTTTTAATTATCGTTCCATTGAGATCATAAGAAATTAATTTTTATATTATTTATATCCTAAGGATATAAATAATAATATGTTTTTCATTTTTTTATTATTTTCTGTTTAATTTCAAAGTATTACAAGCGTAAATTAGAAGTTTATGTAACTCTAAGATAATATGTGTTATCTTTTTGACAACTTAGATCGAAAGCGCAAAATATGAGAAGAGTGAGTATTTTAAGCGTATAAAACTTAGTATTAGGGAGAATTTATAAGTCAAATATTCTTAACACAAAAATTTTTATTAAACGTGTTCAAGTTTCTAATGTTTAGCATAAGATTATCTTTTAATAATAAAATACTCGAGGAATCAAAGTATATAGATACTTACATTGAGTATAAGCACTTATTTATTACCTTTTTCAGAAAATCAAAAGCTTAGCTTTGGTTGAAGGTAAATTAAATCTAATTCTTTTAAATTTACAATTATTCATTATCAATGCCTTTTTGACTTGATTTTAAAAATTAAGAAGCTAGTTTTAGTATCTTTTATTTACAAGAAAACAAATTGTTACAAATATGGGCATATAAAACACAAATGTTTCTCTTCAAATAACGTAATAGCTTATATAATAACAAGATACTTTTAGCCCATTGTGGTTGATTTACTAGCACTAAAACCAAGACTATGTTACAAGCAAAATCTCTGTAACATTTCACAATAGATTACAGAAAAGATATATATGGAAGAAGAAACTAAAAAAAGAATTGTATTGTGCATATGCATGTGACATTTATGGCGCTGCGAGAAGTTCGTAGAATATCGCTCGTTGGGACAGACGGGAGACGTCTACGTCCGTACACGCAACTGCCGCGGCCATTTTGAGAGACGTCTTATTTCCTCGTTATGATAATGTCACGCTACATTAGCAATGAAACACGACAGTTTTGTTCGATTTCCGTACCGATTGTTACTCTTGAGTATAGTGTAGACTTTAAATGTAACTCTTTTAAACAATCTGTAGGGTAAACTAAAGTAAACTAAACTAAAGTAGCCCGTAAACATATAAAAACTTGCCTTCATGGCGTAGAAGCAACAGCCTTCTTTACTAACTGTTAGGCAAAAATCCTACGGAGATCCACAGTTGGTGGTAGCGTTCTGGTTGGTTAGGGCAATATTGGCCTCTTAATTGTAATTAAAAGTAAGACGATCCATAGAACACAGTTTACCCTATACTTTGTGGAACTAAGCTGCCAATCATTCTGCGTAAAATTTGTTATTCAGGATGGATGAGACGACGACTCCTCTAAACCTTGAGAAAAATCGCAAATCAAACACTAATGCTATGTTCATATTGTAAGTAAATATTAAACTTTTAAGTCATGATATGATATTTGCAAAAGAAGTTACTAATAAATAGCACTATTTAAGGTAAAGGTAAGTAGATTTTATGTCTGATGCACTTAATTTGCCCATGCATTAACTGTCACCTTAAGATAAGTTTACAATAATAAGATGGCTTTAAATGTTCCCCCGTTTAGTCCGATTCGTTATATACTACTTTTAACGTAATAAATGTCAAACTGTAAAATTAAATAAACTGCCTGAAGAAGTATATTAAGTGGCCGAAATGGTTTCAGGGCTAATTTAATCCAAGATAAGGGATTGTTATTGTACTAAACGGGTTAACGTTTGCAGCAAACGGCGTAACAGACAATTGAGTAACCAAAACTAATTACTGCGATAACATGAAACTTTTAAAGGTAAGTAGAATAAGTAAAGATGGGGTTAATATAAAGAAAAGAGAATGAACTGTCACATTTTATATATCATAGTTGACAGCACCTAAAAAGCTAGATTTGTTATTACCATTTGTACAAGTTACATGTATCTCAATGTATATATTTTTATAAACTTTCACCTATTTTTATAACCTGAAAATAATATTCAAAGTGCTATATGATTCATTTTATCTGCATTTTATTTTAATTACGTCTAAATTGCTTTTCGAACTCTTTGCAGGGTAAACATTTACATTAGTACCGCCCTTGTCGTGTTCCAAAGTGTGAAATAAACAATCAAGGAAGGGTCGTAGATTTGCGAAAGCTTTAAAGCGCGTGAATTTTAAAACCAGATTTAAAGCATCGATGTTGACGTATTAATCTTTTTAATTAATTTGCAAAACTAATTGGAGCTGTTAAACTTTTATTTGAAAGTATGTATTTATGGTGTTATGATATCTAAAAATAACTAAGCTATTAAATTAAACTTTTATTTTAAATTATCTTAGTTAGGTTTTAAATTCTTTATCCATTGTTATGTATAAAAGAAACAGCTTTCTTGAAATTTTCAATTATTGATTCCATATTTATGAATAATTATTATAAACGCCATTTTTTTGTGTAAATATTAAATATTATTATATTATACATTATACCGCACAAGTGTTAGGTATAATATATTTTTAAAGAGCCATAGTATGATCTATTTAATTCTGCCGTGGAGGGTTTATCCGTTTTTAAAATACGTCATTCTTAACTTGTCTTTATAAAAGTTTTTTATCTCAGCTCATAATCAATTCTTAGTTGTTAACTGTGCCCTTGTTCATTTACGATGCCTGTTACATATAGCAGAGTCTAATTGAAAAACTTGACGTTGGCGAAATCTACAAGGAAACGACATCAAGCCAAAGAACCGAACTTTAAAGGTTTTCTTGTAAAAATACTTTCAAAATGCAATATTTGTGGTGTTTGAGATTCAATAGTTATTATATTCTAAATATTCTATAAAATATTCTTGTATGCTGCGAAAGTAACTGGTTAATAATAACTAGACTTGAAACGTGTAACTAATACCTGTGGTCCTAAAAGTAGTGCGTTTTCCTAACTGTGTTCGGTGACTTATATGTTTTTCAAGAGTTCTTAAATTTTAATAGAACTGCGATTGTACTATTTATTTTTGTTAAGTTAAATAACGGTTTGTTTTATTTACTTTACAAAATGTTAAATTCACTATGAAAAAATAAGACTATGAGAAATATAAGACAGTTACTAATGTACTTACTACATGTAAATATTTTTTTTAACTGAATTATGTCATGTCATGTAAAGTGAAACAGTTAAATACAAGAAATTAGTAAGGATCTGATATAGCCTGCACAAAGGTGACCAGTAAAACAATGATACCGTATCAAAATCTACGATGGTTACATCTTAAAAAGCTTTAGTATTATTTCCGGTTCTAATTCGTTTTTTTTTAATATTTACAACAAAGCTTTTAGAAAAATATATAATAATGCAAAAACACTCAAATGGAACGTTGCGATGAGCCATAACAATAAAATGGGAATAATTTTATTTAATATCGTAAAGAGGGAACGATTTAATCGCTCTCTGACGGACGCGCTATATCATCATCATCATCATCATCCAGCCTGTAATAGTCCACTGCTGGACATAGGCCTCCCCTAATACACCCCTATCCATTGAGTGGGATTTTGGACCGTATCCCACCACGCTGGTCCAATGCGGGTTGGTGGGTGGACGACTTACATGCCCATCCGACGCATGGATCATCTTACTTTTCAGACAAATGGGTGATCGGCCCAAATTGCCCTAACCAACTAGGAAACAACAATGAAAATTTGTTGGAGTCCCCTGCAGATTCAAACCCGACGACTCCGGTTTCTAGAGTCACACGCCTATGACCACTAGGCTACGGAGGCAGTCCATGCGCGCTATATCCTATTAGAAAATGTTTCAGTATCTTTATTTTAAAAAAATAAATATTCATCACGAAGAACATTTTTGTGTTTTTTTATTAAAAACCAGTGTAAATTTCGGGCAAGACTATTTATTTAGTACAAAACTTGATAAAATCATAACTATTCCTAAAATATAAAACGTAAAATAAAATACGTAGGCTATGAACCAGTTAGAAAATTTGTTAATATTTTAGTTTATTATTTATTTTTAATTATCAGCATAGTCTTCTTTAAAACACTTTTTTTTGTTTTAAATTTTTTCTAGTCTGTTAAAAAATATGACTTCAGCAAATTAGCCGTTTACACCTGCGATACAGTCCTAGTTAGTCAAAAGTTTTATTCCCCAAGCCACCTTTTCAAATTCGGGAAAAAGTAAAAAATTCAGATATCCAATCATTGCTCTGACATTCAATTTTTTTCGCGCTTTTGGTGGATATTCAACAAACTTTATAGCCATCGTGCAAACGGCGTTTTAAAAACAGAATTATATCTAGAGCTATGGCGTGTTCTTTAGAAATAGGAGGTCGTGGGTTCGAATCCTGCGGGGACCTAACAAATTTTTATTATTGTTTCCTAGTTGGTTAGGGCAATTTAGCACGATCACCCATTTGTCTGAAAAGTAAGATGATCCATGCGTCGGATGGGCATGTAAAAATTCGGTCCACTCACCAACCCGCATTTTATCAGCGTGGTGTGATACGGTCCAAATCCCCCTAAGGGATAGGGGTAGGGGTGGATTAGGGAGGCCAATGTCCAACAGTGGATTATCACAGATTGATGATGATATATCAAAAATATTCACGTAATAGTCCTACACGCTTATTTTTATTATAGTTTATATGTCAGCGTGCTTGTGAAGTAGGGATGATTGATATTCTTTGATGTTTTAAAATGTTTCGACTTCGATATTATCGAAACATCGATCTTATTACGACAAAAACATGGACGGTTTAATTTTTATTTTAAGGGCGGTTCAACTTGCATTAAGTTACCTAAATGTTAGATAGTCTTTGAAAACACTATTAAACTAGCCTACAAGCTTACACTGGTAAACGTAAACGGATTCAGTGGTGTAAAAAATCTCTTTGCGTTTCTTAATTTTTAATTTTGATTATAATAAACACTTTTTACACTACTTATACACTGTTATTTGCACAAATATCGATATATTTCGTTTGATGCTTATCGTACATCGATACTTTCAATTCGATGCCAACGTCAAAGTAAACATCAATGTTTTTCTTATATCGATTATCCTAGTTTTGAAGCATAAATATAAGAAGGTTGTCAGGGTTATTAAAAGATGCTTTTTTCAATAACACGATCTAATTTGTTCAACGCGATCATTCCACCCAGTGCACCTGTAGCCCTCCCGCCTAGTTAGCCCTTACACCGGGATGATCCACTTCAAAGCGTCATAAATAAAACAAGCCCTAGCCTATTCAGCCAATATGTTTACCGAAGCGTTTAACTCTGAATCGTTAATATCGTTTTAAACGACCTACTACATGATTATATGCACTACATTGTACTGAACAAAGCAATTTGTGTCTTCGTACAACTTTGTAAACGAAATAATTGTTTTAAAAGCTTACGAGTAATTATTTTAAAAGCTTTTGATGTTCGATAGCTGTTGTATACTGACAATCCGATTAAAGATTAAAGGAAATATGAACGTGAAATATTTTCGTTTATATGTTTTTTTACCTACATTTATACAACACTACTGCACATATAGAATCAGATGAAAAATTTAGATTTCGCCACTTTTCTTTGAATACCTTAAAAGTTGTCGTTAAACAAATTATTAAGTTTCATCTTGGGTTTTTACCTAAAACAATTTTTTGTAATTGTATACCCATTGTAGATCTATTTTATACTTATATAGCATTTGAAAACTTTTACGTTTTACAATCTTCAACATATTTTACTATTACACCTACATTTATTTATAGTTTTTGCAGAAAAAATAAAAAGGCTCAAGTCATTTTCGTGTGAGTGCTTGTGTTAAATCAATGGGTCAAGTATTAACAGAGCACCTATTTATAATAAAATAACGCGTTTAATAGATATTAATCATAAATGCAATATTAAACTACTTATAGTTGGGATTTTGCGTAGTTTCGATAAAACCTACTACAAATGATTAACACTGGTTTGAGAAGTTTTGCGCTAGTTGCGATGAGCGAAAATGCCAACACAAGTGATCTGCTAGTATTCTATAAACTTTAAGGTGCAAAGCACACTTTTATTTTAAAACTTAAATGCATACAACGTAAAGCTTTTTCAAAATAAAATTAAATATTTATTAACAATCATCGATGCCTGTATTCTACTTATTGGAAATTTTTATTGGTGTAAGCTTAAAAAAGTTGTAGCAGTATAATATTTTATCAAAATCTTCTTTAAAATCGTAAGTGCTTTTAACTTATTATAAATATATTTACTGAAGCGCCACAAACGTTTTTATGGTAGTAGTATGTATGTGTATAGTGAATTAACATTTACAAATTAGATATTGTATAATATAATGTTAAATTTTTATATAATATAATGTTAACACAGGTATTCCTTTAGCCTCACTAAACTAACAACAATTAATTAACCAACAAACTAACTCACAAAGGTACTCTTTATCTGCGTCCGTAGCTAAGTAGTATGGGCTTACACTTTAAAAACCAAAGTTTGTTTCCTAGTTAGTTAAGGCAACGCGGGCCTCCGTAGCCTAGTGGTAAGGCGTGTGCTTTAGAAACCGGATGTCGTGGGCTCGAATCCTGAGGGTAGCATCAAATTCTTATTGTTGTTTCCTAAGGCAATTTGGGCCGATTACCTAATTGTCTGAAAAGGAAGATGATCCATGCATCGTATGGGCATGTAAAAAGTCGATATACCCAGCAACCAGTGTTGGATCAGTGTGGTGCGATACGGTGCAGAAACCCCCTAACAGAGGAGGCGACTAACACAGGCTGATGATGTTGATGTTGTTGTTGTTGGGCCGATCAGCCCATAGCTATAAGAAGATCAGGTAATTAAATTCTTCATTTATAATTTGTAGATATTATTAATTACAAAATATAACTTATTAAGAAAATATACCTTACTGGCGTAAAAACGGTTTATCGTATTCTTAGACAGGTATGTAAGTAATTAACTGCAACATTGAGAAGATTTCATGAGTTTGTAAAATGTTTTGATGTTTTCACTTTATGTTTAACAAAAACTAAGTACATTTTAAAAATGCTCCAAACATCTGAGTTTAATAACAGATTTTATAAAAAGGATGACGAAGTATAATGAATGTTACACACAATTTCATAATAATGAGAAGGACGTATATTTAACCGCAAAACCGTAAAGGATAACGTAATTGACATGTCATGACCAGTAACAGACGCAAAAAGACTGAGATTGTAGAAATATTTGCTGCATTTATAGTGTCGATCTATAACCCTTTTGTGTTATCACGAGATTAGAATTAAACGTGTAACAAATATACTAATACCTGTATATGACAGAAGCGCCGATTGTAGAAGCGTTTTAAAAGAGTTTTAGAAAGTTGAAACAGAACTCATTGCGTGAAAGATAAATCAAAACAACTTATTAACACAATCTATTTCACTTAACCGATTTATTTACCCAACAAACCGAAATCAAACACTTTCATAAAATGGAATTATTTTACACTGTAATGGACAACCTCAGAAATAGTTACAACTCCTAGGTACTTAACTTAAGCGTGTGGTCCGCTCCGAAGCTCGAACACAAGTGGCCGCTTGTATTCTCGCCCAGGACCAGGTCCTCCAAGCCAACGATATCTCCAAAGGTGGCGCCCTCTAGGCGAATATGGTTGGGCAAATCGTTGGAGTTGAGAAGATTTACAATAAAACTTACTTATTAAATTAGATTGACAATGTGATAAATCTTTAAATAAATAAGTAGGAATATTACAGTGTTTATTGTAATTTGTAAACTACATCAATTACATTACGGATGGTTCCGTTTAGAATGCTACGATCAATTGACGTTACTTATAAAATAAACTTCATTGTTAATTCACATTGAAGATGCAAGAAACGTTTAAATAAATAACTAGGAATATTAATATTACAATTATGAATTTTAAACTAATAACGTAAAAAAGGTTTCACTAAAAATACTATGTTCGAGTGATGTCACTCTATTGAGGCGCCGACATATATATATATATATATACTAATTTGTTAGTAGTATTTAAAGATATTTATAGTCATTTTAAGAATTTTTAAAATTTTTACGTAAGTGTACAATACAATTTAAAGAAGCGAAAAAGTTTGTACGAATTTATTTGGTTGTTTGTTAATATTTATTTCAAACATTTGGGGCTCTTTTGCATTTGTGAAATACGGTGTATTTTTGCGTTTCCGCTTCTGGTTGATGTTTTCCATATTTTTACATGTGTATTTAGTAGATTATAAAGTTTGCCTTGATTATTTACAGTCTAAAAGTAATTGAACGTAATATAATATTAACACTATTTAAATTACATATCTTTTTACTAGGGACGGTATGGTACAGTGTATCTATACTTCCATACTTAATATTATAAATGCGAAAGTAACTTTGTCTGTCTGTCTGTCTTTACCGTCTAAACCACAAATCTGCTTTCAATGGAATTTGGTACATACTTAGAATATATTCCGAGAAAGGACAAAGGCTGTTAATTATTGCGACAAATTGGTATAAAGAATAATCGGTCGTAATTTTTTAACATAAAACGATGAAATTTTTTGTCTACCTACTTGAAACGGACCACATGCTATTTTTCTAGAAATTTGGTAGTCACAAACTGAAATAGGATGAACTAAGGGTTTAACTTGAGATGAAATTCAATATTGAAATTCGTTGTCGTCGAAGCCAAAGCCATTAAAATTTGTGTCTATTGATAGACGATATGTAACGGAAACCTTATTTATCCATACTTCAATACCAATATTAAAAAGCATAACTAATTCTGTCTTTCTGTCTATTTGTCCGACTGTATGTTCGTCTGTACTGAAATTTAATACATTCTTAGAATAGATTCCAAGAAAGGAGAAAGTCTATTAATTATTGCGATAAAAGTGATTTAAAGGGATGAAAGTTTTTATGGTGATTTGGACATAGAAGATAAATTCTCGTGTCTTGATACTTAAAACGAGCCATAAGTGGTTTTTTTTTTTGCAATTTTGTAGAGATTTAATTTTAAGAACACTATACAGTTTATTTGAATACACCTCGCAAAAATGCATCTTAATTCACGCAGATGAATCAATCAAAATCAATTAGAAAGTGTGAGGCTTCGGCACTTTATATTGAATAAATATAATGATATATAATAATGTGATATGATGGAAAACGATTACCTTCGCCAATGAAAATACACAGCACTTTTAAGGAGTTTTATACTAGCAACTATTATTTATAAATTACGGGATGTATATATTCTAATAAATTCTATATTGTTATTTATACATTCTTATATGTTATATAAGTCAAATCCTAATTTAATTTGAGTATATTTCCAAGTTGTGGCAAGCGACTATTTAGATCATATATGTAAAAAATAAATAAGTATAAAACATATTTATATGTGCACTACAACGGTCAACCGAACACTGAAAATCTTCATGAAAGAAATGGGAAAGACTTTTGCTAATAATAATTCTTAGTCCGATCGCTGTATTTGCTCGCCACCGTGAGATCTGATATTGAATATGGATAAAGTGAAAAATATTCAGAGTGGCGGATAGCGTTGACTGGCAGTTTTAGATAGGGGGATTATTTTCAATTTATAATTGGTTTCTCCTATTCTATTTGACTAAAGAAAAGAAACATTGCCTTGTCGGAATAAGGCACAAAAGATAATAATGACACTTCTTTCGTTTTGGTTCAGGTTAATTTAATTTTCTGTATAAAACGGTCAGTACTTTATATCTTTAATTGATAACTCTCACAAGCTTGTAGCCTTGTGGTATCGGTCCTTGCTTTACAAAATAGGGGTTTTTATTGTTTTCTGATTAGTTAGGGCAATATGGATTTATTACCTTCGTTAACTTTTTTTTTAAACCATGTGTCAGATGGACTTGTAAAATATGGGTGTAGGACATTTAGAGATCAGTAGCCAATCTTATACATAGAAAATGTTACGTAGATATATATGAACTTTTTCTCCAAACGTTAAGAAATTAATACTTATATACTGTATTGCTTTTTTTAATAATCTAGGTACGTTATAACAACCAAACTGCACTTTAGGGCGAATTCTTTTGATAATTAATAAGATGATCCATGCGTCGGATAGGTATGTAAAAATTCGGTCCACCCACCAACCCGCACTGGACCAGCATGGTGAGATACGAGTCCAACAACCCCAAATGGAGAAGGCGTGTATAAGGGGACGCTATGTCCAGAAGTGGACAAAGGCGTCCCTAATGACACAGCCTTCTCCATTCATCTTCCATTTCTACTTCACAAGCTGATGATGATTATGAAAGAACTCTTGATATTTTTCATGTCGGGTAATGTCTCGATTGACATATTATGTTGTATATTACATATAAAATATTATATAAAATCATTAACGACATATAACAACCTTTTAACCGCTGAATGCTTGTTCATAATAAAAAGGTGCTATGTTAATGCTTGACCAATAAGTTGATCATACGAGTGCGTTGTAACAAATTAAAAAATGTTCCGCTAGCACGAACACTTTTACACCATAATATTATGTATAACACATATGTAATAGCGTTTTAAACTATTTTCAAAAATGTATGTATCAACATATTACACAACACATGCCTCATATATAGTAAATTGATGGACCTTAAAAATGTATAATTATCTCGTTGGCTTTATGCAAAAAAAAAAACACTTATAAATAACAGTTTTTTTACCAATTTTTTCGGTAGTACTTAATTAAGAACGTCTGACAACATAAGAATAACAAAAGCATTTGTAATTGTTTAAAAAATCAACGGAGATTAAAGCAATACCGAGTTTCAGTTTGCTGTGAATATACGTCACGGTATTCTGCAGTTTCAAGCCAAGCGACACAAAATATTCATGTCATAGAGTTACGACCAAGAATTGTTATATCTTACGCCCATGATTATTAATAATATACAAACTTAAAATATGTACAGATCCTTAAGCATATCGTAACGTTACAATCTATGTTAAAATAGATTGAGCTCTACTTTATAAACTGGAAGTGCTAGGTTCCAATCTTGCGAGAAAACTTTGATACCATGGTTTCTGGTAGGTTTGTCCTTTTCTTGCTTTTAAGACTTTAATTACCTAAACTATGCACACTTATTATATACATCGAATGCCAGTGAGATGATAAACTTTGTGCAATAAGTAATTACTATATTAAAGTGACATTTGATAAAAAGCGAAGACTCTTGTGAACTTATTAAATGATCAATATGAAGGAGTAGCATACATTACTTGCATTATAGAAAGGGCATTAAGATGAATGTTATTTACTACTCCCTCATTATGTTATTTATTATAACATAAAGAAATATTTTGAAAAATATTCGTGTGTATAACAAATAGGTTGATAAACTATGTGATTAGTTTAAAAATTAAAACGATATTAGTATAAATTTAAAAATTGCAAACTTTATGACTGTACAAAAGAATATTCAACAAATATGGCCTTACGCATATAGTCACAATATTATTTCTATTATTTATACTGAGCTAAAAAGTAGCCAAATCATGAAATAAAATCAATCAGGAAAATATTTCACGTTCATATCTCCTCCAATCTTTTATCGGATTGACAATATAAAATAGCTTTGAAACGTCAGAAGCTTATAAAACAATTGCTTAAAAGCTTTTAAAAAATATTTTAGTCACAGTAGCTTTGTTCAATTAAATGCAGCGTATATAAGCATAAAGTAGGTCGTGTAAAGAGGATAACGATTCAGAGTTAAACACCTGAGCAAACATATCGGCTGAATAGGCTAGGGCTTGTTTTATTTATGATGCTTTGAAGTGGATCAGTCCGGTGTAAGCGTTAACTAGGCGAGATACCCCCGAGAGCACTGAGCTGAATGATCGCGTCGAACAAATTAGACCGCGTTATTGAGCAAAAGCGTCTTTTAATACCACTAACAACCCACTGACCCCTATATATCACATGCATGTCATAGTATTATGTGCCACTTTATTCATAATAATTACACTTTTATTTATTTACGTACATCATTCTTTCGTGTTTTTTCATAGGTGTCATAGGTGAAAGTAATTTATCTGGTAACGGTAATCACATCTAACGAAAATAGAAATGTTACAGAACACTTAATGTTTATATAATTAAAGGTTTTTATTCGTTATATCTTTTTATTTATAATAAGATTAAATATTATAAAAGTTATATCCATTTTTTTTTCTGAATTGTTTTCGGCCTTGTACAAATTAATTTTTGTCAGTTAAGACGTTTCTGTTTTCTTCAGTCGATATTGATAAAATATGAAGGCTAGAAAATTCAAGTTAAAACATATGTTTGTCATCTTAGTGCCATAGAACAAGCTTCTTTTCGAATTCATTTAGGATAACACATTATGTCAATATTAAAAAAAATATTTAGATACATAATAATCTTATCCCATACTAAGAACAGGCAGAACTATAAAATAGGATAACTTATAAATTCACAGTCTTCTATTCTTTAATAATTATATGCATATATAGATTGAAACACCAAGACACGAAAAAAATAATATGTTCACCACAAAATATTTTTCCGTGGTGGGTATGGAACTCCACATGTCGGTATAACTTAACAACTCTTTTAATTAGCACACGTCATCTACACTATGGAAGCTAAAGGACATATAAAGGATCTTAGCGCTATGTGAGGTGAAAAGGCTTTGCATTGAAGCATAACAAATTAACGATTTCAAATATTAATTGAACCAAAACATGAGTGAAAAGAGTGACTTAATTCGGGTTTTTATTAGTAATTTACTGTGTGGTAGGTCCCCTTTTACAGGGGACTATCAGTGGTATACCACCGCGGTGCCTATTTCTACCGTCGGCAAATCAGTAATGTGAAACAGCTAATTGTTTCCGGTTTGAAGGGCACCGTAGCCAGCCAGTATTTACTGGGTAAACGAGACCTTAACATCCTATGTCTCCCGGTAGGCAACGCATTGGTGAAACCTGTATTGCCAATGTCTATGGTGGCTGACTGTATCTCCATGCGTATGCAATAGAAGTAAGTGAATTCATTGTGGATTTTGGTAATCAAAATATGAGGAGGTATACATTTGTTTATGAGGGATAAAAAACAATATTTTTACAAGGAAAATAAAATGTTTTAAATGCGAATAACTTTTTTTTTATTACGCAAAATTTTATGAATACGTTACACAATGAGAGACGTCAGTATTATTAAATATTCTTATGTTCTTTTGCCCTTCCAACCGGAAGATAAAGTGGAACCTACCTCCCCTATTTTATAACGACGTTATCACGTTTGCATATCTCTTAGTACTGAACACCGTTAAAAGCCAACAAATAGTGCAGGCATCAAACAATAACTTTCTTTTCAATGGAAATGTAATACGGCACAACCGTCACAGCGAGGAAATAAGACGTCACTCAAAATTACTGCTGCGGTTGCGAACGGACGTGTATGTCCCTCGACTATGGCGATGTGCGAAGCTCTAGGAACTTTTATCGCCGCCGATAAATGTCACATGCAAACAATACGTGCGGGTCACACGCCTTGACAGTAATGTATTGATTCTTAAAGTTCTCGTCTTTTTTTGTAAACGATTATATTGAATGTAAAAGGCATGTTTATTGTGAAATGGTATGTAAACAAAGGATTGTAAGCACCTTAAATCAATCAACAGTAGTCTACAGCGAACAATATGCGAACTCAAAGCCAATGTTAGTTGAATTGATGGCAGATCGCAGGTCGCCTTCGAGTGCAAAATCAAATATACTCAATGTAATATTGCCACAACTTTCCAAATACCATTAAGTCATATACAAAGCTAATAGTTTAATTGTTAATCATTTAATGTACAGTTTCTATTAATATGTTCACAATTAAAGTCATATTATAATTTTAAACTATAATATTTATTATCATCCATCATACCATATTCTAGGACAGTTTTTCTCTTGATCCGTTTATTCATTACAACTTATTAGAAGTTTTTTATCAGAACATCGCAATGAATCTGTTCAGTAATCAGGAAACAGTATCACTTACGGAACGTAATTACTTACAGTTTAAAGAGTCTATTTGTTTTTTTATTAAATTTGGAATGTCAATGATCGCTTCGCTCTAAATCTAAATGATTGAAATAATGAATAAACATATGACTATCCTTAATCCCATTGCTTTTGAGATAGTTACTAAAGGTTGTAGTAACAAAATGTATGTTACATGGACTAGAAACTTGTATAATCAATGGAAACCTTTGCAATCCACTAAACACACATCCACTTTTCAAACCGTACGTGACCAAGATGAAAAAGCGAACATCCGGGAAAATGGAAATTGAAAATATCAATCCAAAAACGGAAACACAAAAACGCACGGCGGTTATTCAGGGGCTAGATATGTTTCACAATAGCGTGAACCATGTTCATTCCTATTTCGATTATTGATAGACTGGAAATAAAATGTACCCGCTGTGAGATTTGAACGTGACAGGCGGAGCTATATACATGAAGATAATCATAATATAGGATTTGTGACTCTGTTGATGTAACAGGTAAATAAAATATAATCGTATTCGCTTTTAATTAAATAAATGATTTAACCTTTCTAGTAGTCTACTTACATAATCGAAAGTTCGTCTATTGTGCTTAAAACAATAATAAAAAGAGTATTTCTAGTTTACAATTTTATTAACCTTAACCGCCTCCTTGGTATGGTAACCGCCTCCGTGGTCTAGTAACCACTACCGTGAAGGTCCGGACCGGAGATCGTGGCTTCGAATCCCGCGGGGACACAAATTTGTGTTATCGTTGTTTTCTCTGGTTGGTTCTTTTTATGGCATCGCAGACAGACGAACAGTCGGGCCACCTGATGGGAAGTGGTCACCGACACCGCAGACGTTGACAATACAGTGGTATCGCCGACGCGCTGCCTACCGTCGAGACACATAGGGTGTTAAGTCTTGTTTACCCAGTAAATACGACTGGCTACGGTGCCCTTCAACCGGAACAGCAGTGTTTTCACACTGCTGTTCAGCGGAGAAATAGGCACTCGTGGTGGTACTCCACCCGGACGGTCTCCTGTAAACAGGGACCATGGGCTAACTCATCAAAATCAGGCCACCCATTCGACCAGCGTGTGTAGGAACCTTAATGGGAAGGCGTGCATTACTATGTACAGCAATAGACTAACACAGACTGGTGATGATAATAAATTTTACTACATGGTCTTAAAAATCATAACAGTTCATTTCATGAATTTTATCTTATTTAAATCAAAGTAGTAAATTTATTTAAAAATATTTGTTTACTATATTCTGCAAATTTTAGTTTTTATCGAATCGCATGAAAACGAACAATCATCAATAGCAACATCTTAGGAAATATTTGGTTAGGGCAGTCCGATATAATGAACACGATACATCATGATGTACGGCCTCCAAACCTTCCATCGAATGTTGTTTTGGGAAAAAAAACAATTTGAAAGTTGATTTTAACAAATTTATTACTATATAATTTATAGAGTCATCATTGATTGCTTTTAACCACGGTACCCTACGCTAAATATTTTTGTGTTTAAGGACTTTGTAAATCATAATTAATAAAGTAGCAAAACAAGAGTACTATTAATATATTTATGTAGATAAAACACAATGAGTTAATTTAGAATGCAAACTAAATTTGTTTAACACCGCGTCAGAAGGCACTTCGATGAATTTGAAGTGCTAAAACTGCAACATAAATTCTAGAAGTTTAGATCGGTACTAACAGGAACATCTTTAAACTCGATGATTTTGGAGTAATTATAAATGTTAAATGTACAGGAAATCATTTGAAATTTGTTATACCCACTATTAACATTAACAAAAAACTTTTGTAACTTTTAAGAAATAGGATAAATATGAAAATATTATTAAAACTCTTATTAACGAAAATAACCAGAGACTGCTTTAATAAAACACTTTTAAAGGTTTGCGTGAACGCTCTCATAAAGAGGGCAATAACCGAAGTTTAGTAAACTATTTTTTATCTTAAATTGTGTCCAGGATATTTCATTCATTAAACCTGAGCAGCTGAATACTAAGCTCCAGTATGGAAAGATAATATTAATTGTGTTTTCCTGTAAGCTCTAATAAATGTTTTACAAAAATCCCAGACGTAAATGGATTATATTTAGCTAAGTCTATATTAACATGTATCAGTTTTAGTTATTACTATACTGCACAATTAAACTGAATCATATTACAGAAAATTTAAAGAAAATATGCAATTTGTTATTAATTTTTCATTATTCGACCTTAAACAATAATCAAAATATTTTATAAATGCACTAAATATTTATCAAGTTTTGTATTTTAATCAGGTTTTATTCCCATATTTTAATTAGTAGTCCAAGCTCTAATTTATTTTTAGATTTAAAGTAGTCTGTTCCTGAAGATAAAAAGTCTTCAACTATGCTTTCTCCCCGTGATGACCTACGAGGCCGAGACGTGGCCTTTGACTGTAGCACTAGTTCTCAATGTTACAAGCTATATTATGAAATAAGTACGCGCAGACAGTGCGTTAGCAACACGCGGCTAATGCGCGAACGCCGCCTCATCTACGCGTAGTCTACGGTAGCATATGGCGGTTTTTTATATTTTATATTACGTAACATTAATTTTAAATAAGCTACTTAAACATTACCACACTAAGTGACTTCAATTCGATAGTTTCGGTGGACGTAGCGGCGTCAACCAGTGGACCACGCGTTAAAAACCAATGGACGACGCGTAGAGGCCGTGCCGGAGTGGATGCCGAGTGGCTCCAATGAGCTTTGGCATTAAAGTTAAAGGGGATAGTTGAATCTGACAAAAAATACTGTTTTCTTGTAATGGAAATTTTATTATATAGATTTACATTATTAATTATACTAACTGCCTCTATAGCGTAGAGGTATGGGTGTGTGCTGTAGAAACCGGAGGTCGTGGGTTCGAATCCTGCGGGGACTCAACAAATTTTCATTGTTGTTTCCTAGTCGGTTAATCGACAATTTGGGCCGACCACCCAATTGTCTGAAGAGTAAGATGATACATGCGTCGGATGGGCATTTAAAAAGTTGGTCCACCCACCACCCCGCATTAGACCAGCGTGGTGGGATACGGTCCAAAACCCCCTAATGGATAGGGCGTATTAGGTCTATGTCCAGCAGTGGACTTTCATAGGCTGATGATGATGATGATTATATAGATTTCAATTTAATTGTATAAAAAAGAAACGGTATGAAGATATCGCTGAAAATATTATTTAATTTTGAGAATTTAAAATTAATAATATTAGAAAAGCCGAGTAATGTTTCTATAAACAGTATAGGAAGTGTACGACAATAAAGTGAGATTAACCGCTATAAAACTTTTCTATAGAAACTTCGTTTCAATAGGCTAATAAAATAGCTTTGTTCAAAATTTCAGAGAAAATTCACACAGCTTTTACTAGATATGAACTTTAAAATTTTCGTCGTAAATTATTTCAAATCTGCAAAAAAAATTATATTGATTTTGTGAAATTTTAAAAATTTTAAGCACTACACTTTTTTCCTTAAAAATGAGTAGAATACTTCATTCATCATCATTAGCAGACCTTTCTCCGTCCACTGCTGGACATGAGCCTTTTCAATGAACGCCAAGACGGCCGATCGCTGCCAACTTGAAACCGGCTACAGCGTGAGAACGGCATCCCACCTGGTCAGGGGTCGACCAACTCTCTTCCCAAACGCGGCCTCCACTCGAGAACCTTATTTACCCATCGGTCATCAGTTCTTCTGTATAGGTGGCCAACTGCCACTTATCTAATCGAGCTAGTTCTAGAACTATGTCGGTGACCTTAGTTCTCTGACGGATAAATCTACGTGATTATCCGACAAAGAAACTCAACCAATGTGCGCTCCATAGCCCGTTGAGCCACGGCAATTGTGGACCAGTCCAACAGTCAGAGGCCATGTTTCAGCCCTGTAGGTCATCACGGGAGTACTGTATTGAGTCAAAGACTTTCGTCTTTTGAATTCCCAGGTATCAGCGACGGTGAGAATATGGTTCAGCTTCCTAAATGGTGCCCAGCCCAACTGAATCCTCCTATACGAGCTTCCCTCTCGAAGTTGTGTCTTCCCAACTGCAATATACTGTGCCCAAGGTAGACATATTCATCGACAACATCAAAGAGTAACACCGTCTACATTGACTGGCCTCGGGAGAACGTGTTCGTTTAACATGACTTTCGATCTTGTCCTGAGTTCATCCTGTGGCCAATGCGTTTGGAGGATTTATTTAAACTCTGCAACATCTCCTGCAAGTCCTTCAAGGTCCCGCCAATATAACGATATCGTCGGTAAAACGGAGGTGTGAAAGGTACCTGGCTCGCTGATTCTTATGCCACGTCCAGTCTAGGGTCTTGAAGATTTGGATTGGTCTCTTCGACCCCCGGAATCAGGACAGACATAAACGATCGATAATCGACCTGACACCGTTGAAGGGCTTCCAGAACAGCCCAGGTTACTACAGAATCAAAAGCTTTCTCATAGTCCACAAAGGCAAAGCAAAGTGGCCGATTGTACTCACAGGTCTTTTGATAACTTGCCTTATGGGTGAAAATGTGGTCTAGCAGATCTCTGCGAAACCCAGCCTGCTCCGGTGGCTGAATCCATCAAGCTTATTGGTGAGGCAATTCGTCACGACTCTCGAGACTAGCTGTATATGTGGACTAAAAGCGAGATCAGTCGTAATTTTGAGGAGAGTATTGTTCCATCTTGAAAACAAACACAACCTCGCTTTCAAGCCATGCCTTGGGGAAATGCCTCTTTGAAGGATCGGAATCGAATACCTTTGAAACGCACTAGGAACAGGGTCCCCCTGCCCGAAGCAGTTCAGTCGTGATTCCATCCTTCCAGGAGCCTTCCCTTAAGCTGCCCTAAGAGCCGACTAAGCTCATCAAAGCTGACGTTGGGAAGCTTCACCAGAATGATGTCTAGTCAGACTAGCACAGGGGATCGTTAAACCGGTATAGGGTTGAGGAGCCTGTGACGCGTACAATTGCGATAGAAGTCCTCTAACAAGATCTCAGGCTTAGTAGAAACGGTCGAGGCCAGAGCTGTTCCTGAGCTTCGACAGATGGCTTTTCCGAGCTTTTCCGCAAAAACCTTCGACCTCTCCATTCTGCTCAATCGCTCTGAGTTACTTCTTTTGCGCTATTTGAGCAGCGAAGGTCTGCATGTATAGTTTGCGGATCCGCTTTGAAAGAATTTTCACATCTGTCGCAGTGGTCTCCTATGCTTTCGTTCCTCCATAAGATTGAGCGTCTCATCGGAAGTTGGACTTCTCCAGTACGTTAGCTCTACTAAAACCTTTGACCCACATCCGTATCAGTCCACCACGGCATCGAGGGGCCTCGTCAATTCTGCCATTGTGGTTTCCGATATGTTAAGAACTGAATCGGTTTTTAATCCATTTGGAATTTTCCGAGCCCATCACGGCTATTCGGAAGTTGGTCGAGAGGAGAACTCACCAAGCGGAACCGCTCTCGCGAAATCTAAGTTCAGGGTGCCTCTCACCTGTCGGTGATCACTTCCGGTTTTGAACCGATTGATCACAGAGACATCCCTGAATATGTGTTTCCAGTCCGTCATGATGAAGTCTATCTCGTTCCTTGCCGTATCAGGATTCTGCCATGTCCACTTCCTGTGAGCCTCTTCTTAAAATATGAACTCATTAAAAGAGCCTTCCTTCTCGAGAAAGTTTCAGCATCTATCCCCTGTGATTTCGACCTACCGACACCGTGGGTCCTAAACACGATTCAATGCCCTGTCATTCCACTTTGGCATTAAAATCCCCATGACAACGTTATAGTGGGCCTTGTGGGTGTGTAAGGCCAGGAGACATCCGCGTAAGTGGCCTCCACTTCAGTCGTCAGGGCGTGTCGAAGTGGGCGCGACACCTGTATCACTATGAGGAATACCTCTTAGTGAGTTTCGAACAATCTACGCTACCCTACTCGAGCACGCTCGAAACTACGACAATGTAGTCACAAGAGTTTATTGACGAGGAATCCCACGCCGCCTTGTGACGGATGGTCGCCCTCCGAAAGTAGAAAAGGTGACCCGATGGCAAGGTTATGGTGTTCTTTTCTGTTCTTCGGACTTACACAACCCTAAACTGGCCTACGGATCTTGCCCGTTCTAACTCCAGCTCGCCAGGTGTTCGCCAAGTCAGATTCTTGCACCCATTCTTCCACCGTACCTGGCGCTGACCAGGAATAGTGGAACTACCGGGAACTAGAGGCCGTTTCCTTTTGGCGTTCATTGAAAGAAAATGCTCATAATGCCACGCTGAGCAGGCGGATTGGCATTGACTAATTACTTGTTCCGGATCTGTCTTAACCTCAGTAAGGCAGATCCGCCGTCAAGTGGGCGGTGGGGTCGTCACATCCCTACGCCATCATCTCGCCAAGAATACTTGAAAGATAAAAATGTATGCTTGTATTAAAAAAAAAGCTGTTTTGTAAACTTATAATATGTAACATCTTAATAAAAGTTCATGAGAGAACTGTTGTACAAAAATTATGCTTGTGCATATAACGTAAACTAAATTAAGAGATTATATAACAATATTGCGAAGGTTATTTTTTATGATATTTATATAAAATTGGTCATTACTGAATGGCGTACGGGTAAAAGTACGAATGGGATTAATGTCACGAATCAGCGGACGCCAATAACCGTTGCCGTTGAGTGATACTTGCAATTATAACGAGTCGCATTAATATAAATTAAAGTTAATACAAAATGTGACTGATTCATATCTTTTTTATATGTTGAATTTCATATATTCATAAGTTCATCTTTTATCATTTATTTAAAAACCAGAAAATTGTGACTACTTTGTTTTTATATTTATATTAAAAGGCTTCTTTTATATCATTTTCTGGTTTTAGTTCTCAAATACCGGTCACCCACATTTGTAATTATTTCAATCGCATGGACTTACTAGTAGGTATTGTAGTGTGTATTATAAAACTAAGAATGAAAAGGAAAGCTCTCGGTACTTAATACAAAAAATATGACTTCTTGTATATGGAGCTTACGAAACTTCATACATATCTAAAAAAATTAAATACAGTTTTTTGGGGTGGTAATAGGTTTAACAATTTGTAATTTTTGTTTTCATGACTAATTCCAAAGCGATTATGCCATGTTATGAACTATTTTTATGAGGAAACCAAGTCAGTGTTTATTACTGGTGATGCTCAGCGAAATTTTTAGTTTTTAAAGAACGCTCTCCTACGTACTCGGATATACGTAAGTAACAACGTTTTAATGTACGTTTTTTTAAAATGTTTACAAACTATCTGCTGTTACATGGTCTCTTGTGGGTTGACCAGTGGACCTGATAATGATCAGGGAAATGGCCTGATTGTTACTTGTAAATAGTTTGCTTAAACATCACATAAAACATATACAAACACTACAAATCAAAATATAAACACTACAAATCTGATCATAAGTCCACGGAATCAGGAGAAGTCGGTTTTTAGTTTTTTACCATTTTAAAAAACCTTTTTAAAAAAATATTTTCAACTTTTGCAATATTCCTTATCCATTTTCCTAATAGTATTTTTTTATTAATCCTTGAAACTTTCTTTCCCTCATTTCTGCATTACAAATTATTGTTTATATCTAGACTAGTTATATTCTCTTTAAAATTTAATTAACATAATTTCCCAATGATACTAATTTTAAATACTAATTCATTTTAATTGTTTCTTGGAATTTTCCTCCAAAGTCATGCATGGGGTTGTCGACACCGGGTCAACCCTGATACCCTATTTGGGACCGACATTAATAAAGGCAAATTTTCCTGAATCTCAGTCCTTTTGTTCTCTAATTCCTGAATGCCAATTCCGTTATCCGCTGGCTTTGCGTTCATTTTAAGATCGTCTGTGTTGGGCCGTGTTTTATAAATGATACCGTAATTTTGTGGATTAGTTAATAAAAATTTATAATTTTTTTTCAAATGAGCGTTTTCATAGGGAATCATAAAAACTAAAAGACGAAAAGACCAAGTATTTTGCATTATAAACTATAATTTGGAATATTTGAAAAACTTTGTGATTTTGTCATATATTTTAACTCCAAAACATTTTTTTTTTTGAGTTTCCAGTTGTTTATTTTGTTTTATTAACCCTTAAGTTTGATTGGTTATTATCTCTTTATATTAAAAATACTCAGGGATTTAAAGATATAATTTATATTTTTAAGCAATTATCCAAGAAAAAAAAAGCTTACCTTTGGTTGAGGGTAAATTAAAAGTAATTCTTTTTAATTTACAATTATTTATTAAAATTGCTATTTTAAGTTATATCAAATGGATTATTTCGACTTGATTATAAAAATTAAAAAGCAAGTTTTATCTTATAAAAAGCCTGGTTGTTACGAAAAGGGCAAATAAAATATAAATGTTTTCCAAATAAGAAATAGCTTGTATAGTGATACTTTGGCCCACTAGATCTCTTAGCCCATTGTGGTTTGGTTTATTGCCTTTTCGACGATTTTGTTCCGGATATCCGTTTGCTTGTTACTCTTAAATATAGTGTAGACTTTAAAATGAACTAATTTAAACAATCTGGTTATAAAAACTATTAGCCTGCGGGAAAAAAAAAAACCCCATGACGTAAACAAGGCCTTTGTTTTCAAAGGTAGACCAAAATCCTCGGGAGATGGAAGGTTGGGGCAACAAGACGACCTAATTGTCATTTAAATTAAACGATCCTGAATATAATTTAACCCTATACTTTTGGAAGAACTGTTAATCATTCCTAATTTTTTATTGGGATGGACTAGACCATTCTTGACAAAAAACCATAATAAAACTAATCCAATTAACCATTATATAAAATACCTTAACATTAAAAGGGTGATATTTTTTAAAAAGGGTTTACTTAAAAATGGGCCTATTTAATGTAACGATAAACCCAGATTTTATATTTGGAAAGGCTTTATTGTTTTTGCCATTCTCTTCCTTAAGAAAGTTTATAATTAAAGATAACTCGACGGGTGCTATTACCGATACCTGAATTGTATCAAACGGTATATAAATTTATCAGCGTTTCTACAATAATTATGTATAAATATTTTATTATTCGTTTTTTAAATTCAAACCTTGAAGGTGCCAGAATTTCGTGCAAGCATCGTCTCCACACATTTACTTTGAAAAAAGGCAAAATATGATTTCCGCACAAGAAAGCTAAAAGTTGTGCAGGGTTTTTAACAATTAGTGTAAAAGTTTATTTTTTGAATTCACCTAAAAATGACATATCACAAATTTTAAATTTGGAAAAAAACAATTTTTTCAAATTTAGAATTTTGATGATTCATGAAAGAAAAGAAGAACAATAAAAGTGCAGAAACAACATCAGTGTTAAAAATCATTATGATTATTAAATTAATTCACTGAAAGTGTCACGAATTTAAATTGAACGGACTACGTTAAACCTTTTCCCCTGGGCATTTTAATTTAATTTGACTCCAGGAAATGCGATAACAAACATGACTAACATTGCAACAAACATCGTCTTGCATATCACCTGTGGTTTATTTGTTTAAAGGCAGGGGAACCGAGAAAAATGTCCGGGATCCTTTTTGCGCAATTATTACTTTTGATAATTATTTTAAAACAACAATTGGCTAGATAAAAATATTCATTAAAAACAATTGGGAATTCTTTCAAGTCAACAACAACGTCATCCTGAAAACCACCGTCACAATTAATATTTAATACCGAATATAGTGCAAAATTTGGATATAAAATTTAAGATAATTTGGTTCGTTAATACAACCAACAGTGTTCCAAGATAAAAAAAAACTAAAAACTTTACTTTTCTTTGGTTCCGTTTCTCGTTACTCAACCTTAAATCACGGAAGAATAATTTGAAGGGTACCTATTTGATCAATTTAAAATACCTTTAAAAGAGGAAAACGATAAACTTCAGGAAAAAAAATTTAAATTGAAAAAGGAGATAGAACACCTTATAATAGAGAAGAAAATTAATAATTTAATTATCTTGGTTTAAAAAGAAGATAGACAACGACCTGTTTCATAATATTAAAGGATATTTTTGAAAAATGGGTTTAACAAATTAAAGGCCTCAAAACTGGTAAAAATCGAGACCTAAAACAACCGAAGCTGGGATGAAAAAAAAAGTAATTATGAAAAACAAAACAAAACTAAACGGGTTTATGCACGGAGGTTATTCAAAAGAAAATATTAGATAAAAAAGGTAAGCAACTACCACCAAACTAATTCAAAAAATTAAAAATCTAAAATCAACAATGATAAAAGAAAAACGCTGCATTCTACATCACCAAAATAACTTCAAAAAAATTCCCAAAAAGCAAATACCGACTTCTCTTAAAAATAAGGGCAAAAAGCCTTCAAACCAAGCTAACCCGAACTATTTTGCAAGAATAAAGAAAATAAAACAAACCAATAATTCAAAAATGACGAACACTAACGAATGTAAAACCAACCTAAAATTATCCTCCGTGGGGGTTTGGACCCCAACCCAACTATTCCAAACCAAGACTTAAAAGCAAGAAACCTTAAAAACTAATTTAACAATAAAACACAAACCATAGGAAAAAAACAAAAGAATCTATCTAATGTATACCATAGAAAAAGTTGGATGCTGGCATCAGGCAAGTAGCAGGAGTAACGTGAAATAGAGTGATCCAAGATAGTAATAATAGAAAAGGAAAAAGATTGGAGGAGGCCTTTGCCGATTGGCAAACAGGCCTAATAAAAAAATATAAATAAAAATTATTACGCGAATAGATATAGATGTAGATTAGTTTAACTACGATAAAAAAAGGTTTATATTTTGTAATCCATATTCTAGTAGTTAATAAGTTGTAACTAGATGCTAAGGTAATAATAATAAAGGGGTTTATTATTATTATATTAAACCTTCGTCGATGTAGTAAAAACGGCTTTATTTATTCCCCCGTTTAGTCCGTTCCACGAATAAATTCATTATATACTACTTTAAACGCAATTAATGTCAAACTGTAAAATAAAATAAACTGTCTGAAAAGTATATTTTGGGCTTGAAAATGGTTTTGGGGCCAATTTTTCCAAGATAAGGGTTTTATTTAGAGCAGGTTAGTAAATAAGAACAATTAAAGTTACCAAAATAATTAAGGGGATATCATGAATCTTCTATAGGTAATGGAATAAATAAATGGGTTAATATAAAAGGAAAAGAACCAATTGTTCCTTTTTATTTATCATAGTCAACAGTACCTTAAAAAGCTAGATTTTTAATTTACCCATTTGTGCTTAGGATATTTGTATCTCCTATATATATATATTTTAAAAGGTTTCACCCTATTTTTTAACCTGAAAAAATTAAAAATTCCACTTTGGTTTAATTTTATCTTTTTTTTAATTACGTCCAATTCTTTTCAACTCTTTGCAAAATTGATTTTTTGTCCGCCCTTGTCATGTTCCGACGTGGAAAAAACAATCAAGGAAGGGACGGGCTCCAAAAAAGCTTTAAAGCGCCCGTTAACCAAAACCAGATATGGAGCATCTGTAAGAATTAATCTTTTATTTAATTTAAAAACTAATTGGAGCTGTTCAACTTATATTGGAAAATATATATTTATGGTAACATAATATCTTAAAATATTAAGCTATTAATTAAATTTTTTTAAATTATCCTTGTTAAAGATTTAGGAACCTTTTAGGAAACTAATTGGAATAAAATATTTTGAATCATTATATTTAACCTAAAACTATTAAATAAAATCGTTATATACAAAAAAATTTTAAAATTTTATTATTTATATATATATTCATTATAATAAATTTTTAAATTATTTTATTATTATATTATATAATATACCGCACAAGTATTAAGTATGAATATATTATTAAAAAGCCATAGTACGAAATATTTAATTTTACCGTGGAGGGTTTATCCGTATTTAAAATACGACATTCTTGATTTGTCCTTATAATGATTTTCCCGTATAAATACTTTGAAAATGCAATGTTCGAGGTGTTAAAAGGGCTTTTGTTATTAAAAAAATATTCCTGGAAAGTTTTTCTGCAAAGTAAGTGGTTAATAATTCTTTAAACTTTGAAAGGGGAATAAAACCTGGGTCTTAAAAAAATAAGGGTTTTCCTAAGTCTTTAATTGGTCCGTGACTTCGGGACATTAAAAGTTCTCAAATTTAAAGAACTAGGCTTGTACTGTTTATTTTTGTTGTTGAATAAAGATTTGTTTTATTTACTACAAAAATGTTCAATTAATTAATTTAACCTCATCAGTTACAATTTTTTTTGTTACAGAAAATCTTTACTTTTTTTTAATTAAACGACGAGTGATTTAGCTAAACTCAACAAAGTTACTTTTTTGGAGCGACGGGCATCTAACTACTCCAACTCAAGGGGTTCACTGAATTAGGTATATGTATTATGTTCAAGTTAATTTTAAAGCGGTTGTATATATTTTATAGCAAGCGACAAAGATGATTTTGAACCACTTACCAAAAGAAAGAGATATAAAAATTAGAGCGTATTTAATACTAGTTGTATACCGTAGTATTATGTCTTACGTGATCCTATTTTTTTAATATAATTGGTCATAATTAGTTAGTTCTTAGATGAAAATACTGATCCACGTTATAGCACGTATATATATAAATTAGCATTAAAATCGTCGTCATCTAAAAAGCCTTAATTCTTATATTGTTTATAATAAACCCCCTACAAAAATATAAGATTCTTTTAAAAATATAATTAAAAAAATTAAATGTTTACAAGCTTCCTTGATAGGTTATTTTGGAAGGGCCTTTTAGGGGGGTTAAACGGCGATGCTTATTTTGCCGCAAATCTTATGGTGTGAAAACGCAACCTTTCGTAACTTAATAACAGTGCCGGTCGCAATACTTCCAATCCATGGGCTTTATTCCACTTTTCAGGTAGCCCAACCCCTCTTTTTTATATATGAAAATATTCTGAATGAAAAAAAATAATTCTCAACAAATAAGACTATGGGGAAAATATAAGAATTCATTTTTCCCCACACCATTTATTATTTTTTAACTAATTGTGTCAAAAGAAATGAAAAAAGAAATAAAGGAATTAGTAAGGATCTGATATAGTATTTGGGGTGCCAGTAAAAAATAATACCTTCAAAATCTACTCGGTTAAATCCAAATATAATTAATAATTTTTTAATTATTAATGTCTTAGTCAATTAATTTCTATACAAATTTTATTAGGCCTAATAAAAAATTTTCTATTCTATAAAACGCGTATTATTATTTCGGTTTCTAATTCCTTTTTTTTATATTTATAACCAAACTTTTGGAAAAATAATATAATAATGAAAAACACAAAAATAACGTTCCATGAATAATTTAAAATGCGAATCATTTGCGAAAGAGGGAACGATTTTCCTCTCTGAGCCCGCTTAATCCTATTACGAAAATGTTTCATATCTTTTATTTTAAAGAAAATAAATATTCATCCGAAACCTCCATTCTTGTGTTTTTTGGTAAAAAAGAAATTTCGGGCAAGTCTATTTTTTAATTACAAAACCTTGATAAAAATAATTATTCCTAAAATATAAAACGTAGAATAAAATGGTTACAGAACCGTTAGGAAAATTTGTTAATATTTTGGTTTATTATTTACTTTTAATTATCATATAGTCTTCTTTTAACGTCCAAACACTTTTTTTGCTTTCAATTTTTTTGTTTGTTGGAAATTATGACTTCGCCAAATTTAGCCCTTTCCCTGCGAAACAGTCCTGGAAGGTAAAAGGCGGTCCCAAAGCCACCTTTTTCAAATTGGGTAAAATAAAACCCGAGTCCAATCATTGTTTGACATTTGGTTGTTTGCGCTTTTGGTCGATCTTAAAACCTTAATACCCATCGTGCAAACGGCGTTCTCATAGGCAAATCATCGTGCAGGATTTTAAACACATATTGGAGTGGCTACGCCTAGTTTTGGCCTTTTTTTCAGCTGTTTTCAGGCCTCCCTTGACGGTCGTCGGGTACCTGGTTTTGAATCAGTGAACTTAACTCTGTTACCGTACCGGTACCGTGTGAGAGATCTAATGTGAAGAGTAAAGTTCTAATTTTAAAGTTGGTATACTTTATTCAGCTTTTTTAAAAATATTTGGTATTTTCTAAAAAACGTTTTGTTCAGTCGGTCATATCAGTGTAAACTTTCAATTTGTAAACTTCTTTTATTTAGTTTTAACGCCGCCAACCCGTGACCATAGATCTTTTGAAAGGGAAAACGACTTTGTAATTATTATCTTATTAATTGTGTGTATTAATTTATTAACTTTATTTTTTTTATAGTATTAAATAACAAAGAAATTAAATTAAGTCTTTAATTCCGTTATGTACGTTTATATGAACTGTATTAGATTAATTAAAATAATTGGGCCACCCCTATTATTTAAATCTTAAAATTTTGTAATTGATCATATCTTAATGTCCTTAAAATAAGAATTATTATAAATCAAAAAATATAGTTAAAGAAAAATTATGCATATTGTTTTAAAATTATATTGGCATTTTAGTTTTAGTTTCTTTTTTTTTATATTGTTAAAGTATTGGGAAAAACTTTTATTCATGAAATTTAAATTTTATCTTTTTAATTGCGAAATTATTATTTTTTGTATTTTAATTTATTTTTCAATCCCTTTCAGTTAGTTGTCTCACTTTTTCTAAAAAAAAGTGGGAACAACAAAAAGGGACTTATTATTTTTAACTTAATTTAAATTATTTCAAATGCCAGACCGGTAGAATTCTGGAAAAATCCGGATGCGATGGATTGACTAAAAGTGAACAGATTAAATTTTGTTTAAACCTAAAGGTCCATTCATAATTTTTTAATTTCAATTACTCAATCTCAATTGAAAATTAAACAGAAAATAATAATTTTGAAATTTATTGCTTCTATTTAAACACTAAAAAAATACACTAGAATATGCATTAAAACGTTTGTAGATATGATATAATAATGATAAAAAATTATTTTATAATTTCCCAACAAAATTTTTTCAAAAATAATTTGAAGACACTCATACATTGTAAAATAATGATACAACGGAAATCATTTTATTTAATAACCCAAATCTTGCCCCTTAAAAAACTTTCTTAAAAAATAGATTCAGTAAAATTTATTTAAAAAAATTGGATTAAAACACAAAACTTGATTAAAACGAAATTATTTCCAAAATATCCATGTAATAATCCCACGCTTTTATTAAGTTTATATTCAACGTGCTTGTAGGTTAAAGGAAGTTAAGTAGGTTTCAGGGTTTATTAAAAGATGTTTGGTCAATAACCGGTCTAATTTTTGGCGATCATTCCCCCAAGTTACCTGAGGCCTTCTCGCCTGGGTTCCTTACACCGGACGTCCACTTAAAGCATCAAAATAAAACAAAACCTTTTCAGCCGTTGTTTACCCGATGTGTTTCTCGTAAATGTTCTTCCAATCCCAACAAAACAATTTTGTGTCTTTTAACAACTTTAAACGAAATAATTGTTTTTAAAAAGCACGGTAACTGTTTAAAACTTTTGTTTATGGGAATACAACTTCATAAAAAATTAAAAAATATTTCAAAAATGTTTCAATTTCTAATTTTTTAATATATTTAATTTTTTTAAACAAAGTATTGTTTCATCTTTTTTACCTAAAAATTTTATCCAATTACCATTTGATTGTGGATTTATAATACATTTTAACTTCGTTTTGGTCTTTATTATATTTTTTAAAAAAATGATTAACATTGGTTTTAGAAAATTATAATGCTGGGTATATAAAATGGTTATTATTTTAAGACGTTGTTTATATTTAATTAACCTAAGATTAGGGGTTCCCAAAATTGTCATTATTTTTATTTTTTAACCAATAAAATAATTATTTAAACCCTGCAAGATCCGGGTTTATTTAAAATTTTTAAAAGGAGACGAAGATATTGATGTTACCAAACAATTTTTATAATAATGAAAGGAAAATATTTAAAACACAATAAACCTCACAGGGATCGCGTATATTTTAACCAAAACCGTAAAAGATAACTAATTGGAATATTCTGACCAGTAACAACCAAAAATTTAAATTGTTAAAATATTTGTGATTTATAATGTCAACTATCTTTTGGTTTTCAAGATTGTATAAAACTTAACTAATATATTTAAAAATTATAACTAATTCGTTGGTGTATTTTTAATTTTAAAATTTAATTTTTCATAATATTAAACAAAGTCACAAAATAATTAAAAAGCGAGACATTTTTGTGAAACCTTTTTGTAAATATTTAAATTTAATATTTGGGGGGCTCTTTTTAAAACTTGGGCAAATTTATTTAATTGATCAAAAGGTAATTAAATTAAATTAAATTTTTATAATTGTAATCAAATACTTGATTAAGAAGTTTTAAAATCTATTTGTAACCTGTTTCCGGGAAACTTATTTGAAAATAAAATGTTATCATCCTTTATCAACCTGTATTTGCCAGAAAGGCCTCCCCCAGGTTTTCCCTGTTGGGAAGGTTTTTGGACCTTATCTCACCACCTTTAATGCAGTTTGGAGATGGACCAACATTTTCCATTTCCCATCCGATTGGGATTATTGTACATTTCACAAAAATTAGATTGATCTTGAAATTGTCTTAACCAACTATAAAAAAAACGATAACACAAAAGTTGTTTTCCAGGAGTCAAAACCTTTCCGGTTTATAGTTGGGCCGCTATCGTTATACCCTAATAGTTAATAATAAAATAATAGTATTAAAAATACATTTAATGAAACCAATCTTGGTTTTGAATGAGAATGAATCGTTTTTTTAAATTTTCAAATTGTCAAAAAATTATGTTCTATTTGGAAACTTTGCAAAGATAAACTTAGTCCCGCCGAGTTTCTTATGCTTGTTCTTGACAGGTCAGAGGCTTTCATTGCCGGTGGTAGTTTATTTGAAAATCAATAAGAAAGTGTAAGACTTCAGCTCTTTATATTGAATAAATTTTTATGATAATGTGACATGATGGAAAATGATTACCGTCGCCCATGAAAATACACAGCATTTTTGAGGAGCTTTATACTAGCAACTATAATTGATAAATTACGGGATTGAAAATTATATTTTTAAAAATTCTTTTTCCAAGATGTTACCTTTTAATCCTTAAAATAAAAGTATAAATGTAAAAACATGTTTAAATATCACATCTCATCAGCCGCGCTTAATTCTTTACTTTTTAGACAATTAGAATCAACCCCAAATCGCCCTAACCAACAAGGAAACAACAATAAAATTGTTGAGTCCCCAGGATTTAAACCCCTGGGTTTCAAACCCGCCCTAATGGGGGGCAGTTGCACCAAACGTTACCCCTGTGACCAACGGTTCATAAACACAAAATACCCAAAAAAAATGGGAAAAGGCTTTTAAATAATAATTTTATGATCCTCTATTTTTTGCCAAATGGATCGTATTGAATAAGAATAAAGTGAAAAAATATTAAATTGGCCGGGTAGCGTTGACTGGATTTTAGATAAAGAATATTACTTTCAAGTTATAATTGGTTCCAAAGAAAAGAACCATTCTGTCGGAATAAGGAATAAAAGGAAAAAAATAATAATCCTCATTTGTTTCCCAAAGTTGGTTAATTTTCTTATAAAGGTCAAATTATATATATCTTTCCTTCCCAAAGCTTGTAATAGGTATCGGTCCTTCCCACAAAATGGGGTTTTTTTGTTTTCTGATTAGTTAAGGGAAAATGGATCAACCCTTAGTATTCTTAAAAAGGTTTGATGGAGGGTTACAGGTTGGATGGACTAGTAAGATATGGATTAAAGGACATTTAAGGGTCAGGTGCCATTTCTTTAGGTGAAAATGTCAAGTATATTTGAGCTTTTTCTCCAAACGTTAATTCCTATAAAAATTAATTAATTTATGTGCTGTATTTTTTTGGTAATCAAGATGCTTACAACAACCGACTTTAAAGGTGAATTCTCTTGATAAGTTTAAATTTCCTTTTAAAATAAAATAATTTATATTTTTCTGGGCCAAAAATTAAAAACCTTTTGAATATTTATAATTTTTTTCAATCAAAAAAAATGTTTTAAAATTTTTATGTAAACCAGACCACCCTTTAAAATTGAATGACAGATTTTAATTTTAGTAATCGTTAGGTTTACTTCAGTGATCACCCTTACAAAATTAAATTATTTAATAATTTAAAAAAATTATATCAACTTAATCTTAACACTTTAATTTACTCCTTATAAATGCCCTGTTGTTGATTTTATAATATTTTATAATAATATACTACTTTTCTACAGCTTATTGCATGTTCATAATAAAGAGGTGCTATGTTAATACTTGACCTATAAGTTGATCACAAGAGTGCGTTGTAACAAACAAAGTATGTGTTTCGCTAGCACGAGCACATTTACACCATAATATTATGTACATGTGTATGTAATGGCTTTTTAAAACTATTTTTCAAAATCTTACTGACGTACTACCCAAACCTGATTGGAAAAGTTGGCCGTTGTCTATATTTAACGAAAACATTAAAATAGGGTTTATCAATTTTTGTAAATGATTCCAATTTACGATAATCCCAACATATAAACTCAAAAACATGTAACATATATATAACATTTTCCGTATTTTTGTAATTTGCAAGGATGACGACTATACGTGGAACCAACCCGGTTTTCAAAGGCAATATTCATTTTAGAGTAAACAGGCCAATTGTTATCCTTCCCCTATAATTTCAAACTTTTAAATAAATTAAGGGTGGTCTGAAAAGTTTCTAACTAACAATGAATAAAAGACTTTTTTTTTTTTTATTTGTTTTTCTACAGGTCCTTTGTAACTCCCACTTCCCCCGGTTGTCCCATCTCCTGTAATCCAAATAGTACTTGGCGTTTTTCCTTCCAAAATAACTTTTACAAAGGTGATTACCTCCTCAGTTGATTAAAATCTTTGTCCCTCCAGTCAGTTTTTAGAGGAGGTAACAAAAAAGTCGCGGGGCCAGATCTAGTGGGGCGGACAAACGGTCGAAACCGTAACTCTGGATTTTTGCCAGGCAACCGCTGGGGGAGAGACAGCGTTGTCTTGGTGAAACAGGATTTTCTTCCTTCTGCAAATTCTGTTTTTCCCTTTTGTCCTTTAAAATGTAACCAATTAAATAGTATGCTCCTTAATGGTTTTTCCTTTTTGAAGATAATCGATAAAGAAAACTTCATTGAATCCCAAAAAAGTCGATCACTTTCCCAGCCAAAAACAGTTTTTGCTTTTTTTTTAGGGTTCCCCTTTGCAATCCACTGTTTTGACTTTAGTTTTGTTTTGGCGTAATAATTTCCAAGTTTCATCTACAGTAATTAATCGAAGGCTTTTTGCCTTTAAACTGCCCAAAAGTGCTTTGGAAATGTTCATTTCGAACATGTTTTTTTCAATGTGGAAACGGGCGGGACAACTCTCATTAAATCCCAATTTAATATTGAAAACGCGTTCTTTTTGTCTTCAAACCTTTCTCTGCTTTCTCTCACCTTAATTTTGGGGTCATTTCCCATTTTGGACTTTACCAAGTTTCGCCGTAGTTGCAGTTTTGGACGTCCGAATTTCATCGTCTCCCCAAGCTCAGGTTCGTTTAAAAACCTTCCCAAATTTCACTGTGGTAAATGATGGTGCGATATTTAAAGAGTCCATCTCATCTTTGATTTGGGTAGCCCGCATTCCTTAAAAAAAGATTTCGATTAATTTTTTCCATTTTCCAAAACCCCTTCGACCACCCAAACGACTGTCAACTAAAAACGCGTCCAAAATGGCCGAAACTTTTTTGGATAACTTTCTTAAAATATTAACAACCACATTCCTTTTTTATTGGGGCGCCATCTTTGAAATTTGGGTTTGGAGCCTTTGGAACCCTGCGGATTCTTAAGCAAACAAACTTTCCAAAACATATTGGGCTCTACTTTTTCAAATTCTGGGTTTCCAATCTTACAGAAAACTTTGGACCTGTTTTGGTAGGTATGTCCTTTTCTTTTCTAAAACTTTAATTTCCAAACTTAAACACTTATTCCCCAACCCGAATACCAGTGGGATAAACTTTGGGATAAGTAATTTCTATATTTAAGTGACATTTGATAAAACAAGGGCTTCTGAACTTTTAAAGATCAATTGGGGTAAAACATTACCCTTATTATAGAAACATTATGATGGTTATTAATTTTCTCATTTATTTTATTTATTATAACATAAAGTATTTAAAAAACATTTATGTGTTGTTAAAAATATTTGATAAACAATGTGATTAGTTTAAAAAATTAAAAAATATTATATAAATTTAAATATTAACCAAAGGGATATACAAAAAGTATTTAAAAATATGGCCTTAATATAGGTCCAATTTTTTTTTAAACGGCCTAAAAAGTTTGCCAAATCAAAAAAAAAAATACGAGATCAAGGAATCAATTGGAAATTATTTCCGTTCATATCTCGACGGTTTATAAGGTTTAAATTGGTTTGTCAGGTTTATAAAACAATTCAAACTTTTATAAAAATATTTTTAATCACCCAAAGGCTTTGTTCAATAAAATGGCATATAAGCAGTAGTAGGTCGGTTAAAGGATGTTAAGGGATCCAGGTTAAACACCTTGGGTTAACCTTCCGAACAGGCTGGGGTTTTATTTATGATGCTTTAAGTGGATCGGTCCTTTTGTAAGGTTAACTAGGCGAGATACCCCGGAGCACTGGCTGGTGTCCGCGTCGAACAAATTAGCCTGTTTTGGAGCAAAAGCGTCTTTTTAATATCACTAACAACCCACCGACCCCAATGCCTTTCTTCCATTATTGTCACTTTATTCATAATACCCTTTTAATTTTACTTTAACCCTCCTTTTCGTGCTTGTTTAAGGTTTTAAAGCCAAATTATTTATTTAGTAATGGCAATCATAACTAACGGTAACAGAAATTTTCTCAGAACATGCAAGCAATTTAATTTTTTGCAGTTGACGTTTCTGTTTTCTAGATGGCATTATTTTATAGACCCAGACGATATCTAAATTTAAATTCAAGTTTAAATTTAACCCCTTTTTTATGTTATTACTATATAACGGTTTTAAATATTAAACCATTTTTTAAATACTAACTTTAAACAAAAAGTTGGAAAATAAAATTATAAACAAACAGAAAACTATAACGGGGCACGATTACCAGATAAAAGGGTCAACAGGGTAATATATATTATATATACCATATAAAATTACCATTCCCAAGCGTCGACCGTTCAATCACATTAAAAAACCGTCCCACACAAAACCTCTACGGCATCTTATCCCCTTTATTGTTTTTGAGCCTGTTTCCCCTTTTTTTTTTAATTTGAAACAGAAGTTTATAAACCTCATTTTGGGAATTTGGCAAATAAGGTTTTTGATTGGAACGGTCAAAACCTCGGGTGACTTTGGTATAAGGTAGTTTCAATTATTCAAAGCCAAAGTTGGATTCAGGGCCATTTGCAATTTAAGGACTGTGCGCGATTAAGTTGTCGTGATGAAAAAGTACCCCCTACAAAAATTTGAAACAAAAATTTGAATTCTTTCCCCATTTTAGGAAATTAAAAGTGTTTAATTACATTTTGGCCTTTAGGAAAAATTTTTCCGGTTATATTAACTGAACTAAACTATTTTTTTTTAAAAAACTTATAACTATCGTTGTCGTTGTCGTGGGTATCGTGATTAGCAAAACCGGTAGTCCTCCAAAACTAACAAAGATTGGCCTTCGTGATTATTTTGACAAATAAAAAATAATAGACAAATTAAATTAATTTTTTTGTTTGTTAGATGGAAATTTAATTATATGTGACACTTGTCAAAGTAATAAAAAAATTTAAAACATCGCTAACTGGTAGCGAAATTACCTTATGTTAATATTAATAAAAATATTTCCATACATCATCATCATATCCAACACTAAGAACAAACAGTATTATAAAAATAAATAAACTAATAAATACACAGACTTGCTTTCTTTTATAATCAAAAAAAATATATAGATAGAAAACACCAAGACACGAAAAAAATAATATGTTCACCACAAAATAAATTAAATGTGGTGGGTTAGAACTCCCATGTTGAATAATTTAGCCCTTTTAATTGCCTCGTCATCTAACTGGAAGCTAAAGGACAAAGGACCTTTGGCTTTGAGGTGAAAGAACTTCTCAAGCCCAAACAAATTAATGATTTCAAATAATTAATTGAACCCAAAACGAGGAAAAGATAATTTTAATTCGGCCTTATAAATTAATAGAGGTCTTTCACCGTAAATTCAAGTTATTTTGGTAATCGAAATATTAATAATAACCATTAGTTTTAGACGGATAAAAAAAATATTTTTACAAGGAAATTAAAATGTTTTAAATGTAGATAACTTTTTTATTATGTAAAATTTTATAAATACGTTACACAATGGGAGAATCAGTATTATTTACTGTTCTTATGTTCTTTTCAGAGATTTATGTTGATTAAGCATTACTCATATTAATATTTTTGTTATTGAAGTAATTTTTTAAATTTTCCCTTTAAAAGCCAATTTGATTTTTCCTTACAATGTCCCCGTATTCGGAAAAGAAAAAAAAAATTCATTATTTGTTAAAAGCGTGATAACTAACGTTTACCTGATAGTGGTACCTGGCCATAAGATAAGCGGCGTTGGAAATCCATTCACCGCCCTAAGGCATGAGACTTTTGGTATCGTTAATACAATCATTACGCTAACAAGCTGCCTATTTCTCCCCTTTTTTGCAACTTTTGCTTTTGTATATCTCTTTAGTATTGAACCCGTTAAAGAGCCCAGATGGTCAGACTAAACAATAATTCTTTTCAATGTGGTCCTGTTGGGCCAGGGCGTCCCAAAAATGACTGCCGGTTTGCGGCGGACGTAGACGTCTCTCGACTAACAGGACGACGAACCCAGGAACTTCTATCGCCGCCGATAAATGTCCATCCCCAATACGGTCGGTCCACGCCGGCAATGATTTGTTCTTAAAATTCCTCGATTTTTATTTTCTTGGTATAATAATTGGTCAAAAGGTATTTTCAATATAAAATTGGCGAAAACAAAGGGTTTTAAGCACCCCAAACTTTTCAATACTTGTACAGCGGTAAATTGTTTACTTAAAAGCCGATGTTAATTGTTAATGGAATTGCGGGTCGCCTTGATGTTATTTTTTACTTTCATTTTGTAAAATTCATTTACAAGCCTTATTGTCTTAGTTAAAGCAGTTTTCTTAATGGTTAATTTGTTAATTGTTTAACGTACAGTTTCTTTGCCAAATTAAAGTCATTTTTATTTTTAAACAGAATATCCTCCATCCATATTATATTCTGGGACAGTTTTGTCTTTAATTGTTTTACGTTAACTTATTAGAACGTTTATTTTTATCGGAATCGCAATAAATCTGTTCAGTAATCGAAAATAAATTATGACGGCGGAACGTAATTCTCAGTTTAATTTAATCTATTTTTTTTTTAATTTGGAATTCAACCATCCTTTATAAATCAAGGGATTGAAACCATTGAAAAAGAAAAAACATATGACTTTATCCTTAACCCCGTCTGCTTTTTAAAGAAAGAAAGAAAAAAGAGTATTGTAGTAACAAAATGTATTTACTGGATTAAAACTTGTATAATCAATGGAAACCTTTTGCAATCCCTAAACACACATCCACTTTTCCAAAACCGTACGTGACCAAGAAGAAAAAGGAACATCCGGGAAAATGGGTTGAAAATAATCAATCCAAAACGGAACCACAAAACCCGCACCCTGTTATTCCCGGGGCTAATATTTTTACAATAAGCGGAACCATGTTCCATTCCATTTCGATTATTGATAGACTGGAAATAAAAATGCCTTGTGAGATTTGCCCTTAATGGGTTTATATAAGGTAATCATAATATAGGAAGTTTGCGCTCTTTGATTAACATTATATAAAATATGATCGTATTTTGCTTTTAAAATTGAATGATTAAAACCTTTCTGAGTCTCTTCTTTCTTGAAAGTTCGTTTTTTTTTATAAATTGGAACAAAACAATACCTAAAAAATTTTGGTTCATAATTTAACTAATCTTTAACCCCTCTTGGTTAAATAACTTCTCCGTGGTCACCAATTCACTACCGTGGTGGTCTGGACCGGTCTTATTTAAATCAAAGTAAAAAAGTTTCAAATAACTTTGGTTCACTATTTTTTAAAATTTTTAGTTTTTATCGAATCCATAAAAACAAAACAACAATAGCATAATTTTAAATTTTTTTAGCTTCTTAACGACTTTTTACTTTTTTTGATACTAATTATGATATATAGAAAAAGACATTTATTAATTGATATATCTTTAATAACTTTTTCTATTTCAAAATTTGCAAACAACTAAAACCAATAAAATATAGTTTTTTTTTTTAAAGCAAGAAATGTTTTGTTAATAATAAACTTATTCTACATTATTCACAAATTTTTCTTATTTTTTATATATTTAGATAATAAGATTAGATAGATAAATTTAATTAAATGATGTTACCCTTATTCATAGTCCTCCTTTTGTTTGGTATAAAGTCCCGAATTACAAACCAGATTCTGACTGTGGAAAAATAAAAAATGGGCTTTTTTTATGAATTAATTGGTTAACCTGTAAGGATATCAACATATCATTAGGTTTAGTTATAGATTTAATTTGTTTATATAAATAGAAATTAAAATTTCTTTGTGGTTCATCCACTGTAGCCAATATCCATTTAAAGGTTTAGTATTTTTAAAGCGTTTATAATGCTTTTGTTCTTGATTTGGGGAAAATATTTAATTTAGGGCACTCCCGACGTAATAAACACGATACATCATGATGTATGGCCTCCAAATTTTCTTATCGGATGTTGTTTTGGTATAAAAAACAATTTAAAAAATAATTGAGACCTGTCAAACCCGCTTCAGCAGTTTGTCCCGTGAATACGGCCGCTGAAAAATGTTCGAAACGTCGTGAGTCAAAATGTAAATAAAAAATCCCTAAATAGTTCCTTGTAAGTTGTTTCAAATGTGTAATATTCGCGAAAATAAAATAATGAGAAAATATTTTTTACCTTTTATTAAAATCTGGAATTGGAAGAAACAAAGGTAATAAAATTTTTCCTAAATAAATACTTAAATTGCCTAATATTTAATATTATAAATAAGAAAATGATTTAGTATGAAGATAGCAAAATAACGGGAACATCAAACTTGGCAGCGTAGTTCCAGTAAATCCCGTGATGGTAACCGCACGGATGTATTGGAATGGAGTGTAAAGCCTGATAAGCGTCAGACGAACGAAATCGGGGAAAGGAATATAAACTATGTAATTTTTATGCTTGGTTTTAACTAACTTTCCCTTCTATTCAAAAACAATTCCATTCGTTACCTGGCTCCTTTTTGAATTAAACACAAAACTTAGGATATGGGAACACTTTTCCCCTTTAATTTTACTACGAACAAATGTTCTGAAACCTTTTATTCTAAATTACTCAGAAAATCCCGGGGTTTTGGGAAAAAATTTTTTTAATTATTGCCATGGAATCAAAGGTCTCTATTGAATTAATACTAAAATTTGTTTTTAACCAATAAAACAACAAGGTAATATGGTTGATAATTCAAGGGACTTAATATTTATTAAATAATTGTTCGCAATTATAACATATTGCATGTAAAAACAAGACAAAAAGGGTTTGAAGGAATTTGAATTCATTTTGGTTCCAAGAATAATTTAAATTACAGGTAATTATTCCAATAAGTTTACTAGAACTATTTAAATATTGAGTTTATTACTTTCTTCATTCTACTAAACTGTATACTACTTTGTCTGTTATAGGGAAAGAGCCATATTCACATTAAGTTCTAAAGAAATGCAAAATTGCACCGGGTTGTCCACATGATTCTAATGTTTTAGTATTTTTAATATTAATATTATATGGTCATAATTAATTTCGAGTGCGGCAGGCGTTCTATTTCAAATATCATCCAACCTCAGGAAATATTTGGTAACTGTAATGAGCAACAATTATGTCCTTTTTATCCCATACTTTCTTCAGCACCATGGGAAAAAAGAGACACAAAAGATTCAGGTAGAATCAACTTTTTACATGTCCATCTGACGAATAAATTATCTGACTAAACAGGCAATCAGATTAGCAAACCTTATTGCACAAAGGGAAAAACTATAATTAGTTTCCAGTTCATTGTTCATTGAATAAAGGTTATTAAAAAAATTCCTTATTCTTTTTACTATATTTATTATTTATATTAATTGGAAAAAATAATTGTCGCCAATCAACAGGAATTTATTTCCCAAAACATAAATTGATATCATTTCAATTATATAAGGTATATATATCTAGGTTATATATTCGCCAAATTAAGGGTTTTATAAACAAAGCAATTTTATATGATTTGGGTAAGTCGACTGTACCCTCAAACTTTAGTTCCTTAGTTTACTTAATATGGCGCCCCTTTGTTTCCTTGGATTTTCCAAATTTAATTAAAATGTTAGTGTTTTGAAGTCTAAATTGAGCCATAAATAATAGACCCGTCTGCTAAATAAAACTTTTATGCTTCCTTTAACTGTTATTCCCTGTAAAGTATTATTGTTGTGAGTAGTGATAACACTAAAATATATTATACATTTTCTATATTGGTAATTTTAAGATTTAATTAATTTCAGTTCAAAAAACCATTGAATATTTCAATTTTAATGGAATTTGAACCAAATGTGCTAAAACCAAAAATGGTTTATTGGGCTTATCATACCAGTTCAACTAAAATTGAATTGAAAATGAGGTTGGATATGATTATTAAATTTTTGCCAAAAACATTATAGATTTTTGGTTCCTTTGGTCTAAAACCATCCCAAATAAATTTAAAACTATGACAAGTTATCATTAATAATTGTTTGTTAAATTAAAAAGAATATCATTTATAAAAGAACAAAATACAAAAAGAACTTTTCCCGTAAACTTGGAAAACCCGTTTGGCAAGAATAAAATAGTATTTTTGATTTGTAAAAATAAGCTCTAGGTAAGTTATTCAAGCAGAAATAACACAGAAAGGACTTTTCACGTTCTTAGTAAAAATATAAATGAGTATACATCCTAATCAAGGAAACAGTACGAATAAATTTAAGAATTACAAACGTTTTTTCGAAATCGTTATCCTTTGACATGTAACTTTATTTAATACTTTTTGTATTTACGCGAATACTACACATGATTTAATAAAGCAATACACATGATTTGGCTGACCATGGATTCAAAGTCTTTTATTAAGTCAAATGTGACCTTATTATTATTTAAGTTATTATACTTCAATCTACTCGTGTAAAATGCTAGACACCTTGATGCTTGAAATCTCATTTCTTTTTATGTTCCAGACTCAGTTTAAAAAGAAAAATAGCTTATATTAATAAATTATAGTAATTAAAGATAAATTGTAAATTGGAAATTAATGGGTTTAATTTTAGTATTTTGTCAACATGAATAAAAGAAACGGTATGAAGATATTGCTGAAAGTATTAAATAACTTTATGAATTTAACATTAATTTTAGAATTATAATAAAAGCTGAGTAATGTTTCTATAAAAAATGTGTTGATAATAACCTAAGTTAACCGCTTTAAAACTTTTTCCTAAGGAAGTTCCCGATTTATTAAGCTTAAAAAATAGTTTTGTACAATTTTATTTTGCTTTTTATAGATATGAACTTAAAATTTTCATCGTAAATTATCCAATTCTTGCCTAAAACTTTTAATTTGGAAATTTAAAAATTTTAAGCCTTCCTTTCACTTTCTTTCCTAACTTTTTTTTGTTTTATTTAAAAAAATGTCCAAATTTCTTCCCAGTAGTTTTATTTCTAAACTTATATTTGTAATATCAAAATAAAATTATGGAAAAAGATAAGAAAAAAAATTTAGGGTTTGTTTAAGTAAACTAAATTTAGAGTCTATATAACAAAATTGTGAAGGTTATTTTTGATGATATTTATATAAAATTGGTCATTGCCTAATGGGTTAAAGTACGAATGAGATTAAATTCACGAATCAGCGGACGTCAATAACCGTTGCCGTTGAGTGATACTTGCAATTATAATGTTGAATTTTATATATTCATAAGTTCATCATTTATTTTAAAACCAGAAAATTGTGACTACTCTGTTTTTATATTTACATTAAAAGGCTTCCTTTATATGATTATCAGGATTATGTTCTCAAATACCGATCATCAACATTCATTATTATTTCAATCGCATGGACTTACTAGTAGGTATTGTAGTGTATTTATAAAACTAATAATAAAAAAGGTAAAACCTCAAGTTTCCCTTTAAAAACAGAAACAAAAAATATTCCTAATATTAAAAGAATACAGATTTTTCGGGGTGGTAACAGGTTTAACAATATGTAAGTTTTTTGTTTGGGGAATTTCCTTTTTTCATGTTTTACAAACTATTCGGCAAAAAGACTTTTTTTAACCAAAGTCTCTTACTGCCAGTGGACCTGGTAACGGTGAATAAGATTTATATATCAAAAATAATACATAAACACTAAAAATCTAATCTTAAGTCAACAATCAGGAAGATAAGTCTGGTTTACATAGTTATTATTACCATCCACTAAAAATAGACACTTCTGGTATCTTCATGTAGACACGAAACCATTTATAAAAGAATGTTTTTCAACTTTTGCAATATATATCCATTTGCTCTAGTAATATTTTATTTTATTAATCGTGAAACGTTTCTTCCCTCAGTCTACATTACAAATCGTTATTGTATATCTACGACTAGTTATATTCTCTCCTAAAATTTATTAACGACTACAAATTTCAGTGATACTAATTTAAATACTAATTCGGGATTTTAATGTTCTTCAGCGATATTTTCTCAACGTCGGCATCGGTTGTCGACCCACGGTCCGTCACCCGAAACCTATTTTGCTGGACCGACATTTATCACCGGTTTTCACAATCTCCAGTCCTTTGTTCTGACAGCACAGGTCCAACATTCAATTACGTTATCCTGCTGGCTTTGCGGTCATGTTTAACGTGAACTTTGTACGTTGGCCCGTGTTTTAACATGTTCATTTTGCGGGTAACATTTAATTTCATTTATTTCCTTAGCGTTCAATTTATTTTTTTAATTATTATCTGTTTAATTTCAACGTATTACAAGCGTAAATTAAAAGTTTTTGTATTATCTGTGTTATCTTTTGACAACAACGATCCGAAGCGAAAAAAAAACAGAAGAGTGAGTATTTTAAGCGTATAAATTCAAAATATTTTTTATTTCCTATGACTTTTGGTTGTTATTTATTTTTATTGACCGCCTTCAAGTTCAAATGTTGTGCATAACCTATTATTTTTTGTATTAAAATACTCAGAGGATCAAAGTATATAGGTATCTATATTCAGTGTAACTACGTTTTAATTAATTTAACCTTTTTCAGAAAACCAAAAGCTTGCCTTTGGTTGAAGGTAATTTAAAACTAATTCTTTTTAATTTCGCAATTATTCATTATCAATGCCTTTTTGCTAAAATTGCCTATTTTTGGTTTAACTAAATGGTTTATTTTTGACCTGATTATAAGAATTAAAAAGCTAGTTTCAGTATCTTTTATTTACAAGAAAGCTAATTGTTACAGAAAAAGGCATAGAAAAAACACAAATTCTTCTCTTCTAAAAACGAAATAGCTTGTACAATAACAAGATACTCTTACCCTATTGTAGTTGATTTACTAGCACTAAATATAATATTATGTAATAAACAAAGCATCTCTTATATTAATTGAACATTTATGCCACTGTTAGTTGTTTAAAATGTTTTTGTCTCTTTCTATTTACTTTTATTCCTTAAATATTATATGTATTTATTTTTTTATTTATTCTTTATGCACAAAACATTGTACAAAAAAGCGGACTTAATCCGATGGCACTGTCACACCAACCTTTGGGTGTGAGAGAGATACAGTAGTTGCACCAAAATAAGCAAAAGAAAATATTTTAAAATGGTTTTCCATAACATATAAGATAAAGTACATAAATAAATATATATTTTACTATAAGATATAAGCAATCTTATTGATATTATATATGTAAATACCACTTTATAAAATAATTAAATAAATATAACACTTTATATATATTTAGTAATATATATCTGTATATATAAAATATACATTAAAGCATTTATAGAATACATATATAAATATATATATACATACATAATAATATGCATATTGCCATTATATACCATATTATTATCCTGTTGACAGTTTTTTAAAACATGTGATCATGAACTCTTTTCTTGAAGCGAGATACTTTTGTCTAACGATTTGAGGTAACGCATTCCACAGAGGATGGACTGAACAAAAAAGAAGTGTATAAATTGAACGATGGGCCGGACATAAGAAGACGGTTATTCGTCGAGACGGATATTAAGTGGCAGAAATGGTTTCAGGTCTAATTTAATCCAAGATAAGGGATTGCTATTGATAGAGCAGGTTAACCTTTTGCAGCAAACGGCGTAACAGACAATTGAGTAACCAAAACAAATTACTGCGATAACAAGAAACTTCTAATGGTGGAATAAGTAAAGAGGAGGTTAATATATAGAGAACAGAACCGATTGTAGAAATTTTCATATCATATTCGACAATACCTAAAAGCTATATCTATTAATACAATCAATTGAGCAAGTTACTACAATCTCAAAGGTATACATTTTTATAAACATTCACCTATTTTTATTACCTGAAAATAACATTAAAAGCGCTATCTGATTAATTTTATCTGCATTTTATTTTAATTGCGTCAAAATTTCTTTTCGAACTCTTTGCAGGGTAAACATTTACATTAGTTCGCCCTTGTCGTGTTCCGACGTCGAAATAAACAATCAAAGGAAGGGTCATGAAGCCTAAAGCAAAGCGCGTTAATTTTAAAACCAGATTTAATGCATAATGCTGACGTGTTAATATTTTTAATTAATTTCCAAAACTAATTGGACTGTTAAACTTATATTAGAAAATATATATTTATAGTAATATAAAACTTTAAATAATTAAGCTATTAAATGAATCTTTTGATTTAAATTATCCTAGTTAAAGATTTATGAAAACTATATTTAGGGAAACTGTTACGATAAAAACTTTTTTGAATCAATATCTCCATTGTTATGTATAAAAGAAACAGCTTTCTTGAAATTTTCAATTATTGATTCCATATTTATGTACGTATATTTATGTATTATGTATATTTTTAAAGAGCCATAGCATGATCTAATTAATTCTATCGTGGAGGGTTTATCCGTTTTTAAAATATGCCATCCTTAATTTATCTATATAATGGTTTTCCTGTATAAATACTTCTTGTATAAATGCAATATTTGAGGTGTTTGAGATACAGTAATAATCTTTAAAATATTCTTGTAGTTTGTATGCTGCAAATGTAACTGGTCATTATTAGTTAGTTCTTACATGAAAATACCAATCTACGTTATAGCTCGTATATTAAATTAGCATTACATTCACTTAGTGCATTTACCTATATTCTTAAAACATATCACCAATAATAACGTAACTCTTGAAATCGTCATCTAAAACGCCTTAATTCTCATATTGACTATATTCTATATAAAAGCGCATCGTACATAGAAATACACGATTCTAATTAATAAATATGTACAAAAGTAAGTCAGTGTCAAGCATTAGATTGGTCCTTATTTTCAGGGGCCATTTAGAAATCGACAGCAATGCTTACTTTTGCCGCAAATCTTATAGTGTGAAAACAGTACCGCGTTCCAGTTCGTAACATCCTGCGCAACCTGTTAGTACACATAGCAGCGCGATCGTAATACTTTCATCTATGGGCGTCGGTGACCACTTTCAATCAGGTAGCCCAACTGCTCGTCTGGTTTTATATAGAAAAATCTGAATGTCCTTTACAAAATGGATTCACCGCATAAGACTATGAGAAAAATATAAGGCAGTTACTAATGTACTTACTACATGCTATTATTTTAACTAAATTATGTCAAGTTATGTAAAGTGAAAAAGATAAATAAAAAAAAATTGTAAGGATCTGATATAGTATACACAAAGGTGACCGGTAAAACAATAATACCGTATCAAAATCTTCTATGGTTACATCTTAAATATAATTCATAGTCTTTGATATTATTAGTGTCTCCGTCATTAATTTCTTAAAAAATTATAAGAACTAATGAAAATGTTACAATATTCTATAAAACGCGTCGTACTATTTCCGGTTCTAATTCGTTTTTTTATATTTACAACAAAGCTTTTAGAAAAATATATAATAATGCAAAACACTCAAATGAAACATTGCGATGAGCCATTACAATAAAATGGGAATCATTTTATTTAATGTCGTAAAGAGGGAACGATTTAATCGCTTTTTGACGAACGCGCTATGTCCTATTACGAAAATGTTTCCGTATCTTTATTTTTAATAAAAATTAACACTAATCACAAAAAACACTCCATTGTCGTGTTTTTTATTTAGAGTCCGTTTAAATTTCAAACAAGACTACTATTTAGTACAAAAACTTGATTAACACATCATCATCATCATCATCAGCCTTTGATAGTCCACTGCTGGACCTAGGCCTCCCCTAATACACCCCTATCTATTAGGGGGTTTTTGGATTAACACATAACTATTCCTTAAATATAAAACTTAAAATAAAATACGTAGGCTATGAACCAATTAGAAAATTTGTTAATATTTTAGTTTACTATTTACTTTTAACTATCAGCATGGTCCTCTTTAACTGACAAACACTTATTTTTCCTTTTCACTATTTGTATTCTGTTAAAAAATATATATAGTCTGTAAATAAGCCTTTTACACCTGCCTAATTAGTCAAAAGTTTTATTCCTCCTGGCCACCTTTTCAAATGGGAAAACAAGTAAAAAAATGTTCTTCAAATCGAGATATGGACTTCGTCAACAATACGCTCATCAGTAACTTCGATTAGGTGACCAGAGCGTAGAGCATCAGATGTGTTTGGTCAGCCACGTTTAGAATGATTTAACCAATTATAAAAGGTCTGCAACGTTGGTGCATAAATACCATTAACAGAATCAAATTATAAATTAAAAAAAAATATTTTTTTTGTGGCACGAACTAATGGTTTCTCCATTGATGGTGAAAATTTAAAAAGTAATTTTTGTCTCTTTTCAGGTTCCGAAACCTAACACGGAAGGCTTAATTTACGTTATGCCAGTAGTTTTTAGATAAAAAAAAACAATTAGTTTCGATGAATGTATTCACTGATACGTCATTTTCGATTAAGAATTTCTTACTTTGTTATCAATAATCACATCCATTGATTAAATTAGATGTATAACTGTTTCAACTAAACCCAACCCAAATTTTTTAAGTTTATTTTATACAATTACATTTTTGAGTTTCAACCAGTGAACTTACCTCCGTTAGGTACCATGTGGGTTACACAAATACTTTGCAAAGATTAAAGGTAGTTCACTTTATTTAGCTTCTTTGGTATTTATATTTGAACATTTATTCAAAAAACCGTATACTTTCAGTCGGTCACACCAAGATAAAAGCTTTCAAATTAAACTTTTACTACATATTTTAAATACGCTGGTGTCGGTCCCGTGACCATGGGACCTTTGGAAGGGTCAGAAACGTCGGGTATAATTTTAACTAATTGTAAAGCGTGGTAAAATGTATAAAAACCGTATTATTTATCATTTATAGTTTTCACGTAAGCAACTCAAAGTATTCAATTGAGTCTGTTAAATAGTTCACGTTATCTATATCATATTGTATATGGCTAATACTATGATATTAGATTAATTAAAATTATCGGTTAGTGTCATAGATTTAAAATGTATCTATATATTTAGAATATACATAGGTATATTCCAATTCTGTACTATATTGACAGTTATCAACCCTAAGAATAAAGTTCACTACTTGTAACAAATGTAATATATCATTAACGCCAGTTAAATACGACATATTATAAATCAAACACTTGTATATTAATTTTTTACGATGCATCGCCATTGCATTAGAAAAAATTCAATAATGATTTATTGAATGACATTCATCTACTAACGCTAAAGAATTGAATATTTTTCATTAATAATATAGCGATAACAACTGCCTCCGTAGCCTAGTGGTATTGGCGTTTGCTTTAGAAACCGGAGGTCGTGGGTTCTAATCCTGCGGGGACTCAACAAATTTTCGTTGTTGTTTCCTAGTTGGTTAGGACAGTTTGGGCCGATCACCCAATTGTCTGAAATAAGACTGATCCATCGTCGGATGGGCATGTAAAAGGCGGTCCACCCACCAACCCGCATTGGACCAGCGTGGTGGTGGTGGTATGTTGACCATACGGTCAAAACCCCCAAATGGAGAGGGTGTGGGAGGCAGTGGACTATCAAGGCTGATAATGATGATGATATAGTGATAACTGCTACAGTGTAGTACTAAAGTGAGTACAACTGTACAGTTGTACTCACTTTATCTAAAGATAATAGTTGTAACAGCAAACTCAGGAGGTTATTATTTTTTTAACTGAATTTAAATTGACCTGTCAAATGCCAGACGTACACCAGGAATTCGGAAAAATCGGATGCGTTCAAAGAAGCAATCTGCCGAAAATAATGAAATGCATCAAAGGCTACGAACAGATAACAACAAATTTTTGTTGTAAAACCTACATATGGTCAGTTTATCACAGATTTTAAATTTTAAATACTCAATTTTATTTTAAATTAAACAAAATATATAAATTTTGAAATTTGTTGTTTATACTTAAACACTATAAAACTACACTGGAATATTATTTAAACCGTTAGTATATACAATGTAATAATGATTAGTAACTATTTTATAATTTCTTTCTGGTGCAGCAAATATTTAAAAAAAAACTGATGGGAAACACTCAAACGAGCTATAATGATAAAACGGGAATCATTTTATTTAATAACCCAAAGAAAGAACGATTTAATAATTCTTTGGCGGACGCGTAATGTCCTGTATAAAACCGTCCGCTATTAAACTGTCAAAAATAGATATCGAGTAAATATTATTAATTAAAAATGACTACAAAAACTTGATTAAAACGGAATTATATCAAAAATATACACGTAATAGTCCCACATGCTTTTTTTATTATAGTTTATATGTCAGCGCGCACGTGAAGCTTAAGTGTTAGTAGGTTGTCAGGGTTATTAAAAGATGCTTTGCTCAATAACACGGTCTAATTTGTTCAACGCGATCATTCCACCCAGTGCACCTGTAGGCCTCTCGCCTAGTTAACCCTTACATCGGACTGATCTACTTCAAAGCATCATAAATAAAACAAGCTAACTTATTCAGCCGATATGTTTTCCGAAGTTTTTAACTCTGTGAATAGTTAACTTCGTTTTAAACGACCTACTACATGCTTATATGCACTACATTGTACTGAACAAAGCAATTTGTGCCCTTGTACAACTTTGTGAACGAAATAATTGTTCAAAAAGCTTGCTGGTAATTGCTTAAAAGCTTTTGATATTCGATAGCTGTTGTATACTGACAATCCGATAAAGATTAAAGGAAATATTTTCTGAAAAATAGTTTCGTTTCTATGCTTTTTTTACATACATTTAATTTTGTTGTCAAACAAAGTATTAAGTTTCATCTAGGGTTTTTACCTAAAACAATTTTTTATAAATGTATGCCATGTTGATTGTAGATTAATTTTATACATTTGCAAACTTTTACGTTTTACAATCTTTAATATATTTTACTTACAAACAAATGATTAACACTGGTTTTAGAGGTTTTGTTGTTAAGTTGCGTAGAGCGAAAATAGCATGCGAGCTGTCAGCTTTTTAAATTTTAAGGTGTATATCGCACTTTTATTTTGAAACTAATATGTAAATTTTTACAACGTGAAGCTTTTTCAAAATAAAATAAGATATTTACAAAATTATTAATGTTTTCATTCCACTTGTAGGAAACATTTTGTTTACATTCAGGTAAGCTTTAAAATTTTGTAGGAGCATTTCAGTTTATAAAAATCTACTTTATTACCGAAAGGGCTTTTCATCATCATCAGCCTGTGATAGTCCACTGCTGGACATAGGCCTCCCCTAATACACCTCCATCCATTAGGGGATTTTGGACCGTATCCCACCACGCTGGTCCAATGCGGGTTGGTGGGTGGACCGACTTTTACATGCCCATCCGACGCATGGATCATCTTACTTTTAGACAGTTGGGTGATCGCCTAGTGCCTAACCAACTAGGAAACAACAATGAAAATTTGTTGAGTCCCCGCAGGATTCGAACCCACGACCTCCAGTTTCTAAGGCACACGCTTATACCACTAGGCTACGGAGGCAGTTTAAGGGCTTTTCATTTATTTTAAATATATTTACTTAAGCATCACAAACTTTATATGGTAGTAGTAGTTTTATAATAGTGATCAAACACTTTCAAATGAGATATTGTATTATATAATGTTAAATATATAACTTACACTTTAGAAACCAAAGTTTGTATTCTAATTGGTTAAGGCAATACGGGCCGATCACCCAGTAGCCTGTAAAGTAAGATGATCGGGTAATTAACTTGTTCATTCAAACCGTGTCGATATAAACAATAACAAAATATAACATAATTATAATACTGGCATATAAAAAGTTTATTGTATTTTAAGACGTGTACGTTTTATATGTTAATTAACCGTAAGATTGAGAGGATTCCATAAGAGTTGTACATTATTTTTATATACGTTTACTTCATGCTCAACAAAAACTATTTTAAAAATACTGCAAAGATCCGAGTTTTTTAACAGATTTTATAAAAGGGATGACGAAGTATATTGAATGTTACAAACAATTTCATATTAATGACAAGGAAATATATTAAAACACAGTAAAGCTCACAGAGGATCACGTATATTTAACCGCAAAACCGTAAAGGATAACGTAATTGACATGTCATGACCAGTAACAGACGCAAAAAGACTGATATTGTAGAAATATTTGCTGCATTTATAATGTCGAACTATAACTCTTTTGTGGTTATCACGAGATTGTATGTAAACGTGTAACTAATATACTAATACAAAATGTATATACTAATTCGTTAGTAGTATTTAACAATATTTATGAGCATTTCAATAATTTTCATAATATTTACACATAAGTCTACAAAATAATTAAAGAAGCGAGACATTTTGTGAGAATTTATTTCGTTGTTTGTAAATATTTATTTCTAATATTTGGGGCTCTTTTAAACGTAGTTTGATGGCGAATTTTAAATAATTAATCAATATTTTATAATTCAGTAATCGTAATACTTACGATTAAGATATTTACTTTAATCTATGTTGTAACTGTTTCTTGTCGAAACATATTTGAAAATATAATTTCATCATCATTATCATCATTATCAGTCTGTGTTAGGCCTCCCCTCATGCACGCTTTCCCTATAGGAGGACCGTATCCAACCACGCTGGTCCAATGCAGGTTGCTGGTTGGACCGACATTTTTCATGCCCATCCGACGCACAGATTACTGTACATTTCACAAAATTGGATGATTGGCCCAAATAGTTTTAACCTTGATTATTTAAAGTCTAAAAGTAATTGATCGTAATATAATAATAACACTATTTTAATTAGATACCTTTTTACAAGGGACGGTATGGTATGGCATATCTATACTTCCGTACTTAATATTATAAATACGAAAGTAACTTTGTCTGTCTGTCTGTCTTTACCGTCTAAACCACAAAAGTGATTTCAATGGAATTTACTACATACTTAGGTATATTTATTCCAAGAAAGGACATAGGCTGTTAATTATTGCGACAAAGTAGTATAAAGAGTTGAAACAGGGCATAAAAATGTATATAGAGATTCGTAATTTTTTATCATAAAACGATGAAATTTTTAGTCGGCATACTTGGAACGGGCCACATGTTATTTTTCTAGGAATTTAATAGTCATAAACTGAACTAAGGGTTTAAATTGAGATGTGTCAATATGGAAATTCGTCATCGTCGAAGCCAAAGCCATTAAAATTTGTGTATATTGATAGACATATGCAACGAAAACCATACTTCCATACTAATATTAAAAATGCATAACTAATTCTGTCTTTCTGCCTATCGGCCCGACTGTCAATTCGTCTGTACCAACTAAATCACAAAACCAATTTAGATGAAATTTAGTACATACTTAGAATAGATTCCAAGAAAGGAAAGTCTATTAATTATTGAGATAAAAGTGATTTAAAGGGTTATTAAGGAATAAAAGTTTTTTATGGAGATTTGAACATAAGACGATGAATTGTCGTGTCTTGATACTTAAAACGAGCCATAAGTGGTTTTCTAGCAACTTTCTAGAGATACAATTTTAACAACTTTATACAGTTTATTTTAATACACCTCGCAAAAATCTTAATTCACGCAGATGAAGTTGCGGGTGACAGATAGTATCATTATAATAAGGTAATCATTTTGTGAAGCATAAGTCGAATTAGCAGGCTGTGACTTAACATAATAACTTGCTAAGAAAAAGAAGATTCTGATTAAGATATTTATTAAAATCTGTGTCTGCTTCATGTCGATGTCGATTCATCCCATCTGACGCATGGATTATTGTACATTTCAGACAATTGGGTGATCGGCCCAAATTGTCGTAACGAACCAGAAAACGACGATAACACAAAGTTGTTTCCCTACGAGAGTAGAATACGACCTCTAGGGTACCAAATAATAAAGCAAGAACCAATACCATTATTGGCAACGGAGGCGTTAATGTATGAAATTGAATTTGTAAAACATAATACGAATTTACAAATAAGCATAATACTAATACAATGAAATAGCATATTTTGGTTCTTTCATAAAATAAAACTTCGAAGAACAATGACATCTTTCATGAGACAATGTACACGCTTCAACCAAAATTCCAGAAACAGTTTAGCTATTATCTATAAAATAAATTTAAAAAAAGTTGTGAAGGAACGATTGTGTCTAAAAGGGTACTATTGCTGTAAAGACTAGTTTAATGATAACACATCTTAGTTGTGAATGAGAATGAACTGTTTGCCCCACGCTATTCCAAATTGTCATAAAGTTATGTTCTATTTATAAACTTTGCAAAGATAAACTAAGTCCCGCTGAGTTTCTTATGTCGGTTCTTCCCAGGTTTCAGAGGCTTTCATTTCCGGTGGTAGTTTATTTGAAAATCAATAAGATAGTGTAGGACTTCAGCTATTTATATTGAATAAATATATATGATGACGTGATATGAAAAAACACAGCACTTTTGAGTAGCCTTATATTAGCAACTATTATTAATAAATTATGGGATGTATATATTTTAATAAATTCTATAAAATATAAGACAAAGCCTAGTTTAAAATAATATATATATATATATCTTTTGAAGTTATTAGTTGCTCTATCGAACAACTAATAACTTCAAGAAGATATGAAAAGGCTTTTGCTAATAATAATTCTTACTCTAATCGTTCTATTTGCTCGCCACCGTGTGATCTGATATTGAATATGAATAAAGTGAAAAATATTCAGAGCGGATAGCGTTGACTGGCAGTTTTAGATAAAAGCATTACTTTCAAGTTATAATTGGTTCCCCCTATAATATTTGACAAAAGAAAAGGACCATTGCCTTGTTGGAGTAAGTCACTAAAGATAATAGATAATAATAACACTTCTTTCGTTTTGGTTCAGGTAGATTTCATTTTCTATATAAAACGGTCAGTACTATATATCTTTAAATGTTTACTCTCCAAGCTTGTAGCCTTGTGGTATCGGTCTTTGCTTTACAGAATAGGGGTTTTTAATATTATCTGATTAGTTAGGGCAATATGAATTGATTACCTCAGCTTACTTAAAAGTTTTTTTTAAAACATGTGTCAGATGGACGTAAAAAATATAGGTGTAGGACATTTAGAGATCAGGTACCAATCTTATACAATAAAGTATCAAATGGGTAACATCTCGATTGACATATTATATTGTATATTACAGATAAAATATTATTTAATATCATTAACTACATATAACATCCTTTTAACAGCTTAATGCATATTCATAATAAAGAGGTGCTATGTTAATACTTGACTTATGTATAAAACACATGTAATGGCTTTTTTAAAACTATTTTCAAAATATAATTGACGTATTACGCAACAAATGCCTCATATACAAAATAGATGAACCTTAAAAAATGTATAATTAACTCGTTGGCTTTATGTAAAAAAAACACTTAAAAATTGCAAAACTGTTTTTTTTTACCAATTTTATGGATCATACTTAATTACCAGAATCTGCATATACATTATATAATATATACAACATATAAACACATAATAACAAAAGTATCTAATTGTAACAAATAAACAGAGACAAAAACATTATCGAGTTTCAGTTTGTAGGTTGCCGTGAATATACGTCACGGTATTCAGCAGTTTCTAGGCAATCGACACAAAATATTCATGTCTTAGAGTTACGACTAAGAATTGTTATGTCTTACGCCCGAGATTTACTAACTTTAAATGTATGATATACAGAACGTTACTACTAAATATATTGACCTCTACTTTTAAAAATGGAAGTGCGGGTTTAAATCTTTCGAGAAAACTTAGATAGCGAGGTTTCTACTAGGTTAGGACAGTGTATATTTGTCCCTTTCTTGCTTTTGAGACTTTATTTATCTCAACTATGTACACTTATTCCATACATCGAATACCAGTCCGATGATGAACTTTGTGCAATAAGTAGTTCCTATTTTAAATGAAATTTGATAAAAAGCGAAGCCCCATGTGAACTTATAAATAGATCAACATGAAGGAGTAACATACATTATTTGTATTATAGAGATGCACTAAGATCATATCTTCCTTAATTACGTTATTAATTATATATTACTTTGTTATCGGAAACATATATGTGTCATACAGAGATTAATTAACTAAGTGATTCGCTTATGAATAATGACGATATTATTACAAATTTAAAAATTGCAAACTATGTGACAGTTCAAAAGAATATTCAAAAAACATTGTCATACGGAAATAGTCACATATATAGAATCTAAGATATAGTAACAATCAGGAAAATATTTTACGTTCATATCTCCTCCAATCTTTAATCGAATCGACAATATAAAATGGCTTTGGAACGTCGGAAGCTTATAAATCAATTGCTTAAAAGCTTTTAAAAACCGTTTCAATCAGAGTAGCTTTGTTTAATGAAATACAGTGCATATACATGTAGTAGGTCGTGTGTAAAGCGATGTTAAGGATCCAGAGTTAAACACTTGAGTTAACATATCGGCTGAACAGGCTAGGGCTTGTTTTATTTATGATGCTTTGAAGTGGATCAGTCCGGTGTAAGGGTTAACTAAGCGAGATACCCCCGAGAGCACTGAGCTGAATGATCGCGTCGAACAAATTAGACCGTGTTATTGAGCAAAAGCGTCTTTTAATACCACTAACAACCCACTGCCCTATATCACATGCATGTCATCGCATTATATGTCACTTTATTCATAGTACTTACACTTTTATTTATTTATATTGCATCATCCTTTCATGCTTGTTTCATAGGTTCCAGAGTAAAGTTATTTATCTGGTAATGGCAATCATATCTAACGGAAATGGATTTTTTTACAGAACGCTTAATAGTTGTATAATAAAAGGTTTTTCTTCGTTATATTATTTTATTTATAATAACATTAAATATAATAAAAGTTATAATCATAAATTTATTTTCTAAATTGTTTTTGTTTTCAAACCCAAGCTATACACCTAAAAGTTGAAGAAAATGAAAAGTATAAACTATGTATATATAAAGTCTTGATTCACTATGTAAACCATTTCACTTTCTTACTAATTTATAAAAAAATTCTGTAACTGGTTCACAAAACAAACCGATGTATCTGTAACACTGTACTGTTTTTCCATGTCACCATGTCACCGAGCGTCGACCGATCTTATTAATATACAACTCACCTTCCGTTATTAAAAAAAAAATAAGTGTATGAAACAAAATTATCATTACACACCTCTCTGCACACAGAGTTGCTTCAATCACAGTTAAAAAAGCTTCGTCTTCGTCCTGCTAAAAACGGCTTCTATCACCTCAATGTCGTCTTGTACCTGTTTCCCCGTATGTTTTAATTTGAACAACAGATAAAAATCAATAAGCGACAAATGTGGCAAATGAGGTAGGTGGTCTAACTTATTCGAAACCAGTTGGATGAATAGCAGCCATTCCAATTGCTGACCTGTGCGCGGTTGCGTTGTCGTGATGAAAAAGTACGCCCCTTTCAAGTTTGGCAATTTTGAAACAAACTTTGAAGAATTGCTTTCCTCATTTTAGGAATTAAAGGTGTTTTAGTACATTGTTGGCCTGCAATAGTAAAAAAATATTTTCTTGGTTATATTATCACAACTAAACTATTTTTTCTACATTATCCCTTTTATAGGTATCGTGATGAGCAGAACCGGTAATTATTGTTCACCAAAACTGACAAAAATTGGCCGTAAATCAACTTTTACGGTTACATTTATTTCGTGATTATTTTGACATATAAAAAAAAATCATCATCATCATCATCATCAGCCTGTGTCAGTCCACAGATGAACATAGGCCTCCCTTAATGCACACCACCGCTCCCGATCTTCAGTTCTTTATTCAGCCACACGGCCACTTTGCGAATGTCGTCACTGATCTTGCCGCAGGGCGTCCTAACTACGTTTGTCGAGCCTCGGTCACCACTCCAGAACTTTCCGACTCCAGCGGTCGTCAGTTCTGCGGCTTATATGACCGGCCCACTGCCACTTCAGCTCACTAATCTGGTGGGCTATATCGGTGACTCTGGTTCTCTGGCGGATCACATCATTTCTGATGCGGTCCTTCAGAGATACTCCGAGCATAGCCCTCTCCATAGGTCGCTGAGCGATTGAACCAGTCGAACCGTAAGTGTCCAAGTCTCGGCACCGTAGGTCATAATAAATAACAAGCAATTGAAATTAATTTTTGTTTGTTAAATGGAAATTTAATTATATATGTCACTTGTCAATATAATAATATATTTGAAAAAATCACTAACTTGTAGCCACTTATATTAATATTAATAAAAATATTTCTATACATCATCATCTTATCCCATACTAAGAACAGGTAGTACTATAAAATAAGATAACTAATAAATACACTGACTTTGTTTTTTTTTTAATAATTAAATACATATATGGATAGAAACACCAAGACACGAAAACAATAATATGTTCAGCACAAAAAATTTTTTCGTGGCGGATACAGAACTCCACATGTTGGTATAACTTAACAACTCTGTTAATTGGCACACATCATCTACATTATGAAAGCTAATAGACATATAAGGGATTTTTGCGCTAAGTGAGATGAAAAGGCTTCTCAATGCATAACAAATTAATGTTTTCAAATATTAATTTAACTAAAACATGAGTGAAAAGAGTGACTTAATTCGGGTTCTTATGAGTACCTCAGAGTCTTTCACTATGAATTCATTGTCAAAATATGGGTAAATATATATTTCTTTTAGATGGATAAAAACAATATTTTTACAAAGAAATTAAAATGTTTTGAATGCGGATAACTTTTTTTATATTGTAATATTTTATTAATACGTTACACAATGAGAGAGATCAGTATTATTAACTATCTTTATGTTCTTTTGAGAGATTTATGTTGATGAATCATTAGTTATTTTAATATTCTTCTTAGTAAAGTAATTTTATTAAGATTTTCTTACATTCTTAAAAGCTAATTTTGATTTTTCTAACTAATGTTATCATTAGTAAATGATACCTGCCCTGCCTATAAGATAAGCAGCGTAAGCACAAATCCGGTCACCGTGCTAAGACATGATACTTTATGTCTTGTTTACTTAGTAATTACCTCCCCTATTTTACTACGACGTTATCACTTTTGTATATCTCTTAGTATTGAACGCCGTTAAAAGCCAACAGATAGTGCAGACATCAAACAATAACGTTCTTTTCAATGGAAATGTAGTGCGGCACAACTGTCACAGCGAGGAAATAAGACGTCACTCAAAATGACTGCTGCGGTTGCGAACGGACGTAGACGTCTCTCGACTATGGCGACGTACGAAGCTCTAGGAACTTCTATCGCCGCCGATAAATGTCACATGCAAACAATACGTGTCGGTCACACGCCTTGAAAGCAATGATTTGATTATTTCTGTTGCTTGCGAATATTATACATTATTAAATAAAATTACTTTACGGATTTTTATCGCGTTTATTTTACATTTTAAATTCCCGACGTTTGAACACTATCAGCGCCGTGGTCCCGGGGTAGACTGAGATGTCAGGCGTCTTTGCGTTTCAGATCTTAATTTTTATTAATTATTTTTAATCTGTACTCCGACCTTAGCAAAATGAACTGATTTTATCTGTAGGACCATCCTTAAATCACCCAAACCATTACATCAGATTTGATCGACCACAAATCCTCGTTAAAGAACACCGATTCCTACCAAGGGATGATCCGTGAGGCTATTGAGATTAAAAACATCCAAATTTCAATAGAGAAGATGGTTGGGTTCTACCACTGTTGGGATCCCATAATTAATAAATTAAAATTTAAACCCAAGACATAATACCACTGCCAGCTGTACAGATAAAATCAGTTCATTTTGCATAGGTCGGAGTACAGATTAAAATAATTAATAAAATTAAGATCTGAAACTCCTTCACACTGGCAAAGAGCATGACTCTCAGTCTGCCCCGTGACAGCCTGAAAAGTCGAACGTCGGAAATTAAATATAAATACGCGATAAATACATAACATTATATATTGTGATTCTTAAAATTCTCGATTTTTATTTTTTGGTATAATATTAGATCTAAAAGGTATGTTCAATATAAAATTGGCATGAAAACAAAGGGTTTTAAGCACCTTAAACTAATCGATACTGGTGTACAGCGAACAATATGTATACTTAAAAGCATATGCAAATTGAATTGATGGCAGATTGCAGGTCGCCTTCGATGCTTATTTTGTTCTCATGTAATGTTTTTGCAAATATCTTTAAGTCGCATACACAAGCTATTGTCATAGTCTAAAGCAGTTTTAATTAATAGTTCAATTGTTAATCGTTTAATGTACAGTTTCTATTAATTTGCGCACAAATAATCTGACTGAATCGCAATGAATTTGTTCAGTAATCAAAGTAAGTATGACTTACGGAACGTAATTACTTACAGTTTAATATTAGTCTATTTGTTTTTTATTTAATTTGGAATGTCAATGATCGCTTCGTTATAAATCTAAGTGATTGGATACATTGAAAATAGTGAATAAACATATGACTTTATCCTAAATCCCATCTGCTTTTTGAATAGTTACTGAAAGAGTATTGTAGTAACAAAATGTATGTTACATGGACTAGAAACTTGTATAATCAATGGAAACCTTTGCAATCCACTAAACACACATCCACTTTTCAAACCGTACGTGACCAAGATGAAAAAGCGAACATCCGGGAAAATGGAAATTGAAAATAGCAATCCAAAAACGGAAACACAAAAACGCACGGCGGTTATTCAGGGGCTAGATATATTTCACAATAGCGTGAACCATGTTCATTCTTTTTCGATTATTGATAGACTGGAAATAAAATGTACACGCTGTCAGATTTGAACGTGACAGGCGGAACTATATACATGAAGGTAATAATAATACAGGACGGACCTGTGACTCTGTTAATGTAACAGGTAAATAATATATAATCGTATTCGCTCTAAATTGAATAAACGATTTAATCTTTCAAGGAGTCTGCTTACATACATGAAAGTTCGCATTTTTGCTATAAATTAAACAAACAATACTAAAATGAGTATATTTAGTTTACAATTTTACTAACCTTAACGGCCTCCGTGGTCTAGTAACCGTCTCCGTGGTCTAGTAACCGCCTCCGTGGTCTAGTAACCGCCTCCGTGATCTAGTAACCACTATTGTGGTGGTCTGGACCGGAGGTTGTGAGTTCAATTCCTATCTTCACTTTTGCTAGTAATTTTTTTATTCCCATCCATTTTCTAGCAAAATCAAGTAAAATCTATCATTATCAGATTTCGTATAAAGATTAGCACAGAAATTTCTGTATCCTTTAAAGTTACTCAAATAGAGTTCTCTGGATCTAGTCTAAGTTTTAGATGGAATCTATCCCTGTTGCGAATGCATCTGAGAACTCCATAAGTTATCCAGGGTTTAAGAACCCACTTTCGTCTTGTTATAAGTATTGGCTTTGAGTGATGTTTTAATAGTGACATAAAAGTTTTTCAATTAATTGGTTAGTTGCAATATTGGCATTGGAATGTATAAAAGAGAAATCAATTGAAGACAAATTTTCAAGAGCCGAAGGGTAATCTATATTAGTAGTTGGAGTGATACTGTGTCGACGAAGACGGTTAAGTTACATGTTTAAAATAATTGAGTAATGATCTGAAACACTTGAGTTTAATATGTAAATAGAGGGTAATACAATAGACTTTATCAAAACACGATCCAATCAATTATTTAACCGAGTTGAAATTGTATGACCAGGCAGTAGACCGAGTTCTGCTGTTAGATTTAAATATGACTCTCTATTCCTATCGCTAGCTGAAGGTTTAATATCTATGTCCATGTCTCCTAATATAAGTATATTTTTAGCCTTAATCAATATACCAAAATCTATACTTGTACATAAACATTTGTTTTACTACCATACTAGAGTATAATGTGTAATTTATGCATTTTTCCTAACTCAAATTCCTTCTGTACGTGTGGCCTTAACTTTTTAAAAAAAAGTGCTGGTCACCTAGTTTGTGGGAACGGTGGCTTCCCGCGGGCTCCATGTTAGATCAAGCTTACCATAGACAAGATGTCTTAATAGTGCTCCCTTGCTATTCAGGAGTGGGAGCTGCGGCTCAAGCACCCCAGCGCTGACTGTCGTACTGTGGAGGCAATACGCCCCATTCTAAAGTGGTAAATGGCCATTTCGCGCGACGCAGGTTTCTTTGGGAGGTACCTGTGCAGCGTGGCCGGTAGGGAGCCTACTATGGAGTGCAAAACAACGCTCTGGGTGTCCCAATACACCCAGAGAGGAGAGGGCTCGCCGAAGACTGTCAACAGTACCCGCGGCCCCGGCTACAGCGACATGAGAAAGGAACAACCTTTTTTGAAAATGGTCTTTTAGTGGGTATACCAGCTGCTCTATCTTGGCCGGGGAGTCCCACATATCCATGCTGCCCCCTCACTCTGGCGGCGGAAAATCCGTAAGCTGGATTTTTCAACGACAAAATAAAGAAAAATAAATAATTAAAAAAAAGGACAAGAGTCTGAAACCAGAACTTCATATTTAACGAAAAAACTTATGTATACCTGAAAGTGAGTTCGTATAGATTGAGTTTATTATACAAAGTTTAATTTTTTATTCTCGGTACGGACAGAATACCTGCATACACGTCTATGCTACGATGCTTCATCGAACACTGAAAATAGACAGTACGGAAGGAGGAGAGACAATCCAATAATAATACTCACTCCGATCGCTCTATTTGCCCTCTCTCAAGCGATCTATTATTGAATATGGGTTAAGTGGATTGTATATAATGTGGCATGTCGTTTTGCAGTTTCAAATGAGAGCATTGTCGAATTAGGATCTTCTATTCCACGAGAATAAATATTTTTTATGTGAAATTTTAGGTTTACATTTTTATTTTCAGTTAAATTTTATTGTAAAATTACAAACTTTTTTACTATTTCATAAAACGATCTGTATTTTAATACGGTTTGAAATAATAAAGCTATTTAATATGACAAACTTACCTCGAAAAGTTACCATTGCGTTATATTTAAAAAAAAATGTTGCATTGACCGCGCACTGCAAAGGGTCGAGAGCGCATGTTTGCGACTAACACAATAACCTCGGCACCGACGGCTTCCTGCAATCTGAAGCCAATTCAATTAACATCAGCTTTTGAGTTCACATATTGTTCGCTATGTGCATACAGACACTCAATTGGTTTATGGCGTTCGGAACTCTTTGCTCCAATGCCTTTTTGTGATGGTTTATGTAAGGATATAAAAACTGTAATATTTTAAATAACGAACATTACATATTTTGAAATAACTCATTTTTTGAATTTCTTGCTGCACTGGATGAAGTTATCGTTATTCTGTATCTGTTTATTTTTTATGACATGAGCGTTTTTAATACAGAAATGGTTTCATTAGTGATTCTTATTATATTAAAATTCCAAAAATATATATTTAATAAAATTCTGTGATTTTGTATCGATCTAAATAGGTATTATATAAAGTTTCCTTATAAATTGATTAAAACTCGGCGCAAAATACAACATTTAAAATAAGAATCCACACACAATTTACGAGCAAGTAAGGTCTTATAGAAACTGAGCTAAGATGCGGTTCTTAGCCTATAAACGAAAGTCTCGGAATACCTACGGAATACCGACACTCCTCTTCCCCCGCACTTCCTTGGCTGCAGAGGACAGGGATGGCAGCGCGTCTGCTGTCTTGATTCATTGGGTAAACTGTACGAATGCATAATGTTGTCGAGGTCAAAGGATTACATTTTCTTCAATGAAAATCTAATAAAGCAAACAGGCTAAGGAAACAATTACTCCGATATATATATATATATATTATATAATTAACTGCCTCCGTAGCCTAGTGGTATAGGCGTGTGGCTTAGAAACCGGATGAGCCTGGGTTTGAATCTCAGGGACTCAACAAATTTCCATTGTTGTTTCCCTGTTGGTTAGGGCAATTTGGGCCGATCACCCAATTGTCTGAAAAGTAAGATGATCCATGCGTCGGATGGGCATGTAAAGTCGGTCACCCACCAACCGCATTGGACCAGCGTGGTGGGATACAGTCCAAAAAAAAAACCTCTAATGGATAGGGGTGTATTAGGGGAGGCCTATGTCCAGCAGTGGACTATCACAGGCTGATGATGATGATGATGATATATTATATATGTTATACATAATGTTGTTCTTGTGTTTATTACGTGTAAAATAATCATAAGTGATTATTTTAATCAGTGCTATGTCGACTTGATAATAACTAATTAATGAATACGTGTTACAAAGTAATAAACTTGTTTTATTCGCTTTGTAAAAAACATTGGGGAAAGAGAACAGGCGGACAGTATGCGAGCGAAATTTAATTTTCTTGTCTGTTACAATCCGATTACAGTTTACAGCCTCTGCTAAAATATGCAGATTTTTCATTCACATATAAATTTTTCCTATTTTAGTATATAGCGATGTGTGTAACAGTATTGAAAATACTTTGAATATTGCGTGAACATTTTGGGCGTTGTTGTCTTGTGTTCTGTGGTTTGTAATTACTGTTATTTAACAAATAAATAATCTAAGTTTACGGATAAAATTTATAAACTTGTATTAATTATTATGTACAGTATTTGCGAAAGCGAAACAAAGTATTTCATTATCTTTAATTGTACAAACACATATATGTATATATATAAACATATATATATATATACTAATATTTATTTATTAAACAAAATTAAAAGTAGCTAATAACGTGTAAGCGACAAACATGCACAGTGACGCTATCCACCTGTTCAGTATTAAATTACCCAATAGAGCGAATTTAACATTACCTGGCATTCGCATAATTTCATTTTTATTTACAGTCAGGCAGAAACTTCTACATACTTTATTTAGCACAGAAACATACACACTTTGACACAGAAAGACACACACATTTTGGCACAGAAACACACACGCTGAAATTAAATTTTCAATTGCGTTCAGTGAGATTGTTATTGATTGATACTATTAGAATAAAAAACCATACAAAATTAACTTTTAAAAGTTTAGTATATTTTATACAAATCTTATATTCTGAAATGTTTATTCCAAAAGATAAGGTTTGTATAAAATAGAATCTGAGATTTAAGAATCTATACAGATAGATAGTACCAGTTTAAAAAAAATGTTTTTTTTTATTTGTAGATCATAAAAATATAATGTTTATTCAATAAGATTTTAAAAATTGTCACCGCATAATAGTTTTTTCTAGAAATTTAAAATAGGTGATTGTAAAACGCTTTTTTTGATAATATTTTTCTAAAATTAACGCTTCAGAGCAAAAAACTGTTGTTAAATTTGGGCAGCTTTCATTCGTGTTGCTCTTCTTTGTATTTCTGTAAGGCAATTGACTATTGACAGGTCAATTTGCCTTTCGTTTCTAAAAGGAACGTAAAAGTTGCATATCATATATGTTTTTTGATTTCTGGGTAAGTATTCTTGAAATTAAATTATCTAATTTAATATTAACTACATTAATGGTCATTATTTTATTATAGAACATTTATATGATATTAAGTTTTTTTTTAAATGTCAATTTTTCAGTAACATACTGTTTTGCTAATTGTTTTATAATTTATTTCTATTGGGTATAAAACAATTAAGATACTTTGTTATTGTGAGTGCAAAAACTATTTACTTTAGTCTTATCTAGTAATAATTTAATAAAAGACTTTACGGATTTTATTTCATGTAAAGTGTTTTATAAAATGTTTCAGATACTTGCAGGATCCGTGTTAATGGATAGACTGACGTGTTGCACGTCTGTTCAGTCTTTTACCCAGACACCGTCATTTCTATATATTATTTATTTGTCCGTTTCACTTTTACCGTCCGAATATTGTACAACCCAGTAAACGTAATGAAATCGGTTGTCTTTCATTAAATCAATGTAGGTACTAATTAGAAATAATTAATTTAAATATTAACTAACATTTATTTTACAAATTAGAAAAACGTTTTTGAAAATAAAGCTTCTTCACACCTTATAAATTTACAACCGAAAGCAATCACCACGAAAAAATGGACATCCGGGAAAAATTTAAAGTATCAATACAAAAGCGGAAACACAATAACGCACTACGGTTGTTCAGTGGCCAGACACGTTGTACAATAGCGTGCGCCGCATTCCTATTTCGACTATTGACATATTGGAAATAAAATATAACCGCTATCACACTTTAACACGACAGGCGGAAATAAAGCCTGCAATCAACACAGTCGAGCTTCCCTGGCAAACTGACATTCAGGTAAACACTTTATTTGGCTTTGTTTTTTTGTGAGTAACTGATTAGTAAACGTTGAGTCATATCTTTAAATTTTTTTCATTTTCAATTTGTTATCGCATCTCTTTGTTCGATCTTTGAAGTTGTAAAAACGTCGAAAACAGAAAAAATTTACAAAAATTGCAGAAAATATTCAAATTCTGCGCGTTTGTTTGTTATCTTTTTTAGAAAAAAAGACATTTTTTTTTTATAAATATCCTAGGTAAATCTGATTATCAAGTTGCCAGCCAGTTAAGCAATAGTATAGATTGGATAAATATTTTAAATCACCATCAGTAAGAAGAATGGAAAGTATAGATCGAAAGATTCGATTTAACTTGTCCAAAAAAACTTGACAAGTAAAGCCGACTCTTTCGATCGATGTACTGACCTCTAAACCTTTTGTCGAAAGTTTAATAAAATAATAAATAGAAAACTTTAATTCAAAAGAACAAAATTCGATATTAACTATTTTGTATCATTATCATTATCATTATCATCTCAGCCTATGATAGTCCACTGCTGGACATAGGCCTCCTCTAATACACCTCCATCCATTAGGGGATTTTGGACCGTATCCCACCACGCTGGTCCAATGCGGGTTGGTGGGTGGATCGAACTTTTTACATGCCCATCCGACGCATGGATCATCTTACTTTTCAGACAATTGGGTGATCGGCCCAAATTGACCTAACCAACTAGGAAACAACAATGAAAATTTGTTGGGTCCCCAGGATTCGAACCCACAACCTCAGTTTCTAAAGGGCACAGCCTATACCACTGAGCTACGGAGGCAGCCATTTTGTAAGTATATTTCAAATAATTGTTAATGAATAAAGATTTAATGCTTTATCTATTATTATTTTATTGTCTTTTCCGATACGTAAAAAATCGGTTGTCTGTAAAACCGGTTTACTGACGGTATTTAAACGTGACAACAGCATAAGAAAATATCGATAGAATAATTTAATTTAAAAAACAAAAATTTTAATTTTAATTGTTGGATATATATTTTGTATCGATATAGAGAATGAGGTAAATGGAAATCACAATTAAATAGATTTAGTTACATTGACAAAGAGATGTAAATGTATTATTGTGTTGTAGCTGTCTACGCGGACGCATCGATCACTCAAGTAGGATAGAGACAGATGAACAGAAGAACAGAACGCGGAGGCTGATTTTGCCTGTTAGGCGCTCGTACCGTACTCTTGCTTGCGCTTCAAGCCTTAAATGGAACGCCTTAGAGCGAGGTAACGCCGCATGAGTTAAGTTTTTTCGTGCTTGCAACCGGTTCCATTGAATCATAATACGTTGGCACGTCAATAATGTCATGATCATCATCATCATCATAAGCCTCTGATAGTTCACTGCTGGACATGGGCCTCCCCTAATACATCCCTATCCATTATTAGGTTTTGGACCGTATCCCACCACGATGGTCCAATCCGGGTTGGTAGGTGGACTGACTTTTTACATGCCCATCCCACGCATGGATCATATTACTTTAGCGACTACTTAAACCTAGGAAATATCAATGAAAATTTGTTCAGTCCTCGCAGGATTCGAGCCAACAACCTCCGATTTCTAGTTAGTCCTTCCTTACAATAAAATGTCAAAAACTCATATTATCTCTGATCAAAGATAATAAGTTAGATATTTTTCTTCGATGTCATTAAACAAAATATGAAGGCTCGGTTTTTAGCTTAAATCTCCTAAATATTATGCGTTTTTTGTATTATATCACAAAATTATTTTAGATTCTTACGATATTTTGCGCACTTACTATTTTACCACAGTGTTTAACAGCACCTAAATAGATGTTCAGTAAAAAAGGTTTAAAGTTAAACTTCTTCACTCCTTCAAAATACATCAATATCTTATATTGTAAGTGCCTCATTCTAACAGTACAATTGTCCTGTCACTGGACAAATCAAATAGGTAGAGACAATTATAACTTCTTAGTAATCAATCCTCTTATCTCAAACTGAGAGTCAACCTATCCGCCACTCTGAATATAATTCACTTTATCCATATTGAATATCAGATCGCTCAACAGGGGGTATATAGACCGATCGGAGTGAAAATTATTATTAGATAAAGCCCTCCTCGTTCCTTCCTGTCTATTTTCAGTGTTCAATGGTGCGATAGGGTGCATGTATAGAGCCTTTATTGAGGAATACATTCTGAGTAATAATATTGAAGAAAATATACTTTAATTATAAAATAATGTGTTTCTTACTACACATTAGTAATATAAGGTTTTTTGTGAAATAATGTTATTGCCAAAAAGATGGCAAAATGTGTTAGACCAGAATGTAAAAACTGTTTTTGGTTTTCACAAAATAAAACGAAATTACTTTCCGAACAAACTAAAATGTTTCGACAACAACAATTTATTATTATTACACTGTTTAAATTCGATCATGTTTTTTGTTAAACTTTTACATGTTTTTTAGAACTAATCAATCAATACGTGCTATATACCAATTAAGAATTTTCATATGCTTTGGCAAAAACACTGGGGAAGGAGGTATAGGCGGACGGCGTGCGAGCAAAATTTAATTTTCTTGTTTGTTACAATCCGATTACAGTTTACGGCCGCCGCTGAAATATGCAGATTTTTCATTCACTGCTATATTTTTCACATTTTTATAAAGAGCGATGCGTGTACTTGCGTGGACATTTTGTGAAGCGTTTCGACTGTTATCTATTAATAACTAAAAACGAAAATCAAAATATTGTAGTCGTTTTGTTAAATTAGGTGTATTGTCTTATGCCCTGTAGTTCTATTTTTATATTTAGCTTAATAAAAAATGCCTGCATAACAAGGTGTCGATATCGACCACATCAGTATACAAAGCAAAGCAATAAAAAACCGTATTACCGCAAATATAATTTTACATTGTATTCGCCAAACTATTTAATAAACTAAGATTAAAACGTAAACATATATTATAGAGTAAAAATAGTAGAATAAATACACCAAACCACCACCAGCAAATTTAACGATTTCAATTTAATTTTCCATAAAACAATTTTTTAAAATGTATCATACGTCATGTTCGCATTGATGTTTTAAAATATTTCAGAATAAATAAGAGGCTCGATGGTATTAAAAAATCGTCTGTGCGTATTGGACCATCTCAATAGAAGTACCAAAATGTATTTAATAATCACTACATATTGCAAAACAAAGTCGCTTTCTCTCTCCCTATATCGCTATGTATGCTTAAATCTTTAAACCTTACCCAACGAATTTCCATGCGGTTTTTTTAATAGATAGAGTGATTGAAAAGGAAGTCTTATATGTATAACACATACTTAATATTGTAGGTATATTTTCTATCAGCATCTATATCTCTCGTGCGAAGCAGAGACTGGTAGCTAGTAATTTAATAGAAATATTTTACGTACATATGTATCACATAATTAAATTTTTTAAAAGGTGAAGATTTGTACAGAATAGATTCTTATGACCCTCCCTTCTTATGTACTCGCTTCGTCATAGCGGTTGGGCTGCTAGAAGGGACCTGGCCTGTCTCAAGAGTAAAGCTGGCTGAGGAGGAGAAGGCTTCGAGCAGGCTACGTAAGCCAGTTTTGGATTGGGCCTGAAGGGTGCGAGGGACGGGTTGAAGGACAAGGAGGGTGGCGTACCACATAACATGTGCCGCCCTCCCTGTCCTTTGTAATCGAGGTGGAGCAGCAGCAGAAGAAGAGCGTCCGTAGTTTGTTGACTGCTCTCCCGCTTTGGGTATGAACCGCTGATGTAGTATGGCGAGGCCGTCGGAGGAGGGCACATTCGTTATGAATTCGTGGAGCTTTCTTCTTTTTGCCGGCGCAATGGAGCTAGCGGCGGAGCTTAACACCAAGTCCGCCGCTGAGAATGCAACTGACTTTTGACAGGTGAACTTGACTTCGGTTCGGGAAAATTTACGCAAAAATTGCATATTCTTTAATTCTTGTACTTCCTGCACACGCTTAAAAATATATAATTAAAATAAAAAATATTTCTAATTGACATAAAAATAAGTCGTGTTTCAATTATATGTTTACAACCGTTCGTGACCACTGCAAATCATTGATCGTCCTTGAAAATGTAAAATATCAATCTAAAAAGCGGAAACACAATAACACACTACAGTTATTCAGTAGCTAGACACGTTTTACAATAGCGTGAGCCGTATTCCTATTTTGACTATTGACATATTAGAAATAAAATATAACCGCTATCACATTTTGACGCAACAGGCGGAAATGAAGCCCGCCTATGAATCGACTAAGCTGAGCTTCACATCAAACATCTGTATTTAGGTAGGGGATCAAATTTCTACAAAGTTTGATCCCCTATGCTTTGTGATTCTGAGTAACTAATAAGTAAACTACAACTGTATTTGTGTTTTACGTTTGACTTTATTCATTTTCAATTCATCATGTAAATGTTTTTATAGTGTCAAAATGTTGAGTACAGAATATTTAATTTTAAATATTTATTAAACGAATAACAGTTTTTAAATAGAATAGAATTGAATTAAAATAAACTATGTAACTTTTGTAACTTCGCAAAATATACAGTATAGATCAATATGGTCGGTTTCAGTTGTCCACAACAATCTAAGTATACTGATCTCTTAACTTTTGGTAAAAAATTGAAAGCACTTGGTAAGCAAAATTTGGGTATGAAATTAAACTTATTAAATATCTTTCAATTCGATTTTAAAGTTATTTAATATGTCTCATCGTCAGCCTGTGTAAGTCTACTGCTGGCCACCACGCTGGTCCAATGCAGGTTGATGGGTGGACCGACTTTTTACATGCCCATCCGACGCATTTACTTTTCAGACAATGGGGTGATCAGCCCAAATTGCCCTAACCAACTAGGAAACAACAATGAAAATTAGTTGCATCCCCGCAGGATTACCCGGACCTCCGGTTTCTAAGGCACACGCCCGCACCACTAGGCTACAGAGGCAGTTATTTAATAAATAGCAAGAAAAAATATCAATATACCCTAATTAATATACCCGAAAAAAGAAAAACAAATACGGAAGAAGTGTGATCAATATCTCATATCGTAAGTACCTCATTCTAAGAGTACAATTGTCCCGTCACTCGACAAATCAAGTATGCAGAGCCAATTATAACTTCTTAGTAATCCTCTTATCTCAAACTGACATCAACAACCGAAATCGAGAAATCAAGTCAACGCTATCCGCCACTCGGAATATAATTCACTTTATCCATATTCAATATCAGATCGAAAAACAGCGGGTATATAGACCGATCGGAGTGAGAATTATTATTAGATAAAGCTCTCCTCGTTCCTTCCTGTCTATTTTCAGTGTTCATTGGAGCGATAGGCTGCAAGAATAGAGCATTTATTGAGAAATATATTCTGAGTAATAATATTGTGGAAAATACAACTTAATTATAAAATAATATGTCTCTTAGTAGACGTTAGTTACATTGGGCTATTTACTATATTCGAGTTCGCTAGTGTTTAAGTAATAGTTTTTTTTTTAATAAATTCTATAAAAATTTCGTAAATGAGGTAAATGAGACATAAAATTTTAAGAAGACGAGCGGACACACTACATTTGCCATGAGCTAAGCATTTTTTACGATAATTTAAAAATATCAGAAAGTTTCCGTAATTTATAATCTTAAGGAAAATATGCAAATGAAATATAGGCATTACCAATAATTGAAATAGAACTATGCAAAAACCAACTTTGATGGCGGAATTATAGTAAATCCGATTAATGTAACGGCAAAATGTGCGAATTGAAAGTGAGAGTAAAGTGTGATAAAGTCCGACAAGAATGAAATAAAACTGCGATGATCTGTGGAAACAAAACTGAACGCAAACACGAGCATACGATGTATGTTGATATTCACGATTTATTTATATTATTCGAGTTTTAGAACTTACTACAAGTACCTTGTTTACCGGAGGGTACTCAATCCGGAGCTTGTTTTTATATATATATGATACCTCATTGCTCCGCTCCTAGTGCTTTCGATTTTGTTAATTATTTTTTTAAATGACAGGTATGAGCTATCATTTGGTCCCATTTTTACAATAATTTTGCAATAAGAATTTTTAATAGATATTTAAGAATTTATTAAAATTACGGAGTCAAAAATCACAACCTTGTGCGATGAATTTGCAAACGCTGGCTTAACCTTACGAGATAGACTTAAACTATGTTACACTTAATTGTGATTCTTGAATTGGCCTTCAATATTTATATTTTCAGAATAACCCACAATAAGCATTTTAATGTAATTTTTTTTTAATTGCAAGCAGTCATTTTCAAAGCTCATTTAAGATAATACAGTTTAAGTTTACATAAAAGTTAGTGTATTTAAAAAAAATCTTCATTCTATGTTCATAAAACATGTCGTACACGAAATTTAGATTAAATGAATATCTTATAAGATGTCACTGATTAAAAAAATAGTTATACGCTGTTTGTACATACATTTTTGTTAAAATTTTAATTCATATTCTCGTCTGCTGCTATATTCTAATATATATATATATTAGAAAACTCTACTTCTTATACATCCACTTGTAACTGTTTTGCTCTTTAACGTTTTCGTGGTCTGTGTCAACTGTTTTTCATAATATAATGATTACGGTGATTGTAAAAAATAGGAAGCAGCTACGATATGAAAGCATAAATTTTAAGCTGCAATGAACAGTGGAGTATAAAATGCACGGAATCAAATTACCGTATAGACAGAATTCAATTTCTCGTGACGCTCACACAACAAGTTTATTTGCTGCCGAGCGTAAAACTTCTAAATGCTTTATTGGAAACATATCACGCTCCAGTTCACCGAAATTAAATTGTAAATCACGTTTAGTGATGTTACAAAAACAATTGTAAAATCAGATTTAATCTATTTTTTACGCACTTATGCATCTAAGCGTTTATCTTAATAATTATATTGCACGTGTCACTTTGTTTGTCCTTGATGGACTCTAAACTACTTTACCAATTTTAATAATAATTGCGCACCGTGTATAGTTTTTGTCATATATCGAATATTGTTTTTTGCGATTTTTTTCTATTATTATTTGATACAAGTTTACACAGGAGGGAATAAATCCTACGAATATGAATCTACACAGCATAGCTTTACTGACAAACAAACGTGCAGAAGAACATTTATAGGTCTGATCCCCGAAGCTTCGTGCTATTGTGAACTGATAAATATGCTCCTTTTCCCTTTATTCTCTTCTCACGTTACATTTTGACTATGTAATCTGAAAGCAAGTTATTTGTGTATACATAACAGAATACTTTAAATTGGTATTGTCAATATGTTCAGTAATAATAATTAACTTTTCGTCTCTAACTATAACATTTATAGGAAAAGTACTAATTCCTTAAATATCTCATTTCTTTTTGTAATCATATCGTGGGTTTGAATCCTGCGGGGACTCAACAAATTTTCATTTCACCAACCCGCATTGGACCAGCGAGGTGGGATACGGTCCAAAAATCCCCTAATGGACGGGGGTGTATTAGGGGAGGCCTATTTCCAGCAGTGGAGTATCACAGGCTGACGATGAATGAATGATGATGAATCATATCAATTACGTTTTGCGTGTGTTCTTAACATGAAAGTAATAATAAGTGCTACGTACAACAGGAATAAGCTTTTGTCGCATTATTGTAACTGAGAAAAAGATAGTTATTGTACCTTTGTCCCTTTCTAAGAATATTGACTATATTGAAATATGATTTAAGGACAAATTAAAAAAAATATTTGTGATCAGATCGATTTTAATAAAAGGTGCCAACGATAATTTTAGCGGCACTACACATTTCTAACAAAACAAACAAACATTTTTTTTTAATTATCTTAATCCTGGTGATAAACAAGCAACTTAATCTTGAGCTTTAAAATATTTGCTACATACAACACATGGGACTGTGTGTGTTCTTTGTAACAAAGAGACCTACCACCTTTCTTCTTTAAATCGATATATAGGACTACAACTACTTCGAACTTTCGTCAAGAGTTCTTCGAGAAGTATTAAATTAACCTCTAAAGTTCCACTTGATACTTTCAACGTTACTTCCTTGTAAATTTATTTTTAACTTGATAAAATTCCACATCAAAGAACTTGTTAGCACCGTTAGTTCTTTAACGCGGAGTTTAAATAAGAAATGGTCTTACATTTTTAGTGAATCAAATAATAATACCAGTGGAATTTATTTTCAAAATTTAACCTTTTTGGACATCTTATCACAGAAGCAGTAATTCAAAGGTAAAAGTTGAAAACATCATCACAGCTAGGTTTTAATCCAAATTTGTAAGGACAGTATATATTGAAAATATTAAATGGATGTAATGTAACGGTGTGAGAGAAAAATAAAACGTTACGGTATTACAGTTATTTGTTAGAGCAGGGTTCTTTAAAATTTTTATTAGAAAAGAATCATTGGGATTTAATTATTCAATTAATTTTAAAATTTTACATTAAACTAGTTTTTTATATTTTGAGTAGTTTCCATTTTTTATTATTATCAATAAGGTGATCTTAATAAAAATAAATTTTTTATGTTATCCTTCAATATTTAAAAGACGCAATTAAAAACAACATAATGGCTTTTTGGAAAATAGATTAACAAACGGACAACCAAAGAGTTTTCCCAGTGTAAAGTGTTACTCGATATTTTTTCGATAAAGAAGAAACAAATTTTTCAAAGTTTAAAAAAGAAAAATTTTGATAATTTATAAGAGAATATTAATAGTTATATATTATAAAAAATGGATTTATCGAACCATGGGTTTTATTTATCCCATTTTGTATTAGGAAGACACAAAGAGCTATTACTATTTATGTCTTGCCCAAAAATTCCCAACCATGATTTTGTTACAATTAATTAGAACAGACAGCCAGTTCCATGGGATCCAAAGGTTTAATTTACTATGTGTCACTTAGAAAGTAGCTTTCTGGAGAATATTTCAAGGCTTCGTTTTCTGGGGTTATTTTAGATCATATTTTGGTAATATTACTTTCAAATGTTTCAAAAATTACACCCAACTACCATTAACTTCCAAAAGGAGGGAACATTTTTAATTAATTAAATTAGATGTTTACCCGGACGTCGAACGCGTGAGAATTTTTTTTTAAAAAAAGAAACTCTTTACATACTATTTTTCCAGTGAAAGTTTCTGTACCCCTTTTCCAGAATAAGCAAACAATTAAAACTGACCAAGACTAAAAATTAAAAATTTGTTTTGTTATATCTTTATCAGTATAATACGTAATATGTTCAAACGTTTAATTAAATTATATTTGTAAATCAAATAGCCACTCCAGTATAATTTATTTCTATCGATGTACAGATAAAAACTTTGTTAATTTGCCCTTCTCAAACTCATTCTATTTCTTTGTTCTGTTATTAAAATCATCACAAAAATGTTTTAACGATTTGAAATGTGATAGAACGAACACGTAGATGATGTAGGTGCCTGTGCGTCAGCAGCGTTCATTACGCGAACAAAGAAGATGTTTTAACGTTAACCAGTGCGAAATTGAAAATGGACGCCTGCAACGACATCGCTCGGCAGGTTGAGTTTTAATTTTGCCCTCGTCGCGGCACCTTTGGTTGTTTTACTTTTTGTTTTGGAACGTCAAACGGCTTTCAATTTAATTTCATCCGTTCGAACGATAAATATTGGTTTCACAAACGTGCCACGAATTATATTAAGTGGTGTTCAATTACGTAGACCGTTGATTTTCCAAGACTGAAAACAATGTGTAAAATTTGTATGAAGATTTAACTCTAGGTCAGACTGTTTTTTTTTTATTAGATCAAGTTTACTGAGCACACTACAAAATAGCCCTAGCCAACTAGGAAACAACAATGAAAATTTGTCCAGTCCCCGCAGGATTTAAACCCCCGACCTCCAGTTTCTAAAATTTAAGTTCTACTTAATAACAAATATCTACGCTATTAATACCAATGAACTTGTAATAATATATAGCTTAAAAAAACTTCCTCCTAAGGCCTTCATCCCTAAAGCTTAATTAAGGTTATCGGTTAAAAGTATTCGTTGCCTCGGTAAAGTCAAATTGGGAAGTGCTTAAAGTCAACCAAGGCAAATTCTCGAGTTCGAGAGACGAAAATAAAGCGCCCACGATACGAGCTTTGAAACAGAAAGTACATTTCTTTTGGATACCGAAAAACGCATGGTTCGACATCCCGAATAAAGTCGAACCAATTTCCTGCTAATTCCGATTCTTTCACGTTATCTTTAATTCTAATTTACGTTCATAGATTCCTCAACCTTACCTAGACGAGGACTTTATTGATAGGTCTAGAGGCATAGTTGTATTTCTTTTTTATTGCTCTAGTAGCAGTAGCCTAAATTCGAAAACACTCAAGTTTTCGTCAGAATGGTTAATATTAACAACAAAAAAACTTATATTTTGTATGTAATTTACGGAGTAACCATTTGTTATGGGTTTAACACGAAGAGTGTTTTAAACAACCTCAAAAACTGAATGAATAACTTTAGTGGTTTAAATGGTAGCAAAGCTATTCATTGCAAAATATTTTTAATTTTATAGCAAGATAACGGTTAAAGTAAACAACGTTACAGATAATCGATTAACACATCAATACCATAAATGCCTCTCCAAAGGAAGGGCAACTCATTTCATTAAAATTGCAGTTTGTCAATTACGTCAAAATTGCTTCGAAAACTCTTTGCGCTGCAAACATTTATGCTAGTTCCGCCCTTGTCATGCCAGAAATATTCAAATGTGCCAAACATAGAGCTTTAGCCGGGCTTAAAAACTTTAGAGGTTTCCAATTAAGGGTTAAATGGCAGGATCCTTACCATTCGGGTTCTGGAATCGGAGGTTTTTTGAAATAATATTAAACTGTGTATTTTAATCGTAATATTCAAAATTTTAAGACAGCAAGTGATTCTTTTGTTGTTGTTCAGCCGTGAATTTACTTCCACTTGGCACAACAATAGCTTAAATGGCCTTTAGCTTGAACAGTGTGTTATATTTATATAAATATATCATAATATGCTTTTCAATATCAGTGAAAATATTTATAAGTAAGTTTACATCATAACACAACACAACAACAACGGATAATTTGTTCGGCGTCAAGAACAAATAAAGGAAATATCCAAAAACAATAAGATTAAAATTTAAGAACAATCTGAACTTTTTATTTATACTTTTATCTTGATGATTTAAGAGTGCAAAATTTTAGAAGAGGCTTTACAGGACATGGCAGACTCCATCATGACGGACCGGAAACACATTTTCTGAGATGTCTCTGTGATCAATATAATTCAAATCTGGAAGTGACACTGACAGGTGAGAGAGGAACCTAATTTGGACTCCAGCGAGAGCGGTTCACTGATAGATTACTCTGACCTAACCTCCAGCAAATCGTAATGGGCTCTGAAAAACTCCAAATGGAATTAAAAAACCCATTCCATGCTCTTAAAACATCGGAAACCACAATGGCAGTTGACGAGGTCTTGATGCTTGAGACCCATACTTGACGGGTAAAGGTTTGCACTGGCAGGAAGTCCAGACTCTGATGAGACGCGTCGTTATGGAACATCGCGGGAAAGAGTTGGACCCACTTGAAAGATGTGAACTTTCAAGCGGATCTGCAAACGATACGGAGACTACGAAAACCCGGATAACAGCGATTGAGCAATAGGGGTCGAAGTTTTAAAGGAAGCTGAAAAGCCACCTGCTGGAACTTGAAACATCTCCTGGCCAATGCTTTTTCTAATATCTTACCGGTGATGATGGAGTCTACGGCAAAATTGTAGGTCAAAGCTCCTCGATCTGATAACCGGGTTGACGGTCCGCGTGCTAGTCTTACTCGGCACCTTTCTGGTGAGCTTCCAGTTTTAGAAGTTCTGCTGTTAGGGCTTACCTTAAGCGCAACAGCCAGGCCCCGTCCTCGGAAGGCCCGGAAGGAATCGCGCCTGAACTGCTTATGGCAGGGGACGGCCTTAGTGCTAAGGATTAGGTTTTGAAGTGGCAGTAGGACGGTCATATAGTCAGAAGAACTGACGGCTCAATAAGGTCGACCTCCGACTTCACCTAATGATCGGCCGTTTTGGCGTTCAATGAAAAGGCCTATGTCCAGCAGTGGATCAATAAGGGCTGATAATGATTACGATGACCTTATTTTAATAATCTGACAGAAATAAAGAAATGACGGACGACCAGGAATGATTGAGGACGAACTGAAATTGTTGGAAACCTTTTGGGTATGGAAACCCATAAAACGTAGAGGCTGAAACAAAAAGTTGATATTAAATAAAAAGGGGAAAACATATATGATTAAGTTGTTATTAAGAAAATTTTAAGAATCTAACAAGTCGTACTATACTACATCATGCACATCTATACAACAATATATTTTATGGGACAATTGAAAGTCTTTTACAATGAACCCCAAAACATACTTTTCTCTCTCAACAAACCTTTTTTTTTCCTATGCATTTACTATTCCTGCTACAAATATACTTTAAGCATTTTGAGAAGATTTCTTGAAATAACAATGCGAAGTATACTTGTAACAAAAACAAATCGTGATAAAACCATAATTAATTTTAATTAATTTTTTTTTTGGAAAAAAGAAGTTGCATTTTCAGAGTAAAGTTTTTTATTCTTGTTCTCCCGGAAAATTAAATAATAAGATTTCTCATAATATGTATCTGAAAATAAGATGATACAACAATTATTACAGTACTTTTTAGTTTATTTATGGCCGAGTGTAATTACCAGACCCACACAATTTCGTGCTTCTTCACAAATTTAATAAAGCCGTACTGTACATTTTGTATGACAAAAAAATTGTAAGATTTCAATTGTTTTATCTACATGTAAGCTAACCAACTTTTTACCCTACATATTGGTAAAAATCAAATTCACCACGCTCTGGCAAGCAAACGCCTTTCATTATTTTTCAGCAGATTGCGTGTGTGTGCCAGAGCGCCACATTTCTGGTGATAACTGGCGTTTGACAGATCAATTTAAATTCAGTTTGAAATTTTTTTCTAAAATAGCTTTGTATTAAAAAAAAGTAACGAAGCTTTTTTTGATTAGGGACAAAGCCAAACATAAAGCAAACGTCTATAACCCAAGAAATACACTTTTGATTACTAAAAAATGTTTTACAAAGTATACTTTATAATGTTTGATACTATACACACATTTTATTGGTAATATCAAGCTTTCAAGCACCACTACTGCACAACCCCTTAGTTTCTGACGATGCGTATGAATCTATCCTATATTTTAGAGTATAAATTTATATGCCTTTCATGGCACTTCTTATTTACGTAAAAAAAGTTTTTGTTCAAACTTGCATAATAATTTTCACCGTATGGCTGGCAAATAAGCTTGAAATTGGTCTTTAGAACATTTTAGTTCAATATTGATTATCGATTTACAACCTCACGTGAGTTTGATATTATTATAAAAGAACAGAAAGGAGCCAAGCTGACAGATACTTTAATAGAAGAACCCCGTGATTTTGATATTAAAGAAAATAGCCCGTTATCTCATTTCCAATACGAAGCGATAAGTTCCTGAAACGATAACAAAGATCCAAGACAAACAATTGCGATGACTTTGTGTTTGGAGGTTGATTTTCACGTTTTGGATTGTGCAGATACATTAGTTCTAATCCATTAAACTTTATTTATATGACTTTGACTTTATGAATAAACCATCAAACAGTAATAATTAAATAAAATTGAAAATTTGCTGATAGGATTAGTGTAAGCTCCATAAGAAAAATATGATCTCAATGTAAAAGGATTCAGCCAATCGGAGTACTCACGAGTCTAGTACGTCTTGATGGAATTTTACAAAAACTATAACAAAAGACAAACACCAATAAGATAAAAAGTTTTAAATAAAACATTAAATAATAATGTATAAAATAATAACTATTACATAAATAACATTAATACCAAATGTTAGCTTGAAAAATTGATAAAAACTTTACTTGTTCACTATACCAAACCTTGTATTATATAAATATAAGGATTAAGAGATTAATATCTCGGAAAATGCCTTCTTAAAGATGTTAATTTTGCCTTTGTTATTGCAAGTCATGGTGGTGGTATCGCCCTTAAAGCTTATTCACTTGCCCTAATACCTGCTGATTCAAAAAATATTTAACAAATAATTTTTAAAAATAGAACATAAACAAAATATAAATATAATTAAATGTAATAATAATATAAGTGTAGTTTGGTTACTTGCTTTTCTTGAAACTTTAGGGGTTAATACCATGCATACTTCACTATGGTCTTGTAAAAAAAAAGGGAGATAACAGGTACCATGCATAATGTCCCTTCCTTCTAGGCCTTCTTCACCCCATTTCTTTACTATTGGTTTCCAATTAATGAAGAGAGATTGCTACTTTACCGTTCACACTAGCACTATTTAATGCTATTTTAAAGCTTGTTTCTATGTCCTGTTTGCTCAAAGACAACCCTTCAGTCAGCAATCTTATTTTAAACACTCAATCAAAGTAATATATATTGCATAAAGGCACAGGGCTTGTACAACAGGAACATTACTCAGTTATTTACTTTAAGAACAATAATTAATTGTTGATGAGAACGAAACTGAAATACACGCTTTAAGTAATGAACACATATTTACGCGAATGGCATGCGAACATGAACTTTAAAATAATATGTTTTTGACCGAGATCATGAGAGTGTTTTTTTTTTATTTATATGTTACCTCGTTGCTCTGCTCTTAGAGCACGATATTTTTATCTTTTTTAATCACACGATTTTGTGTCATTGTTCCAATTTTTTATAATTTTAATTTTACTTTTAAGATATTAAAATATAAAATTGGGCACTAAAATCACAACCTCGTTGATTAAATATTCCGTAAAAGAAGACTTAAATATTTATTTATTTATTCTTTATGCACTAAAATATCATAGGTGGGCTAAGCCTTATTTTATTGACAGCCAACCAGGGAGTTTATGAAAAATTAGGTGGTCATAAAATAAAGATAAACCAAATTATGTGTAGTTAGATATTAAAAGAGTATAATAATAAATAAATTTACCTAATAATGGAAACCATAAATATCCATGAAAATAATAGCTAAATATTTATATACACAATTATATAAACGCCTAGCCTTGTGGTAGGCGTTTGGCTGAAAACCGGAGGTCGGGTTCAATCGGACTAACCAAATTTTCATTGTTGTTTCCAGTTTAGGGCAATTCCAAATCACCCAATTGTCTGAAAAGTAAGATGATCTGCGTCAGATGGGCTGTAAAATGGTCCCACAACCCATTGAAGCGTGGTGGATTAAGTCCAAAACCCCAATGGATAGTTATTAGGGGAGGCCAATGTCAGCAGTGGACTATCACAGGCGATATGATGTTGATTCATATAAACACAAAATAAATATATGTACACAATTATAACTATAAATAGACAAATGTCAAGCCAGTTGCTTTCGATTCTCTCAAATAGTATTACCATTTTCTAAATTGGACGATGTTGAAGCCAATTCTGATTTCCAAAGGGATTCACAAATTATAGATTGATTGTAAAAGATTTATGAATGAAGTCGGCGATGACGGGACAACAGTAGAATGGGTTATTCGTAAGAAGATTTATAAATAATCACTGAATATTGGAAATAGGGACGGCAAACGCGGAGAAGAGGACGAAAAAGAAGGGAAAAAGGGAGTAAGTGCCCTTGATGATCGACGTTATCGAATTCAGCCACTAATTTTGACTGATAGGACGACACATGTCATGTTTAGAAAATATTTTTACCAATTGTACTCCTTGAAATTATCTATAATTAAACTGGATAGATATTTTATAAATATTCATTTATTGAAAAAAATTATAAAATTATTTGAGGCATATTCAAAGCACATTTAAGGTAATATAGTGAGGTTATAAGGTTAATATTTAATATTTTTTAGTATTAAAACGGTCTACAAAATATATTGATTAAATTAAAAGATATCAGGTATAAAATGGCGGCAGAAATCGCGGGTGTTTTCTAGAGGGACGTTGTCACCCTAAATCTGGGTAAACGGGACTAACATTAATGTCTTATGGAACAGCGCGTTGTTGATGCAGTATTGACAATGCATGCGGGCATCGGTGACCATTTCTATCATTGGCCCGACTATCTTGCCTGCGAGGCAATAATAATAAAACTACTCATAATGCGAAAATGTCCGTATATTTTCGTTTAAAATTTTAATTGTTAACATATTTATAAATTTCAACGATTTTATATTTTAATTACTTTTGGAATAAGGCCGCATACATGTACTCAATAATTTTTACATTACGGGATCGAAAACAATTTTAAATAAATTTATAATTTATTAATGCAAATTTATAAATCAATAATCCACTTTTAAAACTTAGTTTTTTGTTTATTAATTAATGTATTCACGGCTAAGTGACGAATATTACTTTAGTTTATCTGAAAAACACTTTTTAATCATGGCAAAATTGCTTTTCGAACTCTTTGCAATGTCAATATTTACGCTGGTGCCGCCCTTGTCGTGTTCCGATGTGCGAAATAAACAACGAACCAACTATTTAAGGCAAAAGGCAGGAAATATTGTTCCGTTTATATTTATAATAATTATGGCTTTATATGAATATTTAAATATTAAACATAATTTGGAATTTATTCAGCCAGATTGTTGATTTAATAAAGATTCATTCCTGATTTTTCAATTTAATTACGCACCAAGTCAATCAGAACTTTTGTTATGTATTTTACGATATTATCGGTATTAAGTTTTATCGAATATGGGTTGCGTTAAAGCACTCTTAAATCTTGGGAGCGTACTTGATAGAGCAAGTTGAGGTCATATCACTGATTTAATAATGCATGAGCAAGCATTGCATATGCCTCCTTGCATCCTAGTTAGTGCAACAGTCACTTATAAGGTCTTTAGATTTAATTGAGTGAGTTACGTAAGATATAAAAAAATAGATATTCATACTAACCGTACTAATGTCTTACAATTTGTTTTGTTTAAATATTCATCGAATTTTTATTAACATTTTACGTTTATAATATTAGTACTTATTTTTTAAATGATAGATCATTTGACAGAGATATACATAGATTTTCATTTTAATATTCTCTTAAATACTTTATGGGTTCAATAGTATTAAATGGCCATTGGACGTCGGAAGCTTTTTAATTAATTGCTTGAAAGCTTTTGAAAAAAATATTCCAATTGTCGACACTAATTGCTTTGCTAAGTGAAATGTAGCGCATAAACATGTAGGACGACGGTTGCGAACGATGTTAACGTTTTACTGAGTTGAACACTCCAGTAGACATCCCAGCAGGCACAATAAGCTGGGCGTGTTTTATTTATGATGCTTAGAAGTTAATCAGTCCGGTGCGAGGGTTAACTAGGCGAGAGATCACCAGGAGCGCAGGGCAGAATGATCTCGTTGAACAAATTAGAACGTGTTGTTGAGCAAAGCATCTTTTAATGACACTGATAACCCACTGACACCTATATGCTATATCTAAAAATATATACAGATCGTTATCAAATCATATGTTTATTTATGCAATTAGTACAAGTAATAATAAAAATCGCCCCCCAGATGAGAGGTTGCGTACTATGTCAAACTTTATTCTAACCGTACTATTTTTCTTGAAATTCTCCATCCTGAGTTTTAAATGTTGAACAATTAAATTGACATAACATAACTTAAAAAGGGAATAAATACTAGATTTCTCTGAACACTATTCCGAATATTATTAGTAGGTTATAATTTTCATTCCCGTATGCTGTCGTGTCACTATATTTTAACTTGAGATCTTAATAATTTGGTTCAATGTTATATTTCAGAACTTTATTCTCATTGTATTTACAACATGTTATCACTTTATGTCCTTGTTTAATAAATGGCAAAGCGCCGTTGTATCTTAGAGTATTAATAGCGTATTTGTGTTTATTTAGTAATATTTCTCTATTATATTAAGAACAACCCTGGCTGTACAGTTCTTTCTGTTTTTAGTGTTAAAGGAATAAATCTTTACTTTACTTTTTTTAATGAATAAAAAATGAAGAATTAAATCTACTTATTACTGGGTTTTTAATTTTTGAAACCAACATTTTTAACATGTGTAACTTTCATGTAAACTTACGCTACATTACCTTAAATGAGCTCAAATATGCCTCGTTGATAATAGTGTATAACATTGAAATGGTTGTTGTGAGCTATTTTTAAAATTATATATATGCGCTTGCGCACTTTATTACAGTAAAATTTTAGAAGCATAAATACGTAAAATACTTTTCAATCGCCCTTTTACGGTTTTAGGAGCGTTTTCAATTTAATCGCAAAAATTTGTGATTGTCGATGGTATTTTTATAGTTTTCTAATACCTATTAAACTACTTATCATAAAAATAAAATAACTAAGCTCCTAAATGGGGACGTCTTCCTTTTGGCAAGTCGGTCAAAGCAGGCGCAAGAGCAAGCGGTTCGTTGCATAAAAGCAGAATTGGTATGCACAACTGGTATATTACATAGTTTTCATTCAATAATTAATTAAATCGGTAAATAGAAGGCTTGATTCGATGCATAAACGCACACAATTGGTAAAATACTTATTTATTCGCTATTATTTTCATTAAGAATAATTATTTAATGTTAATGAGAACTAAAGGAGAAAAATTACTCTTTTCTAACCATTATGTGAGAATGAGTTTTAAAATATTTCCAACTGTTTAAAAATTTGCATAATCATTGGCAGTAAGGTGCAACGTAAATACCGTCAATATTAATTTTAAGCTTGAATAAGATCGAGAAAACAGTTTGTCACTTACGCCTGCAGCTAGTGGTATAGGCGTGTGCTTTAGAAACCGGAGGTCGGGTTCGAATCCGCGGGACTCAACAAATTTTCATGTTGTTTCCTAATTGAATTTGGCCGATCCCCCAATTGCCTTGAAAAAGGATGATCCATGCGGCGATGGGTATGTAAAAGTCGGTCCACCTACCAAACCGATTGGACCAGGTGATGGGATGATCTAAACCCAATGGATAGGGGTGTATTAGGGGAGGCCTATATCCAGCAGTGGACTATCACAGACATGATGATGATGATAATGAATAATTTACAATTGATTCTTTCTTATCGTTCAATTATACGATGCTAAGTAATAAATAACATTTTAACTTATGTGAAAAACACATTTTTAATTATGGCAAAATTGCTTTTCGATATCTTTGCCATGTTAATATTAACGCTTCAGTCACCCTTTTCGTGTTTCGATGTGCGAAATAAACAATGAACTCACAATTTAACGGTCAATAGCCAGGAAAATATTGTAAGGTTATTTATTGAATTTAAATTATAAAACATGCAAATGACTTAAACCAGCATAATTTAATTTAGATAAGATTATATACTGATTTAATTTACATTTTATACTGCACTTGAATATTAATTAGAACTTTTTTTATGTATTTCACGATATCATCCGTGTTAAGTGTATCGAATATGGGTTGCGTTAAAGTATCTTTATCTTGGAAGCGCACTTGATAGAGCAACTTTAGGTCATATCACTGGGGCTGCTTTTTTTCATAATGAACAAGCATCGCGCATGCCTCCTTGCATCCTATTTAGGGCAACAGTTACTGACATGGTCTTTAGATTTAATTGAGTGGGTTACGTTATATCTTATATAAAAAGCGTATTTTCATATTTGGACAATAAATATGAATATTCGATATCCTAAAAATTAACGTCTGTCGTATAAATTTTTAATTACTTATAATAAGTTAATTTTTTAAATTATATAAAAATTAATTAATGACCCTCTGCTTGCTTATTTTCACAATAAAAACTATTTTAAGTCATTATAACAATATAGAAAGAAGTAGAGTCTATAAAAATATGATCAATTTTCATAACCAAACAGCGCCCTAGAAAGAATAATTTAAACTTGTTCTAATAGCAAAAAAACACGATATTGTTCTGTATTCGTCCCTCTAAAATCAGACGTTCCCTTCTACGGAGAAGAAAACTTTATAACAGCTCATCTGTCTACATTACTTTTTTAGTTATTAGTTTTATTAGTCCTTTAAAACATTCCAGTTTACTTTTGCAAATTGCAATCTCAAAATTCTATATATGGCATTAGCTTCGTGAGCAACTTAATATATTTTTCTAATCTGTTTTGTAAAATAAAAAAGTCTTCTATTAAATTACTACTTGAATTTGCAAAAGCGGGGTATAAACTATTTACAAACACTTGCATCCTTAATTTATACAATAATAGTCTGCTCAAGTCTAGAGTTTACTGCAAAAATAAAATAATATACCTCTCTTTGTTTTACAATATCATATTTTTAAAATCTACTCTGAATTTTTTGCATAACAAATATCCACGCTTCTAAACTGTACATTTATAGAATTAGTAGAATTTTTCTCATTACAGATACAGTGAGAGATATGCAAAGATCTTTCATTTAATATTCTCTTTATTTTAGGATCGATAGGATAAATACCATCGGAACGGAAGCTTTTAAATCAATTACTAGAAAGCTTTTAAAACAATTTTTCCATTTGTCGACACAAATTGCTTTGCTAAGTGAAATGGAGCGCATAAACATGTAGGACGACGGTTGCGAACGGTGTTAACGGTGTTAACGTTTCACAGAGTTGAACACTCCAGTAGATACCCCGGCTGAATAGGCTACGGAGCGTTTTATTTATGATGCTTTGAAGTTAATCACTCCTGTTAGAGAGTTAACTGGGCGAGAGATCGTCAGAAGCGCAGGGCGGAATGATCACGTCAAACAAATTAGAACTTGTCGTTGAGCAAAGAATATTTTACAACACTGACAACCCACTGTCATCTAAATACTACATCCAACCCATATAAAAATATTAAATTATTTATTTACCGCTATAGGTAACAAGTAATTAAATCCAAGAATGAGCGGAACCTACCAACATACAAAACGTTTCTAGCGTGTCTATAGTCGGCACCCATTGGTGGCTTGGAGGAGGCCCGTTAGTGAAGACGGAACGTTGGTCGACCGACCAGGTGGGATACCGACCCGTTCAGAGCAGCTTCTTGGTGCGATAGCAGGAGTTGGGCTGTCTTGGCGTTCATTGAAAAAGGCCTTTGTCCATTAGTGGACGAATAAAGCTGCTGATGATGATGACGATGAAACGTTTGTGTATTAATATTCTAAATCCTACGTTTTAAATGTTTAGTAAAGCAATATAAATACTCGTTGTTGAATAATTAAATGCACGTAACTTAAAAAAACGGTAAAATTTAAAAATTCAGAGCACAATTGTGATTATTTTTATTAAGTTATGATCTTCATTTCCCCATGCTCTTGTGTCTAAAACAATTAATTTCACTTAATTCTTCGAGTAAAAAATAGGATTAAACTGGGTTTTTAATTTTCCTAAAACCACCATTTTCATACTTCTGAAGATTTAAAATAATGCTAAAAATTATACGGTTTTTTTTTATTTAATTTATTTTGAACTATACATTATGGTCAATAAGCAAAAATAGTATATCCTGGTTTTAACTTTTTTAAATAGAATTTCAATTCAAAACCGTAAATACACGCCAGTTTCTATTTAAACAGGCAGACATGTCCAACAAGTGCGAGCCGTGCTCCCGTTTCGATTATTGAAATATTGGAAATAAAATATATCCGCCATCACATTTCCACGTGACAAGCGGAAATAAAACCCGCCTACGAATCGACGCGGCGACACTCCGACAAACAGACATGAAGGTAAATATTCTATGGGACAGATCCCCGAAATCTGCGCTATTGTGTAACTGATTAATAAACTGCAATCGTATCAGAGTTATACATTGACACGCGTTTGAATAGACTCAATTCGTGCAATTAACTTAACGTCTTAAAGTGTTAATATTGTCAACCTATCAATTGTGTAAATCTATTAATTTAACAGCATTTAATAAACAATATCCTCAGTAAAACTATTCTTATATATTTTTAATTTGGTGTTAAAATGATATTTTATTTTAAATAAATAAGTAAGAACATACGGTTAGCCATATTTTTACAACTGTAATGAAATGGTTTTAATCAATCTGGTTTATTTATTTTACTTCTTTATTATTCTTACTCTTCATATCATACTTTTTTGAGCTTCGTAAGTGCCGGAGAGCCTAAATTGAATAAATGATTTTGACTTGACTGATCTTGGACTTGAATAGTGACTCAGCAACTGTTGAAGAAGATAAAAGTTAGTTGGTAGTAGAAACTGGAATGTTAATAAACTGTTTACAAGTAACGCATAACGATACATTAATTTTAACTTCTCAAGGGTTTTAATTACGGGGGTTTATTCGATATGTGGTCTGGTACGTTATTAACATAAAAGCTTTATACTATGGTATATTAAAACATTACTTCATTACTAAAATGTCTAAACTAACGATTTCATATTCTAAAAGACCAAACGAAACGATCAAGGGAGTTTGTACAAAATCGTGCTTTCTCCACTTGCTCACGCATTTGGCTTAACCTTCAATATTCTTCAAATTAGTCACTCGTAATTTTTATTTAGGTGTCTGGGTTTTTATACTTGATTAGTATGTCAGCATTTCGAAACGAATACCATATACAACTCGGAGAGCTTTTTTTATATTATTGGCGCCGTGTTGCATACCCTACTTTCGGTTTATGGAACTTTTAGGTTTTGCTAGTGTCGAACTCCGCTTCTCAATTACGTGCTTTCGTCCGATAAAACAATGAAAATACTTGGTTCGTTTGAAACTTGTCATTAATCTTATTTTACTGGAACGTAATTATAAATTTTCGACATTGTTAATTTACGGAAGCCATGATACAACATAATATTTAATTAAGGTTATTCAATAATATACGCTCTAAATATATTAAATTGTTTTTAAAGTAAATATTTAATTGTATTATTCTATAACAACAATTTTTAGCGAAATTTTAACAAATACATTTAACAAAGAAATATGACCGACTTCAAACGGTATTATAACCATTTTGGGCAATATAAGCGGGTGACAACGTGCCCTCTGCAAGAAACTACTCCGAAATTTCTGCCACTGCATTTTAAATCTCTTATATCTTTTAAGGTATTAATTTAAACAATGTCATGTACGACACGTTTTATGTACATAGAATGAAATATTTTAAAGTGCATCACATTTAATGTAAAGTTGCACTACCTTACTTAAAATGAACTTTGAATATGTCTCATTGTAATTTTCAGCAATTTTATTAATTCAATTACCAATTTAATTCAATTAAGCAATGTTCCTCATTGCAATTTTAAGCAATGGTAATAGGACGCCTCCTGAGAAGAACCGGTGATAGAAACTCAGGGAGCCTTTTTATCATCTTTTAAAATAATCGAATATACATTCATATGAGCTATATACAGTTCTATTATACGTACAATAAATTTGAATAGGCCTTGAGCGAGCATTCCATTAACAGGATGTGTTATAATTTTTAAATTAATTTATATTATAATAACCTTTAACACATGAACGTTCCTTTACTACTTTTTTAAATTTATAAATAGTTAAATTCTGAATTTTCACTGGGATTTGGTTGTAGAATCGTATAAATTGTCCCATAAAAGATTTGCTTATTCGTTGCAGTCTAGTTTCTGGAAGAATAAAATAATGTTTGTTTGTGGTATTTATGTTATGTGCATCAAAATACTTGCGAAAGCATTGCTATTTTTCTGCATAACGCTTAGCACTAAGATTAAGAAAACAGTTTGTAATCAATTACAATTAACTTTTAAAACGTTGTTTTTTTATCGTTCAAGTGACAATCAATATTTTAGTTTAAGTAAATAACACTTTTTTAAACATTGCTTTTCAAAATTGCGAGCTCTTTGTCATGTCAATATTTACGATAGCGCCGCTCTTGTTGTGTTGTGACCCGATGTGCGAAATAAACAATGAACTAACAATTCAAGGGTCGAAGGCCAGGAAAATATTTTAAGGTTCAACTTTATGTATTGAATTTAAATAACAAAACATGCAATTTAAATTAAACCGGCATAATTTAGTTTAGATAAGATTATGTACTGATTTAATTTACATTTAATACTACACTTTAACGTTAATAAGAACTTTTCTTATGTACATTACGATAACATCTGTGTTAAGTTTATCGAATATGGGTTGCATTAAAGTACTCTTAAATCATGGAGAAGTACTTGATTGAGCAAGTTGAGGTCATATCACAGGGGATGCAGCATTTAATAATGCATCGCGTATGCCTCCTTGCATCTTATTTAGTGCAACAGTCACTTATATGTTCTTCAGATTTAATTGAGTGGGTTACGTAAGATTAAAAAAGCGGATATTCATGTTTATCGTTTCCACATCCTAAAAATTGCCGTCTGTCGTTTGACCTTTTTATTACTTAACGCAAAAAGTTAATTTTCTATTAATAGAATTCAGTATATATTGATAAAAAATTTAATTTTAAAAGTTAACGCTTCACGTCTTGTTTGCTTACGTATTTTCACAATAAAAAATCATTTAAGTCGTTCTAAAAATATTGAAAAAAGTAGAATATATAGAAATATGATTAATTTAATAACCAAACAGTGCCTTAGAAAGGATAATTTAAACTGCAAAAGCAAAAATGTCTGTTATCGTCCCATTAAAAGCAGACGTTCTCTTCTACGGAGAAAAAGACTTTATAACACCTCATCTGTCTTCATAAATTTTATTAGTTATATCCTTTAAAATATTCCAGTTTACTTTTACAAATTGCAATCTCAATAATTCTATTTATACATTAGCTTCTGTAGCAACTTAATATATTTTTGTAATCTATTTCGTATAATGAAAAAGTCAGCTATTAAATTACAACTTAAATTTGCAATAGCTTGGCATAAACTATTTACAAACACCTGCATCCTTAATTTATACAATAATAGACTACTCAAGTTTACTGCAAAAATAAAATAATAAAGCGGTCTTTGTTTTATAATATTATATTTTTAAAATATATTATATTTAAAATCTATTCTAAATATTTTACGTAACATAGGATAGGATGAAATGGCCATGGGACGTCGGAAACTTTTAAATCAATTACTAGAAAGCTTTTAAATCAAATTATTCCATTCGTTGACACAAATTGCTTTGCTAAGTGAAATGTAGTGCATAAACATGTAGGACGATGGTTGCGAATGACTTGAACGTTTCCCAGAGTTGAACACTCCAGTAGACATCCCGGCTGAATGGGCCACGGCGCGTTTTATTTACGGTGCTTTGAAGTTAATCAGGGCTAACTAGGCAAGAGATCCTCAGGAGCGCAGAGCGGAATGATCGCGTCGAGATAATTAGAACGTGTTGTTGAGCAAAGCATCTTTTAATAACACTGACAGCCATTCGACACCCATATTCTACATCTTTGAACTATAAATAAAAATCGCCCTCAGAATGAGAGGTTACGTACTATGTCAAACTTTATTCTATTTTTTTTTAATTTCCATCCTGAATTTAAAATGTTAAATAATTAAGAGGACATTACATAACTTAAAAAGGGATTAAATATTAGATTTGTCAGAACAATATTCCGATTATTTTTATTAGGTTATAATTTTCCCGTATGCAGTCGTTCGTCACTTTATTTTAACTTGACATCTTCATATATCGGTTCAATGTTATATTTAAGAACTATATTCTCATTTTATTAAAAAGATTATAATTTTTCATTCGCATATTGTCACTTTATGTCATTGTGTAAAGATGGCACAGCACCGGTGTGTCTTAGAGAATTAATGGTATACTTGTGTTTCTTTTTATTAATATTTACTTTAATATTAACAGAAAAACTTGCAATCGAAAGAAAGGTATAAAGTTTACTTTACTTTTTTAAATGAAAAATTAAATTTACTTCATCATCATCAGCCTGTGATAGTCCACTGCTGGACATAGGCCTCCCCTAATACACCCTTATTCATTGGGTGATTTTGGACCGTATTTCACCACGCTGGTCCATTGCGGGTTGGTGGGTGGACCGACTTTTTACATGCCCATCCGACGCATGGATCATCTTACTTTTCAGTTAATTGGGTGATCGGCCCAAATTGCCCTAAACAACTAGGAAACAACATTCAAATTTTTTTGAGTCCCCGCAGGATTCGAACTCATAATCTCCGGTTTCTAAACCTCACGCCTTTACCACTAGGCTAAGGCTGGTCAGTCCTTTTTCCAAATTTAATTATAACTGGGTTTTTAAATTTCTTGAAACCAACATTTTTATAATTTTAAAGATTTTACATTGCCATTAATAATATAACATTTTTTTTTCCTTTACTTCATTTCGAAATATATGTGACCAAAACCTAAAAATATCTCGGATGCAACTTTTTTTTAAATGGAAAACGTCAATTCGAAAACCGTAAATGCACGCCGGTCTCTATTCAAAGTGCAGACATGTTTGACAATACTGTGAGCCCTACTCCCGTTTCGATTACTGAGATATTGGACATAAAATTTAACCGTTATCACATTTCCACACGACAAGCGGAAATAAAACCCGCCTACGAATCGACGCGGCGACGCTCCGATAAACAGACATGAAGGTAAATATTCTATGGGACAGATCCCCGAAGCCTACGCTAGTGTGTAACTGATGAATAAACTGCAATCGTATCGGACTTTATACATGGACACGCGTTTGAATAAACTCAACACTCCAATTAGCTTAACAGCTTGAAATGTAAATAATATAATTTAATAAAAATAATGGGTAGAAAATATTTACCGGGTTACTATAGTGCCGCAGACCAGGCGCGATCCGCACGTGCGCGGGTTGCGCGTGTGTTGAGGCTCCGCATTTATGAATTAATTTTGTAGCGTGATCGGTAACCAATAATACACAAATTATAATTGGAAAAATTGGTTATTACGTAATGTTTTTGAATTTGGTTAAGCAATAGTATTTATAATTAGAGTGTTTAAATTCCGTTTAATTAAGAATTAGGTGTATTGATATTATTCATATAATAAATATTATTAGTTTAATAAATACCTAAATAGACAAAAATAATTTAAATATTGATAAACAACAAAAAAAAAATCAATTTGGAGCTTTATGATTTGAGCATTTAACGCGACAGAACCCCACGTGAAATACAAAACACCCGCGATCGTTGAATAGCACAAAGTAACTTAATGCCGCACGCGACCCATGACCTGCTAAACAATCGAATGTTTGTGATTTGATTATCTAGCTAACGGGTTACAATTGGCCCGGGTTGCAAGAAATGATCGGCTGACGCAGCCCTAGTGTAAAGTAGCATTTCAGAATGAAGGCCTGGCTATACAGCTCGAAAAAAGCTGGCTTTTATATTATTGGCGCCCTGTTGTATACCCTATTTTCGGTTCTCGGAACTTTTAGTTTTTGCAATTGTCAAAGTTCTTAATTACGTGCTTTCGACCGATAAAAAAATAAAAATATGTAGTTCGTTTGAAACTAGTCATTCACCTTATTTTACTGGAAGGTAATTTAGTTGCGATGATATGATACAATAATATATTTTAATTAGGTTGTTCAAAAATATTCGCTTTAAATATATAAAACTGTTCTCAATGTCTGTATTTCTAATTGCATAATTGAATAACAACAAGTCGAATTTAAACAAAAAAATATGTCACGCCATTCGTCGACTTCAAACGGTATTATAACTATATCAGTGGGTGACAATGTGCTTCTGCAAGAAACTACCCCAAGATTTCTGACACTGCATTTTTAATTTCTAATATCTTTAAAGCTTTTCATTTTAATGTTAAATGTCATATATGACACGTTTTATGTTCATAGAATGAAGAATACTTTAAGTGCATTAATTTTTATGTAAACTTACACTACATTACCTTAAATGAGCTTTGAATGAGCATTTTCGCGGACTTTATTATAGAACAATTTAAGGAGTATAATTACGTATTTTTTTCAGTCTACCTTTTGCGGTTTCGGAAGCGTTTTCAATTTAATTGTAAAATAAAAGTTAAAAGTAGTGATTGTGTAAGTGAGTGATAAATTTAAAAGTGTGATCGGTACTGTTTTTTTTAGTTGTCTAATATCTATTCAAAGTCAAATCATTATTCAACATGGAAGCATTACACTTTCTTATTGATTGTCAAATAAACAAACACCGGATCGGAAATGGAAGCCTCTGATCTAAGAAAAACCGGCCTAATAAACTCAGCGGCCTTTTTTTCCTACTTTCATTATGTTTACAAAATTTTTACAATATATATCACATTTTAATAGTTTGATAGCCTGGATTTAATAGCCCAAAGCGAACAGTTCATTACCATTGTGTTATCTATCAAGTAGTCATTACAGCAATAAATTCCTTTAAAACTATTTCAAATTTATTTACAGATAATAGGTGAACGTTTTCTGGGATTTTGTTGTAGAAGAGTGTATATTGTCCCTTGAAAAATTTCATTGTTCTTCGGAACCTAGCTTTTGAAAGAACAAAATTACGCTTATTCCCTATTTATATTATGTGTGTCACAATGTTTTACAAATTCATTTTTATGTTTACGATTATTAAACTACTTATCACAAAAAGAAAAGACCTAAGCTCCGAAATGAGTACCTTCTTCATGTGGGAAGTTGGTCAAAAAAGCAGGTATGGTTCGTTGTATAAAAGCACAGAACAGTTATACACAATTAGTACATTACATAGTTTGTCATTACCAACAATAATTAATTAAATCGGTAAAACAAGGTTTGATTCGACGCATTAACGCACACAATTAGTAAAATACTTAGTTCTTCGCTATTATTTTCATTAAGAATAATTATAAATGTTAATGAGAACTAAAGGAGAAAAATTACTCTTTTTCCAATCAACACATTATGTGAGAATGAGCTTTAAAATATTTCAAACTGTTTGAACATTTTCATATTCATTGGCAATAAGGTGTTACGTAAATACCGTCAATATTAATTTTTTGCTTTAATAAAACTGTTTGTAATAATTTACAATTGATTCTTTTTTATCGTTCAATTATACGAGGCTAAGTGATAAATAGTATTTTGGTTTATGTGAAAAACACATTTTTATTATGGCAAAATTGCTTTTCGATATCTTTGCCATGTCAATATTGACGCTTGTGCCACCCTTTTCGTGTTTCGATGTGCGATATACACTTTAAGCACTAATTGTACATAGGCGGACTTAATGCCATAGGCATTTTCTCCCAGTCAACCTTAAGGTGGTGCAGAGTGGGGAGGTGCAAAGATAAAAAAAAGAGAAAGTAACGCTTAAATATAAGTTAAAGTATAATTTAAAAATATATATTATGATATACATATATGCAAGTAAATATATATTAATTTATACATGTATATAATATATATATATATATATATATATATATATATATATATATATATGTGTGTGTGTGTGTGTGTGTGTGTGTGTGTGTGTGTGTGTGTTATTATGATATACAAATATATATACATAATTAAATATATATACATTTTGCAAGTCTTTTCATAAGTGTTTTGGTTTTCTTTTTAAAAGTAATATAACTTTAAGCCATCCTGATTTCAAGAGGTAGCGCATTCCATAAAAGTACACACTGGATAAAGAATGTAGAGTGCATCAAGTCAGAACGGTGAACGGGACATTGTAGTAGACGATTTTGTGTCGATCGAAGGTTTTTGTTACTGACTTTATATAGATACCAGAAATAAGAAAATATATAGAAGGGTGTAGTAGGAGAATTTAGAAAGGCATAAAGAGTGGTCAGGGCTCGTAAGGAGCGTCGCTGACGAATAGGCAACCACTGAAGTTGGGAACGGTATGCAGAAATGTGGTCGTATTTACGTAAATTGAAAACGAATCTAATGCAGTTATTGAGAAGTCGGTCAAGTTTGTTGAGGTGATCAGCATTTAGGTCAAAGTGTCACATGTCATTATAGTCGACAAGCGGGAAAATTAAGGTCTGCACGAGCGTGACTTTTGTCTGAATGGGCAAAAAGTTTTTAAAGGCATCGCAGAACGCCGTCACTTTCCTTACAACACTTGCAACTTGAGCATTCCAACTCAGCGTTGTGTCAAAATATAAACCGAGATTTTTAACCTCAGGGCTGAGTGGAATATGGCTGCTATCAAAAGTAATTTGAGGAAATGGTGTCATATCAACCTTTCTCAAAGTGCGTGTACTACCAAGATAGCGGCGTAGAGGCAAGGGAGGACATCGCCCAAATAGTTGAGCGGGCGGCCCCTTGACCTTTTTGCTAAGGCACACGCGGTGTAGAGGGTAACGAAAGGGCGGACCTCCTCGCGAAGGAGGCCGCCACCCGTATTAAAAGGCGACCGACTATGACAAATGCCCGGTTTCATTCGTCAAGAGAATTCTTCGGCAAGAGTCCATTGACGAATGGAACCGGCGCTACATGTCGGAGCCAATGGCTCAACCACCAAGCTTTTCTTCCCAAACGCGGTCGACGCGCACCAAATTGTTAGGAAACTAGAGCTGAGTCCACCGCTGGCAGGCACTAACGGGATGGGGTTTCGTAGAGACTCCACTGCTTCAATGTCGGATGACCCGACATGCGAATGCGATGGGAGGCTCCGCAGAGCGTCCTGCACCCTCTAACGCAGTGTCCAATCTTCGGTAGGCAACGACAAGACCTAGCCACTCGAAATTGGCATGACATCTCGGAAAGCAACATACCAACTATTATGAACAGCAATCACAAAGCCTTCATAAAATTCCTGCAAAAGGTAGTCGAGCTTGCAAACAAAAAAGAACGCCACAAAATAAATATGAACATATATCATAAGTATATATGACTGATATTTGGACATAAGAGCAAGGGCAAAAATGAAAATAATATAGTATTAAAATGTTATATTAAGAAAAATAGAAATAAGCAGTAATTAGTAAATGTAAATAGCGGTGAAAATGCACTGGCGTAGGACTAAGAAAGTGGATACAAATAGTAAAATATGTTCAAAATGTTAATTAGAAAGTGAAAAAGATATATATAAGAAAATAAACATGTAAATTAAGATAAGGAAACGATAAATATAAGCTAATAAAATGTAAGTTAAGATAAGAAAATTAATATAAGTAAACAGAAAGTAAACAAAAATAAGTAAAGATTAATATTAGTATATAAAAATGTAACTTAGGATAAATAGAACATAAATGTCAATAGGTAACACAAAACGTAAATCGTGCAAAAGGTCCTGATCTGCCATGTCAGGGAAAATAAGTTTAAAAAAAAGCTTGACACTTTAAGAGGTTAACGGTTAATCCTAACTTACCACACCATACTTTGATAGCCGCTAAGTCGCTATTTAGCTTTAGGATCGCTTCGGGTAATTTGTCAATTGATTGTTGAGTGTATAATTGTAAGTCATCGGCAAAGAGATGATACACACATTGAAGATCATGAATGATAAAATTATTAAATATAGAAAACAGAATTGGGGAAAGAATGCCGCCTTTAGAATACCCGATTTGATTTTTAACCAACACGATGATGATTCATCCATATTAACCGATTGTTGGCCACCTCGAAGATATGAAGTGAACCATTCAAGCACTTCTTTGGAGACCATTAAATGAGAGAGGATTGCAAGAAGGATGTCATGACTGACGATATTAAAGGCGTTAGTGAAACTCAGTGAACCAAAACTGTAATCATGGTGGATTCCATACCCGACTTTATATCGCCAGTCACTTTGAGTAGGGCTGTGGTGGTACTATGACCAGGTTTAAAACCCGATTATAAAGACCTTATGAGCTTGTCACTGAATATGAAGTGTGAAAGTTGTTTATGAACACAAAACTCGAGCACCTAAGAAAGCAAGGGCAAAATAGAGATAGGTCGATAATGCGTAAGAAGTGAAGGATTGTAGCACTTAGAAGCGGCCGGATGATAGCATGGCGCCATTAGGATGGGAAAGTCCCAGAAAGCAGGGAGAAGTTAATAACCAACAGCATTGGATTTAATAGAGTGGATGGCATTTTTGATCTCCTCAGAAGTAACTTGAGAAAATTTAAAGGATTCTATAGAAGGTCGCATCAAATCATTAAGTGTAGAAGTAACGTCACTTACAGATGATCTGTAAAAGTAGTGGCAGTAAAATGAAATTTAACTCATCTAAAGTTATTGAACTAGGAAGGTTTGTTACTCGCGACTTACCGATGCCTAGAGTTCCAAGGAACTTCCAGATATCGGCAGGAGTTGATTTAGTAATACTATCCAGAAAGTATGGGCGTTTAGCGTTGCGTATCATCTGATTACATCGATTACGTGCAAATTTGTAACTGGACCAATTTTCATCAGTACGCAATTTTTTGAATTTGCGAAATAAACGATCGCAGCACCTCATGGCCATGCGAATGCCTTCAGTTAGCCAAGGCGCTGGTGGTCGACTTACCTTATTCTTCTTTAAAGGAGCGTGGATGTCGTATAACTCAGATATAAGGGCGTTTAAAATTTGAGTCTTATCGCCAATCGTATGTCCCTTAGTTACAGCGCTCCAATCCACTTTCCCATCATTCTCTACGTGAGGTATTTTTCTACGTTCAATTTTGAGTACGTGCAGAACCTTTGGTTTGGGTTTAGGAGGTTTTAGGACGTAAGAAACAAAAATTAGGTCATGGTAGGAAAACCCAGGTGTAGGATGTTGACTGAAAGGAAACAGGATGGATTCGATTAACGGATTAAGTCAGCCAGTCATCCCCAGAGAGGTTATGGTGAGGCCTGAGAGGCAAAATATGAAAAGCACTTGACTCAACTAAGTGGAGGAGTTTATAGGTAGTGGAGAATTTGGAGCGAGGAGGTTCGTGTTGAAGTCGCCCATGATAACATTAGTCTGAACCAAGATTCTGAATACCCGTTCAAAGTCGCAGTGATATAATCCGTATTTGGGGAGCAGTACAAACAGCAACCACTAATTTGCACCTTGAAGTCGTTATTAAAGAGAAATTCAGCAGTTGCTGAATAGTTTTGGGTGGAAGAGGCTAAGATTTTGTATGGGAGATCTGACCTAGGATAAATAGCTAAGCCTCCCCCGCCTTTATCTAAACGGTCATTACGAATAAGAACATAACCAGGAAAAGAATACAAAGTGGAAGGAAGATGCGGTTTTAACCAACTCTCTGAAATCAGGATGGCATGCACATTAGAGTCGGACAACCCTTTACTTAGACCGCTAAAGTGACTGAGAACACTCTGCGCATTTAGGTGACAAATGTTTACTAAGCTATTTTCGGTTTTGTGTAATGTGCTATCTAAAAATTCTCCTAATGACTGACCTATCGAATTAAAACTATCGCTACTACTAGAGGTCAAATATTCATTTGCTGAGTAATTTGAATCGTCATCATCAATATCAATCACACTAAACAAATAAATATAAATATAATAAATATATAATAAAATAATAATGCTATTTAAATAAAATGCTTTAAAATGCTTTAATTGGTGGAGCAACAATCATTTCAACTATATTTATTGGATTTAAATTATAAAACATGCAGATAAACTTAAACCAACCTAATTTAATTTAGATTATATTATATACTGATTTAACCTGACATTGAATATTACAATTTAACATTAATTACAACTTTTGTTATGTATTTTACAAAATCATCTCCGTTTAGTTTATCGAATATGGGTTGCGTTAAAGACTCTTAAATCTTGGAAGCGTACTTGATAGAGCAAGTTGAGGTCATGTCACTAGGGCTGCAGCTTTTAATAATGCATGAACAAGTATCGCGTATGCCTCCTTGCATCTTATTTAGTGCAACAATCACTTACATGGTCTTTAGATTTAATTGAGTGGGTAACGTAAGATATAAAAAGCAGATATTCAGGTTACTATATTTAATTTTTTGTGATCAATATATATTGGAAAAAGTTATCGTTCACGTCTCCTTTGCTTACAAATTTTCACACTAAATAATCATTCAAGTCATTATAACAATGAAGAAAGAATAAGAGTATTTAGAAATATGATCAATTTAATAGCCAAATAGTGCCCCAAAAAGAGTCATCTTAAGCTAATACCAATTAACACGATTTTGACTATTCGTCACATTAAAAGCAGACGTTCTCTTCTACGGAGAAACAGTTCATACTGTCTCCATAATTTTTTTTAGTTATATCCTATAAAATATTTCAGTTTACTTAAGTACATTAATAATTCTATTTATTGTATTAGCTTCGTGAGCAAATCAATATATTCTTGTAACATATATTGTAAAATGAAATAGGTCTCTATTAAATTACAACTTAAATTTTCAATAGCGGGGCATAAACTATTTACAAATGCCTGCATCCTTAATTTAGACAGCAATAGGCTGCTCAAGTCTAGAGTTAATTGCGAAAACTAACATTATAAAGCTCTCGTTTTACAAAAGTATATTTTTAAAATATATTATATTTATTAAAATCTATTCTGAAGTTTTTGCATAACAAATATCCACGCTTCTTAACTTTACATTTATAACATTAGTATAATTTTTCCAATTAAATATCATTAGTGAGAGATGTGCTATATGATGAGATATGATATATTCTCTTCAATATTTTATAGGATCGATAGGATGAATGGCATCGGACGTCGGAAGCTTTTAAATCAATTACAAGAAAGCTTTTAAAACAATTATTCCATTCGCCGACAGAAACTGCTTTAAGTGAAATGTAACGCATAAACATGTAGGACGACGGTTGCGAACGATGTTAACGTTTCACTGAGTTGAACACTCCAGTAGACACCCGGGCTGAATGGGCTACGGCGCGTTTTATTTATGATGCTTTGAAGTTAATCACTCCTGTTAGAGAGTTAACTGGGCGAGAGATCGTCAGCAGCGCAGGGCGGAATGATCGCGTCAAACAAATTAGAACTTGTCGTTGAGCAAAGAATGTTTCACAACACTGCCAACCCACGGACATCTAAATGACCTATATAAAAAAAAAATATTAAATTATATATTTATTAATGCAATAAGTAATAAGTAATTATAAAATCCGCCAAGAAAGAAGGAATACCTACTAAATAAAATGTTATTCTATGCGTGTCCATTGCCGTTGGCTTCGTTGACCCCCGACCAGGTGGGATGCTGATCTCCGTGCAGTAGCAGCTTCAAGTTGGCAGCGGGGTTCAGCTGTCTAGGCGTTCATTGAAAAAGGCCTTTGTCCATTAGTGGACGGATAAAGCTGCTTATTATGATGATGACGATGATACGTGTTGTGTTTTAATATTCTACATCCTATGTTTTAAATGTTTACTGAAGCAATATAAATACATGTCGTCGAATAATTTAATGCCCGTAACTTAAAAAAAAACGGTAAAATTTTGCAATTTAGAGCACCATTCCGATTATTTTTATTAGGTTAAAATTTTAATTTTCGCATGCTCTTGTGTCTCTTTATGCAGTTTTTGAATATTTGTTTTGATTGCAAATGATAGGCAAAGAATTCTTGGCCCATCTGATGGCAAGTCCTATCAAACATTAGCAATAGCAACGCAACGCAATCACTAACGCGCTGCCTAGCATCAGACATTGGATGTTACGTCAAGTTTACCCAGTTAACACGGTGGCTACGGTGCCCTTTAATCCGGGACTCAGTTGTGTTTTTACACTACAGCTTTGGGGCAGAATTAGGTGATAATCCGTTGTGGTACTGCACCAGACGGCAAATAGATGTACATAATTAATCGGATCGTTTAAATATTTTATATTTTAGACTTTTACCCTTACTTTATGTACTTATAAGATTATAATTTTCATTTCCCATTGAATCACTTTATGCCCCTATTAAATAGATGTCACAGTACCGTTGTATCTTTTTTACATAGGAAAACCCATTATAGATATCTAGACAAGCCACACTCTGCCGGACTTGCCCTGACTGATACCCCACTATGGTCGCCATCTACCTTGATAAAGACTTACGGGATTTCCTTAGAAACTCTACCTTAATATCGTTAACCTTGTCCCAAAAATAACAATATCCTGTTTCTAATACTTCAATGCTATGTAAAGTTGTAACTTCACCGACCTAAGTTACTAACTACGGGCGTTTGAGCGCCATTTTATTTCAAAACTTCCTTGACTATTGAGGCACTACTTACCCTGATATTAGAGGCTCAAAGCAACTCCAGGGCATGATTAACGCTAGGTTATCGCTCAATCTTAAAGCCGTAATGTTGCCTTGAGCCTTATATATATTTGCCAAAGAAACAAAACTTTACTTTTTAATCGAAAAATTATTTTAATGATATAAAAACTATACATTCTTTTTTATTAACTTTATTACGAACTATACGTGACCATTACCAAAAAATAATATATACCAGGTTTAATTTTTTTCAAATAGAAATCGAATTCGAAAACTGTAAATACACGCCAGTCTCTATTCAAACCGCAGACATTTCTAACAATAGTGCGAGCCGTTGCTTCTGTTTCGATTACTGTTATATTGAAAATAAAATATAACAGTAATCGAAACATTTCCACGTGACAAGCCGAAATAAAGCCCGCCTGCGAATCGACGTGGTGACGCTCCGACAAACAGACATGAAGCTAAATATTCTATAGGACAGATCTCCGAAGCCTGCGCTATTGTGTAACTGATGAATAAACTGCAATCGTATTAGAGTATATCAGATACATGTACATAGATACATGTACACGCGTTTGAATAGACTCAACACGTGCAATTAACTTAACGGCTTAAAATGTTGATATGGTCAACCTATCAAATGTGAAAAATATTAATAACAGATTTAAATAAGCAATATCAGCAATAAAACCATTTTGCATAATATATAATGTTTCTTAATAAAATTATAGTTTTATTGTAAATAAGGACATACGGTTAGCCATATTTATACAACTGTAATGCTGTCGGCTTTTAATCAATCTGGATTTTCCTGATTCCTCTTTTTATTACTCTTACTCTCCATAGCATACTGACCTGCCGTACTGAAAAAAAAAACTTTTCAAAGAATTCTCTCTACAGAATTCCATTCCTCGGTCTCCGGTTTATAAAGCAAGTGCCAATACGTATTACTGTCTGTCGGTTAGAAAACGAGACGTAACATCCTGACTCCGGCCGATAAGTGGACTTGTGGGGTTTTGCGTTGTATTTCGTAAGGGGCGTACCACTTACCATCAGGTAAACTCCTAGTCGTCTCATTACTTTATCAATGTAAAAAGGTATCATCGGCGTACAATACTCAATTCACTAAGATATTGTTACTGATAGTTTTTGACTATCTGTATAATAGTAACAAATAGTTCATATTTTAATATTTTAAAGTATTCGAACTTCAACGTAAAGCTAAAATAAAAATAAATAAATAGGATCAGTGCAGCACTAAACCATGGATGATGTAGGTGCCTGTGCGTCAGCAGCGTTCATTACGCGAACAAAGAAGAGTGTTTTCAACGTTAAATCGAGTGCAGAGAGGCAATTCGAAATGGACGCCTGCTAACGACATCGCTCGGACAGGTTGAGTTTTTAATTTTTGCCCCCGTCGTATGGTGGCCTACCTTTCGGTTTGTTTTACTTTTTGTTATTGCGAACGCTCCGAACGGCGCTTTTCAATTACGTGCGTTCATCCGTTCGAACGATAAATATATTGTTATAATAACGCGCCGGAAGTTTTTTCAACAGTAATTTCTAATATTGCTAGAATATTCATAGAAAAAATTAAAGAATGTGTTTAAAAATAACATCTGTATATAATAATATAATATCGAAGTAGATTCTAGTTACGTTAACGTGGTACGAAAAATAATAGCTTGCACGTTTAGCAAATTTGATTTATAATGTGATGATTAGAGTATTTAAGGTTGAACACAAACTTATATATATATATATATATATAAACCGAACTATGGGCTATATCTATGTATTGATATCAAAATAGTCCCATAATAAAATATGAGTATAATAATAGTATAATATAAACAATTACTTAGTAAGTTTTTTAGTAAGAGACGATGAAAGTTAATGTTTATAATCTGTAAATACAAGTAACGACGTCTATTTGGTACACATCCTGTTTCTCAAAAGGTTTAAACTGTGATAGCTTAATCAGTATGTGAGAAGATAAGTTCACCCCTACAATGTGAAGAAAAACGCCCAGTTGAAAACATCAAATAATGTTGTAAATCTGTTGAAATATTTTATAAATAGTAGTAATAATTTATTGTCTCACACAGGTTACAATTTATACGCACATTGGTAATATACATATAATATACAATCTGGCCTAATAAGGCCCCTACATGACCTGTAAATAACAGTCTCAGCAGTTAGACATCTTAGAACGTAATGCACTATTTTTATTTAAAATTAAGACACCTAAGAATTGGACAATATAAAATATTATAACTCTATATATACACATACCTAAATTTTTAATGAGCTTACAATACACATGTACTGGGCATGAAATATATGGACAGCAAGGAAAAATTTTGGCAGTAAATAGCAAATAGTTAAATATTATTTTATAAGAGTACATTTTATTAAGAATATTGTAAAAGGCACGGATAATCTTAAAAATATGGAGTCACAAATCACTAATTTACTTTTTATTTTTTTTTCAATATTTAATTTTGGTCGAGATACATGTGTATTATAAATGAGCGTGTATCTTATACTATACGCACATTTTCAAATAAATGTATATAAAAGTACTTACATTGAAGTTACTGTACATTAAGTGTCCTATTACAAGAATTTTGCTCAAATTACTTATATTACGACTATTTTTATAGAAATTATCATTTAAATTTACCAAAAAATTCATATAGTATTCATAACCTAATTTATGTATGAACTAATGTATTATCTATATTATTATTTATAAATCTTACAGTGTTTGTCTTTGGCAGAATATAAAATCACAAAAAAATTCATGAAAGATGAGACAACTAAACATAATTGGCGCCAGTATTAAGTACAAAGCAACCAAATTTTTGAAGAAAATATATTTTAATTACGGTCTATGAATTACAGTTAGTAACTTTATTATAAAAATATTTATTTCTGTTTACAACGTACTTTTAAACTTAATTTAATTTTCGCTACAATATTTTAACGCGATAGCATTTATTTTTATATTAACATTGTACTACATTTAAAGACACAAGTCTCTTACAATGTCATTCACTCTCGGCACCGTGACCCTTTCAACAAGGTCTTAGGTCTATGACGACTTTCCTCTTATAGTTATCATCACTATTCACAACATTATTTTAAGAAACATCCTTCAGAAATCTTAACACTGGCTCGTTAATCAGCGAATTGACACGTTGGCCATAAACAAACTCTAAATGTGTGAAATCCAACGTCTTATTTATCACATAATACCTCACAATATTTTTCAAATCTCTCTGCAATATTTTAGCATCTTCTATAGTGCTGAACCAATCGTCTTCGCTTATTACTAATGATATGGGTGCATTTATTAAAGACAAATCGTACACTGGTGGCGTCGTGGAGTTGTAAGCAATCACATTTTTCTTAAGCCCATAATCGTAACGTCGAAAACTTTTTGAGACATAACCTTGAAGGAAATGCAGAAACGTTTTAGCCGATGCACCTGCAGGAATGTGACTTGTGACAATCGGAAGCCTTTCGTTAGACAATTTTTCTAACTGCCTCAAACCGAAGTTCAAATACAATTCGAGCTCACAGAAAATTCTAGCTGGTGACTCTATTCTGCACACTTCCGCGTGATAAGTGTTCAATATTACGTTCGACGGGAACACTTCATTGACTCCCACTTCTGCTAGCAAAATAAGTTTCTCGTAATTTTTGGCGTACAGCGATATGAAAGGATTTTTTATATTCTTGATTGCGGCCACTGGAGCCAACAAAATAGCCTGTTTTATCTTTTTATTATATGATGGTCGCATGCTGCAGAGCACGAAGAATATCGTGGTGCCTTGCGAGAAGCCAACGTACGAGAGTTGAGGTTTGGACGTTGTAGACAAGATATAATCAATAGTAGCCGGTAAGTCTTTAGAACCCATCTCTTCGAAGCTGAAGTCCCAGTATTGTTTCTGCGATAAGACCTTAGTATGCTGTTTACTGTATTTATTACCTCTAGAGTTAAACAACCACACATCGTACCCGGCGTCCGCGAGACGACACGCAAGTGAATTGCTCGGACCCAAAACCAGCCAGGAATCCGAGCTATCACCGATACCGTGCACCAACAGCACCGGAGGTCCCTTCTTCGGTATTCGAAACAATTTCAGCACGTAACCATCCTCCGTGGTAACAACATGTCTCTCGGACGGATATTCGTACTTCTTCAACAATTGAACAGAGTCCAGGTATATTTCCGAATCACCATCGAAGTTTCTGTTAATCTCGATTTTTACACTGACACTGCCACAGATTATCAGCATTAGCATAGCGGCACTTGTAAAAGAAACAGATACGAAATCCATAGTTACGAAATACGACCAAACGGACACGCGTGCACGGCGATATTGACTGGGACGGTCCGGAACCAATGTCATGTAAATAAGAATACAGTAAGGCTGCAGCGACTTAAGAAGCCGGACAACTCCAAATAAGTGTTGCGTAAGCTACTAAGGTCATTGATATGCACGGAATTCGATTTCAATTATCAATATTGGTAATTTCTTAAATTAATGCACATATAATTATTTATTTCCTAAAAAAGTTTTATACATTTTTTTTAAATATGTTAAAAATCACTTTTAAATTTATATATTTAGTAATTAATATACAGCAATCAAGCTAAGATCACTTTAACAAAGGCAATATTTTTGAAAATAAACTACGCATTTTGTCGTATTTGATTCATGGTCACAGGACAAACCTTGGTACTGCAAAGAATATAAAACGTGGGAAATATTGTAAAAATACATTTTTAATTTAGGTTTTATCTCGCTTAATTATAAGCAAGATAAAAAATAAATAAAAAATGTGTAAGTAAAGTGTAAATGTAAACAATTATGAATACTGAGAGATGCATACATATAACTTTATAAAATAATAATATTCAGGATTAAAGGTGAGACAATATTGTCTTTATTTCCTACAATGATATCCAAAATTTTGCAATGTATTTAAATAATTCAAAATTGTATTTTCTCGTGTTTAAATTTTACACACGTATTTAAAAAGATAACGAAACAAAAACATAGATGTTGTAAAATCAAAACACATATTGACATTGTATTCAGGAAAGCTGGGACCAGTTTGTAAAATGAAAGAAAACCGTCTTTTATGGTGTTTTTAAATCAAATTCGGGTTTTCGACACTTTTCGTAAATATGTTTCTGCGGTAAAAAAATATGTATTTTTCATTGTAATTTAAACTAGTTGCTTGTAGCTTCTAACTTTATAATATTTCGTATTTTACCGAAAATATCTACAACTTTTAACCTATTTTTGAGTACCGGGACCGACTATTGACATACGACCGAATAATCTTCTTCGGTAAATCAGCTATTTTTGCTTGTTTTTGCTATGATATTATAACACTGAGTTATAGCCCACACTTCCCTATTGTGAATCAAACTCCGCTGCCACTTGGTCACCGAGCTGATAATATGAGTATAAATTAAATGGTCTTAACAATTATTATAAATAAATACTTTCTGATTTTAACCAACATTTGTGTACGCTAATCAGACTGCCTCCGTAGCCTAGTGGTATGGGCGTATGCTTTAGAAAACGGAGGTCGGGTTCGAATCCTCGGGACGCAAACAAATTTACATTGTTGTTGTTTCCTGTTGGTTAGGCAACTTGGACCGATCACCCAATTGTCAGAAAAGCAAGATGATCATGCGTCGGATGGGCAGTAAAATTCGGTCCACCCACCAACCCGCATTGGACCTAGCGTGGTCGGATATCGGTCCAAACCCCTAATGGTTAGGTGAATTAGGAGAGGCCTATGTCCAGCAGTGGACTATCAGAGGCTGATGATGATGATGACGATAATCTTGTTGTACGACTTGTAAATAATATTTATAATATAATATGATAAATGTATATTCCGAAAATAATGTATAGTCTATATCCAGAATAATGTATATAATGTTATACAGTATAAATTATATTCTATTCTCGTGGTGAGATTCGACCCTAGGTACAAGTTCAATAGCCAAGATAATAGTCGATGTTCCTAACATTGTCATATTTTATATCTCATACGACTACACATGGATGTCACCATTTATTTCTATTTTTCTTTTAAAAGAACTGTGAGATTAGGTGTAAGTTATAACAAGATATAACATATTATGCAGTAACAAAAATTATGGCTTAGATGCATTTCCTCGTGTTTTATATTCAAGACAATGACCTCTACATATGAGGAAGTTTTAAAATCATGTACAACCTTGAGGAGCCTCATTTAAATACACGAAAGGTTAATCATCTCCTATTACCGAGGAAGCAGATAAAAATCTAGTCATTTTACTAAGAGAGCTAGATTAATGATTACTTCCGTTACTTTACTCGACGTTAACGTTCAAGGTGAAGAAACATTGCCTTAAGCGAATAAAAATAATATAAAGTAAAACAACTTTAACAACCCTTTTTTACATTTATAGGACTTTGGTTGCATTTTACCGTATTGTACATTGTACCAGGAAATTAAAAAAAACACAACGTTGAAATTTTCAATGTCCCTGTGCAAAATATGACCTTAAACTTCATTGCTGCAGACCTGTTTCCAACGAAAGTTGACCGACAAGCCGTGAGCAATCGATGAACTGGTAACACGAATTTTTTGTAGAATTGTAATAAGTTCCTTTTTTAATATTGGTGGAGTAATAATATAAAGTACGCTTACATTTATTTAAAAAACATTTAAAGATTTCTTTATAAGCGAATATATAATAATAAACCATGTTACATTTTGTACGTAATAACATTGAGTAAAATAATTATCACCAACCCAAATTTCAACGTAACAGTACTTATATCAGTAACTAATAACCTAATGTACTTATCTATGCGAACGGAACGTGTTTGGCAATCTAACCTCTAATGTAGCTTGACGGCTTTCGACGTTATTTTCACTGGTAGGTATACTACATATTTATATTATGAATATATCATAACATAGATATATATAAGACAAGCAGCCTATCAACGGCTCTACCAGTGTTATTTTTAGACGTTGAATATCGATTTTTCTGGAGTAAAAAAGGGCCTGTTGCTCGAGATCAATGTAGCTTTCTAAAGGTAAAAGACTTTTTTTTTAAATCAGCACATAAAAATCAGATCTTTCCTATTTATTATATTGTTATAGATTGCCAATAACAATAATGAAACGGAGATCAAAAATGCTAATTTGATAGCAATTATATATTATTGTAAACACTTATTTCACTTTTTAAGATCTATCATCCAAGTTTATCATGGCCATCCTATTTCGGAACTCGAATCTGAGTTATTTTTTTATTTAATTTTAATGTTAAACTGCTACATAAGTAATCCATAATTCTTTCCACAGGCTAATGTGGAATCAAAAGAACGCTTTTGACGTATTTTAAATTCCATAGCTTATTTAGGTCTAGTATTATTGTGATAAATAAAACTTATCTTTTTCGGTTCTGAGCATAAAATATATATTTATTATTTTATACAGCTCATTGTATACTAAAATTTGTTTGATCATTCACTATTACTTAACGTTTTTACGGTTCGATATATTTCATAAATTTTAAAGCTTAACTTCTAGTTTTTATTCTACGATGATCAACTGAAGCTCCAAAATTTTTTTATTTTATTTACTATTAATGGAAACAAGTATTATGGCACAACCTTTTAACTAAGGATAATTACATATTATAACTGTCTCCGTAGCCTATTAGCACAGGCTTGCGCTTTTTAAGAATCGGGGGTCGAGGGATTCAAATCCTGCAGGAACTCAACAACTTTTCATCATTGTTCTCTAGTTGGTTAGGGCAACGAGAGCTGAGTACTCGGTTGCCTATATAGTAAGATTATACATGCGTAGGATGGGCATGTAAAAGTCGGTCCTGCACCTGATCTGTATGAGAGTGAAAGAAGAGTGCACCAGCGTTCGCGCGTACACGTGTGCACTATAATATCTACTGCTTAGCTAGCTCTAATATAGATCGGCAGCCGTAGTCGAAATCGGCTTGAAGAACATTAAAATATATTAAAATTTCTCATGCTTTAGTTTTTTGAGCACCAATAAAAATCCTTTTTGATATCCATCGCTTAAACAACACTGGGCTTAACTTGATATTGATGTGGAACCAGAACCGTATATCATCATCAGCCTGTTTTAGTCCACTGCTGGACATAGGCCTCCCCTAAAGCGGTGGCGTGCCATTTCCGATCTTAGGCTATTCTCATCCAGCCCATACCGGCCACTTTGCGAATGGCGTCACTCCATCTTGCCGTTTTACACTTATCTCAAAGTCCACTTGTAGTTAAAGTACTTTAATATTAAACTTAACTTATAACTTTCTTTTAATTTAAGAGAAAATAAGATATTTAATGGTAAACGTGCATTTATTTAGGTTCATTATTAATTTTGTTTAGTTTGAACAAAAGAAAGAAAGGCACAAATAACATCTTGATACTACACGTTCGTCATGTACACTTTTCCATATTGTAGTAAAAATAAATAACGTTTCTTTACCTCACACAATTGTGCCGTGTGATACTTTTTCTATGGATTGCAAAAACAACTTTTCAATAGTAAAAACATACAATTACATCAAGTCAACATCACCATTGTTCTTACGTCATTAGTGTTAAAAACATATATCTCATTTGTTATTTTCAACTTTTTACATTAAATCTGACTATTTATTATTAGTTCATATCTGCCTAAAAGTAACACATTTCATCAAAATTTATATTAATGAAGGGTTAAAATAAAAAGAGTTTATAAAAACTTTTTAAAAAACTTAACAACATTAAGTCGGATTCTTTGAAGGTGGACCACCGAGAATAAATTCCGTCACGAAGGTCTTCCCACATTAAAGAATACCATTTCAATTATTTTATTACTATAGAATTTACAGTCACAGCACAATGGATTGTTTAATATTAAAAAATTCTGCATGCCGAAACGAAATGAAAACAAACAAATCTTTGCCGCTTATATCCATTATAAGTGTTCTGATTAAAATATCTTTATTCAACACAGGAGCGATACACTCCCTTAATGATTGTCAAAAATCTACCACCGGTTCGGAAAAGGACTCCTCTGACCCGAGAAGATCCGGCGAAATAAAGACTTTTTTTCGTCTTTTACAATAAAATTGAAACAGTAAACAAACAATTATAAAATTATCATTTAAAAACTCGTTTACATTGTAATAACCTTTAACACACAAACGTTCCTTGACAACTTTTTTAAATTTATTATTGGGCAAGTTTTGAACGTTTTCTGGGAATTTGTTGTAATATTGTCCCATAAATAATTTAGATAATCTTCGCAGTCTAGTTGCTGGAAGAATTAATCGATGCTTGTTCCTAGTATTTATTTTTAATGTGCAATACAATGCCTTAGAAAATCATTTCAGTTTTTCTGCACAAACATTATTTATCGCATGGCAAACATACTCCTCAAAAACTACGTGGATGCTAATTTTTAACGTTACATTAAAACAATATCATTTATTTACTACATTATTAATTGTATTGGACAGGGTTGTGCTTAGGTATGTATGGTTTTCCTTTTTTAGCATTTGCTAATACCGATTGCGTTCCCTTAAGTTAATGTTTAATATGTAATTGTAAAATGAAGATGATTGATTCATCTTTCATAGGTTCCGCAAAAGAACATGTTTATTCATAACACACGTTTATTTGTACGCAAATTTACTTATAATCGATTTAAAATGTTAGTATTTTTCTTCCATTAGTCCAAACAAGTCAAACGGACAACGGTCCCATACCACACATGAAATCCCAGTATCCACAACTATACTTTACAAAGCAACGTCTAAAATGTAATGTCGAAAAAATGACATGTTAATTAATTAAGGTTCGGTAAAACTAAAAGAGACTTTCGACTTGAACAAAGAACGAGACGACATGAATGACAGTATGAAAACTATTGAGAGTTGCTGATGCTGATAATTGTTCTGACATAAAACCGATAGTGAATGATGGAAACTTTTGGGTTTATTCTTTACTTTTAAAAATGTTGTACTATAAAATGGTTATTCTTTAAAACATAGATATATGCGCTCGCGGACTTTATTATAGACCATTTAAAGAAGCACAATTATGTAAATTTACGTTAGTTTAAGTTTTTGGATTCGGTAGCGTTTTCTATTCAAAAAATACGGGTCCAAATGATAGCCAATACCTATCGTTAAAAAAAGGACTAGGAGCGGAGCAACGAGGTAAGATATAATTTTAAAAAATTATACGCTCCGATTTGAGTACCTCCGTCATTTGGGAAGTCGGTCAAAAAACGAAAACGAGCCAGCGCAACCAATAAAGCTACCATATAGTTTACAGAATTGCTTCGAAGCAGTACCGCATATATTTACATTTCGCGCATCCGAAACTTAATATTGTTGTTTAATCTGAGATGGTAAACTGTTTGCTTCGATCGCAAACAATCCGGTATGCGATGAAAAATATCGAAAAATATTCGAACCTCATTTATGAACAAGAGTTGTAGGTGAGCATCTATTGTGAGAACTTTCCATTGTCTTTTGGTCTTAATGAATGTTTTTATGATATAATCATAATCCACACACGAATGTCATTATAAATATCGTGCGTTTACGGAATCTAAAATCATTTGTTAATTGAATTAAAATGAGATCATCAAGCTATTTCTACTAAGGTAAGTGATATTAATCATTTCACTTCGATCATTCTTAACAGTAAGTCGCATTGATTGTTCTATTAATTAGGTAACTGTATAAATATTAGACCATTTTATACTTAACTAGTGTACGGATGAATATCGTGATTGCTATTAAGACTATATATTATTTAATTTATTGCCTCGGTATTAATTGTGGATATTATTCAAAACGTTACAACATTTCTCCCTCGTGATTAACTTATGTGAAGCGTTAAATCAATTATTGGTAAGTTCTGTTATCTACATCGGCCAAGCGTAATGCCTGGATGCCCCCGGTGTTGTATGAGACAAAGCTCCAGGTGCCAGACAAAAGCTTACGGACGCACTAAAGGTAAGAACAAAAGGAGCCAATATTAAGGCGACAACTAGTGATTCGAAGTCTCACATTCAATTTCCCATCTGAATTAATCACTATTAAATTAGAAACAATTTCTTCGTTAAGAATAGATTGTTTTTTAAAAGAAGAATAATATGACACGTACATCATATTTTACGTATTTTTGACATTTAAAATATTAGACATTTATTGCATTGCTTGACAATATAGCCTTTATTTAAATTAAAATTCAACTTTGCGGCAAAAACACTATGTTACATATAGCTATTTAAGGAAACATAGAGAACAATTGTTAAATACATATTTTTCATTTATTTTCCGTTTTCCTTTTAATAATTTGTACAAGTCGTGCAAAATAATTATTTAACTTGCCATGTTACTTAACAGAATTATTTGAAAGTGTGATTGAATCTTATTACCTTTGCTCCACTGAATAGTTAGAAGGCAGACTTTTAAATTCTTACTTATTACAAAAGTGAATTATTTTGTTTGCGTCTGAAGCCTGTAGTGCCGTACCAATGCCGAATAAACCCAGGTTTATTAAAACGTTGTTAATTTACCTAACCTTTTTCTTTCATTGTCGAGAACTGTCCAACTTACATTGTAAATGCGAAAAATTTTAAAATCTATGGATTTATGTTTGTTACTCTTTCAAACATTCAAAGTATTTAAAATAATTCAGTCGAACCTATAAATAGTATTGTTAGAGCAAAACGTTCACCTGATGGTATGACGTGATAAGCCCTGCTCATAGAAAGTACGGCGTATGTGGGTATATCTTCTTCACCTAGTAAGTAACACAGGGTACAGTGTGCTTCATTTTACTACCTAACGTCTTGTGGCAGAAACGGTTTTTCACAAATGGACACTAAGAAGGACGAACTTTTATAGACCTAGAAGGTCTTCTAGGTCTTTAAAAGTTGGAAAGCGATGGAATATTTCTATTAACGCTAAAATATAAAGGGCACTATAAATACCAAAACATAAATAAAAAGACATATAATTATTTTCTCACACCAAAAACTTTAAACTATATAAACACGAGTGTTATCAACTCGTACTCTGCCTGCGTAGCTTAAATTACTTATAATTTGAATATGTTTATACTAATTGCAGCCTTATCATGTATATCTACATGATATAGATAATAATGTTATAAACTTAAAATTTTAATTTAAAATGCGTCATTGTATTTTTAAATGTAAATTCTGACTATTATACAAATTTTTATGGACATTTCATAAGAAGGTACTGAATTAGGTGCTAGATATAGCTGTGTACTTGTTATTCTGACCTGATTTGTTGAATCAAAAAGTAGTAAGTGTTGAGTTGATGTACATACAGTAAAACTATATGTTTAGTTAAGAATAACGTACAATATAAACGATTATATAAATTAATAAATAATACAATGTGTCGTTGTGCAAGCAAACACATTAAAAATATCTTTATTTTATGCTTATAGAATGTGCATATTTCGCGACAGAATTCGAGTTGCAGTTTGGTGGAAAGTAAATTATACTTTTTAATTAAATTATAATTTATACGGATTTAACTTTAAAGATTTATCAAAACAGCGTTTTATGGAATATTACCTCACATGTATATTCACAAAAAGTTGACTATAATAAACATCTTTCTATCAAGAATAATATATGTTTTACATTTATTTGATTACCATAACTCTAAATTCCTTTACACTTTTTTTGTTTTTAATTGGATGGCAAACATATATTCTCTACATTTTTTATTTATTTCTATAACTTTGTATTATTATAAAATGATAAAATAAATAAAATTTACTTTTTTTTCCTGTAAAGTTTTGGTTTTTACCTAATTGTAACACACAATAAATCGTATTATATTCAAGTATTTAAACATTTTACTACTAAACTGGTTTAAATAGCTTTGTACACCAAATGTATATTTTTATACACGTCCTTACATAAGGATTTTTTAATGTTAAATTCAAGGTAGGTACACAATTGTCTCTCAATTTCGTGCAAAGGTTATCTGGGATAACAGTAATCTTATAATTATAAAAGTACTGTTTAAAGTATATTAAATATAAATTTAATATACTTTAAACGAATTTTTATAATTACTTAAAATGTTACATTAAAATCCTAATTTAATATCTTAATATTCAAGGAGCCGTTCAAAAATATTTAGCAGAAAGAGCAATAAATACATTTCATATGTTTAAGTTACATTAAGTTTATTAGTAACCATTTTATTGAAACTTATTAAATTCGTGACTGGGATCGAAGTCGATCAGGTTTAAATTTAAATGACCATCAAATTTGCTTTTAAGGTTGCTCGAAAATGTTGTATTGTAAAAACAAGTTTTGCCGTTGAAGAATTTAACAGTGGATTGTGAAATATGTTTGATATAATAGCTTGTACATTAACAGTGATGCTTTAAGAATGCATAACAATTAACAATTCTATCAATCGGTAATGTCGTAGTCACGTAATAAAGTGATATCAATTTTAAGTCGTTTCGGGGACATATGTAAACAGGTTTAAGATATAAACGCGACGTGCGTGAAATATATAATTTATAAATAGGTATGAAAACGATAAAATATAACATTGTAAATATTTTAAATTATACCGTAATACCTACATCTAGTCACGCTCCGCAGTAGCACATTTTACTACAAAATATATTAAATAAATTGGTTATCTAAATGGTTTGTTTGTGAATTAAGAAAGAAATGCAGATGTATCCTGTTATTGTAATTGTTGACCTTTTCACAGTGCACTAACTTAGAAATAACCGACGCGACGCCTACTTTTACAACCAAGTGGTGTGAAAACAATACAATGTTCCGTTATAAAGGGCGCCGTAGTCATCGTTATTGCTTCGTAAACGATACGCAATATCCATTGCCGTTACATTACTCGAATTTCCATCACTGTATCGCTGTAAAAACTATTAAGGTATTGTGTAAAGATACAAAACGTTTTCATGGTCTATAAGCCTAACAGCAAAAAATGCGGCGCTTCCAGTTACTCCATCTGTGTTAGATGAAGCTTACCAAAGACATGAGTCTGAAAGCATAAAATCATTGCTAAAAAACTTTCTCCATGGCCTTTTAAAAATATTTCTTGGTAAAATCATGTCGTAAAACTGAAGCGAAAACATTTTATTGCTAGTGTAAAGTAGTACACGAATACCCTCTATCGTGGACGTCAATTCACTTAAGAAGAGTCGATCATGTCGCCCGCTTGCTACTAAAAGCTACTAAAAGCCCCTCCATAAAAGCAATAATTAAATTGCTATAACGCAATTTAGCAAGGCGGTGCTTTCGAAGGTGCCCCGGTGTATGCCTCTTTAAATTATACGTAACATTTCTTGTATGCATTAATTTCAGTTTACCGTGAATAAACTAAATTAGTACCGTGAAAGGTACTGATTCACTAAAAGAAAGGCGATAGCTTCATAAATTTACGAAGCTCCTATTTTAAAGTACTTAGAAATTTAATTATTCCAGTCAACATTTTATAAAAATGAAAAAGAAAGCAAACGTTTACTGTAAACACTTAATTTATTTCCTCCTAGCCATTTTCCCAAATTATAATGGGGTAAGTTTCTAATGTACCCAGTATCATTTGAATAACAGTTCTCACTCAGATCGACTGATCATTTGACCTTACAAAACTAAAAGGGAATAACTGCATGAGATATAAGCAATTATATAATTTCTACGCATAATGCTGAAAAAACAAAAACGCCTGGTTTTCCTTTACCTGGCCACGGAGGTGATTCAAATTATCGAATATCATTAATAATAGTTGAATAACGATCGAGTTATATTCCTAGATACAACATAACCGAACTATGCTATTATAATTAAAATTAGACCATTTCCTATCCGCAATAAATTCAATAACAAATTGTCTAACCGTACTTTGAACTTATTTGCCATTAAAATCAAATATTAATTTAATATATCTTAATAAAATTGTTAACTATTGTTGCTTCTACTTGAAAATAAATCGACAATAGGCTTTTAAATTTGAATACTGAAATGACTGATGTGAAAGTCTGATTGCTTGGTTTTTTTTTTTATGGCCAGCGTATAGGCAGTCGGGCCACCTGATGGGAAGTGGTCACCGACGCCCATAGACATGGGCAATATCAGTGGTATCGCCAACGCGCTATTTATCGTGAGACAGGGTGTTAAGTCTCGTTTACCCAGTAAATACGGTGCCTTCAAACCGGAAGACAGAAGTGTTTTCACACTACTGCTTCGCGGCAGAAATTGACACCGCGGTGGTACCCACCCAGAGGGTCTCCTTTAAAAAGGGGACCTACCACCGGTGAAAAGGTTGGTATAAATTCTTTAGTGCTATAAAACAAAACTACCTTAGTTTAACTATATTATTTTTCATACAGTGAGTATTATTCGGTAGTAAGTTAGTAGTTTGTGCTCAATCATACTAATTATTTTTGTTTCAAAGAATTTTTAATCTTTTTATAAAATTTAATTTATTTTTTTTAATATTATTAACCGCCTCCGTGGCTCGGCAGTATTGACCCATGCTTTATAAACTAGAGGTCGTGGGTTCGAATCGGAACAACTTTAAAAATGTTTTAATTATTTGATAATTGTCTTATATTATTGTTATTATTGTTTTCTGGTTGGTTGGTAGAACAATATGGGCCGTTTAGAGCTTTCAAATTCACTGACAAATAATTCTTCATTAGAATGCATCTTACCCTTTGGGTTGTGTGGGTCAGATGGCAGTCGCTCTGCGTGAAAACTGTTATTCAGGTAAATCTGGATGGATTAGAATCGGCTTCTAATCCATCCAGATGACTTGATAACTTAGAAAAAGACTAAGTAAAAGGGTTTATTTCAGTGCTCCTCACATGGGGAACCTTCATACATATTGGTTTTCTTTCATTAGCTTTAACTGAAAGGCGCACAAGAGTTTTTACACAAATTACATATTTTCAATATAAAGTTAGATAGTAAGATTATTAGTTTATGATGAATGGTAACAGATATTGATATAAGATAAGTTCTGTACAACAAAATATAAAAACTAAATAAAGCTGCTCCACTTCCCCTTATGTTCATGCAAAAGTCGAAAGCTGACAAAAAAGACTATGGGAGTAAGAGAAGATTTATAAGGATGCATTATGTTATGAGATTAGTCAAGTAGTGTAATGTGTAGCACGTGATCCATGTGTGACAAAATATAGTAATACTCAAGGAGACGCCACATTACGCCGATATTAAGTAATTGGACAAGGGTAGGCAAGTTTTGATGATTTCATTTATTTAGTTTATTTTTATACAAGTTTAAATTTTCTCCGACACAAAATTGGCTTTATATATATTAGCTAATATATAATGATAGTTTAAAAAAAAGAAATGTCAAGAAAAGTAACATTAATTTATGTCAAATAAGATATTTGAAAATGATATTTCATAAAGATGTGTGTAAATGTTCTCTTATTTTATACTTTCTTACTAAATGGAAACATAAAAACGTTTTGATGTGCAATTTAAAAGCCCCTGTTGTAAAGAGCACATTAAATGTATGCAAAATAACTTAAAAAGAGTTTTAACAAATAAAAAAAAACACCTCTTCAAGTTTCTTAACGCTTCGCGGTAATCTATAAAAATGCTTGCTCAAGCTCTACGGTTTATGGAAAATGTAAACAATTTTTTGGAATGTTATCAAACATGTTTACTATTTACCTAATCTGTTTTTGAATGAAATAACAGATGATTTCTAGTAGTCGTTACGAAAACGCTCTGCACATTCATTAAACGCAAGGTCGAATGAAATTATCAGATATTATTTCATAATGTGTTTACTTTACAACAGAATACGATGTGGGCGGTGTAACACTTGTTTTATTTAATTACTTTGTCAGTGAATTAGTTACACTTGCAGAGAAAGAATCCAAGATGACTACACTGAGTAAAGTAATTGACTCCGAACACATGAACAAAATCACTACGGAATTTACAAGATTAGAAGGTAATTTAACCATTAATAATACTTATTATTTTAATTTATCACTGCATGTTCTAGTCGCTAAAAGTACCCATAAAGTTTGTAATATTAACCTAAAGACCATTGTATTATTAATTGAAAAATAAGTCAGCCAATACGAATTTAAATTAATTTATATAATTCAAGGATAAATTTTTACATTTATAAATATTTTAATTTCATTTTGCAGATCGTTGTTACCTGGAGCATGCTGGATCTGCCTTATATCCGAAATCATTGCTACATAATGTTCATGAAGATTTATTGAACAATGTTTATATGAATCCTCACTCTGATAAGTTCACCAAAGATTGTATTGACCAAATCAGGTGTTTGGTCTTAAACCATTTCCATACAGATCCTTCAAAGTATTCTTTAATATTTACCTCCGGTACTACACAGTCATTAAAGCTGACAGTGGAGTCATTTCAATTTTCTTCAAACACAGGAGAGGGCTTTAATTGTGGATCTTATGTTTATCTTAATGAAAATCACACATCTGTCTTGGGTCTTAGAGAAATAGTTGAAGAAAAGAATGTAGATATAATCAACATTTCTCATGATAACTTTCTAAAATCAATTGCACAACCATACTCGACAATACCAACTTCTGCAAAAAATAAAACAGATGGCAACATTCTTCTTGCATATCCTGCTGAAAGTAACTTCAATGGATTCAAGTATCCTCTAGATTGTGTTCAAAATATAAAAAATGGATGCTTGAATAGATATTTGATGAAACATTTGTGTAAAGTTAACTGCAATTGGTATGTTTTACTTGATGCTGCTGCTATGTGCCTACAAATAACTTGGACTTATCCAAGACTCAGCCGGATTTTGTATGCCTGTCATTTTACAAAATCTTTGGCTATCCTACTGGTTTGGGGGCCCTGTTGGTGAAAAATGGAAGTGCTGATGTTTTAGGCAAAAAGCGCTACTTTGGAGGTGGTACAGTAGATATTGTTCTTAGTGCAGAAAATTTCATGTCAAAAGAAAAATTCTCCATGAAAGGTATATAACAAAAATTAAATATTTATTTTCTACTATTCATCTTATATTTTCTTTTACATTAATATGTTATCAATGCATATTACCTTTGCAGTTTGGAAGATGGAACCCAGTCATTTCTATCAATATTAGCTTTAAAACATTGTTTTGATACAATGCACAGATTAATACCTAAAACAATCAATAATGATATTATGGATACTATTTCTCATCATACATTCTATTTAGCCAAAGATTTGTACAATCAACTTAACAAACTGTACCATCCAAATGGTGAAAGGGCAGTTATAATGTATATGGATTCAGACTTTTCCGATGTAGAAACACAAGGTGGAGTAGTTACTTTCAATCTACTTAGAGAAGATGGATCATATGTTGGCTATGTAGAGGTAATTTTAATTGTAATTTTGTTAAATAGTGCCTTTATTGCAGTAATATATAATATTAATCAAACTTTTCCAATTTTATTAGTAAAGAACAGGTACAGCAGATAAAAACAAACCCAACGGCTATGAATTAACTTATAGTATGGTATTCAATCCACACCACAATTCAAAAATACTATCACATTTTTTAGATAAGCAAAACATGATTCACCTTAGTCAATTATGCTTTTTCAGTTTCAGAATATGGCAGACCTGTTCAACATTAATGTGAGAACAGGATGCTTTTGCAATTCTGGATCATGCCAAAGACATCTAGCCATGAGCAATAAGGACATGAAAGAAATGTATAAAGCAGGCCACAAATGCGGTGATGAAATAGACTTAATCAACAGCCAGCCAACTGGTGCTATAAGGGTTTCTTTTGGATACTATAACACATTTGATGATGTTGACAAATTCATGTCAATGGTGTGCAGATGCTTTGTGCGTTCTAAATTTATAAAACCAATACGTAACATGGCATCCCTTAAGGAGCTTCTACAAAACAAACCCACCAAAAGATCTCATAAAGTAGAAGTTCTGAAATTGCTTAATGAAAGATCATTCTTAAATGGTTATGATGTATTGACTAATATTTTCACCGAAAATATTGATAACAAGTTAGATGAGATAGCTGTCTTTCCTATTAAATCATGTGGGGCATTTAAAGTGAAAACAGCTTGGAGGATAGGATCCAAAGGTTTTGAATTTGACAGGGAATGGATGATTATAAGAGAAAATGGTGTTTGCCTAACTCAAAAACAATGCACAAAGATGGTATGATCAAACCGGAAATAGACCTTAAGCACAGACTTCTAAAACTACATTTTAAAGGTATGATTTAACTTTAATACTTTCAAAACAGTGGTTTTAAAAATTTTCTTTTATGACTTAATTTCATCATAAGCAAAATTAATGCAGAGTACTTTCAAGTATAAAGACGCATAACTCATAGAAACATCATGGTTGCCTATAGTCTTTGATTGAAGGCAGATTACTAATAAGAATTCTGCACACATTACCACTGAAATTTTTGTTTATGGGCACCAGTTCAATGTATATTCTAATTTAAATGGCACTTTTTCCAGTGTTATTATTAACTTAACAAGATATTTCATTACAGTAGAGAGGAAGTGTGATGGCTCATATTGCATCACTGCTTCTGATAACCTTATTTTATAACATTAGATGGATCCCAAATCTTTTAATGCACATGCATCTCTTGCAAAAAAAATTTTTTCACTAAAATTATAGCACATATTTACAATTATTACCAGTAATTGATGGTGCAAAAATTCTTTATGTTATTCTATGTATATACATAATAAAATGTTATGTGTCTTAAAAATTGTTGGTGAAGTAAATAAATTAATAAACAATTTATTTTTAGGAGCAATTCCCATAAGCATACCAATTGACCTAAACACAGAAAATGTGACTCAATCAGCATCACTATGTACAAGTAAAGTCTGCATGGATATGGTCAAAGGTTACGACTGTGGGGACGAGGTCTCCGACTGGATTTCAAATGTTTTAGGAATAGCATTTCTCAGATTGATAAAACAATCAAACACTGAAATAAGAACCCAAAAGAAAAATAATGAGGGAGATCAAAAAATGCTTTCGCTTAGCAATCAAGCCCAATTCCTTTTAATAAACAAAGCCTCTGTCAGATGGTTGTATGAAAGAATCAAAGACCCTCTATTTACCGCAGATGTTGACAACTTAGTAGATAGATTCCGTGGTAACCTTATTATTGAAACATCACATGAGCTAATAGAAAGAGAGTGGCAGAAGCTTGTAATAGGAAAACATGAGTTCAAAGTAAGAAATATATCTTTATTCTTTAATTTAATAACAATATTTTTATTTCTAGAAGAACACATCAGCTAGACCCAAACTAAGTAAAGCTATGGAAACTAGAAAACTGATAAATATATAAACTTACTTTTTTTTTGTAAATATATACACATTATATAGATACAAACACCCAGCCATGAGAAAAACACTGTATTCATCACACAATATTTTTCCCCGGGTGGGAGTCGAACGCACCCCTTTGGCGCAACACTCAGGCTCACTAGCCACTGCGCCTAGCGGGTCGTCGTAACTTTGAAAACTAAAAATATTTCATTTTTGTCATATAATTGATGATTAATATTGATGTAAAATTAGTTCCTAAGGAGCTAAAAATAGGTGTAAAGAAGGAAAAATAATTGGTAATAAATGCGTATATATTTTTAAAACAATTATACTAAAGATAACGATAAGTTTAAGCAGAGATTTAAATAAAATAAAAAAAGATTATTACATCACCTAAAAAACAGCTTGTAAAATTGGACCAATTCTTGGCAGCCAGAGTTTGAAGTAAAAACTAGTAATTTCTATTAATAATTTTCGCTGCTTTTAGGTGGAGGGTCCCTGTCAAAGATGCCACATGATTTGCATTGATCAAGAAAGTGGAGAAAAGACCGCTGAACCCTTAAGAACTATCTCTGAACAATTTGCTGGAAAGCTGCGGTTTGGTATTTATCTGAGTTATGTCAGATCCTGGTAGAATGGTAGTTATAGAAAATAACAAAATAATTCAACTATATGTTATAACACAAATCATATCTTAGATGATATAAGTAGATGAAATATTTACCAACATAGATTTCATTTATTTTATTGGCTTTTAACATAAAAGCTCTCATAATTTGTAATTAGTTTTGTTTTTTCAATACTATTTTCACCCAAATTTCTATTTTTTTTCAAATTCAAATCAATTTTGTTTCTTATTATATTGTGGTTAAAATAATTACAAAATTAGCTTAAGAAAAAATTATTTTGGGATTACTATTATTTTTCTTATAAATATATTATGTAAAAAACTATTTATATCATAAGTGTGAAATATCTTATACTTTAATCTTTTCTAAGTAAAATTAATCTAAAATATATGTAAGACTGCAATTTCATGGTGGTACTTATGATATAGTTTTTCACAATTACTACTAATTTAGTAAAATATATATAGCGTTAGATTGTTCATTGTTAAATAAAAAGAAGAAAATTTTTATGACTGTTATTTATATGAGTAGAATATACAATCATTTATATTATCTATTTGTAATTTTTAACTAAACTAAAGAAACCCGAATTTATTATTATAACTATTACTATAACTGTGATTGTTGGAATTATTGTTACCATGTTATAAATTATTTATGTATGTTTATGACATGTAGGTTCCAAAAGTTTGTACAATACATTATAATCAGGTTTATTGACGTGATGTTTTATACGATAGTTATTTGCTATTGGGTTATAAAATAAATGTTATGATATTGTGCAATTTATTGCTTGCTGCCCTTTTATTTCTCGTGGTTCCTCGCCATTTGAAACATCTGTTACTACATTTACAACTTCTTCATAGTCCGGTAATGCCATTGTTTGTAGTTTGGAATAAACAAGCTTATTATTAACCAATATTTCGAAGGAGCCTGAAAGGGAAAAAAATATTTATAATCTTTGGCACAAACTGAACTATGGGGTATTTAGTTACAAACCTTGACGGCTCTTTTGATAAAATCATAGGCATTTACGCTATTTTTGATAGTTAGTAATGCAAGACAATGACTCTGTAATCAAGTCTACTTAAACTGTGTTTATATAAGTTAGATAAATGAAAATAAATAAATCAAAAGTATTTAATAACATATTGTTCTTAAGATAAATAACCAATACTCTACGATGTAACTTTGAGTGATAACCTTTATCTTGATTCGCATGATCATTTAAAAGAATGAAAATAACTATCCAATAACTAGATTTAAAAAATTAAACAGTTTCTGATAATTGTATCAATTGGTTGCAGCAAGCTAAGACTATATCCAGTAATTTATATTTGTCTGGTCTATATCTACATTTCTGAAGGTAGATTCATAATCGGCTTTATCTGATACCAGTGAATAATCAAACACAAAAATTTGTTTATATGGACTCTATTTTATCAGTTATGATATCAAAAATATCATTTAAAAACGGTAATTTTATGTTAGGATTATTTGCTATTTTAGATTTTCATAAATTTATATTGACGTTATAGTTTTTTTATTATTTTGTTAACGACAATAGAACAGTTTTGTGATCTTGTTTGCTAACTAAATTGTCTATCGGATGCTGTAAAACGGTAGATATGGTGACCAAATTTCAAGAGCCCGTGAGGTTAAAGAGCAGTGACCAATCTAAAGATTTGGCGAACTTATACTAGATAACCTTCTGTCTCTTGATAGTCCTGTGTAATAAGTAATTAATATTTAATGTGTAATTTATATTTGGCTTAGTAATGGTATAATACTCATTTACACTAGAGTGATGAACATGCACTAACAATATTTCTAAGGAGCAGGCAATATTATCAGTAAAGACTACTTCTTTATATGGGCACCGAGTAAGTTTTCGGGTCTAACTGAATCATTTTGCGGCTTTACTCTGCGATATGCGTCTAACTATTTGCACGTGTCAATAGACAAGGATAAATTCTTTTAGCCACTTGTAAGATGAGAGAGACGTAAATAATGTGATCGACTCTGGTTTTTCTCTCGGTAACGTTTTTCTCAATTGGGCACATAACATTTCACAGAAATTTATAAGACAGCCTAGGTGAAACTTTATAAAAAAAATATTTTTTTTATAGATTACTCGCGTTTTCCGGACGGTAATATTAGTACTTTATGACAGAATCAGAATAGACATATTTGGATATAACACTACAAAATATAAACAAATAGGATTACTTAACAGTGTATTATGTTTAAAAAGAGGATTTTCTCCGCGCATTTTGACAATGACATCTAGTTTAAGTACGAAGTTGACGTTTTCTGATTTATGTCAGTGTCTTTTTTATCAATTGTTTGTGTTGATAATCATTACTCTTTATCTTGTACAAAATTGTAAATTAATTTCACTCTTATAAACAATAAATGAGTTGGTCATACCTATCTAATGACGATCGTAAATATGGACTACGATTATCTTATAAAACTACTTTGTGTGGGAGATTCCGGCGTTGGCAAGACAAGTTTTCTGTATAAATATACAGATGGAGTTTTCCACACGCAATTTATTTCGACTGTTGGAATAGATTTCAGAGAAAAAACCGTGGTATGAATTTATTTAATATTCATTAGAATTAGTATTTCTAAAAAGAAACGATTGCAGTTTCATATGATATATACCTGATTATTCCATACAATGTTAAAACTTGTAATCTCTGTTCATATAGGCGGTAGCTTTAGGCAAACTTTGTGTTAGATGAAGCATAACATCCATGTTTAAAAAAAAACCTTGTGAACTGATATATAACTTTTTCTATAAATCTAAGGCATATGTTTAAAATTTCTCATATAATGTAAGTCATATGATTAGTCACAACCTAATTGATCTATATTTTACTGTTATTTAACTGATTATTAAATAGTTATTGAATATTAGATTATTATATGATATTTACTGTTATTTAGGTTATTTAACTTTGTATTGTGCATTGTTACATTCACTGATTTACTAAAGCAAATTGAGACACACCTCTATACATTTACAACTCTGATACGTTAGGTTCATAGAGAGTAACGTGCATAAATAGACAAAATTTGAGTTTATATTGGAAATCTTATAAACACTTTATGTTAAATTGACATTCATGCTGATAAAACTAGGAGACATGTTGCAGTATTAGCAAACAAATGACACCTGCAATGAAATAGCGTAATACTACAAATTTTTTTTCATCTACAACCTGACTAAGATTGCTTTATTTATTATATACTTTTATACAAATAGACAAGTTGGTATCTCTCACTTGTATTCCTGTAAATATCTATCCATTCTCTTTTTAAAGTATTATTTATTATTGTATAAATACATACATAAGAAAACGTTTAGACCATCTATCTAAATTGACTTGTAAAATATAACATACATCTGTATCATGTATATATTTATTGGTAATTTAGTGAATCATAACTATTTATAAGTTATGTATATTAATTATATACATATTAATTATATATATTTACTAATATATAATTATACATATATATATATGAATATATATCTATATCATAAAATATATATTTATAGATATCTTTTATATCTATATACTTCTTTGTTTAACTTATATTTAATCATTTCCCTTTCTCTTTTTTATTTAATCCATGCACCTCCCTACTTATTATCTCTGTACCACCTTATGGTTGACTGGAAGAAAATGCCTATGGCATTAGGTCCGCCTTATGTACAATTAGTGCTTAAAGTGTAAATAAATAAATAAATAAAATAAATTAAAAAATACTTAGAGTATTAACCAACATTAAACAGCATTCTTTGTGCAGCTAAATGACAAAACATGTAAATTTTTCTACTTTATTTACAGGTTTCGCAGTTTAACAACCGCTTTTTATCGTGATGCAATGGGTTTTCTACTCCTGTTTGATTTGACAAATGAAGCCTCTTTTCTGGAAGTCAGGAATTGGATAGAGCAACTGAAGGTAAATTTAATAAAGGCAGTAACACATTTTATTATTCTTTTCTGGTAATAAAAAGTAAATTTTTGTAAAACTATTTTAAAAAAACTGCACATTTTTTATACTACTTAATGTATTTGGCTTCCGTAATATTTGAATGACATATTATACCAAAAATACATTATTGCTGTACAAACATTACATTACAGGAAGAGATGTATGAAAATTATTTGTCACCAACAATTTATACTATGTTTTTTTTACTAAGTGCTTACAATGTAATACATTAATATCTATACAGTATTAATCTGTTTTGTATGTAATACAATATTAAATTAGTAATAACGCTTCTTGTTAACCTTTTTTAGCTATTCAAAATAATTTTGCTTTCTATACAATAGTTATGCAAATTATGTGTGACATATACACAAATGCATTTATCATCAAAGGAGCTTTATCTTTCTTATTGCCATTTTTTTAAGTTATCATGGGGTCAGCTTTTAATAGTGTTTATAAAAAGGGACTAACATTCAAAAATGGATGATTTAAATTATTGTTATAAACTAGACCTTTCATTTCAAGGCAGTTTTATTTAATGACAATTGACGGAGATAGTCTTGTTGGACTAGTGTCAACTTTTCACATGCCCATTATATGTATAAACCACCATTTTTTTTAGATGATTAGTTGACAGGTCCATATTGCTTTTACCAACAAGGAAAAAAATAAAAATATAAAGTTGGTTCCCTGCAGGATTTAAACTTATGACTTTGTATGGTTTGTATAGCATGGACCAATATCACAAAGTTGGTTTATCATTATCAAGCAACCAGTAGTCATCAATGATAGCATTGCAACTTCAGAACTGTATTTTAGTGCGGTACAACCAGTACATTCAAATACAAATATCTTTAATGCAAATTGGGTATTACACTTGCTTATTGATTGGTAACAATGTCTAATTAATCTATATCTATGATTAAGATGCTTTTTAAACTTACATTCGAAGAGAAACCTATATTTCAAAATCTTTGATTTAACATGGTTTTTAATTTGGTTCTATTTCTCATGTTTCAGACACACAGCCTCAGTGATGACCCTGATATAGTTCTATGTGGTCACAAATGTGATTTGCAAGAAAAAAGGCTAGTGAATCAGAATCGTGCCAGGGAATTTGCTAAAAACTATAACCTACCATATCTGGAAACAAGTGCCAAAACTGGACAGAACATTGATAGAGCCATAGAAATACTTCTTGATAAAGTTATGCAGAGGTATGTTTAAATTTATTTGTATATGCAAGACAAAAACATTATTAGCATATACAGTTAGTGTATGAAATTTTAAAATTTAACGGACATGATAAAGTCTTGTGAGTTTAAATAATGTTTTAGCTTCAGCAATATAAAACATAAAGAAATAACTATACTCCAATTTCATTATAAGAGCTTCTGCTTGCAGGCCGCTGGTAAACATAGCTTATTACCAAATAAAAATTCAGTTAAATAATATAGAGAGCTGAAAAAGACAATTGAAATAAATAGTTATAAAAAATTGTTAATTAAACCAAGTTTGGCACAGTTGCGCACTTGATACAATGCACTGAAAGAAAATATTTAATGTGACGTAACATCCTATGTCTCACGGTAGGCAGTGTATTGGTGATACCTCTGTAATTGCCGGTGTTCATGGCCGTCGGTGACCACTGTCCATCAGATGGACCGACTACCCGACTGCCTTTGTTAGAAAGAAATAAAAATTATGTTTAGTTTAAATTTTAATTCCGAGTATAACAAGTAAATGCCTCCAGTAGCCTAGTGGTATGGGCGGTGCTTTAGAAACCGGAGGTCGTGGTTCGAGTCCTGCGGCGACGCAACAAATTTTCATTGTTGTTTCCTAGTTGGTTAGAGCAAAATTGGGCGATCTCCAATTATCTGAAAAGTAAGATGATCCATGGATGGGCATGTAAAAGTCGTCCAACCACTCAACCGATTGGACCAGCGTGGTGGGATACGGTCCAAACCCTAATGGATAGGGTGTATAAGGAGGCCTATGTCCTGCGTGTGGACTAACAAAGGCTGATGATGTGTGATGTGATATACAAGTAAATGGATTATAATTCAAAACCAAACTACTAATTTTCATAACCTGAACCTTAGTTTAATATAGAAAGAGTTAATAATAGTACTGTAATAGAATTGAACAAAGAAATTGTAAACGTAAATTCATATTTATTTTATCACATCACCTGAAATTTAATTCTTTTTTTAAGGTTTTACATTTTTTTACTAATTTATCTTACTTTATATGATATTGAAATTTTATACAGGATAAATAGAACTTGTAACGTGAATATAATACACAGATTTTAATTATAGTTTTAGTAAGCATTGTAACAAAAATTCTTACCAAAGTTTTTACTGCTCTAATTATACGTTTTTTTGTATATTTGTGACAATTTAAGCTATCCAAAACTAAATTTAAAGAGACTGATTTTACTTAACATAGAATTTTATGACTTTAAAAAATTATTTAATTATCTCTAATTCTCTAATTTTAGGGTGTTGTAAGTAATTTTAAATATCAAATGATTAAATACATCTATTTGTCCTATTGTTACAGTATTTTAAATTTTCAGTTACATATAAGTAAGTACAGGGTATATTCTAGTCAGCCATGAGAATTGTTAGACTTTCATTGTTTGTTATAACATTGTTATGAAGTTACCACCTATCATTTAACTTTTTACGAAATTATGAGCTGGATATAAAAATTATTTTACCTTTAATATCTGTCAAGTGAATGCACAATTTAAGTATGAAATTAAACTCAGATAATATTTATCCTATGCCAAGCCAAAGAAAATATGAAATTATATATGAAACATTAGTGACAATTCATCAAGAACAATGATAGAGTATGTCGTCACTTTGGGTGGCAACAATGTAATTGTTTAATGCCATCTTATCGTTAGCTCAGTCATATATGTTATTTGCTTATGGAGAAGGACACATATTTATGTATCAATATTTTTTTTAATTAATTACAGAATGGAGAATTCCGTGGAGTATGCAATGTTATGCGCATCGGGCCGCAGACGTCAATCGTTGCAGAAACTGCAAGCCAAGCAAGATCGTAAATTCTGTTCGTGTTAGTTAAATTTTTTAGCTATCATTCCATTTTAACTTTAATATTACTTCAACTTCCATTATTATAGTATAAAGCTGATAATTGTAATTTAATGTCTAGTTATACCAATTTATTACATGGATGGACTTGGTGCTAATGTTCATATGTAACCATTTCTAATTTACCGAGTCCTTCCCCACATATATCTGACTATACCAGTGCTAAAAACGATCCAGATGGTAATATGGTCAAATGGTTCTTATTGGAGAATAGCTGGTGCGGTTTCATCTCTATTATTTGCTTAATTTGCATAAATTGTATTTTATTTTGGTTGGGTATTGTAATGTGTAATGACAGTAGCTTACATTTACGAGAAAAGCCAATGTCTCCTGCCAGTCTGTTGATTTGTACAATTTGATCGCTGTTTAAGTATTATTATGGTTATATTAATGGCTTATTGTTAGCCAAGTGCCTACAATGTTTGTACGAATTATACAAGACTTAAGAAATATACTTATGCTCGATAATATCTGCAATCTGTAGAATGAGCTAAGTAACATTACTACACATAAATATATGGCTCTCTCTTATTAGTGAAATATTGCATAGTAATTTGTGATCCTTTCATATTGTGGATTGCTTCTCTGCTTTGTTAGCAAAAACCCAGCATTATTTTCCATTTTAAAGTAAGAATTTATATATTATTAGAAGTTGCACTGTTAAATAATTTATTGTAATCTTTTTATGTTTATAACTTTGGTTTATACAAATTTGTTATTTTAATAATTTCATGACACATATTTATTGATTTTTGGATAACACTACAAGTTTAACTATAAGTTTAAAATTTTACACAAGTTATACTAATATTTTGACGCTTTGTTTAAATAAATTCTATTTCTTAATCAACTTAACTAAAGTGATCAGTTTTTTTAGGATTTTATATTTTTTTACTAATTTCTATCACTTTATATATTATTGGAATTTTATACAGGATAAAAAGAACTTTTTATTTGATATCAGTATTTGAAAACTATTTATATACCAAAGGTTTTAATTATAGTTTTATTATGCATTGTAACAAAAATTCTTACCAAAGTTTTTACTGTTCTGATTGTACTTTTTTTTAGTTGTGACAATTTAAGCTATCCAAAACTAAATTTAAAGAGAGACTGATTTTATTTAACATAGAATTGTACGACTTTACAAAATTATTCAAATATCTCCAATTCTCTAATACTTTTAGGGTGTTATAAGTGATTTTAAATATAAAATGATTGAATACATTTATTTGTCCTATTGTTACAGTATTTTAAAATTTTATTTACATATAAGTAAGTACAGGGTACATTCTAGTCAGCCATTGAGAATTTGTTAGACTTTTATTGTTTGTTATAACATTGTTATGAAGTGATTTGTTTATTGCACTGTTTTTGTTTGAGTGTTATAACACAAACATATATAGGATTTGGTTGGGTTTTGATACATAAGCATTTTTGTAGTTATACATATTTCCGTATAGACAATTTCCAGAAATATAGGTGCACAATGGCCAAATAAAATATTAGTTGGTAGAGTAGTTCAAAATATTAGATGTCATAACATAGTAGTTATTGAAATAGATTGAAAACCAAACACAAAAATAGCTAGAACTGCTGTTGTAGTTTACATGAAATATCAAAATATAGGTACTTTGTTTGCACAAATATAGCGCACATTTATTTGACTATTGTATACCTATATATCGCCTTGCTCCGTTAACGAAGTCGGATGTGGTTTATTTATGATTTCTGTTTTATTGCATTTATATCTTTGTAGTACACTGAATTTTAAGCTGAACTGAAATTGTTAAAGGTTTTATATAAAAGTTGATTTTATCTTATCTTATAGGATGCTGTTTTTAATTTCATATGTGGATTACAGTCTGGCTTCCGCGACTTTGTCCGCGTGTAATAGCCATGTTTATTCGACTATATTGTATAGTACATATATGAAAGATGTGTCTTAATTGTATATGACGAATTTTCATACCCCATTTCAACCCCTTCAACCACTTTTGTGCAATAATAAGTCTGTCCTATTTCCTTTCTTGGTATCTATTTCACATATGTACCAAATTTTATTAAAATCGGCTCGGTGGGTTATACAGTAAAGACGGACAGACAGAGTTACTTTGAATTTATAAAAATTCTATTTAAAAACATATGATCGAACAAAATTAATATTCACTTGTCTTTTCTTTAAATTCAAATTTATTTGCACATCTGACTTTGTTAATAAGGAGAGGTGAAATATTCTTCTTTCCACAAATGTTAATGTAATAGTAACAAGTAGCTAAGAATTTTTGCATAGATGTTTCTCTATATTTAGATGGATTCCATTTGATAAGTATTCCTTTTAATATTTATAATACGCAATTGGTATCATAAGTAAAATAATTAAGTGTGTTAATATTTGTCAGCTTTTATAAATGTTTACCTATTTGAATAACTTCCAAAATTATATATAATTATATTGACTGGCAACCCAACCCGACCAACTGCCATTTTTAGCGTAAGGTGTGTCAATTGTAAACAATTACGTGTTTGATGTTTTCAGTGTAATAAAAATATATAGACTTGAAATATCTTTTTTGTAACCAGCTGTATATTGGGTCCGAGTTTACATTCCTATTCTTATTTTTTTATTGATTCCATTACTTAAATTCAAACGTAACTTCTAAACATCGTAGAAATCTTACATTTCTATATACAAAGAAATTCTACTTTTAGCATTAAAACAAATGCACTAAATGCTTATATGGTTACTATTGATCATCAGCATCATCAGCCTGTGATAGTCCACTGCCGGACATAGGCTCCCCTAATATACCCCTTTATTCATGAGGGGGGTTTGGACCGTATCCCACCACGCTCATTATTTCTCTCTCATTGATTCTTTATGAACACAATGTATATTCAGGATAATTAAAACAAAATATGTCATGGTCATTAAAATAATAATATCTTACGTTTCTAGATAGACGATTGTGTTTATTAGTTTTAAGTCTAAAGGTTTTATTATTTGATGACCTGTGTTTTGGTTATCCTTTTTTATCCCACGACTGAGCGTCGCTAGTCTTGCAATAGACATTCACATGTGAAAAGTTAGGTTAATAGGTTCATATGTTATTTAAGATTCAGCTTACAAGAAGCTTTAGTTGTTTCTGATATCCTGCGCTGCTTGCTTGCAGGGAGTTGTTGGGCAGAACCTTGTGCTACCCGCCGTGGTTCATAGCTTGGTGGAAAGCGAACAATCGTGGAGTATCCCTGCTTTCTGCTTGGATGAAATGGCCCGAAAAAAAGCCGCAAAATGACTCGGCCAGGCCATAGCCTACCGCATGTGAATGAGGGGAGCATAGACACGTATAGGTTTGGTGATTGTCTTATCGTATTCGCCGGTGAATGTCTTGGCAAAGGAAGAAATTACTGGAGACCCAAGGAACCCCAGACCCGTAGGCATAACAGATTCCCCTGAGTCTGTTACTCAGGGGACAGCTCCATTTCGGCCGCAGAAGGAGGAGAGATCGACGACACTATGCCGAATGTCCCCTCCTCCCCCGTCCACACTGCATTAGCGGTACGGCCCCACTGAGTCGCAGAGGATAGGGAGAGCGGCCCACGGAATACCGACATTTCTCATCCCCCGCGACTCCTCCTTAGCTGCAAAGTACAGGGATGGCAGCGCGTCTACCGCTTCCTCACCGTCCACTGCATCCTCTCAGGCCCATCTAAAGCTGGCTTCTTCAGCTAGCTTGGAGCAGCCTCCTCCTCAGCCGCCCTCACTCCTCAGGCTGGCCAGGCTGGGCATGCCGCAGGTACAGAGCCCCACCGCTACGACAAAGTGAAAACCTGCTCGGGGGAAGCTTGCGTTAACTGCCGTAATCCCTCCCATAGGGCCATCTACCTCAGGCACCAAAACGTAGAGTTCCTGCGATCCCAAAGAAATCCTCTTCTAGGTGACTATCACTCAACCCATTCAACAACACCGCTTTCCCAACCTTTCGTCCTTCCAACGCTTGACAGTTCCGCCCCGCGTGGCAACAGACAGCGCCGGAGCAGACTTGAAGAGCACAACGCCTAAGTCGAGGCTTCCCGTCTGGGGCCTTGGTGCGCAGTTAGTCACCGTGAGCAGACGCGCCTTTTTTGTTTGTTTTTTGCCGTTGGAAAATCCAGCTTACGGATTCCCCGCCGCCAAAGCTAAGGAGCGGGATATGTGGGCTACCCGGACCAAGATGGAGCAGCCGGTATACCCACAAAAAACCAACGGTTGTTCCTTTCTATGTCCGCTGTAGCTGGGCCGCGGGCGCTGATGACAGTCTTCAGCGATCCCGGCGCGACGTGGCCTCGCCTCTTTCGGAGCCTCTTCTCACCGGGATGTTGGACACCCGGAACGTCGCTTTAGGCGCCGTGCCGGAAGAAACAGCACGGCGCTCCCTCTGAGCCCTTCTCTGGGCGGCGGGCACCCTCTGCCGGCCGCCCAGGGGCTCAGTGTCAGGGGAAGGTTGCGCGCGTACGCCACCTCTCGGCGCCCTGGCCTTCTTCTGCGGATAGCCAGGGCGCTCAGGCCTCCCTGTCCCTTTCCACGGCCTCCTTCCAGGGCCATCACGTCCTCGCAGAAAGCAAGAACGGTGCCCCGCGACCTTTTGCTCTCTAGCATCCTGCGCACTACGATAGGAAGCGAAAGGTCGTGCCCCACGACACTACGCAGCTCTCGGCCTTGCTCGACCCAGGCTGGGCACTAGGCAGACGCGCCTGTGGCAACTCACTGTTTTATTAGGTTGTACCCACGAAGCACAAAATCCCGTCAAAAAAAGTAAGAAATTAGCAATTATTTAGTAGGTTTTAATGAGCAGTGAGTCTCACATACCCCTGCTGCATGTTCATCAGATCATCTTAATTCTTTTTTTCTGACACTTTTGCCGAAACCGAAACTGGTTTTAGAGTTTCGGTTTAGAATAGACCACGTCTACACCATAAGAAAAGTTGTATAAAAAAACTCATAAGTACAATCGACCTCTGTGCACTGACTTTGTGCACTATAAAAATCTTTTTGACTCTGTGGAAACCAGGGCTGTTCTGGAAGCTTTTCAATGATGTCAGGTCGATTGACGACACGTCGCGGTTTTACGAGTTTTGTGTATTGCTGCGTTTGTGTCTGTCCCGGTTCCAGGGGGTTAAACGAGATCAATCCAACTGTAGAGTGGCGAGAGCAGCGGCAGCTCTCGGCAGACTGCTGCCCAACACTGGAGGACCCAGCAGCTTCTGTCGTCGCCTGTATGCCGGGGTCGTCAGGTCCATGGTCCTGTACGGGGAACCCGTGTGGATCAACACCCTCCAAAAGGAGAGTACTTCGGTACTGAGAAGAACCCAGAGGGTGTTAGCAATCCGGGCCGTACGGGGCTACCGGACCATCTCCAGCGAGGCGGTGTGCCTGTTGGCTGGCTCCTTGCCCTGGGACCTGGCACCTGGCTGGCTGCAGGACAGCCCAGAAGAAATAAGGGGGCGCAGAGACGAATCGCGCTCCCTTGCAATCCAGGATTGGGAGCTGCGGCTGGAGCACCCCAGCGCCGGCTGTCGAACGGTGAAGGCTATATGCCCCATACTAAAATCATGGCTAGAAAGAAGACACATTCCGCCTAACATTCCGCGCAACGCAGGTTCTCTCCGGACACGGCTGTTTCAGGAGGTTCCTGTGCCGCTTGGCCGGTAGGGAGCCTACAGAGGAGTGCCACCACTGTGGCTTAGTTGTGGAATAGACGGCCCAGCACACGCTGGTGGAGGGCCCAGCCTGGGTTGAGCAACGCCGGGAGCTGCGTAGTGCAGAGGATGTTAGAGAACGAAAGGTCGTGGGGCGCCGTCCTTGCGTTTTGCGAGGACGTGATGGCCCGGAAGGAAGCCGCGGAAAGAGACAGCGGCCTACAGCGCCCTAGCTATCCGCAGAAGAAGGCCAGGGCGCTGAAAAGAGGCCTACGCTCGCAACCTTCCCCCTGACACTGAGCCCGAACCCAAGAGGGGGCTGCGCTTGCCCCGGCACGGCAACTAAAGCTGACAGTCCGGTCGTCCTAACTCAGGCCGAGAAGAGGTCCGCGAGGGTCAGTCACGATGGAGTCGCCAAAGACTGCCGACAGCGCCCGCGGGCCCTGGCTACAGCGACATGAGAAAGGAGCAACTGTTGGTTTTAAGTGGGTATCGCCCGTCCATCTTGGACCGGGGAGCCCCACATATTCCTGCTGCCCCTCACTCTGGCGGCGGGGAATCTGTAAGCTGGATTTTTCCAACGGCAAAAAAAGACCAATCCAACTGCATTGAGGAGTGGAAACGGGCCATGTTCTTTCTGAGAAACTGTACTAATTCATTGGTGGACGTCTTTAAGACCTTGGATTGGGATATAGATATTTCTAGATTAGATTTTCTAGCTAGATTTTACACCAAAGACTCAGCCGATGATATCATTATATTAGCCGAGACATTATGGAGTGCTACATCATCAACAGCATCAGCTTGAATAGTCCACGCTGGACATAGGCCTCCCATGACCTATCCATTAGAGGTTTTGGACCTCTACCCACCATCTGATTCAATGTGGTTGGTGGGTGGACTCGATTTTACATGCCCATCCAACGCATGGATTAACTCTACTTTTCAGACACTTGGGTGATCAGCCCAAATTGCTAACTAACTAGGAAACAACAACGAAATATTGTTGAGTCCTGCAGGGTTCAACCACGACCTCCGGTTATTAAAGCACATGCCCATACCACTAGGCTCGGAGGCATTTGAAGTGCTTGCATATTTTAATCCTTTTCACGTATAGGTCCTGAGACCTATATCAACTAGGAAAAGACGAAAATTATTTTCAACGAACACGTTCTCCTGAGGCTAGCTCAGTGCATGGTGTCATATATTGCAGTTGGAAAGACACGGCTTTGTGGAGAAGCCGAAAGGAGGATTCAGTTAGTCGGGGCAGCTAGACCTACAGGTTTAGCTTCCCAAAGCCTCTGACGCAGGCTTGGTTCAAATTTGCGTAGCTCGACTGCTATGAAACCCGCCATGTTCGGAGTTCCTTTGTCGGGTAAAATATGTAATTCATGCGTCAAAAAAATAAAGTTACTCGGTGTGGTGTAGGTCATATAACAAGGCCTATGTCCAGTGTGGACGATATCGGCTGATAATCAATCAAAGTTACAAGAGCGATCTGTTGCATGTAAATGAATAAAACCCGTTTAATGTTATATATTATGTTTATCTTCAACATTACAATAACATAAAACAGATGTTAGTTGTGTATTAAAGCAAACTAACAATTAAAATTGTATTTTTTAAAAACAGAAATTAGATACCTAAAAGATAAAATAATACTATAAGCAGCTGAGATGTTTGTGTTTTAAACATACATTACATTGCTTTAATTAAAAAGAGATGATATCTTATAGACGTAGACAAACATGCAGTCATTTATTTAATAATGTATTAGTTTTGAAGACTGCTAGAGCGTGGTATAAAAGTCAAGCTTCTGTAAAATATCAGGTGAATTTATTTGATTATGAAGAGTTTAAAAATATAAATTATATTACGAACTTTTCTGAAGCTTTATATTTCTATTCTATCTTTTATTTTCGACTGCCTCGTGGCCTAGTGGCTATGGGCGTGCGCTTAGAACCCGGAGGTCATGCGTTCGAATCCTGCGGGACGCAACAAATTTTCATTGTTGTTTCTAGTTAGTTAGGCAAT